>JASJET010000310.1:1937500-3137500 GCA_034092305.1 Diaprepes abbreviatus
TACATGATGTAATAAAAAGAAGAAAGAGGAATAATCTAGCGCTTTCTAGATCTTCCACTTTCTAGATCTTCCATGTCGAAATTAAATATAATTTTCTAAAATTTCCAAACCTTTTTTCACTGGGCAAATTAACAAAAGGTAAAATTAATTAAATAAATTATGAACTCGTAGAAAATAAACCTAAAGCCCTATATATTTATATATATATATATATATATATATATATATATATATATATATGTATATATATATATATATATATATATATATATATATATATATATATATATATAACGTAATATTGAATAAATCTAATAAAAACGACATCACCAAATTTAAATATTTGACCGACACAAATCAGTTAAAAATTCTTCCGATTTCCATGTTAATCTGAATGGCCAGTGGTCAGAGAACAACCAGTTTTCTTCAGTCACCCACGACCAACTCGACCTTGAGGACGCATCACCTTCTTTGGTGACAGCAAATCACTTTGTATAAGAAGTGGCCAGCAGCTGGACGATGCCCATATGCGAACCAAGATCAGCGCGAGACAGTTTTGATTTTTTCTTTCGTTTTTTTCTGCATACAAGGACAGTGACGGCACATTATTACTTTTTGTTATTTAAGGACTTGCGTTCGATAAGGAACATTCTGACGTTAAAGGAATTATATATATATATATATATATATATATATATATATATATATATATATATATATATATATATATATGTATATATATATATATATATATATATATATATATATATATATGTATATATATATATATATATATATATATATATATATATATCTATATAATCACGGAGTTGCATATAGTTGTACGTTTTCTGAATGTGATTTCAGCACTACAATGTAGATATATCCACTGCTGTTGCATCTCATATGGAGGAATCCGTGAAAACCGCATAAACATATATCTATATATATATATATATATATATATATATATATATATATATATATATATATATATATATATGAGTCAGTGGGTGCAGTTTTATGTAATATTTATAAATCAGCTTATCTATTCCTAATTAAAAATTATTAATACTATTTAATGTGCACTGTTTTCTTTTATTGGATTTAAGATTATTAAAAAATCTGGCAATGTTGTATATATGTCTGAACTGTTAAAAATGACTAGTATCTTATTATATGTTATTTTATTTTAAACTTAAAAAATATATATTTATGTGTGCCGTTAATATTAAGAGTGATATAATTACAGTACAAATTAAACAACTTATTTTATTACTAACTACAAATATTCATAATAAGGTTAATATATATCTGTTTTATCAAACTATTTTCAGGCAAGTCAAAAATTTCTATTTTTTGCAAGTTAGATAAATACCTTTTAATCTCCAGAATTTTTTTTATCCACGTTCTAGGTTTCTTCCTTCTTTTTTAAAAACTTAAAAATCCTTTTTCCTTTGTCAGCTATTGTCACTTTTCTTCTAATATATATCACTAATTTGTTAATTACTTTTCACAGCTGTTTGCTTAGTGATATTATTTATTTATTGATTTAGTAAACTTTTTTTAAAATTGTCTTTTAATCTCCAGAAATGTTTTTCCCTTTTTAAAATTTTATTAAATGAGACTAGCGATGTCAACGCTACCACAAATTAATCTGCATTATCTTCTTTTATTCTTTTTTATAAAATAACAAATGTAAATTTTGAGGTTTTGTTACTGTTAATAAAAAAGACTAGCGATGTTTACAGTACAACCGATCAATATGCACTCCTTCTTTTATTTAAAAAAAATACCAAATGAAAGTTTTGAGATTATGTTACTTTTTACGAATAAGACTAACGATGTTTACTGTACAATTGATGGACTAGCAGTCTTTTTTTTTTTTTTTAATAATTTTCGCTTTTATAGTTAGCGGTGACGTAGTATACATTTTTGTTTTAATTTTATTTTGATTGGTCGGCCATCTGATTGGTAACTAGATGGAATTTTAAGCTTTGAAATACAAAACCAAAATGGATTCCTAATTGTCAATTTATGATGAAATTTTGATATTTTATTGATATTATGGACTAAATATTATATTTGATGAAAATAAATTATGATTTATGTGAATTTTGGACTTTTCCTGACATTTTAATATATATACACTTTACTTTTGGTTATTGCTTAGCACATAAAATTGATAATTATTTATTACGAGTCAGTTCGCTCGTAGACGCCGTGCAGTGAGCTTTGAAAATGGTGAATGAGATTTCACCGAAACGTCAGCTGCCTCACCAGTCCTGATATCCGATTACATATTTATATATATATATATATATATATATATATATATATATATATATATATATATATATTCCATATTTTCTGTCTTTAGCTGTCCGGGACCTAGTTGTTCATGACAGTTTTCTGATATCCCAACTCTGAATTCAGATTGCATGAAATACTGGTAGATGGCACTTCTTGTATTAGATTTCACATTTGATTTAGTTTAAGTTATTTAAAGCATTTATTTCTTCGATTTTGAGGAACGCTTGACTATTCTGTACTGACGAGAACCAATAAGTTCGAAACCGGTCTATAGATAGCGATGTACTACCATGGGAAAGACTTCCACCTTTTTCCTGGTATTCTTGCAATCAGAGATAGTGCTTTGTCTCTAACCATGTTAGAACAGAGTACATCTGTCCTTACAGTATAAGTTTTATAGTTTCTCTTATATAATTGTATTATTTTTCCAAATTAAAAATATATATGGGTGTCAGTTCGTCCGTGTATCTTTCGTATATATACAAGGTGTCTTTATAATAAATTTCTTGAATAGATAAAATAATATTTTAGACTTTTTGTTGGGAATCAAAATTTAAATTTATGTTCGAATTGACATATGAAAAAAATAAGTTTATGCATTTTTCGAATTCTTTCATTTTATTGATAGAATAAATAAGCAGTTTAGTAAAAGATTTTTTCAAGTAACGAATTTAATCTGTAATTGTCACTAGAAGTAGGATGGGATGTTGCTGTAGTCAACATTTCTAAAATAAATTAATTGCCAACTTATACCTTATAATTTCCATATATGTATATAAACAAATTAATTAATTGTTTCATATCAGGACTTGATCAAAGGCCTAATAAAGTATTACCAGGTGTGTAGGTCACTGACCGTCCGTAGAAGTCAAGCGATTACTTTAAATAATAAATTATGTGGTTTCCAAGTATTTTTTACCAGTGTAAAAGTATTTTTTACCACAACACTTTTCGATAATTTATAATCGTACAATCGTGCTTTTTATACACAAAGTGGGCGTAAAAAATTTAATTTTCCCGTGTCTATGAAGCACGCCACTGTGGAAATATACAAGTAAAGGTAGTCGATATGGCTGATCGGTTCCAGAACGAGACAAGTGATTAAATTATTACGAAAGACCTTTTAAAACTTCGGACATGGTAGAATAACCTCAGTGTACTTTACGGATGTCAGGCCTTGCCTAAACTTTGATAGTTATTTTATTTAAATTATATGAGCTTTGTTTTAATTTAATGGCATTAAAATTGTCTATAATTTGAGTTCACTTTTATTTATACGTAATCGACAAGTAAATTTTCTCTTTTATTTAAGTTTATAGGATTTTCGGAAAGCTTTTCAAATGCAGTTTTAATTTACTCTGTGTATTTTTTTAACGTTTGTACAGGGTGAGTCAACAATTGGATGAAGTAGGTTTGTGCCTTTTCGGTGAAATTAACAAAGAAACTATATTTATTGTTTGATACAGTTTAATTTACGCAGATTTTAAAAACATTTAGAACTCTACAGGGTGAGCCAAAAAACTAGGACAGCATAAAGTTGTATTTTTTTAAATAGAACACCCTATATACGAATCGTATTTTCAATTTAGCTTATAATTTTAAATCTTTTTTATTAAGGGTTTACTATAACAAAACTTTATAGTTTCTGAGATAATTAAGTTTAAAAAAAAAAGTCGCATTTTCAAGCATCAATTCAATCCTAAATAACGTTTTCAATTTTGTGACAAATATATTCAAATTTGGAATTTAGCAAGGCCAAGGACAAGTTAACATAATTTTTACCTAATATTTGCAATAAAAGCTACAGGGTGTTGAACACATCGGCTCAAATTTGAACAAGTTTAAATGAATAAATATCTTTTTTTTAAATAGTACACCCTGTATATTTTCATGTTATTTAATAGAGTAATAAAAACCCTAAAAGTTTTGTTCAATATGTCCTATACCTATTTATAATAGTTTTTGAGATATTTCAGTTTTTCTTATTTTCCATACTTTTTTACAGAAATAGTCTTCATTATCATAGTAGCCATGGCAAAAACAATGTAAAAGAACATTTTTCTGTGTGTCAAATTTATAACCGCAATCGCTCCTTTTGGTTTTTATGTAGTGTAGTTTGTTTTTTTGCATTCATCTTATATTGTAAAATGAATTTTCCAAAGAATGAGTTAATAGATATGATTTATACAATAGGAGAGGCTCAAAAAAATTGCCTTCTTGCTCAAAGAATTTACAAAATGAAGTATCCTGATCGACGCCAGCCTAATACCCATACTTTTCAAAACTTAATTTGATTCTTCTGGTACTGTTGATTATCCAAAACGTAGAGTGGTCAACAAACCAGTAACTAATGAAGAAAAAGAACTACAAGTATTGTTAAATGTTCAGGAAAATCCTTATATTGGTAGCCGTCAGTTAGCAGCATTATGTGAAACATCACAATCCACCGCTAGTCGTACTACCAAGAAATATAGGTATCATCCATATCACATGGAATTACACCAAGAATTGCATGGACAGGATTTTGAAAGTCGTGTAAACTTTTGTCGTACAATAAATGCGGAGATTCAATTAAATCCAAATTTATTATGCAAGGTAATGTTTAGTGATGAAGCTACTTTTAGAAGTAACGGTGCCGTAAATAGACGCAACATGCATTATTATGCCACAGAAAACCCATTTTGGATTAGAGAGGTGCAATATCAAAACCACTGGTCATTAAATGTTTGGTGTGGTATTCATCATAATCGAATTATTGGACCCCACTTTTTTAATGAACCACTAAATGGCCATAGTTACCTAAACTTTCTACAAGAAGAACTACCCCAACTGCTTCAAGGTCTCGATAGGGATGAGCTCGACAGTATGTGGTTCCAGCACGATGGTGCGCCTCCGCATTACCATCGTGAAGTTCGTGCGTTTTTGGGCCAACGATATCCGCAAAAATGGATTGGACGTGGGGGTTTCATTGAGTGGCCACCAAGGTCTTGCGACATCACCCCATTAGATTTCTTCCTATGGGGTTATATTAAAAATAAGGTGTATGTTAATCCACCAACAACAGTGGAAGATATGCGAAACAGGATTAGGGATATCTGTAGAACGATAACGCCACTAATTTTGTCCAGGGTCCGAGAAAATCTGCAAAAAACACTAAATTTGTGCATTGCAAAAGAGGGTCATTTATTCGAACACTTATTAAAAAGAAATAATTAATCTCAGTATTTAATAGGTAATTTTTTTGTTTCAATTTAGTATAAAAGTAAATATGTATTTGCCTTGTCGTTATTGTTGTGTTAATTTTTTCACATTATGTTTAATTAAACTATTGCCGTTGTAATATAACGAATAATGTATTTCATCATATTTAACCACATTCTGTTTGTTTCTGTAGTTTCTTTTTATTATTTTACATGGCTACTATGATAATGAAGACTATTTCTGTAAAAAAGTATGGAAAATAAGAAAAACTGAAATATCTCAAAAACTATTATAAATAGGTATAGGATATATTGAACAAAACTTTTAGGGTTTTTATTACTCTATTAAATAACATGAAAATATACAGGGTGTACCATTTAAAAAAAAATATTTATTCATTTAAACTTGTTCAAATTTGAGCCGATGTGTTCAACACCCTGTAGCTTTTATTGCAAATATTAGGTAAAAATTATATTAACTTATCCTTGGCCTTGCTAAATTCCAAATTTGAATATATTTGTCACAAAATTGAAAACGTTATTTAGGATTGAATTGATGCTTGAAAATGTGACTTTTTTTCTTTAAACTTAATTATCTCAGAAACTATAAAGTTTTGTTATAGTAAACTCTTAATAAAAAAGATTTAAAATTATAAGCTAAATCGAAAATACGATTCGTATATAGGGTGTTCTATTTAAAAAAATACAACTAGTTTTTTGGCTCACTCTGTAGAGTCCTAAATATTTTTAAAATCTGCATAAAAATAAACTGTATCAAACAATAAATATAGTTTCTTTGTTAATTTCACCGAAAAGGTACAAACCTACTTCATCCAATCGTTGACTCACCCTGTACAAGTGCAACTTTTGATAGGAATAAGATATTTTGAAGAAAATTACTGAGCAACTTATGGGTCAAAATAATTATAATAAATTATAACTCTTCTTTACCAATTTTAAATATTTTCAATTTTTAAATTATCTATATAGATATAGATGTGTTCCTACCTTTTAATTGACTCCTTCTCAGGTGAGTTCGTTGTTTATAAGATTTCAATCAGATAATCAATACACAGAATGACTAAAACACAAATATAAATTTTATTTAACAATATAAGCAAATGACATAATATTATTTATAAATATTAGATGAAATTAAATGATTAATACTTTTTTCTTTCAACCAACACTATTTCTAATCAATATTACTTATTATTTACTTTTATCTACGATGCATTGTCTTTTAACTACCTATATCACAAATCGGCAACGTTTTAGTTTCGCAATCGTCTACTAGATGGCTATAGTGCAGTTTTAGATGGAAAGCGTCGTTATTTTTAAAAAAATTATATTATTTTAAACAAATTATCGTGTGCTGTGTTGTGATTTAAGTAGTTAATATAGATTCACACTTAATATTGATAATGATAAATATAATTATTATTCTAATAAGTTAGTATAGGAAACTATTATTTATTAATTTAATTATTTTTATTTTAAGAAAAGTTAGATTATTATTGGATGCTAGTTTTCAATGCCTACGAAAAATTTAAAGTTTTTTTGTTGCCTTATCTAATATAAATACCTCGTTATATTTTCTTTTACTTGGTCCCAATATATTATAAAACACAATTCCAGAAATTTTATTTATTTTTCTCTTTAAAACCTTCCAAGTCACCAAAAATATTTTAGTTCTCTTTTCTTATAAAGTGAGGAATTGACAAATATTTTTCAAAGTCTCGTTCAGCTATGATTTTCTAAATTCAATTCAAATTAATTTTCTTTATATTCTTCTTATCACAATTTTCACGTATTTCTTGTTGCCTGAGAGTTGAACAATTATTTTACAGGACAAACTTATAAACTTTTACTATTTAATTTAGTTAAATTATTAAATTATTTTTTTAACAACAACAAAAACATATAACCTTTTTTAAAAACAAAATATTTTACTTTTGTTTTCTTGTGACGTAGGAAAACTTCTGTTTTTTTCTTAAACAATTGAAAATTTGAGGTTATGTAAATTTTCGGGAGCTCGAGAAACGCAATGCTTTCAGCAAACTGATAAATTCTACTCTTTCGAAATTCCTACGCCTTAGCTTTTTATATTCGGCCAATACGTAAGAACTTTCTGCAATATGATTGGACAGATTTTTGGCTCCTGGCAACTTGATAAATCTTAATACCTTGAAAAATTGGATTTTTTGATGGCTTTTTAATGTTCCCAATTTTGACTGGAATTTTCATGTTTTTATTAATATATTGACCTAAATCTGACCATCAAGCATTATTGAGCTTGCAATAAATAAACTTTGGAGTTTTCTCGACATTTTGATATATATTAAAACCACTTCTTAAGACTTGTTTATTTTTAATAATTTCGTACCGCTCCGGGGCATATTCAGATGCAGATCTATTGAATGGAGACGAAAAAATTGACAAGAAGATTACAGCAAAAAATAAGTAAGCAAAAAATACAACCAAAAATAAAAATAATACAGAAAAGAAGAAAGAAATCCAAAAGTAAACGGAGAGTAAAATTGGTACCAGCAAGATGAAAAACAAGGAGAAAAAAGAGAAACCAAAAGGAAAGAAAAGAAAAAAAGTACATATTTCCAACAGCAGTGAAACAAACGATATAGAAAATTAATTTAATTATATTAAACTAATTGAAGAAAAAATATTGAAGAAAAGACCATTAAAAATTAACATTTCAGACAGCGAAACAGAAAACAAAGCTACCAAAACAAATAAAGGAAAAACAATGAAAGGAATACAAATGAAGAAAATAAAGGAAGAAAACAGGAAAGATTCGGTAGACAAAATCTAAATCTGACTGGATTGCATACGTCAAGTGTTAGCAGTGGCTGCATGAAAACTGCACAAAATTGCAAATTTATTGCACGTGATGCAAAATTGAAAACTCATGCTTGGTACAAGTCATCACTAAAGTAGAAAAAACGTATATACCTATATTCTAAATATTTCTTATTTTTTATACCTAAGTTAATTATATTTTATGTAGATTATTAAGACTAAAAAAACGTATAAGATTATTAAGACTAATATATTAGATTATTAATACTGAAAAAATGTTTAATTTCCTGAAAATTTACTAGTGGAAATTGTCATAATACGATTATTGCTATTAAAGTAATTAACTTTGTTAGTTACAATATTAATTTTTTATAATCATAAAAAAAACAACGAATTAATAAAGACTGATTAAATGATATGGACTTGTTTGATTTCAAAATGCATCTGTTGATCGAAATTCAAACATTTCAAATTAGGCATTAATCCTCTTTATAAGAGATAAAAAAAATACAATTTACACAAATCATGTATACATTAAACATAAACAATTAGGATACCAAAGTAAATTAAATACCAAAGTTCTCAGAAACAAGGGGTAAATTGCCAACAGATATTTAGTTATTAAGTTACAGAGCTATTTTAAAAAGTGAGGCACCTATCCTGGTCTACTCTATATGTATCACCTCGAACATTTTATGTTTGAGTTAAAACGCATTTCATATTATAACCTTTGTCATATTCACGACCAAACGTTTTATTATTACTAATTAACAATTATTAAAAGTCACCATCAAACACCTTATAAATAAAAATTGTTTTATTGGGGAATAATATTTGTCACACGTGCTTTTACTATGCGTGTCGATATATTGACATTGAATTGCTGATAGACACGATAATGGGTATTTGTATAACATTGCTATAATTATTAAGTTATAATTTTAAATTTTTAACTGTTTAAATTCATGGTTTTGGTGCTGTTCGAATTTTCGATTGAAATGTGAAGTAATGACAGCTTAATTGCTTACGTAAAATACTGATAAAAAATTACATGCAGTATCGGTATATGCATGCTTTAATTCTAGTTGTAAATAAGGAAGTTCCATCAGTTCTTGACACATAACTTCCTTATATTTTAAAAACAAGGACAATTTTTTAATAACAATAATTTAATTTAATCGGATGTTGTATGTTTTCTTGTACTTCAAAAGCCTCTGTAGGATCCGTAATCTATATTAAGTAATATTAATTTCTCTTACATCTATGGTTATAACTAGGAGTTCGATTCAGTAGAATCTTGAGCAATCTTTGACTCAGGGAATAATGCAATGATCGATTCTAGATTTGAAGCATTTCTAAGATTCATTTTCGATAACGCTATGCTTGAAGAGGATATGAAAACATAAAAAATTCCAGGAATCTCAGGCATGAAACAAGGACACAATTTCTCCTAAATTATTTGCATTTTGAAAGAGACTATGATTGAAACACAATACGATCTATCTGCAGGAAATTTTTTGACTGTCCATTTATCACATTGTTGCTAGTGTAAAGTACAATATTGGAAATAACAGTTTCTAATTATATTGAAGCTACCAAAACAAAGGTTATATGTAATAGAATTTTGATGGAAAATTGGTGTAATTATAATATTGTTTACAATTTTCGTGTCATACGAGGAGCTATTGTATTTGTTTAGAACACAAAACCGTATGAATGATTTGAACGGAAACAAACAATAATTTAGTTGGATCTTTTTTATGGAAAAAAATATAATTGGTTTGTTTTTAATTTTTGTGTTACGTATAAATATTATTAAAATTTCTGATAATAATGTTTATTTTTTACGAATTCATTACACTAGGCAACATATTTTAGTTTATTTGCTGTATTTTGTATGGAAAGTGTATTTTTTTGTTAATTTTGAGGCGCTGAATACAAAAATGAAATGAAATTAAAGACTTTTTTAATTTATTTTTAACAAAATGATAAAAAATACATACTTTTATACTTATCTTCTTCTTCAAGTGCCTTCTCCATTGCGGAGGTTGACAATCATAATAGTTATTTTAATTTTTGAGGCAGTTGCTCTAAATAGTTGTTTTGAACTGCATCCAAACCATTCCCTTAGGTTTTTTAGCCATGAAATTCGTCGTGTCCTACGCCTCTTCTGCCACTTATTTTGCCTTGGATTATGAGCCGTAAGATGCTGTACTTTTCTCCCCGCAGAATGTGTGCGAAATATTGCAGTTTTCTCTGTTTTACTGTTATCTCGACTTCCCTTTCTTTCCCCATTCTTCTCAACACCTCGACGTTCGTAACTCGATCTACCCACGAATTCCTCTGAATTCCTCTATAGGTCCACATTTCAAAAGAGTTAAGTCTTCTCATTGCCTCTCGATTCAGTGTCCATGCTTCCATTCCATAATATAGAACACTATATACGTAACATTTAGTCAGTCGTATTTTCAGGGCTAACGTTAGATCTTTGCTGCAGATAACCTTTTTCATTCTAATAAAGTTGGCACGTGCTTTCTCGATTCTGGTTTTTATTTGGATGGTATAGTCATTATTTTCTATTATTAGGGTTCCCAAGTAAGTGTACTTCTTAACTCTTTCTATGTGCTGGTCTCCTACCATTATGGTTTCATTATTATGGTGTTGTTCTTACTAATTATCATGAACTTGGTCTTTTTCATGTTAAGAGAGAGTCCATATTCTCCACTAACTCTTAATATTTTATTCATTATTTTTTCTAGGTCTTTCAAACTATCAGCTATTATTACGGTGTCATCTCCATACCTAATATTGTTGATTAAAACTCCGTTTACTTTTATCCTTGCTGTTTCAGATTCAAGACTTTCCAATATGACCTTTTCAGAATAAGCGTTAAATAGTAAAGGTGACAATATACACCCTTGTCTGACTCCCCTTTGTATTTCCACCTCTCCGAACATTTCCTGTCCAATTTTTACTGCCGCTCGCTGATTGTAATACAGATTTGATATCAACCTTAAATCTCTTTCATCCAAATTTTTTCTTCTTAGAATCTCTATCAGTTTGTCATGTTTGACCATATCAAAAGCTTTTTTGTAATCTATGAAGCAGACATAGAGGTTCTGATTGATATCTAAGCATCTTTGAATAAGCACATTAAAAGCAAATAATGCTTCTCTTGTACCCACCCCGTTCCGGAAGCAAAACTGTGTGTCACTAATATCCAGCTCCAATTTGGAATGTATTCTAGCGTGTACAATTTTAAAAAGGGTTTTTAAAGTATGTGACATGAGACTGATTGTTCGATAGTCACTGCATTCTTTTGAACTGGCTTTCTTCCGTAAATATATTAATGTTGATGTTAACATTTCTCGGCGGATAGTTCCTGTCGTGTAAATTGTATTAAATAATCTCACCAATAAATCCAGATTTTTGTCATTGATCAGCTTCAACAACTCACCTGGCATTTCATCTGGACCAACAGCTTTATTAGTTTTTATCGACCTTAATGCATAAATTACCGCTGCTTTAGTAATTTCAGGCCCTATGTCACCGCTCAGACTGTTTATAGAAGAATTTTCGTGTCTTTAATCTTCAAATACTTTTTCTATGTATTCTTTCCACCTGCATAATTTTTGCTGTGTTTCCATAATAATGTTTCCCTCTTTGACTAGCAATACGTTTAAGGTTTTTCTCTTTTCTATTCCAGCTAATTCTTTAACTTTTTTATGCAAGTTGAAGTTGTCGTACTTGTTTTGCAACTCCTCTATTTCTTTGCATTTTTCAGGAAGGTACTCTTCTTTTGCTGCTCTTATTTTTCTTCTTATTTGAATTTGCAACTGTTGATATCGGGTCTTGTGTTTCCTTCTTTCATCCATCAACTTCAAAATATCATCAGTCATCCAATCTTCTTTCTTGTATCTTGATGTTGTAAGTACTTTCTTGCTTGTTTCCATAATTGACGTTTTGAAAAACTGCCACTGTTGTTCAACGTTGTCATCGTTTAACCCAGGCTTGCCCTGTCTTCTTTCTAAGTAAGTAAATGTTATATCTTTTTGCCTTTCTTTTGTGAATTATTTCTAGAGCATCTCGAACAAGAGTCCCTTTTCCCTGGTACCTTTTTTCTATTGTTGATATATCCTGATGGAAGCATTCGACGTGCTCATCACTTACAGCTCCACAGTGGTCAGGAAAAAAGTCCGGATATGAGTGTCGGAAATGGATCTTTACAGACATATTGCAACCCATTTTTTGATACAATGACAGCATATTTTCAACAAGACTAACATAATTGTCAACTTTTTTATTTCTGAGGAAATTAGTGTCCACTAACGAAAGTTACTCCAAGCATTTTTTTCAATATCTGATAGAGTGCTATCAAAATGTTTACGTTTCAGATTATTTCGAATCTGTAGCCCAACAAAAATCCCTTTTTAAATTTTTGCTTCAGCATTGGGAATTTCTGATACAGATACTGAAAAGCTGGCCTATCTGTAATTAGTGCCTTACCAAAATTTTTCATTAGGCCCAATTTGATTTGCACTGATGGCAGCAAAATTTTTTTGGGGTCTACCAATGGGATATGTTTTACATTCTTTTAATGAAATACCTTTGCCTGACTGTCCCATTCATATAAAAAATAGTAAAACTTGATGTTCTTTTCCATGTTAAAAAATGGTGTTTACGAAAAACACATACTGAAACGTCGTCTTCTAATAAGTTCCACTGCTGCAATCTTGAATTCTGCTTTACTTTTTGGAAGTTCTCTCAAGATCATTTAATTCTGATTGAGTTATTTTATGGAGGTTGGAGGTATAACGTGCTTCGCAATAGTGGCGTTTGTCATTTGTTCGCATACAGGGGCTGCTCAGTACAAAGCAAACATAAAAGTCCATATACATGGGTTTAAATCGTTATCTCCCTTATTGTAAGCTCTGGGTAATTGAGACTTCGTATATAGGGTGGTAATTTCTGAAGATCTATCATGCGGTGTTGCCAAGTTATGTAAAATTTCATTAACTTGGGGAAAACGTATATTTGGCAATGTCGCATCTCTCTATTGTTATAACAGTGTGCATTTTTGCCATTACATTCATATATATATATATATATATATATATATATATATATATATATATATATATATATATATATATAATATTTAAAATAAGCAAAATAGCATCAACTTCCGGTATAACCAGCAATGCTATCATCTTGAAAATATTTCAGTCGAATTGCCCTTATGGACTTTAGTAAACTGCCAAATTTTAAAAGTTTTCCTAAGTATATTCCGAGAAATCGGTCGCAGCATTTCGTTTTGAGACACCCTGTATATACACATTAAATGACTCAGAGTTATAGCATATAATTTTGTGAGCTGTGGTTCATTAAAAAGGGGTAAAATATGAACTGTTGTCCCGTTTTATACGGGTATGGGGATTTAAAACTTAAACGTGGGTCTTGCTGTTATATGGAGGTGTGGAAGCTTAAGTCTATAAACTCTTGAGTATATGGAGAGCGAAATATTTTTTCTGAATTCGAGGTTTTTCGGGGTGGGGGGGAACAATCATCCCCCTCTTGAATTCGCTCCTAGATGTATGTATAGATGTTGTTGTGCTGTTGATATTTCACTATCTGTCATGGAAAATGTCTGCAGATTTAACATGCTATGACATGACAATTTGGAATTTATATAGATAGTTGTTTTAAGTGAATTTTGCTTTTGGTTCGTTATGGTTCCATTAGGTAGTCGAAATTAGTATGGGCAGAGAGAGAGACAAAGTTACTTACTTACTCCGTGGCGTTACAACCCCGTGTGGGTTTTAGCCGACTTGACAATATGCCTCCATTCGTTTCTGTCCTTTGCTAGCTCCATCCAGTTCTCTACATCCATAGCTTTAAGGTCTCCTGCTATATTATCCCGCCACTGGAGCCGGGGTCGTCCGAGTGGTCTTTTTCCAGTTGGGGTTTCTTCCCACACCAGTCTCACTATTCTTTCGTTAGAGTGTCTTATGAGGTGGCCCGTCCACTGGAGTCTTCTAGACTTTATTTCTTTTACTATGTTGGCGTCTGCGTATAACTCTTCTAACTCTTTGTTTGTTCTTATTCTATATTGTCCCGTTGCCCCATCCAGTAACGGGCCAAAGATTTTCCTTAGGATTTTTCTCTCCCAAACTCGCAGTCGCTCTTCGTTTGCCTTTGTTATTGTCCAAGTTTCGCTGCCGTACATCACTACTGGTCTTATAACTGTTTTATATAGATTTATCTTTGTTCGTCTTGTTAGTTGTTTCGATTTTATCAGGTCTCGAAGGGCGTAGCTACATCTGTTCCCAGCTTGGATCCTATTGTTTATTTCTTGTGATCCGTTATTATCTTCAGTTATTGTTGTTCCAAGATACTTAAATTCTCTGACGCGCTCAAAGTTGTAGTCGTCGATGGTGATGTTCTGTCCAATTCTGTCTCTGTTTCGAATATTACGGCTCGTGTACATATATTTAGTTTTGTTTTCATTTATTTGTAGCCCCATCTTCTCTGCTTCTTTCTCGAACCTGATAAAAGTTTCCTTCATTTTTATTCTTGTGTTTTCTATTAGATCTACATCGTCTGCAAATGCCAGCAGTAAGTTTGGTCCTTCTCGATGGAATATGGAAGTCGGTGTATCAATTCTTGCATTTCTGATTATGTGTTCTAAAGCTACGTTGAAGAGTTGTGGTGAGAGTGCATCTCCCTGCTTCAGTTGGTTTTGCTAAAAATAGCTGCCTGTCTCTATTCTTTGAAGTTATACAGGGTCAAAGACAAATGAACTTTGCATCACATGTGACCAAATTTTAATGGATTTTGTAGAAAAACACACATTTAATGTGGTGCTACTTTAAACAAAATATGTCTAGGATGACGCATTGTCAAAACTAAGAAGTTTTATGTAGGTTGCGTTGAGTCTTATTTTGCAACAGTGGTGCAGTTTACAAAAAATAGGCAAAAATCTAAATTATCTTTTACAGCTGAAATTTTGCATATGGGCCAAAAATTGCATTTAGAAAAACTTTCACATAATTACTATTTTTTTGATTTATTTTCATTTCGATCGAAGCAGAAATTTGTGTCAAAGTCAAATTTCGAATGAAGCTATTAATAAAAAAATCCCTTATGGTGAGAAAATTCAATTTTTTAACATCATTATCGCAAAACTTGGGACAGTGGTCTTTTAATTGTTATTTTGAGTGTTATCAGAGCGCAGAGTTAATTTATACAGTATCTAAAATACGAAACTATTATAGATAAGTATTAGAAAATCGAATACCAGTCTAGATATTTATTAAACAACGCATTTCATTTGTTTATTTATAGTCGTTCAGAAAATAATCGGTATTCAGATAACGTTTCCATTTGTAAATGATTATGATTTTCGATTCAAGGATAATATCATTTTACTAATTTGCTTCCGGTTCGCCTTATTGATCATTGTTTTCAGCGAAATCATAAATATTTTAATCCTCCATCTAAAGGTCAGTTATATTGTTAAGTTTAGCGTATTGTGTATTGATGTATTATTCAAGAAAATCCGCGAAAAACTGTTTTTAATTTTAACTGTAATTCGATTAGTAAATAATGCATGTTTAGAAATAATATTTGTATTGTTTACTTTAAAGTCAGCGTTACGGGTACTATGAAATATATAATTTTAATTTATAGTAATGTTACATTACAAGTACTAGATTTCGAAGAAAATTTCTGTTACATGGTAATAACATCTAAAGACGAGTCAGGGTATACTAGGCGCGGATTCAAGGGGGGCGGTGGGGGCGATCGCCTCCCCCAAGATCTTTGAGTTCAGGAAAATAGACCCGATTTTGCCTCTTATACTATAGTTTATTCAAGAATTATAGAGAGTAATAAATCATTTATTACCCTTTTTTTCTTCGCAAACTACCTGTGTTTTTAGTCTGGTATCTTTGGCAAAATCTGTTAGACACATATATTTTTCATAGGAATGGATTAGAAATTTTATAATCAAAAATGCCAGTCTATAAAAATGGACTATTTGGGTTGGAAAACAATAGATATTTGGAAGTGTGAAATGTTAAAAAGGATTTTAATCCTTGTCATAGGCGTCGGAAGGATTTATTTTATAAAGGGTGTTTTTTATAGAGGTATAAAACTGGCGGCCATTTTGTCAGCTGTCAAGTGATTTATGTTTAGTTTGGTTTGGCATTTCAACATGAATAGACTGACGCCTGAACAACGCTTCCAAATTGTGCAAATTTATTTTAAAAATCATGGTTCTGTTCGAAATACGTATCGCGCACTTCATCCATTTTACGGTCAACATAATCGTCCATCAGAGCAATTAATTCGATTAACTATGGGACGTTTTCGCACCACGTTTACTCTAAATGATAATACGCATCCACAGAGATGTCGTACAGTGCGTACAGAAGAAGTCATTGCTGCTGTAGAGCGTAGCGTAGAGGAAGACCCGAATCAGTCTAACCGCCATCGTGCACAGGAATTGGATATGTGTCCATTCACTTTATGGAAGATTTTGCGGAAAGATCTTGATTTGCGTGCTTACAAAATCCAACTCGTGCAAGAATTGAAGCCACACGATCACCTAGCAAGGCGTAGATTCGGTGAATGGGCCCAAAACAAGATTGCCGTTGATCCCCATTTTCATAAGCGAATTTTATTTAGCGATGAAGCTCACTTTTGTTTGAATGGATACGTCAATAAACAAAACTGCCGTATTTGGAGTAATGATAATCCTCAAGTGTATGTTGAGACACCGTTACATCTAGAAGAACTGACTGGTGTGCTTCATGGGCTGGTGGAATCATTGGTCCGTACTTCTTTAAAAACGATGCTGGTCAGAACGTTACAGTCAATGGTGACCGCTATAGAGCCATGACTACTGACTTTTTCATTCATCAATTGAACAACCATGATGTGCAGAAGCTGTGGTTTCAACAAGACGGCGCAATATGTCACACAGCTCGTGCCGGATTTATTGAAGGAAACGTTTGGTAACCGCATAGTTTTATGTTTCGGACCCGTGAATTGGCCTCCAAGATCGTGCGACTTAACGCCGCTAGACTATTTTCTGTGGGGATATGTGAAGTCGCTAGTCTACGCTGATAAGCCCGAAACGATTGATCACTTGGAGGACAACATTCGCTGCGTTAGTGTCGATATACGGCCACAAATGTTGGAAAAAGTCATCGAAAATTGGACCTCCAGATTAGACTACGTCCGAGTCAGCCGTGGCGGTCATATGCCAGAAGTCATATTTAAATTATAATGCCAGAAGGTTATCTTTCGAATAAAGTAAATTTCATGTCAATTTAAAAAATTCATCTTTGTTTTATTTCATTTAAAAGTTCCATACCTCTATAAAAAACACCCTTTATATATATATATATATATATATATATATATATATATATATATATATATATATATATATAATAAGAGGAAGAGTAGTTCTTGACCGACTAGTTAGAAAGGAAAACTCAAATTCTTGGGATAGCGGTCCTAGGGCTGAATGAAACTCTGTTTTTTACAAACGCCAAGCTTTCGGAAGTTTATTATTTCCTTCTTCAGGGCTACAATACAGAACAGTTCTGTTGATTATGATTTTAAATTTTAAAATATATGATATTTAAAAAATAAAAAGAAAATGATTCTAAATTCAAAGACTTACGTGCAAATTAAGTCCATTTATGGCTTTTAGAAAATGAAACGGAAAATTCATGTAGAAAATGTTGATTTTTACATAATTATCACATTTTATTATTAAAATAGTTTTTTAAACACTAATATATAATTTTACTTTGTGGGTCATTTTAGTTGTACTGAATGTAGATTTATCTGATAAGAAAATCCTTGAAACACTCTTTTTTTTGGTAGATGGGATAAGTCAGAAATGTCTAATTTTATTTTAGCGGCAACTTTGAATGTGGAATCATTATGTTTTACAAGAAATGTTAATTTTAATTTTAATTTATAAGTTAGGTATTTAATAATATTATTTTTCTTTGTATTTCTATTGATGAGATTTATGTTTATTAATGAGTAATTAAGTTTTTATAAGTATTGTTGCGTTTAAAAATTGTAATAATTGTAAGAAGGTAATAGGAAATAATTAATGAACATTATTTATATAGAACAAAGAAGGTTAGAAAACAGTCTTCCAAGCTCTTGCCCTCTCAATATTCAAAATAGGTAAGTGACAAAAATGCACTTACGTAATTTGCAGAAAACTATGGAGAAACTGTGAAGTCAAGAGGCTGGGAGGCTTGTTGTCTAGTATTTTTATTATTTAAGGTGGACAAGAGATGAGAGTAGATTACACTGAGATTTTCAATATCTTTTCTTTTGTTGATGCCGTTATCATCTAAATAAATTTCTACCATCTCCAGAAAATGCCTTTTATTATTATTTTGTTCTTTGTTGTTCACGTCAACACTGACAAAATCAAACCTGTGATCCTCATCGATTACATGTTCCGACAAGGTGCATGTCCTCTTTTGCAATCTACAATCATTTGAACTGTTCTGTATTGTAGCCCTGAAGAAGGAAATAATAAACTTCCGAAAGCTTGGCGTTTGTAAAAACAGAGTTTCATTCAGCCCTAGGACCGCTATCTCAAGAATTTGAGTTTTCCTTATATATATATATATATATATATATATATATATATATATATATATATATATATATATATAAGGGATTGTTCAACTTAAACCATCTTCAAGTTGAGTTCATATTATAACAGAGATTATACTCTTAGTTCCTTGATGGATATTGTAAAGTGTACTTCGAATTTCCATTTTGGCCGCTTTGAGAACATCTGTGGTTTTTCTTTTCGAGGAGTTCTATTTTTTCAAGGAGAGGAAATAGTGAAACTGCTTCCATTCCTTTCTCTAATATCATATAAGAATTTTCTCCAAAATTTAGGAGTAGTGTTTACTCTCTAGATATAATCATACCTAATTTGAAAATATTTATTTTTTATATTTCTGGGACTAATGAAAAAGATTCCACAAGACCACCGTTGTTCTTTTCTAACTCTAAATACTCACACAAATCAAGCACAAGTTATTGTGCTTACCTCTTAAGAGTCCCATCATGCATTACCTGAATGGACAAATCGAATCTCACTATTCTATTCTGGTTTTTAATGCCTGGTAATAACAACCGATTAAAATAGTGCGAAAAATATTTAAAAATTATTTCGAGTGTCGAACATTTAAATACCGACGACAAATTTGAAGGTTAGAGATGTTTATGTGTTTAGATATAGATATAGACTTTTAATAAAAACTATACATACTTACCGGTAATAAATTATAAAACAATAATTATTAGCTTTTATATGAAATAACTTTTTTTAATATCCATTTAAATGCCTAAAATTGTTCTAAAACACCATATAATTAAAACTGTCCATAAAATATTGTTTTGACTAAAGAGTCAACAGAATATTTGTAATCATACTACGAACACAACTAAAGGGTGTTTTTTATAGAGGTATAGAACTTTAAAATGGAATAAAACAAAGATGAATTTTTTAAATTGACATGAAATTTACTTTATTCGAAAGATAACCTTCTGGCATTATAATTTAAATATGACTTCTGGCATATGACCGCCACGGCTGGCTCGGACGTAGTCTAATCTGGAGGTCCAATTTTCGATAACTTTTTCCAACATTTGTGGCCATATATCGGCAATAACGCGGCGAATGTTGTCCTCCAAGTGATCAAGCGTTTCGGGCTTATCGGTGTAGACTAGCGACTTCACATATCCCCACAGAAAATAGTCTAGCGGCGTTAAGTCGCACGATCTTGGAGACCAATTTCCGGGTCCGAAACGTGAAACGATGCGGTTACCAAACGTTTCCTTCAATAAATCAATTGTGGCACGAGGTGTGTGACATGTTGCGCCGTCTTGTTGAAACCACAGCTCCTGCACATCATGGTTGTTCAATTGATGAACGAAAAAGTCAGTAATCATGGCTCTATAGCGGTCACCATTGACTGTAACGTTCTGACCAGCATCGTTTTTAAAGAAGTACGGACCAATGATTCCACCAGCCCATAAAGCACACCAAACAGTTAGTTTTTCTGGATGTAACGGTGTCTCAACATACACTTGAGGATTATCATCACTCCAAATACGGCAATTTTGTTTATCGACGTATCTATTGAAACAAAAGTGAGCTTCATCGCTAAATAAAATTCGCTTATGAAAATTGGGATCAACGACAATCTTGTTTTGGTCCATTCACCGAATCTACGCCTTGCTAGGTGATCGTGTGGCTTCAATTCTTGCACGAGTTGGATTTTGTAAGCACGCAAATCAAGATCTTTCCGCAAAATCTTCCATAAAGGGAATGGACACATATCCAATTCCTGTGCACGATGGCGGATAGACTGATTCGGGTCTTCGTCTACGCTACGCTCTACAGCAGCAATGACTTCTTCTGTACGCACTGTACGACGTCTCTGTGGATGGGTATTATCATTTAGAGTAAACGTGGTGCGAAAACGTTCCATAGTTAATCGAATTAATTGCTCTGATGGACGATTATATTGACCGTAAAATGGACGTAGTACGCGATACGTATTTCGAACAGAACCATGATTTTCAAAATAAATTTGCACAATTTGGAAGCGTTGTTTAGGTGTCAGTCTATTCATGTTGAAATGCCAAACCAAACTAAACATAAATCACTTGACAGCTGACAAAATGGCCGCCAGTTAAAAAAGTGTTGCCAACTCAAAGTTTTATACCTCTATAAAAAGCACCCTTTATTTCGGTTGTCTCTTTCTATCTATAATTATGTTTTTCTTTCTTTTCTTTTTTTATTTATATACAAATTAAAATGAACATGTCTTAAGAATGTCTCTGATATGTTCAAAGATTGAGGACGCATGGGACCAACTATATACACAATTCAATGATAAAAGTAACGTCAATATTCTTTTCCCATAAATAATTATTTTCCACAGTATAATTCTGTCTAACACTTCCTAATTAAGGTAATTATAAACGAATGTATTTCCGGGACAGGGGACAGTACGGTAAATAATACCTTTTCTTAAAAAATTGACACTGAAAGTACACATATTCGTAGTTTTTACCGTGAAAGGTGCCTTCTCTCCGTTTAGTTCTGGACTTTCTCTACGTAAATAATTTTCGCATTGTTTATCTACCAAACGTAAACTTAAGGCTCATTTTGTCTTGGTCATATTTTACTTCTTTTCGCTGCACAATAGTAAAGGGTGTTTTTTATAGAGGTATAAAACTTTAAGTTGGCAACACTTTTTTAACTGGCGGCCATTTTGTCAGCTGTCAAGTGATTTATGTTTAGTTTGGTTTAGCATTTCAACATGAATAGACTGACGCCTGAATAACGCTTCCAAATTGTGCAAATTTATTTTGAAAATCATGGTTCCGTTCGAAATACGTATCGCGTACTACGTCTATTAGAGCAATTAATTCGATTAACTATGGAACGTTTTCGCACCACGTTTACTCTAAATGATAATACGTATCCACAGAGACGTCGTACAGTGCGTACAGAAGAAGTCATTGCTGCTGTAGAGCGTAGCGTAGAGGAAGACCCGAATCAGTCTATGTGCCATCGTGCACAGGAATTGGATATGTGTCCACTAACTTTATGGAAGATTTTGCGGAAAGATCTTGGTTTACGTCCTTACAAAATCCAACTCGTGCAAGAATTGAAGCCACATGATCACCTAGCAAGGCGTAGATTCGGTGAATTGGCCCAAAACAAGATTGCCGTTGATCCCGATTTTCATAAGCGAATTTTGTTTAGCGATGAAGCACACTTTTGTTTGAATGGATACGTCAATAAACAAAACTGCCATATTTGGAGTGATGATAATCCTCAAGTATATGTTGAGACACCGTTACATCCAGAAAAACTAACTGTTTGGTGTGCTTTATGGGCTGGTGGAATCATTGGTCCGTACTTCTTTAAAAACTATGCTGGTCAGAACGTTACAGTCAATGGTGACCACTATAGAGCCATGATTACTGACTTTTTCATTCATCAATTGAACAACCATGATGTGCAGGAGCTGTGGTTTCAACAAGACGGCGCAACATGTCACACAGCTCGTGCCACAATTGATTTATTGAAAGAAACGTTTGGTAACCGCATAGTTTCACGTTTCGGACCCGTGAATTGGCCTCCAAGATTGTGCGACTTAACGCCGCTAGACTATTTTCTGTGGGGATATGTGAAGTCGCTAGTCTACGCCCGAAACGATTGATCACTTGGAGGACAACATTCGCCGCGTTATTGCCGATATACGGCCACAAATGGTGGAAAAAGTCATCGAAAATTGGACCTCCAGATTAGACTACGTCCGAGCCAGCCGTAGCGGTCATATACCAGAAGTCATATTTAAATTATAATGCCAGAAAGTTATCTTTCAAATAAGGTAAATTTCATGTCAATTTAAAAAATTCATCTTTGTTTTATTCAATTTAAAAGTTCTATACCTCTATAAAAAACACCCTTTAGAAGGAGAAAAAGAGCAATACACAAAAATTGTAAAAAGGAAAAAAAAGATTTTTTCTGCGTATTTTTAATTCATGAACATCAATTCGAAATTTAAGATAAAGATAAGGCGGAGAATTTAATTATTTTACAATATAAACACATTGAGTGAAGAAGTAATCTATTAAACATTTTAAATCATCCCAATTGGCACCCAATGATTTCTTTTTGATCACGTACATGAAAAACAAATTGCGGAGTCAATAATTTTCAAGGTCAGAAGAAGCGGTTGATGCATTCAAAAAAGAAGCGGAGAATATTTTGAAAAACATTCAAAAAAAGTTTGTTATTGTTCGTCTGTGGACGTTTTAACCGTATATGCAAAAACTCCTTGGGCAATTATATCAAGACATTATTTGCTTACAATTAGGAAGTACCATTTAGAAATTGTATCAGTTTAATACATTTGGCATTTAAAAAAAGAGGAATAATTTGTATTTATTTTAAGATTTAATATGACATATAAAATAGCTTTTCTTTTTCAGTTATGTAATAGTACTATAATATTAAAATAGAAGCAGTATATATATATATATATATATATATATATATATATATATATATATATATATATATATATATATATATATATATATATATATATATATATATATAATCGGAGGTTTTCGGTCATCCCGTGTGCGCTGAGTCCCTCTCAAAACTGTAAGGCAGTGAAATCTCATTCACCATTTTCAAAGCTCACTGTACAGCGTCTACGAGCGAATACATATATATATATATATATATATATATATATACAGGGTGCGGCATATATTGAGTAAATGTGTTCTTTTTGACCTTACAAACAATATGATTAAAAAAATTTCTTAAGCTTTTTCATTTTTGTAATGAAAAATATCTTCCGAGAAAATGTATAATTTATTAGCGCCACACCCTACATATGTATATATATATATATATATATATATATATATATAGAGAGAGAGAGAGAGAGAGAGAGAGAGAGTGCGGCATTTTTCTTGAGACAACGGAAACGGTGGGATCAAATTTTTTCGAAAAATATAGGGGTGGCGAGGGGGCTAACTAGTAGTGCCTTTGAAAATGATCTTGGTTTTGAAATGACCTAGGTTATTTGAAGCTAAATTTTAAATGGGACTTCCCAATTTCGACCCCGGAAATAGAAAGGGCGGAAAATTTTACAATCATATATGACCTGACTTCAAGGTGAAGGTTAAATATCAAGGTTAAAACAAAATAATCGCAGTACTTCGCGAAATGTTTTGTAGAAAAGTTGTTAAGTGACACGGGAGCTATATGGTAGTAACCGTGAAAGTAATATTGACATTGACCTTTAAGGACCAATTTCACAATTTGAAAAGGAAACTCCCAGTTTAACCCCCGGAAATGGAAAGACCGATCAATTTCACTGTAATTTCATCATCAAATATGACCTTGACCTCAAGGTTAAGACCTAATATCAAGGTCATTTTAAGGTCAAATGAAGATCTTCAACGTCATTATTTTATTAAATGGTTCATACTAAAGTTGTAAAATTGAAAAGTTGCTATAATATTACCTTAATCTCGATATTCCTCCTCTTTGAAAGAATTTATTCGTTCAAAATCTCTTCGGGGTGCTTGTTAAGGTAAGTACCCTCGCGTTTCGCCATCGGGGTGTTGGTTTTCGGTGAGTCCTCTCGCCTCTCACCATCGAGGTGCTTGTTTTTAGATGAGTTCCTTCGCATTTCACCATCGGGGTACTTGTTTTCTATGAGTCCCCTCGTTTCTTTTCATTTTGTATATTCATGTTAAAGATTTCATAAAAATTTATATCAATAAGTGCTCAAAATGGTTACTTTCAACTTTCAAACACCTATTGACCAGCACTTCAAAAGATTGCACACAACTGCGGAGCACATCTGGTGTTATTTTTGTACAAATATCTCTGATTTGCTGCTTCATGTTTTCACAAGTTGTTGGTACGTCTTTATGAACTTCGATCTTCAAATAACGCTACAAACAAAAACATAGTGACGTAAGGTTTGGCGATCTTACGCGCCACTTTACTGGACTTCCTCTACCAATCCACCGTCAATTGGATTAGCGATCCAACACGTGACGAGCTTATTGGGAATAATGCGCTGGATATCCACCGTGTTGAAACCATATTTGTTGCTTTACATCTAAGCGTACGTCTTCAAGCAAAAATGGAAGTTGATTTTCTAAAATATTACGATATTCTGCGCTATGCAAATCACCTTTTCATATTTCGAAATCGAGCTTCAAATGACCTTGAATTTTAAGGTCAATATTATTGTCAAGTGATCCGATAGTAAAATTTTCCACCCACATTTCCGGGATCAAAATGGGGGGGGGTCCTATTTAAAATTCTGAAATTGACCTTCAAATAACATAGAGGAACACGGTCAGGATAAATTTCAAGGTCACTACTAGTTAGTCCCCATACTATCCTATAATTTTTGTATAAAATATTTTTCGAAAAAATGTGATCCCACCGAGATATTCTGTTGACCCTAGATAAATGCCGCACCCTGTATATATATATATATATATATATATATATATATATATATATATATATATATATATATACATGTATGTATGTATGTATGTATGTATATATATATATATATACATGTATGTATGTATGTATGTATGTATATATATATATATATACATGTATGTATGTATGTATGTATGTATATATTCGTCGCATTACAGATTGTTGCCGGTTGCGATGTTTAATTTAAAATACCACCATATATACAATATTTTGATCTAATGGGTACTCATCAGCCATGGGATCGGTCTTAGCTACCGGACTATTATACGTTTTTTATAGGCTTGCTGATTATTTCATTTGACGAGTTACCTAAACTCTCCTACATCAAACCGCCAAACATAGGAAGTATAAAAATTCTTGTTTATTCCAACCAAACTAATCAATGATCGGCGATTATATCATTGGACGCAATCGAAAGTTTCGGTTGTAATGCATACTTTCATAGATGAAATATCTGTCTGACGTAACCGCTTTATTTAAATCGATTGTCTATAAAAAAATGTTTTACTTTGTGTGAAATTGGCATCTAATTATTATTTTTTAATGTTCCTGAATTGTTACGAAAATGTACAGTCTGTGACATGGACACGGTACAGGTTAAAGGAAAGTATTACGCGTTTATTGTGTTGGTAGACATGTTAGCTAAATACGAGGCGTAGTAAATGCGTTTATTACTACAGAGATTATGCAATCGGAGATGTGAAGATAGTAAAACAGTGGAAAAGTTTTATAGGTTTCTCTTTCTCCTTCAGACAGGTAAAGAAAAAAGACAAACCATTTACTTCCTATGAATCCAATTCTCGACTCTTTCTCCATGCAGAGAGAGAGAGAGAGAGAGAGAGAGAGAGAGAGAGAGAGAGAGAGAGCAATCACTCAATGTTTTGGTAAGGCTGTTTAATTTAATCTACAAAAGTGGCAAAATTCCTAAAGATTGGTTAATTTCTATCTTCGTGACAATACCAAAGAAGCGAAACACCAAATGCTGTAATGAATACCGCACAATCAGTGTCCTGAGATATTCTTTAAAATCATTCATGCTCTTATTTACAGCCAATGCGAAGAGACCATGAGCAACACACAGTTTGGTTTCAGAAATGGAAGGGGTACACGTGAGGCTTTGTTCAGTATGCAGGTGTTGGTGCGGATATGTCGAGATGTGTCTGTAGATGTGTTCGCGTGTTTTATAGACTGCGAGAAAGCCTTTGATTCCGTCCAACACGGAAAACTTATTGAAATATTAAGAAAACAGAATATTGATGTTCGAGATATAAGAATAATAGTTAATCCCTACTGGTACCAGAAAGCAAAAATAGCAGTAGTCGGAGAGATATTAGATGAGATACAAATGCGTGGAGTCCGACAAGGATGTGTCTTATTTAACTTGTATTCTGAAAAAATGTTTCAAGAGACGTTATATGAAAAACACCAAGGCATTATTATTAACGGTATAGTTATAAATAATTTTAGATACGCAGACGATACTGTACTTCTCGCGAATACATTGGAAGACCTACAAGAACTTTTAAACTGCGTGGCAGACAAGAGTGTAGAGATGGGGATTAAGTTGAACATCAAGAAGACAAAGTGGCTGGTAGTAAGACGGAAAACCTATAGAACGTGTCCAATAATACAAGTATTTGAGATACACACTAAATGAAAAAGGAGACAACACACAAAAGATAAACTCCCGAATAGAACAGGCTCGAAGCGCCTGTATCAAAATGAAAACTGCACTATACAGCCGTGATATTGATCTAACCTTAAGGACACTTATTCTTAGATGCTATGTCTTCAGTATACTTTTGTATGGAGCTGAAACATGGACACTCACAGATGCCATGTGTAGGAGACTGGAGCTCTTCGAAATGTAGACTTACTGATGTATGATGCAAATTTCGTGTATGTAGAGAATCCGCAATACAGAAGTACTAAACCGAATATACAAACAAACAGAAATAATACACACCATCAAAAAAAAAAAAAATAGAATATTTCGGATATATTTTACGTAATGCAAAACACCAGGTTGCTTCAACTTATTATGCAAGGTAAAATTGATGGCAAAAGAGGTCCAGGGCGTCGCAGAACATCTTGGTTGAAGAAGTTACGGTAATGGTATGGAGCCAGCAAAAGGGCGCTTTTTAGAAGCGCTGTGGGCAGAGTTCAGATATCGCTGATGATTGCCAACGTTCGATAGGACAAGGCATCTGTCTACATTAATTCTAAATGCCGATACTTCGCAGCAGGATGTTAAACCTGCAGGCATTTTTGATGCCAGACTGTTAAATATCAACAGTCAAACGACATCTATTCAAACTCCGGAGAAGTGAGAAGCTTTAAAATTTACAGATTCATGCTTCTTCCACCTAAGGTAGGCAACAAGGGTCATGCCTAGGCATTTTGCATTTTAATTCTAACCTGAACCAATAAAGAAACCTTATACAATAAGGGCAGACGTATTCTAGTCTAACACAGTTAAAGTCAAAGTACTATCTCGGATTACGAAGAAGTACCGGGGAAGGGTAGAAGCCTCTCCCATGGCAGTGCACTGCCACCTGCTGACCGGTTTCAAACTTACTGGTTCTCGTCATTACAAGGTAGGCAAGCGCACCTAAACATAAGGAAAGCGAATGCTTTAAGCTACTTAAATCAAACCAAATATGAAGTCTAGCACAAGCAGCGGCATCTTTCAGCATTTCACGCAAGCTAAATATATATATATATATATATATATATACCAATAGTGGATACAGTTTACTTGCAGTTGAGTGTATATTATATGGGTAATATAATGTTACGAAAAACTAGGACAAACTTATTAGTACTCCCTCGTATACAAATATTGCGATGCGATGAATCATCTTTTTTATGATGTGCCGAAAGGAATATTATATCGAGGAATCATATTTCTAGATAGATATCAACTTTTATGTTAGTAAGTTCTAGATTTGTATAGGAAATTCTATATGTATATAAATAGGGATAGGATAAGAGTTTTAATAGAGTGATATAGTTGTATTTGAATAGTGAAGATATTAAGAAGTAGTAATACGAAATAGTTGTGTTTTAGCTGTGTTAAGATGTAGTTAATATAAGTATTGAAAGAATTAATGAAAGGTGTTGTGTTTTATTTTGCGAACCCAGTGAGTTATTTTTAAAGAGACAAAATAGCAGTAATATATATATATATATATATATATATATATATATATATATATATATATATATATATATATCATTTTCTTTTTATTTTGTCTTTTCTTGGGTTTAGGTTCTTTATTTAATAAAAAATCAAAAACAATTTGACCTTTCGCCCTTTATTTAAGGGATCTTCAAAAATTTTTTGTTTTTTTTTATTTATTGATCTTCTTAAAAATATTTTTTATATAATTAAAAACATTCATACACACATATATTAACAATTTTAGAAAACAAACAAACACTTTAAAAAACTAATCAAATTTCTAAAAAATTATTCAATTTTACCAGTACATACCTTGACATTTATTAATAATGAAATGAAATTTTATATCATCTATTTAGGTACTTAGGATACATGGAATGCGAGTGTGTTTTATTTTTTATATTTTAACAATGGACCAAAAAAAAAACGAAAGAAAGCATACATTTAATTTTATGTTTAAGAGGATATTCATTTTTTGATTTATTAACAGGATCGAATACTTAATATTTTTCTTTAAATTAGGCCGGTGTAAATGTGGCTCATATTTCCTATATCCGTTCTGTCGTTAACACTGTTTTTATCTTTTTTAATTTCTATCATTTTCTTTATCTGAAATTTTTGATAATTCATATCTTTGTTTTTAATTATGGTATTGTTATAATCGAAGGTATGTTTTTCATCTTGTGTGTATTTGTTTAACGCTGATGAGGCGTTTTTCGTATATTTATAGCCATTCTATCTGTTCTTTAGCAATTGGCTTGTCATGTCTATATATTTATATTTTTTGGGACAATTTATATATATATATATATATATATATATATATATATATATATATATATATATATATATATACGTATGCATACTCTGCGCTTAGCTACTCTTTTGCAAGTGGCATTCTTCACACTACCTCCGCTAGCTTCATTATCACGATGAATAGCATGGTATACTTTACATCTTCTCAGCTTGGTCATGGTAAGAAGTGGAATGAATACACTCCAGCATCGAAATTCCTAGTGACGTCTTGGTTTTCTTTAAGGATTTATAACTTACTCAATAAAATTCCATTAGTAATAATGAATTTCAGGCCCTAAAGAAAACAATACACACACATAGTATACTACCATTTATTTCTTTTATTTTCGCCTCAAGCTTGACTACACTTAACAAAGTAAGAAGCAAAACAATTTACCAAGCAACCGCCGCGCGAGAAAATTAAAATCACACACAAACTAAAAAATGTGAAAATTGTAATCTTGTCTGCCCAATAAATAATAGCTGGTAATCGATTCGTGAAAACATAATTGCTAGGCAAGCGATGCCGGTACGCGATGATGCACCAGTTTCCGAGCTTTTGATACGTCCACCGTGGTACAAACGTGTTATCTCATTGGATGAGTTAAGCACAGAGATGGATTTTATAGGGAAATTAATCCTAATTGACAGATTATTACAAATAAAAAATGTAGGATCAGAAGATTTGCCGGAAATATCGTTAGATGAAATAAAAAGAGCACTAAAACAGATGAAGGATGGAAAATGCCCGGGCGAGGATCAAATTACAACTGAGATGTTAAGGATGGGTGGAGACAGTCTTGAAAAAGCGATACAAACACTGAAGAATAAATGCTTATACGAAGGTAGAGTACCAGAACAATGGTATAACGCACAAGTCGTACTTCTCTTCAAAAAAGAGGACACAACAAATATAGAAAACTACCGTCCTATCAGTTTATTAAACCACCTATATAAACTATTCACCCGCATATTGACAAATCGCCTGACTGAAAAGCTTGACTATTACCAGACTGTGGAGCAAGCAGGCTTTCGACGTGGATTTAGTACGATAGATCATATCCAAGCCCTACGCACAGTCCAAGAAAAAACCGAGGAATATAACATTCCTATACACCTGGCATTTGTAGATTTTCACAAGGCCTTTGACTCTATAGAAACATGGGCGATCTTGAAATCACTTAATAATGCTAGAATTGACTCCACTATCATACAGAACATATATAAAAACTCAACTATACAGGTTAAAATCGACGAAGATACAAAAACCGAAAAAATAAACGTTATGAGAGGTGTGCATCAAGGAGACCTCATCTTCCGAAACTATTTACGCTAGCTTTGGAAGATGTCTTTAAAAACTAAATTGGGATGAGAAAGGTTTGAGAGTCGACGGTTCTTATCTTAGTCATCTTCGTTACGCCGACGATGTTGTTGTCATGTCTAGCGACCCAGAAGAGCTAAAACAAATGCTTCAAGATTTCAATGAAGAGGCGAGAAAAGTGGGACTTAAGATGAACTTGGGGAAAACTAAGTTAATGAGCCCTGACGCAAATGTACAATTAGAGATTCAAAATGAAATCATAGAGAATGTCCCAGAGTAGATGTACTCTACTTTAGACCACCTCATGAAACTGGGCAAAGAAAATCAAACGGCGGAAATAACAAGGTGAATAGGGCTGACATGGGCTGCCTTTGGAAAGTTGCAGTACGTATTAAGAGATAGAAACACACCAATCAACCTTAAACGGAATGTGTATAATACGTGTGTCTTGTCTGTTGCTACTTACAGCATGGAAACGATAACACTAACCAAACAAAACGCAAATAGGCTCCGAGTCACTCAACGCTCCATGGAGAGACAAATGTTAGGAATCTCGTTACGGGATAAAATACGAAATTAAGTAATAAGATCAAGAACCAAAGTAGTTGACGTCATTGAACGCATATCACGACTAAAATGGCAATGGGCGGGGCACATAGCTAGACAACAACCCGATAGGTGGACGAGTAAATTACTGCAATGGCGACCGCGAGAAACGAACCGAAATCGTGGCAGGCCACAACGCAGATGGGTAGATGACGGTTTGCTGGAAAAGACTGGCTCCAGAAGGCGAGAGACAGATCCCAGTGGAGGACCATCGGAGAGGCTTATGTCTAGGAGTGGACGTCAATGAGCTGAGAAAGAAGAAGAAGAAGAAGAAGAAGTCTCTTTAATAAATATTAAATTAAAACATAAAAGTTTATTCACATCAAAAACCGGTATTGTAAAAAATTCAAGTATTCCTAAAAATGCATCAAACACTCCCCTTTTGCCACTGTCATCAAGGGTGTAGTTAATCCTTTGTTTTTTTTTCTTTTGTTTTTTTTTTGGCGCTCTGGAGATTTCTAGAAGCGTTAGTAGAAAAGAGGATAGGCCAAGCCTTGGCTGTGAAAACTGGAAGAAACCCAGAAAGCAGATTTTTTTACAGATGTTCTAAGACTACAATACTACTTTTATTCCTATTTGCAGCTAAGACCATAGTTTAGTGTGTTAAGGTATCATTTGCCAGATATTGAAGATAAACAAAGTTTTTGGAATCGGGGTGTTTTATTTTTGAATCTGGTTGTTTCCTGTATCGAAGCATTCAATTTTGCATATTTAATTTTAGCATTCATTTTAATTTTAATTCTCTCTTTTTTTCATGCCGCAGCAACGAAAAATTCAAATTATTAAAGATCGAATTACGAAATTTTGTGAAAAGGTTGACAACACCATGTAGGCACTCACTAAGACAGAATTTTTCAAAATTTGCAATCCAAAAGGCTGAAAAGGAGCAAATTATTGTCTGATAAATTTATCGATATCTCTTGACCAAAAAGAAATATGAACTTGATTTTGATTTTAAAAGAAAGCTCCACAACAATAACTAAAAGTCGATTTCCTTATTTCTCCATAGTCGCATTTTAAAAGAGGAAAAAGACATCGGCCATCCTCGTTCAAAAATAATTAGAAACATTATAAACTTTTCTTCTGCTTCTCATATATTTTTTTAATATTTAATTAATAATTTAAAAAATTTAATTCCCTTTATTACCTTTTAATTCCAATCCTGCCTTAAATCTTTGAAAATACCTCAAGCAAATCGTTTTTTTTTTGCATCAACTTACTGGTGTATCGGCAGTAAGAAAATAAAAAGGGATAGCGATGTATATTTAAATATTTTGAACAGAGATGGAGATGCGAAGCTCGAAAGAAGAAGAAAAGAAGCTACACAAGCGACCTGTTGGTTGATAGCCCTAAACAAAGAGGATGGGTAATAGTGGATTGGATTATAAAGAGCATGAGACTAAGAAATTGTGGTCTGTTAAGTTATTGAGACGGTAATTAGGTTATTTACTCTTTGTATATATTATTTACTCACTTAAGTAAGCATAGAACTAAGAATTATTAGAAATATCAGCATATAAAGGGTATTTTTTTATAGAGGTATAGAACTTTTAAATGGAATAAAACAAAGATGAATTTTTTAAATTGACATGAAATTTACTTTATTCGAAAGATAACCTTCTGGCATTATAATTTAAATATGACTTCTGGCATATGACCGCCACGGCTGGCTCGGACGTAGTCTAATCTGGAGGTCCAATTTTCGATGACTTTTTCCAACATTTGTGGCCGTATATCGACAATAACGCGGCGAATGTTGTCCTCCAAGTGGTCAATCGTTTCGGGCTTATCGGCGTAGACTAGCGACTTCACATATCCCCACAGAAAAGAGTCTAGCGGCGTTAAGTCGCACGATCTTGGAGGCCAATTCACGGGTCCGAAACGTGAAACTATGCGGTTACCAAACGTTTCCTTCAATAAATCAAACATGTTGCACCGTCTTGTTGAAACCACAGCTCCTGCACATCATGGTTGTTCAATTAATGAGCGAGAAAGTCAGTAATAATGGCTCTATAGCGGTCACCATTGACTGTAACGTTCTGACCAGCATCGTTTTTAAAGAAGTACGGACCAATGATTCCACCAGCCCATAAAGCACACCAAACAGTCAGTTTTTCTGGATGTAACGGTGTCTCAACATACACTTGAGGATTATCATCACTCCAAATACGGCAGTTTTGTTTATTGACGTATCCATTCAAACAAAAGTGAGCTTCATCGCCAAACAAAATTCGCTTATGAAAATCGGGATCAACGACAATCTTGTTTTGGGCCCATTAACCGAATCTACGCCTTGTTAGGTGATCGTGTGGCTTGAATTCTTGCACGAGTTGAATTTTGTAAGCACGCAAACCAAGATCTTTCCGCAAAACCTTCCATAAAGTGAATGGACACATATCCAATTCCTGTGCGCGATGGCGGATAGACTGATTCGGGTCTTCCTCTACGCTATGCTCTACAGCAGCAATGACTTCTTCTGTACGCACTGTACGACGTCTCTGTGGATGCGTATTATCATTTAGAGTAAACGTGGTGCGAAAACGTTCCATAGTTAATCGAATTAATTGCTCTGATGGACGATTATGTTGACCGTAAAATGGACGTAGTGCGCGATACGTATTTCGAACAGAACCATGATTTTCAAAATAAATTTGCACAATTTGGAAGCGTTGTGCAGGCGTCAATCTATTCATGTTGAAATGCCAAACCAAACTAAACATAAATCACTTGACAGCTGACAAAATGGCCGCCAGTTAAAAAAGTGTTGCCAACTTAAATTTCTATACACTGATAAAAATAAAATGTTTAATTCAACAGTCTTCTAAATGTTGATTTTTAATTGTTTAATTCAAAGGAAAGTTATTTGGAATAACTTATTTTCGCATTTTGTGGCTACATTTTATTTCGGTTATATTTAATTTGTTCATTTAACGTTTAAAATATTGTTTGAAAACTTACATTTGTTTGAAACAAATCCTTTTAAAGATGTTTATTTAATAAATAGGAAAATCTTGCCATAAGTATTTTTATAATGTATTCAAATAATTTATATGTTAAGTTAAATAATATAAATCTAAATTCAACATTTTCTATTAGTTAACACAACTATACTAATACATTAAAATGATATGCACATTCTCTTATATAAAAAGATTTATAGCTCAGTTTAAGACTTTGAAATATTGAATGAACAAACTAAATTTTATAGTTTTGAAATCCCGCCCTCTATACCTCCGATTTCGCCCCCTATAGGGCATGAAGGGGAAACAGAACAAGAAGACGTAGCCATATTGTTTTCTCGTGAGTGTTGAAGCGAAACGAACGTGATTTTACTTGTTTAGTTACTAAGGTAAGTAGTACCTTTTATTTTTTAATAGATATAATCTTGTTAACATTATTTTTTGAATGAATGTTGTTTATAATATAGTGTTGACAACCAAAACTATAATAAATATACTTAGTTATATAAAATATTGTATAAAATGTAATTTTAAGATATAAATCATGGCGGCATTGCACGTTTCCTACTTTTCCAAGTTCATTTGGTGCCAAAATTATACTTATTCCTTGGTTGCATGAGTTTGCTGAAGCTAAATGCGTTTAAAGAGATTAGACATATACCGATTGGTATATTTATATAAATTAAACCAGCAAACATTAGATTTAACTATAGGTATAGGCCAGGCTGCGTGGCTGAAAAACAGGGGGTAAAAAAAATAATTTGTTACAAATTTATTTGTTAATAAAGAAAATTATACAGACATTTTTTGTTTTATTAAATTTCCTATTTGATCTTAATTTGACGTTAGATTATTAAAATATTTAAACGATGTTGCTGCATTTTAAGTAGCAGAATAAGAGTGATAGTTAACTAAAAAGAAACGAAATTGTACAATTGTAATATTTGTAATATGTTGAAAACAAATATGACATATTACAAAAATATTAGTAATAGTTCTTTTTCAACATAGTTTACCCTATTCTTATTATATATGTTTTTATTTTAATAATTAAAAAAGTTTGCCTAACTAATACTACTTATATGTCTTTTTTACACGTCTCGATAAATGAGTTTGTTCACGTCACAATTGGCTATAAAAATATTACAATAATAACAATATGTGAAATTTTTACTAAAACTAGGATTTTTTCATATAAAATATTTACGTTATCAAATTTTTTAAATATACTGTGTACATGCAAAATAGAGATTTATATTATTTATTTATAACAATAAAAATAACTAAGGAACAACATTTTTAATTTTATAATTGTATATGAAGGAAATCCTAATTTTGAAAAATTATTTTGTAAATATTTTATTTGAATATTTTTTATTGTCGATTTTGGCATGATTAATCTTGTTTATAGCGTGTAAAAAATAGATATTTTGGTGTTAATGGTGCCAACATATTTTGGTATTAACATAAAAATGGTTATTGAGCCAAGTATTTTTCATCATTGATTCAAAATTAAAAATTGTTCCGTTCAAAATGTACAACTCATTGTTTTAAGATAGTATTTTTTTGAAGTAATATCCTAGTGGTGATTCATTTAAATCATACATCGTTTATTTCAACCAACAGAGAATGTTGATTGAACATTTAGATATGTTTTAAAAAATCTTTGAATATATTTGTTTAAGACATTAGATTAGTTCAACCAATCACTGACACTACTCGTAAAAACATTTCGTAGTGTTACAGCAACCAATAGAACTATATATTTTAACACCTTTTGTGGTATTAAATTAAACACCTTTTTTGCTTGATTTGAAATGATCTTGATGGTTGAAGCGATGTTTCCTACATTTCGTTCAAGTAGTATAATTTGACATTTTTTGTTGTTCTATTGAAAGCATAAAAACTATTGCTTGTATTTAATAGAAAATAATGGTTGGATTGAGAGCAATGTTGGTAAATTCAAGCATTTCCTTTTTTCAGTGTACCCCTATAAAAAAACACCCTTTATTAGTAAGTGGAGTACTTGGGCTTGTTTAATAAGATTTTGGATTCAAAATTTTTGATAGGAATGATATCCCTTCTAATCCCATTTTAAGTCCACAATAACTAACTTTGATTTAAATTAGTGATTGTTCGCTACCCTCCTGCCGCTAAATCGGATAAATAAAACAAAAGTAACGAGTTGCTACACTCTTGCTCTGTTTGAAAACAGAGGATATAAAATTAAATTTAAAGTTAATGAAGATCATTTTTATTTCCCAAATAGAGCTAACTAAAAGTGGCTGTTGTAATATCTCACCGTCGATTTTCGCCGCCAAGTAAGTTCAAATACTAGTACCAAAAATGATAAAGTACAACGACGGGTGTCTGGGAAAGGTGCTGGCGGACCCACTGACGAATCCACAGCCGGTGACCGAAGACAAAACACCCAAACTTTCAAAGCGCGCATAAATATGACAAGACGAGCGAGTGACGAGCGCATGACGAGTAAGCCTAGAACTTCCAATGAGACTCCTTTGAATTTTGCTGATTTGTATTGTATCGAGGGCCATCGTCGGCGGGTTTCTAAGGAGGTACTAAATGCAGTTGTGTTACAAGAAGTCAATTTTTTTATAGTTATATTGTTTCCGAGTATTTTCTGTCGGTTCCAAAATTTGCGTACTTTGGTTCTTGATCTTATTACTTGATTTCGTATTTTATCCCGTAACGAGATTCCTAACATTTGTCTCTCCATGGAGCGTTGAGTAACTCGGAGCCTATTTGCGTTTGGTTTGGTTAGTGTTATCGTTTCCATGCTGTAAGTAGCAACAGGCAAGACACACGTGTTACACACTTTCCGTTTAAGGTTGATTGGTGTGTTTCTATCTCTTAATACGTACTGCAACTTTCCAAAGGCAGCCCATGTCAGCCCTATTCTTCTTGTTATTTCCGCCGTTTGATTTTCTTTGCCCAGTTTCATGACGTGGCCTATATAGATGTACTCTTGGACATTCTCTATGATTTCATTTTGAATCTCTATTTGTACAGGGTGAGTCAACGGTTGGATGAAGTAGGTTTGTGCCTTTTCGGTGAAATTAACAAAGAAACTATATTTATTGTTTGATACAGTTTATTTTTACGTAGATTTTAAAAATATTTAGGACTCTACAGGGTGAGCCAAAAAACTAGGACAGCATAAAGTTGTATTTTTTTAAATAGAACACCCTATATACGAATCGTATTTTCGATTTAGCTTATAATTTTAAATCTTTTTTATTAAGGGTTTACTATAACAAAACTTTATAGTTTCTGAGATAATTAAGTTTAAAGAAAAAAAGTCACATTTCAAGCATCAATTCAATCCTAAATAACGTTTTCAATTTTGTGACAAATATATTCAAATTTGGAATTTAGCAAGGCCAAGGACAAATTAACATAATTTTTACCTAATATTTGCAATAAAAGCTACAGGCTGTTGAACACATCGGCTCAAATTTGAACAAGTTTAAATGAATAAATATCTTTTTTTTTTAAATGGTATATTTTCATGTTATTTAATAAAGTAATAAAAACCCTAAAAGTTTTGTTCAATATATCCTATACCTATTTATAATAGTTTTTGAGATATTTCAGTTTTTCTTATTTTCCATACTTTTTTACAGAAATAGTCTTCATTATCATAGTAGCCATGTAAAATAATAAAAAGAAACTACAGAAACAAACAGAATGTGGTTAAATATGATGAAATACATTATTCGTTATATTACAACGGCAATAGTTTAATTAAACATAATGTGAAAAAATTAACACAACAATAACGACAAGGCAAATACATATTTACTTTTATACTAAATTGAAACAAAAAAATTATCTATTAAATACTGAGATTAATTATTTCTTTTTAATAAGTGTTCGAATAAACGACCCTCTTGTGCAATGCACAAATTTAGTCTTTTTTGCAGATTTTCTCGGACCCTGGACAAAATTAGTAGCGTTATTGTTCTACAGGTATCCCTAATCCTGTTTCGCATATCTTCCACTGTTGTTGGTGGATTAACATACACCTTATTTTTAATATAACCCCATAGGAAGAAATCTAATGGGGGTGATGTCGCAAGACCTTGGTGGCCACTCAATGAAACCCCCACGTCCAATCCATTTTTGCGGATATCGTTGGTCCAAAAACGCACGAACTTCACGATGGTAATGCGGAGGCGCATCATCGTGCTGGAACCACATACTGTCGAGCTCATCCCTGTCGAGACCTTGAAGAAGTTGGGGTAGTTCTTCTTGTAGAAAGTTCAGGTAACTATGGCCATTTAGTGGTTCATTAAAAAAGTGGGGTCCAATAATTCGATTATGATGAATACCACACCAAATATTTAATGACCAGTGGTTTTGATGTTGCACCTCTCTAATCCAAAATGGGTTTTCTGTGGCATAATAATGCATGTTGCGTCTATTTACAGCACCGTTACTTCTAAAAGTAGCTTCATCACTAAACATTACCTTGCATAATAAATTTGGATTTAATTGAATCTCCGCATTTATTGTACGACAAAAGTTTACATGACTTTCAAAACCCTGTCCATGCAATTCTTGGTGTAATTCCATGTGATATGGATGATACCTATATTTCTTGGTAGTATGATTAGCGGTGGATTGTGATGTTTCACATAATGCTACTAACTGACGGCTACCAATATAAGGATTTTCCTGAACATTTAACAATACTTGTAGTTCTTTTTCTTCATTAGTTACTGGTTTGTTGACCACTTTACGTTTTGGATAATCAACAGTACCAGAAGAATCAAATATTTGCATTAAGTTTTGAAAAGTATGGGTATTAAGCTGGCGTCGATCAGGATACTTCATTTTGTAAATTCTTTAAGCAAGAAGGCAATTTTTTTGAGCCTCTCCTATTGTATAAATCATATCTATTAACTCATTCTTTGGAAAATTCATTTTACAATATAAGATGAATGCAAAAAAAACCAAACTACACTACATAAAAACCAAAAGAAGCGATTGCGGTTATAAATTTGACATAAAGAAAAATGTTCTTTTACATTGTTTTTGCCATGGCTACTATGATAATGAAGACTATTTCTGTAAAAAAGTATGGAAAATAAGAAAAACTGAAATATCTCAAAAACTATTATAAATAGGTATAGGATATATTGAATAAAACTTTTAGGGTTTTTATTACTCTATTAAATAACATGAAAATATACAGGGTGTACTATTTAAAAAAAAAAGATATTTATTCATTTAAACTTGTTCAAATTTGAGCCGATGTGTTCAACACCCTGTAGCTTTTATTGCAAATATTACGTAAAAATTATGTTAACTTGTCCTTGGCCTTGCTAAATTCCAAATTTGAATATATTTGTCACAAAATTGAAAACGTTATTTAGGATTGAATTGATGCTTGAAAATGTGACTTTTTTTCTTTAAACTTAATTATCTCAGAAACTATAAAGTTTTGTTATAGTAAACCCTTAATAAAAAAGATTTAAAATTATAAGCTAAATCGAAAATACGATTTGTATATAGGGTGTTCTATTTAAAAAAAATACAACTTTATGCTGTCCTAGTTTTTTGGCTCACCCTGTAGAGTCCTAAATATTTTTAAAATCTGCGTAAAAATAAACTGTATCAAACAATAAATATAGTTTCTTTGTTAATTTCACCGAAAAGGCACAAACCTACTTCATCCAATCGTTGACTCACCCTGTACATTTGCGTCAGGGCTCATTAACTTAGTTTTTCCCAAGTTGATCTTAAGTCCAACTTTTCTCGCCTCTTCATTGAAATCTTGAAACATTTGTTTTAGCTCTTCTGGGTTGCTAGACATGACAACCACATCGTCGGCGAAACGAAGATGACTAAGATAAGAACCGTCGACTCTCAAAACTTTCTCTTCCCAATTTAGTTTTTTAAAGACATCTTCCAAAGCTAGCATAAATAGTTTCACAGAGATGACGTCTCCCAGACGCACGCCTCTCATAACGTTTATTTTTTCCGTTTTTGTGTCTTTGTGGATTTTAACCTGTATAGTTGCGTCTTTATATATGTTCTGTATGATAGTGGTATACCTGGAGTCAATTCTAGCATTATTAAGTGATTTCAAGATCGCCCATGTTTCTATAGAGTCAAAGGCCTTGTGAAAATCTACAAATGCCAGGTGTATAGGAATGTTAAATTCCTCGTTTTTTTCTAGGACTTTGCGTAGGGCTTGGATATGATCTATCGTACTAAATCCCCCTCTAAAGCCGGCTTGCTCCACAGGCTGGTAATATTCAAGCTTTTCAGTCAGGCGATTTGTCAATATGCGGGTGAATACTTTATATAGTTTAATAAACTGATAGGACGGTAGTATTTTATATTTGTTGTGTCCCCTTTTTTGAAGAGAAGTACGACTTGTGCGTTATACCATTGTTCTGGTACACTACCTTCGTATAAGCATTTATTCATCAGTGTTTGTATCGCTTTTTCAAGATTGTCTCCACCCATCTTTAACATCTCAGTTGTAATTTGATCCTCACCCGGGCATTTTCCATCGTTCATCTGTTTTCGTGCTCTTTTTATTTCATCTAACGATATCTCCGGCAAATCTTCTGATCCTACATTTTTTATTTGTTTTACTATTGGATCTGGATCCGTATTGATCGAGGAGTATAAGTCCGCATAGAATGCTTCCACAGCCTTTATGATGTCATCTACATGTGTTACTGTCACCGCTTCTTTGTTCTTTAATTTTGTTATTTTGTTTCATCCTTTTGAGAGACCTGACCTCAAAACTTTCATATTTGCGTTTCTTTCTCTTGTTTCATTTATTAATTTTGTTTTGAACGTTCTAATGTCTTTCCTTACTTGTTTCTTGATATTTTTATTTAGTTGTTTAAAATCCTCTGTGTCTCTCTCCGTCATCCTTCGTCTTTCCATCATCTGTAATGTATTTGCACTAAGTTTCTTGTCTGTAGTTTTCCTTAATCTTCCACATACTTTTTTCATTGATGTTTTTATAGTAGTTTGAAATTTATCTATCATTTCATTGATGTTATGTTGTTCCAGAGTATAAGTCGATTTCAAACTTTTCGCTATTTCGTATTGGTATTCGTTTTGTCGTGTGTAAAGTTCTTTAGCTGCGGGAGTTGAGTGTGAACGGATCAGCTTATATCTTTCCTGTTTGAGGTTTATGAGGAGTCTTGCCCTAACCAGTCTATGATCACTGCCGGTATTAAATGTGTTTAAGACTGGCCATATGCAGGATCGTCGAGGTTTTCGTTTTATTTTAACAAACTTGATGATAATAAAACTCCACTGCATAAAATTAATATAGCTGCCGTTTGTTCTTCGTCGTTCCATATGGCAGGGCAGATTTACTTTCTTCGCTCACTTTCTATTAACTAAAACATCCTGGAAAAATTTGCGTGGTGTGCTGGACTTAAACCAAAACTTAAATAATTTTTTTCTTCACCCTTTATTGTTTATTATTTATCCCTTTTGGGCGCCGGACGTTGAAGAAGGGTTCGAACCGACAAAGATCAAAGAGTTCATTGCAAGCTCGTTGCAAATTCGTCGCATTCTCGTCACGCGCTCGTCTCGCCATATTTATACGCACCTTTAGTGGTAAATTTGAGTCGCTAAATCGTAGCAAGGGACCTACATTTGCAACATGGCCATGTAGAAAATTCAGTTTATGTACTGAACAAATCTCCAATAGTTCAGTGAGTGAAGGTTCGGTAAATTTAGGATGCCAGTAGTTCCATACCAGTTGAATTGCAAACTGTATTGATGATTTCGGTACTTTCTCTACAAGATCCACTTAGCCAGTAAATACAAATACATATAAAAAATTTGCGTGAAACCATGTTTCTATTACTTGTTCCACTCCTTGTTACTTTTCTTTTCCTGTGAAGCCCTACAAAAATTATTGAAAACAAATTCGTTCAGAATGGCGATGATAAGGTGTTTATTTCAATTAAAAATCTACCCAATATACTGAACTAGTTTTTAATATCATTAACTTCCTTCTTGTTTGTGAATATACATTCTTTTCACAGAAATCTATATAAAGTAATTAGTTACCAAGAGATATATTCATAGCTTAAAAATGTTTCGAGTAAAAACATCATCATCGAGTCACTTAAGAACCCGTGAGGTCAAAAACTTTTAGTCATCAGAAACAGAAATGGATTTAGAATAAATTTATGATATTATTTTAGGAATTTTTTAAAGTGCGTTAATAAATTATAACCTAATACGGCAGTGTTTATGTAAGAGGTGACATTTGTTTATAAATAATATTCGTATGCGTGACGGAGACAGGCAGTCATTTAAGTTTTATGTAAAAGCTGAATGTTCTGAAAATTAAAAGTTAGATAAACATGAAGTTGATGTATGGTGTGAATCACTGACTTAATAGATTTAATAAAGTATTTTAAAATATTAAAGGTGTTTTAACTTTATCATATATGGTCAATCAAAACCAAACAATATGTTTTTAATATTTAATTTATTTTGTTTTTATTCAAAATACACTATATTTATTTTTTGGTTAAGTTTCGGAAATATACAAGGGTAGGGGGAGGTGGGGCAGATTGATACTAAAAAATTTAAAGTCATATTTTATATATTCTTCTTCTTCTTTCCTGATCTTACAACTCTGGGTGAGTCTTAGCCGCATCCACTATTGCCCTCCATCTCCTACGGTCTTGTGCTTCCATTTCCCACTGATGGATTCCAATCCTATACAAATCAGCTTCGACGGCATCCTTCCATCTTTTCCTGGGACGGCCTATTGATCTTCTACCATCTGGTTTCTCAAAGAATACTGTTTTCAATAATCTGTTGTCCCCTGATCTTACCACATGGCCTGCCCATCTGATTCTATTGGCTTTTATACACTGCCATACAGTGTCGCCAATTCAGCATTGTGGCGTCTTCTCCAATTTCATGTTGTTTCATCTCTTTGGGGACCAAATATCATTCTAAGAACCTTTCGTTCAAATATGAGTAATTTATTTATTTCCCGTTGATTGAGGGTCCAAGTTTCACTGCCATAAGTAACTACCGGGCGAATAATTGACCTGTACAGAGTTAGTTTGGATTGTCTTTTTAACAGTTTAGATCTCAATAATGTTGTGAGGGAGTATAACGCCCTATTTGCTGCCGTTATTCCCGCTGAGACGTCTTTTTCAACTCGATTGTCGTCTGTGATTACCGCTCCTAGGTACTTGAATTCCTTAACCACTTCGAAGTTGTGTTCATTCAGTGAGATATTCTGCCCGATTCGAGGTCTTGGATTCTTGGTTACTACCATGTATTTAGTTTTTTTTTTCATTTACTCAGAGACCCATATTACCTGCTTCTTCCTCGAGTTGTGAAAATACCTCTCGCACGTCTCTTGTTGAATAAGCCACAGTATCGATATCATCAGCAAAGGCCAGCACCAGTTTTGAACCTTGGTTCGCAAAACCCTCTGTCAGCCCCGACGCAACCCTGCTCATTGCGTATTCCAAGGCAAAATTGAAAAGCAACGGTTACAGAGGGTCACCTTGTCTGAGTCCTGATATCACACTGAATGGCGCTGATGTTCTCTTTCCTACCCTTACCTGTGCATATGAGTTTGTCACGCACATTTGTGTTAGATCGACTAATTTTCTTGGTACGCCCATTTCTAGCATTGCTAGCCATAGTCTGCTTCTTTTCACGGAGTCATATGCTTGCTGAAAATCCACAAAGATTTGGTGGACATCTCGGTTAAATTCCCAGTTTTTTTTCCAATATTTGTCTGATCGTAAATATCTGGTCTATTGTTCACCTTCCAGCACGAAAACCGCATTGGTAGTCGCCGATAATATTTTCCGCATAAGGCATCAGTCTGTTTAGTAGAGTAATTGCCAGGATTTTGTATGTTGTGTTGATAACAGATATACCTCTATAATTTCGAAATTGTTCCTTGTTTCCTCTCTTATGTATAGGTATTATGACACTTCCATTCCATTACTCAGGCATTTTCTGTTGTTCCCATATTTTCAAAATGATTTCATATATTTTTTGATGTAGACTGTTTCCTCCCTTTTTTAGCAGCTCTCCATTTGTACCATCGCTGCCTGGCACTTTGTGATCTTTGAGTGATGCTATAGCATTTTTGGCGTGTTGGTGATGGCACTCTTATATATGCGGAATGGAATGTAAGGTCCTCTTCCTCTGTCCCAATACTTAGTAACTGCTGAAAATATCCTTTCCATAGCTCGACAATTTCAGTTTCTGTCATTATTAACTCTTCTGTTTCCTTTCTCATGGCTTTCTTTTCTCCAACATTTCCACACCGTCTCACAGTTTTAACCTCCCTAAAGAATTTCCTTACTTGGTTCATGTTCCTATTTCTGTCTATTTCCTGCATCTGATGCTCCAGGTAGCTCTTCTTTTTGGCTCTAAGTAATCTTCTTGTCTGTGCTCTTATTCTGTGAAATTCTTCTTTGTTCTCCTCAGTGGGTTTTTTTAGCATTATCAGTCTTTTGCGAGTTTTTACTTCTAGCATTTCATCGCATTCGTTGTCAAACCACTTTCTTTTTGGGCATCTCTTCTTTCTACCAATGGTCTCCGTCACTGCTGACTGTTGCCAATTGCTGTCATGTTTCCTCCAGCTCTATATTATCATCCTCATGTTCTAAACATTGGAATTTGCGTATATTTTATATATTAAAAAGCATTGAATAATATGTATATTAAGTTTAGTGTGTAGCTAAATTCATCCATATTGTTATAGGCATGAATCCAAATAACCGCTTAAATTGAACGCTGAAAAAAATATATGATCTTAAGTAAAAAAAGAGATTTGTATCAATCTACCCCGCCTACGGGGCACTATGATGCATCGCTTGGGACACTTTGATGCTAAGAAATAATTGTATGGAGTTGTCGATATTTTAACAGAATTATGTAGCAAAAACTGGTTTATTTATTTAGAAATCACAATCAGTGTTACACATCTTAACAATCAGTCTAATTTCTTAACCTAGTTAATGATTTCAAGCATAACTATAATCTTTTATAGAAAAATATTATCAGGAGATATTTTGTATGTATTATTCTTAGTGCAACAATCTTTTTATGCCAAAAAAAAGTAACAAAAATTAACAATCGTTAAAACAACTATTTAATTAGTAAACAATCATAGACAATCAAAATAGAAAAACAATGCGTCTTAAAAAAATACACATAAAAATGAAAATGCTTCTATTGCACGTTGAATGCACTTAAATCAACCGAAAAAGTATAATGAGATGAAGTTCGTGAATTGCCTTTGGAATACTTAGGTCTAGGTAAGTGCAAAACTACATCTCTAAATTCAACACTTGCTTGGTCTTCGACGTTTGGAAAAACAAAAAAACGTAAGACCCTGGCTTTTTCCTAAGGTATTACACATGATAGTCAGTCAAATTGTTTTTGAAAATTACTTTGGCCACGTAATACAACTACAGATTTTTTCTTTTCATATTTGACAAGCAAGAAATCCTCAATATTTATATTTTCAGGATTAGGGGGTCTAATTTTTCTCCAATTTCTGCATCTAATGGCCAATCTAGATCTTTATCGCTATCGCCACTCAATTTCAATGACTTCGATTGTAAACAGATTCTTTTCTGTTTAAATTTTTTAGTTTCTGTTAGACCCAATAAGTTCTTCGCTGTTTTCAACATATTTGCTTTCTCTCTCATCAGTTTAAGTTGTCGATTATTGTCTTTTTGGTCTTGTAACATTTGTAATCTATCCCTTTCTGGTGTATCAGTGTAAACTCTGGATTTCCCTTTTTCTTTTCCCTTTTTAGATAATTTTTGATTCATATTTCTTTTTGGATAGGGTCTTACTACTATTAGTGACAATATAGTGGTAAAGCATGATGCAACAACTTTTAGAGATGGAATAACAATTGGGGATTCAACAATGTCGGTCTGTTCACCTAGAGTCGGCTTCATCAGCTCGCATTTCATCTCTTCCTCTTTCTTCAATAACTTCATTTTGACTTTTATCCATGAAATCAACTTCTTGTCTCTCTTGATCCTGTCTAATTTCTTCGTGTGCATTTTGAAATTGAGAATCTACATTTGGAGGTTGAGAGTCCTCTTCAAAAATTTCAATAGCCGTGAAATGTTCATCTCCAAATGCAAGTCGATTGAATGGACAAATCCCGGGGTTTGAAAAGCCACTTGTGATGTTCTTTGGTGTAAAAGATTCCAGGAAAGCTGTCTTCGTTAAATCTGCTATGTTGTAAATGGACAAAGTTTTTCCTACGTTTCGAATGTGCCAATCATTAAGAGCTATTTTAAGTTTGCTTTTAAAAGGGCCAAAAATGCTGACATCCAACGGTTGTAGCTTGTGGGACGTATGAGGAGGCAGAGACAGATAGATAATCCCATTATCACGACAGTAGTTGACTGCTTTGATAGAAATATGTGCCTCGTGATTGTCACAAATAATTAAAATGGAGTTGTCCTTAGAGCATGAAGTGTGCTGCTGAATGTGCTTTAGAAATTGAATGTGCAAATCTGCCGTCATCCAGCCACTTCGATTTGCTAAGCCTAGACTTCCTTCTGGAGCACCATTTATGAGTAGGTCTTTGAAGTGAACACATGGGAAGACAAGACTTGCCTCTGTTTTCTTTCGTCAAAACTTTGGGTGTAGATAAAACAGTGGTAACTCCGGTTTCATCTAGATTAATTATTCGGTTGGGTTATCAAAAAATTCTGTTACAGCGGTCTTATTAAATGAGAAACTCCTTACGGCGCTAGTATTTTCGGGTTTTCTTAAAGTAAGTTCCTGATTCCTCCCGTTACGGGATAAAATACGAAATCAAGTAATAAGATCAAAGACCAAAGTAGTTGACGTCATTAAACACATATCACGACTAAAGTGGCAATAGGCGGGGCACATAGCTAGACAACAGCCCGATAGGTGGACGAGTAAATTACTGCAATGGCGACAGCGAGAAACAAACCGAAATCGTGGCAGGCCACAACGCAGATGGGTAGATGATATAAGACAGTTTGCTGGAAAAGACTGGCTCCAGAAGGCGAGAGACAGATCCCAGTGGAGGACCATCGGAGAGGCTTATGTCCAGGAGTGGACGTCAATGGGCTGAGAAAGAAGAAGAAGAAGAAGATTATTTTAGAGTTATCAGTGATCAAGTAACAGTAGAGTCGAAAAACATCAATATTTGCATTTTCAATAATTTGCCTCCACTTATGGAACTTAATCAATGGTTGTTCGAAAAAGTTCATAGCAAAACACTCCAAACTATACTTCTTGCGTATTATTAATTGAAAAAATCACTTTATTCGAAAAAAAAAAGGATTTTTTCACAAAATTCGAAAATTTTGAGGTTATATAAAAACCAGGAACAATAGGACAAAATGACCTTCAGTTTCGTGATTAGCAGATCAAATCGAAAATGATGGGTCTCGTTTCTAGTCCAAGACACTTTTTTTTGTAGAGCTGTGTTATTTTACCAAATCATTTAAATGGTTTGAATTACCTAATACACCTGGTAAGTTTCCCAGATTTATGTGATATATACAGAGTGATGTATGTGCGTCTGGATGTGCGTAGGGTTGGGGGTCTGTACACTGTGACCTGGTAGATCTATAGATCTATTGTGCCCTCTTACTGCTGCATCTTATCGGCTAGAGCACGTCTTCCAGTCCTATTTCCTTCAGGAATCTTAGGATGTTGGAGAGCTTAAAGGTGGGTAGTTCCCCTTCTTCGATTTCGTGTGTTCCCAAGAATCGCATCCTAGGGTTTTCTAGAGCGCTGCACTTTGAAAGGATATGAATAGAGGTTTCATCCTCCTCCTCGCAGAATCTGTACGCTTCTCCTTCTACCAGTAATTTTCAAAATCGGAGGTTCGACAGAGAAAATAATGTTCCTGCAAATTGGCCACCCCGCTCACCGGATTTAGAGCTTATAGATTACTTTTTAAGGAAAACTCTCACATAGATCACATAAACATCGAAGCGTTTTACACAGACTTTTTAGAAACGCCCTGTATAATACCCTCCAATACTGTATCATTCTCCAGCAATGCATAACATATCACATTCAAAGCATTCACATACAATAATAAAATTATTCTTAAAAATTCAACTCCTGTCTGTGTTTATTTATGCACTCGCTGGCTGGCTCTCTTTTATTTATTATTTATTTTATTTGTTAATTGCCGACTCTATGTACTCTTCGATCCGAACGTATCAACTTGGATTTATTACTAATGAACTAATAAATAATTTCTCAACGTCTTTTGCTTTTACAAAGTGCCGCTTAACGTATTTAATGGAATAACTTACATAAATTACGCTCGATATATATACACCATAAATGACGCGTTGTTTTTTTTTATCAAATTTATAAAGCCGAGTTTTAATAATATTAACTAATAACAAGTTAGTATGATAGAATGTCAAGAAGGTGAAGCTCCTTAATTAGTTATGCTAGGTGATTCGAAAGGTTTCTAGACTGGATAGATGGCGTTGATATCAGAAAACATGTTGTTGCTGAAATGTTCCATCATTCTTGTGAATCTTCTTTAGGTGCCGTCTTCGTTCCGAAGGTTGGCGATCATCAGAGCTATACGTATTTTCGAGACTGCTGACCTAAACAGCTGGTTATTGCTGCAATTATACCATTCTCTTAGATTTTTTAACCAAGAGTTTCGTCTTCTTCCTACAGATCTCTTTCCCATAATTTTTCCCTGCATAATAGTTCTCAGTAGTTGATATCTTTCTCCTCTCGTAACGTGTCCCAGGTATTGCAATTTTCGTTTTTTAATTGTAAGTATAACCTCCTTTTCTTTATTCATTCTCCTCAGTACTTCAGCGTTCGTGATTTTCTCCATCCATGATATTCTTAAGATTCTGCGGTACATCCACAATTCAAAGGCTTCCAACTTGTTAATATCGATCTTTTTAAGCGTCCATGCCTCCATTCCATAAAACAAAACTGACAGTACGTAACATCTTGCCAGACGAACCTTTAATTCAAGACTCAGGTCTCTGCCACAGAACGCTCTCTTCATTTTCGTGAATACGGCTCTTGCTTTCTCTATCCGGATTTTGATTTCTTCAGAGCTATCGTTGTTTTCATTGATGACAGTGCCTAAATAGTTGTATTTTCTGACGTGTTCTATATTTTGGCCCTGTATGAGTATATCTGGGACATTTTGGGTTGATTTGGATATTAACATGCATTTTGTTTTTCTTATGTTTAGTGACAGTCCATATTCTTCACTGACTGTTGCTACTCTATTGACTAAGGTCTGGAGATCCTCGAGTGTTTCTGCGATAAGTACTGTGTCATCGGCGTATCTGAGATTGTTTATTAAAATTCCATTTATTTTAATACCAACGAATTGGTCAATAAGTGCTCTATTCATTATGTCCTTAGAGTAAAGATTGAACAAGGTCGGTGAAAGTATACACCCTTGTCTCACTCCTCTTTTTATTTCGACTTCTTCAGTCGTCTCATGCTCCACTCGCACTACTGCTTTCTGATTGTAATAAATATTCGATATAATTCTGATGTCTCTTTTATCGAGGTTCTTTTCTGTCAATAGACTGATAAGGTGATCATGTCTCACTTTGTCAAAGGCCTTATTGTAGTCTATGAAGCACATATATACATCCTGATTTATATCAAGGCATCTTTGAGACATGACATTCAGTGCAAATAACGCTTCTCTCGTTCCGAGTCCATTTCGAAATCCAAATTGGGTATCGCTAATATTCTTGTGAATACAATGTGATATTTCAAGCCTATTTGTCTGCTTTTTTCTTAAGAATGGAAAAATTGGAAATTCTTACCATGATAAAATAATTATATTAGGGAACGATGCTTTTTCACGAGCAATAATATTTATTTAGCTTTTGCTGGATTTAAACGTAGTTGTATAGATGTGGTCCAAAACAGGCGCTGATCCAAGGGGGGGGGGGCAGTGGGAGTGATCGCCTCCCCAATAGCTTTGAGTTCAGGAAAATAGATTCGATTTTGCCCCTTATCCTACAGTTTATTCAAAAACTAGAAAGAGTAATAAATCATTTTTTAGCCTTTTTTTCTTCGCAAACTACCTGTGTTCTTCAGACCGCTGTCTTTGGCAAAATCTGTTATACATACATATTTTTCATAGGAATGGGTTAGAAATTTTATAATGACAATTACAGATATTTGGATGTGTGAAGTATTAAAACGGATTTTAATCCTTGTCATAGGCATCGGAAGCAGATTTATTTTATCACTAAGTATTTATAACATAGAATATTATTTAGGTAATAAACGTAAAACAAGAAGTTATTATAGTATTTTATTTCCTATGATTTCTTAATAATTCACATACATTAGAAAATATAGATAATTTTGACATATTTATCACAAATCACAACTGTATTTTTAATATTTTTAATTTTGGCATATAAACCATTTTAGGCACATTCAAACTAAAACGTAGCCTTTTTCTCTAAAAAAAATCTAATTTATAATTTAAATACATACAAAATACCTTCTTCTTCTTCCTCTTGTTATAGGCTTACAGCCTGTTTTTTTTTCAACTCAATCATTCATCTCATTTGATGTTGAAATCCAGGACTCTCTCCATCTTTTAGGTGGTCTACCTATTGGTCTTCTGGTTTCCGGTGTTCCATCTCGGGAGATTCTCGCTATCCTATTTTGCGCCATTCTTCCTACGTGCTCATTCCAGGCTCTTCTGCGCCTCCGTTCCCATCTTACTATATCCTGCATTCCATGTTCCTCGCATATTGTTGAATTGCGTATGTGATCTCTTAATGTGTATCCCGATATTCTTCTTAGTACTTTCATTTCGGCAGTTCTTAGAATTGATTTTGTTTTTGTGTTGTCAGCTCTCGCCTCTATTGCGTACGTCATTATCGGTCGAATACAGGTCTTGTAAATTTTTGTTTTTACGTCCTTGCTCATGTATGTGTTGTGTCATATTATATCCGCCAGGCTTCCTGAGATTCTATTTGCCTTGTTTACTTGGTTTCTTACTTCCCTTGTTCTATCTTGGTTTGCGGATATCTCAACTCTTAAATAATTAAAGGTCATGAGTTGTTCTATTGGTTTGTCATCCGCTACTAGTTTGTATCTTAAGGGCACTTTACAAAATACCCATTGTCAAAAATACAAGAAGTTAAACATATAAAAAAAATAAATTTGTCCATATAAAATAATTTTTTTGAGACTATCGGTCATTTTATTATTAATTGAAAACATTTTTATGACATCTGACGTTTCAGTTTATTTATTTCTTAAATCATCTGCAGAATTACGATTAAACACTAAAAAGGGATTCAAGTGTAATTAATTTTTATATGTTACAGAAAATTTAAATAATAAATTGTGTTTACGCTGGTAAACATTACGTATCTAATTCGTAATCAAAGTCAGTGAAGCTTTCTTCGCTCAAATTAAATATAATTGGTTCCTCTATCTCATCAATCATGAGATCGAGTTTCCACATTTTCTTTTATTCTTTTATTATGTGGATTTTTCCCAATTTTCTGCAGTAACTTTATTCAAAAAAATCTTTCAAAAGTTCAGTTAAATTACTAATTTTGTAAATTGTGTTATTTCTAGCAACTCTACCTTTTACTGGAGAGAGATATTTCCTTCTTCAACGGAAATTTTCCGGACGATCTATAAGAACAGATTTCCTATCTGGTTTTTCCCAGCAAAAATTAAGTTCTCTGAACAATTTCCAGAGCTCAGTTCTTTTAATTTCAGGTAAATCCCGATCTTCATTCATTTTAGTTAGAATTTTGTCGACGGTTAGGATCTGCTTCTCATAATAAAATGTATGTACAACTCCTTTTATTGCAGTTTACATCTCTTCTTCCAACGAGGTTTTTCGTCTGCCTGTGATCGAATGTGGCTTGGAAGTATTAACAATTCCAGTAGTTTTTTTCTCCTTCGGTATTCGGTACATAGTAGATTTTTCAACTCCTGTTATGTTGGAACACATCTCAACAGAGCTTTTAACATTACTATCTAGATATTGATATCTTAAGGCATCATAAACATTAGTCGTAATAAGTTTTTCGTTGAGGAAAAAATGCCCTGGTTTAATGATTTTTGAATAAATGTATATGTGGAAATCTTTTGGGTATCTCACTAATCTCAAATGATATATAAAAACAAACACAAACAAGATAAATCACTAAGGACACATTGTAAGATGTACTTTGCTCACTGACAGAAATTAAATTGATTTATAAATGCTTATAATATTTAAATATAATTAAATATAATCAGATTTACAGCAATCATCAGTTACCTGTGGCACTAGAGCAAGTGTTTTTTTGTCACAGTATAATAACAATAGTCTAAAACTTACAGGGCATTCAGAGTTTAAAGTCACAGACACTATACACTACAACATTAAATAGCTGTACAAAGTGTCTAAACTATCTTATATCTTAATATAATAAGAATATCACAACGTTGTTGACAAAGTACATAAAATGTGTTTAATAATATTTTATAGCCGGTAGTAGAACGACAAAGTAAAGACGCTGTTAGTCTGAGGTGGGATTATGTATTAAAATTTTTCTCAAAAAATTTTGTGTTTCTTCTTTGTTACGGCCCTGTGAGGCAATTTTATCTCTTTTATTATTATGGATAAAAATAAGGAAAGAAAACTACTTGATGTTTTAGTATTTTATGACTCCTACTACATCTGGAGTAGGTAAGCGTGTTAACTTTCATATTTTTATAAAAATATAAACGGGATATTTTGTAGGATTACTAAATTTTAGGTAACAAAACATGTTAAAAATTAGAAAACTAATATAAATGTTGATTTAATTTCAGAAATAACGTATTTTCTGTACTCCGAGAGGAAGACAGAAAATCTAAATGAACAAACAAGATAAATCACTAAAGACACACTGTAAGGTGTACTTTGCTCTCTGACAGAAATTAAACTGAGCTATGAGAAATTTTATTGTCGCAGTAAATTTATAAAGCTTATATTATGGCAGTCCTCAGTTACCTGCGGCACTGGAGCAGGTAAGTCGAAGGTTTCGGTGACAGTTTTATTATTCTCTATATTTCTTGAATAGAGTATAGGTGAGCGGGACTCGCCCCTACAATAATTTAGAATGACTTTTTTATATTTTTTAGGTCGCTGAATAAGAATATGAAGTTAATTTTTCCCCTAAAAATGGAGTAAATCTTCTGTTTTTCCAGTGTTTAAAAAAATGGTTTCAAAAACTAGTACGCAGTGCTCGCATACTACTATTTCAAAGCAACTTTTGGGGATGTTCCGCTCACCTAATAAATTCTGATATAGTCTAAATATTTATAGCTAAAAGACATAAGCAACAGTTAAAAATACCATTTTCAATGGAACCAAAATCTAAGTGTTCTTAATCTTATTATTCGATGCCAAACAAAGTAGTACCAACAAGAATACAAGACAATGAATGAGTACCATCGGTCGGTGCCGGTTGTTGGTGGCCAGGAGGCAACCGATTGTTGACCCATTCAGCCCTGGGGCGTCACAAGGCTGCCACAACAAGAATAAGAAGAACGGGTACGAACAAACTGCACTGGAAGAATTTTTGTTGGGAAATTATATTTACGTGAAATTCATGCTCATATAATCAACCTTCAGAGCGTGTTATTCGTAATTTAATCGACAAATTCAATATAACTGATGTTAATAAAAGTGAAAAATAACTATACATTTTTATATGAAATTGAACTTTTTGAAGTCGGCGCCAAACTAATACCTGACAAAATGTGATAAACATAAACAGATTAAAAATACTTTATTTGTAATTGCTTTCTTACCATAATTTGTATATATTAGTTGTTATTAATTTCATTTTCAAATAATTTGGCGCCGACTTCAAAAAGTTCAATTTTATATAAAAATTTATTCAATTTTTTTTATAAAAACTTTATTTTTCTTTTTTTAGTTTTAGAATTCATTATGATATCCATAAATTATTTGAACTAAGTACTAATCGAGATTAGTGTACCTCGCAATGACTCCAAGGTAGCAAAAAAGTACCCATTTTATCCAAAGTTGTTAATCACTCTAAAATGAACCACTATAGATTCTTTGGAGTTTTCCAAATACCAGTAAAATTGTGTCAAACAAATATTTAGTCTGTCATAGTAAATCCACTATCTTAAATTTCAAATTAATTTTAGATTGGTAATATAGGTTCCCAAAACCTTCCAAAAAATTATTTTAAGTCTTAATCTAATCTAAATCTAAACCTTTCAAAGCCCTCTGAAATCCGGAAATTTAAAATCTCTAGACTTATATTCGCTATTACATCCTCAAAAACGATTCAGTCCCACCTTTGAACAAACTCGAAAAATGTAAAATTTTTAGTCTGCTATCTTGGATTTGCCATATTGAATCCTGAAAATATACTTTTAAATTCATAATTTACACCCGTAAGAACCCCCTATATCAATATATCTTAAATTCATAATTAACACTAACAAAAATACCTCAATACTGATTTTAGACAAAATCGGGAGATGTAGAATCTTTAATCCGCCATATTGGATCCGCCATTTTGAATTTTTTAAAAATAATTTCAGATTCATTGTGCACGACCCCAAAAATTCCCTCATACCAATTTTGGAGAAAATCAAACAAAATTAATTTTTTTGGCCGCCATATTATCAGCGCCATTACTGCACCAATTTCGTCCAAAAAAATATGGGACCACCGCAGCAACTTCGGGAACATAACGTAAAAAATTTCATTCAAATCGGTGCCTCCGTAACGGAATAATCAGTGTACATACATAAAAAAAAACATACATACTCGACACGTGAAAAATGTAAGGGTCGTTCTGAAGATTCCTCTGCTGTAAATTAACAAGTGTAAATGATAATTTCAATCAATAAATGGTATGATGTTGTTCTTACGGTACTACATGGAATATTCCTGCACATCACAATAGACATAATAAAAAGCACATAAAATAAATTTGGATTAAAAAATCAAAACTAAAGATAACCTTAACCTACTTTATGCAATTTATTTTGAAATATTATCAGTTTTCAAAGTTTACTCCCAATTAATATTTTTGATCTGTTTTTTAAATAATGCCTATTCACAAAGAATATTGTGACATATATGTATATAATGGATGATTATATTTTTTAGTACGACATACAAAAATAATATTTAAACCAACTATTTCGTATTAATTAAACTAAAAATATTAGCTTGATAATATTTTGTCATGTTTGTTTTTCAAAGTTCAATTGCGGAAAAATTGTGAAGCTTTACTTCGATATTTCGAAATTTTATTAAAGTTTAAAGGCTTGCTACTAATGACTATACAGAGTCTCCCAATAAAAAGTACACATCCAGTTGAAAACTTCAATTTTGTTTGGAGGGACACACATTTTTCGCTTATTGCCAGTTTAGCTTATTCAGCCCTTTGGCGGAGATGAATTGCATCCCTAAATTATTTTTATTTTTACTTTTGCTTTTAAACGCCAAATTTATTCATGGCAAAACATTTTAAGTGTTCGATGCTCAAAAGTTTTTAATATAATATGTTGGTTCGAGTAATACGTTGGTTTAGAGGTTACAAAAATCGTAATACAAAACTAAAAATCTTACAGATGTTTTAATAGAGTCGCCACCTATATGCCAATCTCGGAACCTTTCGAACCACCTGTTGAGCATCGCCGGAGTTATTCCTTTAGCTATGAATCTTGAGTGAAGATCGTCGAGAGAATTAGGTTGGGTTGTAAAATACTTACTTTTTAGGTGTCACTAAAGAAAAAAATTCCAAGAATTTACATCAGGAGATCTAGTGAGCCATTCAATTGGACTTTTTCTGCCAATCCATTGACTGGCATATTGAGTGACTTCTGAGGACAGCTAGCTGAAAGTGAAGACTGGGAATGTGAAAAGTGGGATAGTTTTCTGTTTTTTCTGTTATTAATGGGTCAATGGCATTTTCCAACATGTCTAAATGAATTTCACTCGTTAAATTTTCTAGAATAAGAAGCGATCCTACTAAATGATTTAATAATATCTCAATGCAGATATTCAATTTTTAGGGGTGTTGTATCAACTCATTTAAACAAATGGGAGTTTTCATCGAATCAAAACCGTAAATTTGTTTATTTACGGTATGATCTGAGATTAAAAGTCAAGTAGATATTATCGTTTATTCTTTGGCCTATATCTTCACAAAATTGCAAGTACCTATCCAAGTCACCTTCATGAAGTTAATGTAGCTTGAGTTGAAAGAGATAATATCTGTGCACTTTTAATATTCTATGCATAGACGAACCACATACGCCTAAGGAAGTAGCGAAAAGGAGGTTACCTGATTATTATTTAACGCAATATGTTCCAAAACAGCTAATTCCATGACATCTCTCCGGGTGGTGGACTTTATTAACAGATCCTGTCTCAACAAGTTTTACTACAATTTTAGCACTATACTGGTCATTTAGATATTTGCCAGGGTGGGACTCGTTAAATTTTATGAAACTACTGCTTTATAGTGTCGAAAAATGTCCATGAGTAGTGGAAACCCATTTTTATGTCTTCAATGAGTTTTATTGTTCAATAGCTCAGAAAATCACATTGACTAATTCTGAGGAGTTGCAGGATATATTAAAACAAATAAAAAATAAGCATTCTACTGGTTGTGATGAAATTTCTCCTAGGGTGTTGGAAAATCTTCCAGAGAGAACACTGGATGTTCCTGCTGGTGCAAGAGATGTCTCCTTCCAATAGGGTAATTTTCCTTTATGTCTCAAGATGGCCGTTGTGATTCCTTTGCATAAGGGTGGTGATTTGGATGACCCATCCAACTATCGCCCTATATCGCTGCTTGTCACTGTGTCCAAGGTTATCGAAAAGCTAGTAAAGATCAGACTACTCCATGTCTTAACGACCAAAACTTGATATCAGCATGCCAATTTGGTTTTGAGGCCTCTAAAAATACTAATGATACCATATGCTCGCTTCTCGAATACATCTATATTAATATCAATGAAAAAGAGGTTGTTGCAGGAGTATTCTATAATTTTTCCAAAGCTTTCGATTGTGTGAATCAAGGGGTGCTTCTGCCGAAGCTTCAGCATTATGGAGTTCGTGGTGTGGCTCACAGATGGGTTTCATCCTATCTTTCGGGAAGGTCACAGGTTGTGAGAGTTGGCGACAACTTCTCTACCATGTCTGGTATGAACCATGGGGTTTTTCAGGGATCGGTGCTTGGCCCGGTTTTGTTCTTGTTGTATGTTAATAATTTAACAAATCTGAACATACGGGGGAGTTTTACGCTCTTCGCTGATGATACCACCCTTTTGTGGCATTCCAAAGACAGTAAAATGCTTAAAGATACTGTAAATATTGATTTCCATAGAGTTCGGGAATGGTGCAACTCGAACTAGCTTTCTTTCAATGTAGATAAAACTAACATATTAATATTCGGTTTTGCATTCAGCATTCTTTCCTTAGACAACCAATTAATAGAAAATAAAAGTAGTGGAAAATTTCTTTGAATGTTTATTGATTTTAGGGTTAAATTTGAGCATCACATATTGGAGCTAAATAAAAAGCTGGCTTCGGACCGTTTTGCGGTTAGAGTGGTGTCTGCTGAGCTTGGTGGTGCATCTGCGAGGATAACTTACCATGCATTGTTTAAATCTCATCTGAGGTATGGTTTGGTATTTTGGGGTTTTTGCAGCCAGCAACTCTTGAATTATGTACTTGTGATTCAGAAAAGGACGCTCAGGTACTTGTGTGGAGCCAGATATAGAGACCATTGTAAGCCATTGTTTGTACAGAAAAAAATGTTAACTGTTGTGAATTTGTTTATTTTGGAGGTTTCATGTCTGATTCATCGTAGGCATGGTGGAGAGGGTAACCTAGAGTCGTATCAATGTTTTCCGTACAATACAAGACAGGGCTTGAAATTTAATTTACGGCTCCCGATCCCTAGATTAATGCTGACTAAGAGTTCTATCATTTATGAAGGAAAAATATATATAACCACCTTGGTTTGCACTATCGATTGATGCCTTATTCATTGTTTTGGAGGAATTTGAAGTATACTTTGGTGGGGAGGACGTTTTATAGTTTGGACAGCTTTTAGTGTTCAGGGTTTTGTTTTATTTTATTGGCCTTTTATTGGCTTTTTCTGTGTTATTTTTTAATAAGTTTGATGTTGTTGCTAAAACCATAATTAAGAATTACCATTGTTTGTTAGATTAGTTTAGTTTTAGTTGGCTTTGTCAATAAGATTGTATAGATCATGGACCATAAAGCATATTTAATAATAATGAGCTACTCCTTTGGAATTGTAAAATGGAGCAAGACGGACATCCAAAACCCGCAAAGAAAAATAAGGACACTCCTAACAAAAGCACAAAAACATCACCCTCGGAGTGCTATTGAACGTAAAATGCTTCCAAGACACCAAGGAGGAAGAGGATTGGTGGATATTGGTAAGCAGCTCGACCAACAAATAATAAACTTACGTTCATATTTCCACAGGTTAGCGGACTCTTCCACACTACATAGAGAAATATGCGAGGCAGACGATTCAACGCCGCTACAGTTGAGGGAACAAGATATTACTTCTCACCACCAAACAGACCAAGAGAAGTTACAAACCTGGCTACAGAAGCCACTTCATGGACGGCATCCAAATGAGGTCAATCAGGACAATGTCCACAACTCAGCGTCGAACTACTGGTTGATTTCAGGACAGATGTTCCGGAGGGCTCCTTGTTAACTATCCAAGACCAGGTTATTCCGACGAGGAACTATCGGAAGTTCATCATTAGAGATCCCTTAATAGAAAATGACCAATGCAGATATGGCTGTCGAACATCGGAGACACTCCAGCACATAACTGGAGGATGTCAAGCTTTGCCGCAACCGAGTATAAGGAAAGATACTACTCAGCCGCTAAGATACTCCTCCAAGAGTTAGCAGAAAAGTTAAACCTATTACAGGTAGGAAAAGTGCCTTATTACAAATACAATCCGGAGCCTATTCTTGAGAACAACCAGTTCAAGTTATATTGGGACCGTACGGTTCTGACGGATCAGACAGTAGCTCATAATAGACCAAACATTATACTAATAGATAAAATTTCTAGGCGAACTACACTGATCGACATTGCTTTATCTAACAACAACAATCTAAGGTCAAAATACAACGAGAAGATCGCGAAATACAGAGATCTGGAGGTCCAAATCCAAAGACAATGGGCAATGAACAGCGTCCAAAGGATTCCCATAATACTGTCAACAACTGGAGTGATACCAAAGAACCTCTTGAAGAACATCAAGGGACTGGGCCTTAGTGAGCATCTGTATAAACCTATACAAGAAAGCAGTTCTCCTTGCAACCGCGAGAATCGTCCGAAATTTCGTAGGAAATACAGCAGACAACGTCACCTAGGACCCGATAACATGGAAAGGGTTCCCACAGAGCTTCATATTTTTGGTGTCTTTGTATGCCTGGTATGAGTGAATAATCTCTGGAGGGAGTGCGAAGCCGTTTGGCTTATAAATCATAATAATAATAATAATAATATAATGGAGAAAATATTACAGCGATGATTTACAAGTTACTTTATCATTTTGGTACGCATAATCTTTAAACCATGAAGCATTTCCCAGACTAGCATGTGTACTTTTACATATTGCGTAATAAAACCTTGATATTTACAAAATATTACGATAGTAACCAGTCACTAAGGCAGAACTACCCAGGCATAAAAATTACCCCTCAAAAAAGTAACCATATCAAACAAATTTTTTTCCATGCGGTAAGTTCATACCCAATTTTAACTATAGGGATTCTTGAATGTCTCGGGTATTTCTCGTTTAGTTTGACCTCTCTTTTCTCAGACCTGATATGGATATGAAAATATTGGACGATTTACGCGCCTACGAGAGCTCGCCTGCCTGGTATGGCACCTTGTTCTCTTAGAGTGTAGTTTGACGCAATGAACTCTGGTGTCTTTAGTTCACATTACACATGTATTTGTTTAAATGGATAAGGTAAAAATAAATTTGGAGCCGTATATGCATAAAACGATTAACTGTTTTTTTTTTATTTAAAAATGATTAATTACTATTTGTACTCAGGAGGCGATTTAAAAGATTTTACAACTTGCATTACTAGTATCTTCTAAACGGGGTTAGGTTGATTTTAATCAAATGATTTAAATCATCATTAAGATCACAATATAAATAACTAGATTATTTTAAATAAAAATAATTATTTAAATTAGAATATATTTTTTATAATATTTCAAACAACTTACGAAAAAAAAAATTCCCCAACGACTTAATAGCTACAATACAAATCCTAAGAATATAAAAAAGATAAACCTTACCCCAAAAACTATCTAAATTTCATAAACTTTTAAATCAAATAATTTAGTTTCTGAAATATTTAAAACTTAGCTAAAAAATATAAATATAAAAGACAACGTGAAATCATAAACTTATAATTTAGCATCATTGCATTTTCATTGTAAAATTTAAATAGACATATCAATTTTCACCTTTCTCAATCTCCAATCTATTTCTTAAATCGCATGGCACAAAACCAAATGTACAGGGTGAGTCAACGATTGGATGAAGTAGGTTTGTGCCTTTTCGGTGAAATTAACAAAGAAACTATATTTATTGTTTCATACAGTTTATTTTTACGCAGATTTTAAAAATATTTAGGACTCTACAGGGTGGGCCAAAAAACTACGACAGCATAAAGTTGTATTTTTTTAAATAGAACACCCTATATACGAATCGTATTTTCGATTAAACTTATAATTTTAAATCTTTTTTATTAAGGGTTTACTATAACAAAACTTTATAGTTTCTGAGATAATTAAGTTTAAAGAAAACAAGTCACATTTTCAAGCATCAATTCAATCTTAAATAACGTTTTCAATTTTGTGACAAATATATTCAAATTTGGAATTTAGCAAGGCCAAGGACAAGTTAACATAATTTTTACCTAATATTTGCAATAAAAGCTACAGGATGTTGAACACATCGGCTCAAATTTGAACAAGTTTAAATGAATAAATATCTTTTTTTTTAAATGGACACCCTGTATATTTTCATGTTATTTAATAGAGTAATAAAAACCCTAAAAGTTTTGTTCAATATATCCTATACCTATTTATAATAGTTTTTGAGATATTTCAGTTTTTCTTATTTTCCATACTTTTTTACAGAAATAGTCTTCATTATCATAGTAGCCATGTAAAATAATAAAAAGAAACTACAGAAACAAACAGAATGTGGTTACATATGATGAAATGCATTATTCGTTATATTACAACGGCAATAGTTTAATTAAACATAATGTGAAAAAATTAACACAACAATAACGACAAGGCAAATACATATTTACTTGTATACTAAATTGAAATAAAAAAATTACCTATTAAATACTGAGATTAATTATTTCTTTTTAATAAGTGTTCGAATAAACGACCCTCTTGTGCAATGCACAAATTTAGTCTTTTTTGCAGATTTTCTCGGACCCTGGACAAAATTAGTGGCGTTATTGTTCTACAGGTATCCCTAATCCTGTTTCGCATATCTTCCACTGTTGTTGGTGGATTAACATACACCTTATTTTTAATATAACCCCATGGGAAGAAATCTAATGGGGTGATGTCGCAAGACCTTGGTGGCCACTCAATGAAACCCCCACGTCCAAGCCATTTTTGCGGATATCGTTGGTCCAAAAACGCACGAACTTCACGATGGTAACGCGGAGGCGCATCATCGTGCTGGAACCACATACTGTCGAGCTCATCCCTATCGAGACCTTGAAGCAGTTGGGGTAGCTCTTCTTGTAGAAAGTTCAGGTAACTATGGCCATTTAGTGGTTCATTAAAAAAGTGGGGTCCAATAATTCGATTATGATGAATACCACACCAAACATTTAATGACCAGTGGTTTTGATGTTGCACCTCTCTAATCCAAAATGGGTTTTCTGTGGCATAATAATGCATGTTGCGTCTATTTACGGCACCATTACTTCAAAAGTAGCTTCATCACTAAACATTACCTTGCATAATAAATTTGGATTTAATTGAATCTCCGCATTTATTGTACGACAAAAGTTTACACGATTTTCAAAATCCTGTCCATGCAATTCTTGATGTAATTCCATGTGATATGGATGATACCTATATTTCTTGGTAGTACGATTAGCGGTGGATTGTGATGTTTCACATAATGCTGCTAACTGACGGCTACCAATATAAGGATTTTCCTGAACATTTAACAATACTTGTAGTTATTTTTCTTCATTAGTTACTGGTTTGTTGACCACTTTACGTTTTGGATAATCAACAGTACCAGAAAAATCAAATATTTGCATTAAGTTTTGAAAAGTATGGGTATTAGGCTGGCGTTGATCAGGATACTTCATTTTGTAAATTCTTTGAGCAAGAAGGCAATTTTTTTGAGCCTCTCCTATTGTATAAATCATATCTATTAACTCATTCTTTGGAAAATTCATTTTACAATATAAGATGAATGCAAAAAAAACCAAACTACACTACATAAAAACCAAAAGAAGCGATTGCGGTTATAAATTTGACACACAGAAAAATGTTCTTTTACATTGTTTTTGCCATGGTACTATGATAATGAAGACTATTTCTGTAAAAAAGTATGGAAAATAAGAAAAACTGAAATATCTCAAAAACTATTATAAATAGGTATAGGATATATTGAACAAAACTTTTAGGGTTTTTATTACTCTATTAAATAACATGAAAATATACAGGGTGTACCATTTAAAAAAAAAAAAGATATTTATTCATTTAAACTTGTTCAAATTTGAGCCGATGTGTTCAACACCCTGTAGCTTTTATTGCAAATATTAGGTAAAAATTATGTTAATTTGTCCTTGGCCTTGCTAAATTCCAAATTTGAATATATTTGTCACAAAATTGAAAACGTTATTTAGGATTGAATTGATGCTTGAAAATGTGACTTTTTTTCTTTAAACTTAATTATCTCAGAAACTATAAAGTTTTGTTATAGTAAACCCTTAATAAAAAAAGATTTAAAATTATAAGTTAAATCGAAAATACGATTCGTATATAGGGTGTTCTATTTAAAAAAATACAACTTTATGCTGTCTTAGTTTTTTGGCTCACCCTGTAGAGTCCTAAATATTTTTAAAATCTGCGTAAAAATAAACTGTATGAAACAATAAATATAGTTTCTTTGTTAATTTCACCGAAAAGGCACTAACGTACTTCATCCAATCGTTGACTCACCCTGTACTAAACACGCGTTCCAACGACGTAAAATGGGGCTGAAGGCCTTGTTTTCTGGTCAAAAGTCGAAAAGTAAAGTAAATGATCTTAAATTTGATATTATGGAGTTTTTTGCGGTCTCTGATTACGAATCCGGTAATAGAATTGAAAAATTCAAAATGGCGGTTCAATATTGCGACGTTGAATACCAAAAAGTTTGTAAGAAATTTAAAAATTAACAAATTTATCTGAAATTCATTATTAAGAGTTTCTTGGGGTCGCTGAATACAAGTCCGTTATCAGAATCAAAAAATTCAAAATGACGGATCCAATATGACGAAACTGAATACCAAAAGGCTTTTAAAAAATTTTTAAAGTAACAAATTTATCAGATATTTATTAATAAAAGGTTTTTGGGGTCGCTAAAATTGCCTATTCATATGATGACCTTAAATACACAAAAATTGATAATAATTAAAAAATAAGTAATTCATTTAACATGCTAGATTTAAACATTAAATTAAAAAAAAAACAATGAAATCTTGTCAATCCACAATACATATTCTGAATTTTGTTTGCGTGATATTAATTCTTCAGTTTTCCCATACATTTCTGAAATATCAGTGTTCAACATATTCGTAAGGATGAATCCATAAAGATTTTACCAGCGGACAAGGGAAATGCAACGGTGATAATGGACATCGTAACGTACGATCAAAAAATCGAAGACATCCTGAAAAAGGTAACTATAGACAATTAGCTCGTGACCCTACTAAATCTATAGAGTCAAAAATCTACAGAATATTAAGGAAATATCCAGACAATATACCTGGCAACCTACGATCGGCGCTCACACCACACTACAGTAAGCCACCACATCTTTACGGACTTCCAAAAATTCATAAAACGAACATACCATTGAGGCCAATAACCAGCTCCAGAGGATCCCTAACAAATGCACTGGCGAAGTTACTTTTAGAAATCATACAACCTTTAGAAGGTAAGACAAACACATAAGTTAAAAATTTTACACATTTCGTGAACATTATTAGTAGCATTAATCTAGAGCCAGACGACAGGCTAATAAGCTTTGATGTTGAAAGTCTGTATACTAATGTACCATTAGGGGAATCACTAGACATAATCAAAACTAGACTTTCAAATGATACTACTTTATCAGATTGAACCACGTTACCACTGGACGGAGTGATGGACCTTTTCGAGTGTTGTCTGCGTAGTTCTTACTTTCAAGTAAAGGACAAGTTCTACGCTCAGGATGACGGGCATCCGATGGGTTCTTCACTCTCTCCAGTCATCACCAATATATATATATGGAATGGTTCGAAACTCATGCCATAGAAACGCAACAGTAAAACCGAAAGTCTGATTGAGATATGTCGATGATACCTTCATCGTATGGAAGGGTAATGATGAAGAACTTAATGATTTCTTGAAACATTTAAATACTATTCGACCTACAATTAAGTTTACCATGGAAAAAGAGGTAAATGATCAATTGCCGTTCCTAGATGTCATGGTGAACCGTTCAAACCAAACTATTAAAACTTCAGTATACAGAAAGCCAACAAATACTGGACAATATCTTAATAATAGTTCTAATCATACTGTTTTAACAAAACGGGGAATTATACGCAACCTCTATAATCGCGCTATATCTATATGCAATAATGCCGATTCATTGGAAAAAGAGGTGGCAAATATTAAATCGGATTTACAACAGAATGATTATCCTTTAAAACTAATTGACGATGTTATAAATAATTTTAGGACAACGAACACTGGACAGCAAGCAAAACATTCCTTCTTCGCAATTCCGTACATTAAGGGAACGTCGGAGAAAATATGACGAATTGCCAGTAGTTATAATATAAAAACAGCCTTTAAATCAGGAAATACCCTTAGAGCTCATTTAACAAAAACAAAACCTAAAACTACCGATAAGACAGAATGTGTTTACAAAGTTCCATGTGAGTGTGGTGAAATATATATTGGAGAAATCAAACGACCGCTAGAAGTTAGAATTAAGGAACATAAAATTCATCCACAAAAAGGGGAAACGTCGAGATCAGGTATTACAGAACACTCCTGGGATAAACAACACCATATAAAATGGTCTGAGGCTGCGGCAATATATATGGAACTCAACATGAAAAAAAGAAAATTTATAGAAGCAGCTTACATTAAAAACAATAATGGAATCTTTGGTAAACCGACTGTTGAGATACCTAATCTTTGGCAATCACTACCAAACATCGTAAAAATAAATAAAAATAAAGACAATGCAAGTCCGACAACCAGATTTTAATCAATATTTTTTATTAACGGAAAAAATTCAAGTCTAGTAAAGCCATCTTTGACAGAAGCAGGGGAACCTAAAAAAAAAGTTTCAATTTTGTATGATAGACTTTAGATATGAAGAATATCTTGTGGTTTCAAATTAAATTAACAAAAAAATCAAGAAGCGGTTGATGCTAATTTACTTTGTTAAAATTGACTCCGTATTTATATAAAAACATACTTTTTTACTAATTTTTGCAATTTTTACAACTAATTTTTGCGTTATTTTTGCATAAACCATGGGGAAAAAATGTTCGTAACTCATTAAGATATAAAAGATTCAGTTTACAACAAAAATTTTCACTTTGGACCATTCAGTTATTTTTAGGAAATATTAATGAACGTGTGAGACGCGCATGCGAGCGAATTTGTGTATGTAAAACGAAGTTCAAAATGAATTGAAAATAAATGTTTTTATATCTTGCATAGCTTTATTTTAGCATTTTAATTAATAAAAAAGAATTAATAACATACTGTAATGCGCACGCGCTCACACATACACACACACACACACACACCATATCGCACACCCATACATAGTCACACATTTTCGCGCATGCGCATCCACATACACACTATAGTTTTCTTTTCCCCACTTCTATTATACCCATCATCAGCTGCAGTTCCGTTAGTTTCTGCTCTCCTTTTTTAAATTTCTCTATTCATATCTTAGAATACTGTGTATGCGTGAGTCTCTCTTTCTCCCTCTATCTTTCGTTCCATCTCACTCACTAGTCATTCTGTATACTGTATATACTTCTTCCTCTCTTTATTCCTTTTTCTGTCTCTTGAGGATTAAATACTTGTCTCGTTTCATTTTCTATCACTTTTTCGTAAACGAATTTTCTACTTATTTTTTTGAAAAAATGCATTAAAAAAGCACAAAAAGACGTACGTGAATTTCATTTTATTTTATAGACAATACTTTTATCTACTATCTCTAATAGGTAAGAGAACCGAAAACGACAGAATATATAAACTTTTTTCTAAATTAAGTTCGCTTGTGTTCATTTTGAAGATGCAAAAAATAGGTGCTTTCAAAGGCAAGCATCGGTTTCTCATTTCTATTTTCACTTGCTGCTACTCAGTGATAAAATACCCTAACTAAAAACGTTTTTTTCGACTTTTGGCCAGAAAATGGGGCCTGCGGCCCCATTATGCGACGCTGAAAAAGCAACGGCACACCGTTTTGCAATTTCAGACCAATGAAAACTCTATTTTAAATATGAACCTAATCCCAAGAAAAAATCAAAAATAAAAATAAATATTAACGGGTCAAGAAAATCAATATATATATATATATATATATATATATATATATATATATATATATATATATATATATATATATATATATACCTTAGAGGCAGTGTTCAGCCCATTATAATGAATCTTTGCCGATAAAAAAAAAAAAACATGTATCTTATTTTGTACCCTCTACAACATATCGAAGTTTCAATAAAATCGGAGCCGCCCATTTTAGGTACTTCCCTTGTTAGAATAAAAATTAATGTCTCCAAAAACATAAGACTTTTTTACTTTACCTTTCTAGGTTAATTATATTTTGCCAGCACGTTTTTGTCGAACTAATTGTAAATAGTTATTAGCCCATTATGATTTCAGATATAAAAATATTTACATAATTGTATTATTCAGATAAGCCGTTTTAATACTCCCGTAAAATTCGAATTTATTACTAATCAACATAAAGCTAACAACAAACGAAACATAATTTTCCACATTTTCTAACGATTTTAAATTAAAGCTTGCATGTCGTGGAAATTTTCCATTCAGCGACATGTTTGCATGTCATCTAGCAGGTAGACTATTTAAAGATTTAAAATTTGCACTGGGTATATGATTCCGAAATGCAATTTAATATTACCGTAACTGAAACCAGGAAAAAACCACGAAAGTGTCCACGTGTTTGACATTATTGTATGCATTATGGACGAGGTTAAATCACGACGCAAATCAGTTAAATAGTTGTTTATAAATCAACGTAGTAAAAATGTTCTATTTTAATGGGTTTACTATAAGTTATGTAATAGTAAATTTTGCAAATAAAGGGTGTCCCAGAATTCAAAGAAGATTCGAATTTGCCGCCATTTGTGCGGTAAAGTGTTGGCAAGAAAAAAAACAGTTTAACAGCTGACAGTTTAGCGTCAGTTCGCAAATTTAGTAGAAAATGTAGTTGGAATATTGATTTAACTTCGTCAACTTTTAAAAGAGTAATTTAAAAATTCAGGGAGATTGGATCAACTGATGATGCTAAACATGCTAGCCGCCCAATAAAAAATGTTAATATCGAAACAGTGCGTGAAAATGTTGGTGAAAGTCCAGGAACATATTACAGTTAAAAGAAATGATTGGAATTAAAAAAGATAAAAATACTGTTAACGACAGAATGGATATAGGAAATTTGAGCCACATTCACACCAGCCTAATTTAAACAAAAATAAGTATTCGATCCTGTTAATAAACGTCAAAAATTGAATATTCTCTTAAACATAAAATTAAATGTGTGCGTTGTTTCGGTTTCTTTGATATATTATAAAATATAAAAAATAAAACACACTCGCATTCCATGTATTCCCAGTACCTAAATAGATGATGTAAAAGTTGCATTTCATTAATAATAAATAAACAAAATGTCAAGGTGTGTACCGGTAAAATTAAATACTTTTTTATAAATTTGAATAGTGTTTTAAAGTGTTTGTTTGTTTTTTAAAATTATAGATATGTTCTTGTATGAATGTTTTTAATTATATAAATAATATTTTGAAGGAGATAAATAAATAAAAAACAAATAATTTTGAAAATGCATTAAATAAAGGGCGAAACGTCAAAATGTTTTGGATTTTTTGTTAAATAAAGAACTTTAACTCAAGAAAAGACAAAATAAAATTGAATTGTTTGAAAATATTTTTTTTTTCACTAAAGACACAAGTAACTTTAGTTGACGTGGTCGGGGTTTCCAAACATAAACAAGTAAATGAAGGAGAGTCACCAAAAAATATTTTTTTTAATATCTCAAGTTTTAATTAAGATATATCTACAAAACAAATTGAAAATTACTTGCTGTTCGATGGTGTCTCTTAGTTTTGTACCCTCTACGACATATTATTCAAGTTTCATTAAAATTGAAGCTAGACACTTCAGGTACCTTCCTTGTAAGACATGATCAACTCAATACAGGGGCCAATCCAATGTAATAATAATGGTTAAATGTAATTTCTTAATATAAAAACAATTTCACGGAAGATATTATAATAAGCAGAAGACCTTCAAATACCATCGATACTAATATTCGCAGAAAAATAACCATGGTTCTTGAAAATCGTCCTTAGAAAGTCTAACACCTCTAAAGAATTCAATATATACGAGACAAGGATTTTGACGATTTTACACGCACAAGTAAATTTATGCAAGGTAAGTTCTAAGATTGTTGAAATTTTTGATATAAATCGACCCTGACATTTCCTTTGGTAATGTACCCATCCGAGGCAACCCAAATAAATTCTAAACACATAACGACAAATAACTTTACAAAATAATGCATTTTGTTACATATTTTTCTTATTAATAATACGGCTTTTTTCAATAAAGCTAGATATCAGGCAGGTGATGAAAGTGATATACGGGGAATACTAGAAAAACAATTAATCTAACTATAATAGAAATACTGTGCTTTAACCAGCAACATTCAAAAATGATAAACTTTCTCCCCTTGAATGTCAAATTTTATTTCAATTTATTTATTATCTTGTGTTTTATGAAGTGTTTTTTGACAAAAAATGAGTTTTAAAATAATAGGGATGTTGACTGTATTCAAATACAAATATAATTTTGCCGCGAAACGGTAATTTTCATAATAGAAATTTTAAAAATCGCAATATTTGTCTTTATTTTTAAAAAATGTAATTAAATCACTCTCAAGTCACGTGACAACGAACACCAATCAAAGTACATGGCCTCAATTGTTGGCAAACATCATCACTGTCAAAGGCTCCGCTATTAGGTTAATATTATTTTATAGTGATTTCCGTGCAATTTCTTAAAAATTTGCTTACTACTACCTTTGAAAATAATTTTAAGAAGATTTCCCATGATGAAAAGTGAATTTATTAAGGCAAATAGTTCGAATTTACCGAGAATTGATTGTTTTACAGTGGCCAATTTCTTCGCAACCAGCAGTAACTCTTGATCTGCTGAATTTAAAAATGTGAATACTTCCATGTAAATAATATACCAAGAATTGTCATGTCTGCAAACGATAATGAATACATAGTAGTAATGATAGGTATTTATAAGCTCGAAATATTTAACTGAATAATATCAAAAAATAGTATGATTTTGAGGATATGGTCTTTTTTTTGCTGCAAATACATAAAATACGTCGTTGCCTCAACGACGTGATCTGGCGAAACAAACACTTACAACAAGAAACAAAGGTTCGGATCTACAAAACCACAATTAGACCTATTATGACATACACCTCAGAAACACGGCCAGAGACGACAAAAACGAAACAACTATTAGAGACTACAGAAATGAGAATACTTCGACGAATAACAGGAAAAACGCTACTAGACAGAGAAAAAAGCGATAATATTAGGCAATCGTGCAACACAGACTGCATTAATGAGTGGGTCCTACAGCGTAAGACACAATGGAACAAACACATAAACCGAATGACAGAGGATAGACTGGTAAGGATCGCACGAGATAAATCGCCTAGTGGTACACGCAGTAGAGGTCGACCGCAGAAAAGGTGGAGCGATAATTTAAGTCCAGAATGAGGAAAATCGAAGAAGGAACAGGTCAGGGACCTATTATAGAAGGTAGAAGAAGAAGAGAAGAAGAAGACATAAAATACTCTATTGATAATCAACTGGCTTAAGTATATAGTTTACCTAAGCTTGGACCTGGTTGCACTTCAGCCATGGAAATACTTTGTGTAGAGGAAGCCTGTCCTATTTCTTTTTTACATACCACTATTATTATCACTTTTTGCCTTTTGACTTCTAATGGTCGAGTTATATTTTTTATTCGTCTTTTTTTGTCAGATTAACATTCAAATTTCGTTGGCAAACAACCTATTATCATTCGGACCTTCTTCATATCATTCGGAAACTAAAATAAAACAAGTACCAAACATTGGTACCCAACTTTGATCACTTTATTTCTAACGTCAATATTTGAATTTTTCATCTTTGAAAACTTGAAAAATAATATAAGAAAAATAAAGAAATATTATCAAAACTGGCTTTAATTGTGGTACACTGAGGTAGACTGAGGCACCGCGCGACACTTCCTCTCTCTCTAGCATTACAACCCGGGGTGGGTCTTTGTTGACTTCACAATCTGCCTCCATTTGCTGCGATCCATCATCAGTTCCTCCGCGCGTTCGACGTTTAGGGTTCGTAAGTCTACGACACTTACAAAACTTAAAACTCATCTTTTATTATAAAAATTACGAACAAACTTGATCTCACTTTATCAGTTTACCAGTGTTTGGGAACATGTGACGTCACAGCGGTCACGTAAAGTATTGGCTTTTTGGAGCGAAATTTGAAAAGGAATTTAACATATACTTTCTCAAAAATAGTCAACATTCCTATTGGTTGAAAAAAACAATTGACGCACCAGTTTTTTTGATACTCACGCGATTACAAGCCTTTTCTATTGGAGTCCCCAAGATATTTCAGGTAGTAATTTCTCAATTTTCAAATATCAAATTTCCTGAACTAATAATCGTCGACCTAAATTCACCTTTACATGAAAATGGACCTGTACTGGATTAAGATCCGTATGTAAATGTCTACAAAACTGTGACTCAGGTGTGCCAAAAAAATTATTTAAATTTTGTGTTTGATTTATAAAGAATTATTTTTAATGCACTTACTTACGATGTTTTTATTTATCTTTCAATATTAGATAATAAAAATCCAATAAATAGAAAACTACATTCGTTTTATTTTTAAAGAGATGTTTGTTTTTTTCAAGCGATATATTAATGTTTCAACGTTTTATGCTTTTTTTGTATCTATTTGTGTTAAAAAAACTTATTTTAGTAAAAGTAAAAGCTTCAAAATATTAATACGGTTCATCTAAAAATAAATAATAACTTCCCTCCTTACCTACCGCCTTCGCCATATACATTAGTTGTTAGCACTACCATTGGGGACGACACTATCGAATTAACGTCACAAATGCTTCAACCAATTACAACGTAAATAACGTTTCTAATTTTTCGTGTTTTGTGAAATAAACTACATATTTTCGTTTAACGGCTTGAAGGAGAAAAAAAACGCATTTTATTAAAATACATATTTATTATGGAAATACATCACAGGTTGTACTAGAAAATATTGAAACAGAATCATATATCGAAAGCCGTTACTAATTATCCTTATTTGTAATATTGCTAAAAAATTATAAAATTCGTTGAATATTGTTCTCATACATAACAACTATTTATTGCAAAAGTCCCTATTATTTATTTACGAAACGGTTTGAGCAAAACGCTTACATAATGGTGTGCGATTGTAAGTGAAATTCCTCAGATCGTGAACAATTAGAAATTAAATTGAAATTTTCAATAGAATGAAAGTCGATTGTTGTTCAATGCTTCACGCGTTACTTTTAGGTTAATTGGAGGTTTCCTTATTTATATTTTGTTAAATGTTTATAGAGATAATTTATTTAGATATTAGCTTAAATATTATAACAATGTTTTACTTGATTAGCTAGTTACTATACAGGGTGTTTGGATAGTCATGTAACTATCTAGTTACACACTATTAGAGTTTCACTTTTTTCTTATTTTTAACTTTCTGGTGTTAGTTTTTAACTTATCAAGATTAGGTCATGATACGGAGTGTTAAAAAAACTCAAATACTGCCTGCGATCTGATTGCAGAAATGGGTAGGGAAAGGTAGTAGAAATGACGTCTCATCTCGTGTCTCAACAAATTTTGGTTGGAACATTGTTTTTTTTTTTAACAAATAGGTCGAAAAATGATTTTTCCCCGGTTTTTTGGATTTTACGGAAAATCTAAGGGATGTAAAGAAAAATGTTCCAGAAACGAATTGTACGTCTTGAAAATATCTTCAAAATGAGTTTTTGTTTGTCCAAATCGGTTTATAAACAAAAAAGTTATTGCAAATTAAACATTAAAAATGGCTTATTTTTCAATTGTTAATAACTAGCTTAATATTTATTGAATTGCTTTCAACTTTTACCAGAATGTGAGTTTTAAAGTGCTTAAAAAGTGTGCCGAAGTTGGGCGTTATCGGTCTAATAGTTTTTGTAAGATTGCAATTGTTTATTAGAAAAACGAAAAAGGTGACTATTTTTGATTCGCTATACCGTCGTCTAGGAAACTGCTACAGAGTTCTGTCAATACTCAATCTCTTTATAAAGACTTAAGCTATCATGAAGTAAAAAAATTATACGTTATTTATAATTAAATTGATTATTGTATAACTTTTAATACAACCTTATTTTACAACAATAATATTATTCAAGAAATGTTATTTCAATACAATAATAAGAAAAGTCAAATTTTAACACGATATTATTATTTCTAGTTCATATATATGTAATAAAAGCAAAAAATGCGAAATTTTGAAAAATATAATTTTTGGGGGGGTAGGAGGGGGCCGATTATAACAACTTACCTTATCTGGCGTTCAGCACTTACCCGCAGTTTAGCGATTCCCTGAAGGGTTGATTGTGTATAAATTAACATCAATTGAATGATTTCATATACTTTATGCTCTTATTAATGAACTGTAAAAAATTCAGCTCTTAATATATATAAATAATCGCGCTGTGATTTTTTGAAAAAAAAATTGCCAACTCGGCTCCTATTGATTGTAGAGACTTTTTTTTTCAAAATTCGTGCTTTTTACCAGCTTTCCAATGATATGCTTCATTAACAAATCGGACAAAAAATGCGGTTGTTAATTAATTTATTTATAAGCGAAAAACTACCCATACCTTCATGACGATTTTGCATAAACAAAATATGAAAAAATATGTACTTTTTTTATTACATAATAGCTTAAGTCTTTACGAAGAGAATAGGTGCTGACAGAACTCTGTAGCAGTTTCCTAGACGAAGGTACAGCCAATCAAAAATAGTCACTTTTTCGTTTTTATAATAAACAATTGCAATTTTTACAAAAACTGTTGGACCGACAGCGCCCAACATTCGCCCACTTTTTAAGCACTTTTATACTCACATTCTGGTAAAAGTTGAAAACAATTCAATAAATATTAAGAAAGTTATTAACAATTGAAAAATAAGCCATTTTTAGTGTTTAATTTGCAATAACTTTTTTGTTTACACCGATTTGGAAAAAAAATCATTTTGAAGATATTTTCAAAACGTACAATTAAAAATGCAAATCCGCCTGCATCAGAAAAACTTCTTAAAATGATATTTTGCAACTGGAAAAAAGGGTGCGGTACCTCTTGCGGTTGCCGAAGAATTGGACTCTTGCAATGCAACATGTGGAACATGCAGCGGTGACAATAGTCAGAATTGCCCACCAATTCACCCAGAAGAGGAGGTTGATTGTAATTATAGCTCTAATGAAGAGTAGTTTTAAAATTATTAAAAGTACGCTATGATAATTTTTATTCATTATATAATTTGGTGAAAAATAAATAACAAACTTTTGAGTTCTCATTTATTATAATGCTTACTTTAATAATATTTAGATTTAATGTTTTCCTGTTTTACTCAATCAATAAATTGTATTTTTATGAGCCACAAATACACTAGTAAAATGTTTCAAAATGTTAAATGATTTTTCCATGATTTTCGACTTAAGGGATAGTCTACGGGTTGAAATATTAATGGAAAGCATAAATCATGCGTCAAGATATTAAAGAATATTTATTTGACTTAACTAAATAAGATTTCCACTGACAAAATGCTTCAATTCGCATTTTTTTTAATTTCTCGTACAAGGGACGGATTTCATCCCAAAAATGCAAATAGCACAAGTCGAGCACATGTTACTTTTGAAGTTAAGGGTAAAATAAGTTTAATCCTAAATTTTCATGAAAATCGATGGAGGTTCAAAAAATTCTAAGGTATAGCCACGAACTTGACATATAAAACTGGACTGATCATGCATAATACCTCCCTTATAATAAGAATGATGCCACCATGCTCCGTGCCATTACGTGCAAATAACTGCTTTGGCAACAATGAATTCCCTAAGTTTTTATTATATTGGTGAAAGTGTATTTGTGACATTGACTGAATACTTTTCATTTTGACAATAATTTATTTTTGATTTTACTGTTTTAGGCATTTTATCACATTTTATGTAACGGTTTACTAAAAATTTCAAACAGGAACGTGAACTTAAAGGTTTTTTTTGGTATTTTAAAAAATGTGATTCTTCATCGTAAAACGTGCAAATACCTCATCTGGTAAATTGGAGTTTATTTAATTGGTAAGTTATAAAGCATTCAATAGTAATTAATAAAATTTTACCTTAGAATCAAATTGTAAATCTAAGAGTAACAAGTTTAATCTTATGGATATGATGTATGATAATTTTTAAATGCTAACAATATTTTAGTTTTTTAAGAGAAAAGAAACTTCAAATTCAAGCGCTGAAGCAAATTGATCATGATCATAATTCTTTTATACACCAAATGAGTAACTCTATTCAGAGCATTTTTCTGGAAATAGTTTTATACAAGAAGATGAGCAAAAAGTTTGTGCTGTGTGCGTTACAAATAAACTGCCTGAAAAAAACTATGAAGCACTGTTTGATGTAAACATCTTGAAGCAACTAAACTTGGACTTAATAACATACACTGGCTCTACAAAAAAAGTCCTGAATTAGGTGTGCATTAACCAACAACAATATCGTTTTACCATAAAGTTAATGTTCCACTGACATATAAAGCTGAACATCGAAACTGGTATGGAGTTAAAATTAAAAATGATTATACGTTTAAAAACCAATATGCCATATTAAAATATGCATATAATATGAAATTTTTCAATATTATTAAGCATGTTTGGAAATTACATAAATTTTTTATGTATTTGTTTTGTCTACAAATAAAATAATAACCTTTTGTTTGAATATGCTATTAATAAAACAAAAATTCTTGATTTAGCTCAGATAGGAAATTTGTGTCATGAAAATCCTTTGTCAAAGTAGTAAGAAGCTGCGATTGATTACCATTTCAAAAATTCAACTCTAAGAAAGGTCAATTCCAGATCCTCCAACAGTTAAGTAAATGGAAAGTTTGACCTAGTGTGAAAATTAAAAGTTGCTAGTAAATCTTTATGTATATATTTAGATTAAAAATGATTGTATTAATGTAAGAATTCTCTTGAATTTACAAGCTTTTTTATATTTAAAGTGTCTTAATAAATATTGTTTTGTTTACAATCACTACATAGTATAAAACAAAGTCGCTTTCTCTGTCCCTATGTCCCTTTGTATGCTTAAATCTTTAAAACTACGCACCGGATTTTGATGCGGTTTTTTTCAATAGATAGAGTGATTCAAGAGGAAGGTTTATATGTATAATAACATCCATTAAATAGTGGAGAAATACTGTTATTTTTGAGGTTTCTAATGTGATGTCGTTAATTATCATATTTTTTTCCGCTTACATTGCAAACGCAGGCTGAACCCTACGAGATTTATCAAAATAATGTACTAATTATTTGTACACATTGAAAAGGTCTACAGAAAACTCCGCGATGGTATATGTCTATCTCTCATGGATATCCCACAATAACATTTTTTTGTCATTTACTTTTTACGACAAATAATGGCAAATTTTGAAGCGATTTTAACCAATACAGCATTAATCCTTATCCAATTAAATAGCTTAAATACATTGTTGATTTAATATAGATCTATATGGTCCTTTACAGCACAAGATTTAAATGAATATTTTCGAAGATATTACAGATTTAAAATTGCGGGAAGTAGCGCATGCGGCGGTACTGGCCGACCGGGGCGGCGGCAGCGTGCCTATAAATAGCGCGTCGGAGGCCGATGTAATAATTGTTGTAAAAATAAAATAAATAGTCACAGTTTTTCTGTAGTGTATTTAGTATGAGCATTGCACCCGTGCGAAGCCGGGGCGGGTCGCTAGTTAAATATAAACTGCTTTAACACTATCCCCTTTAGAGTTTAATTTTTTTTTATAAAAATGGTTTAGTACATAATGTTACTTTACTTCATTTAAATTAAAGCTCCGTTTTTAAGAAGGAAATGTCAGCATTATTATGAATGTTGTTAACCCTATATAAATACCTAACATATCAGTTCCCTAAAAGCATTGAGGAGAAAATAATTTTAACAAAGACCTAATCGAAGTTATTTTTAAATGATGAAACTCTCTTACTTTGCAATAGATTATGTGGACATTTCGATACCTTACATTAAACAATATACTATATTAATTCATGATATAAAATTTTTAAAAATAAATGACTTAATACTTTTTTTCGTTAATTTCTTATACTCTACGTCCGAATAAGGATGTAGATTATATTAGTTATTTATAAAAATACCCACTGATTTCCACAATCTTTTCTAAAACAGATATTTAAAAAAAAAATTAGTTTCGATTTGTTTTTGGCACATATTTCACATTTTAGCTATTTTGCTAAATAACAGTTTTATTGTAAAAAATAAAATATGTAAACAGTCATAGAAAAAGCATTTTCATTTATTTATAAGAACTGACATTTCATGTTTATTACCTAAAAATAATAAAATTGTTACATATTTACGCTGTTCCAAAGAAGTTAAAAAAATTAGCTATTTTGGAGTTGCTTTAGACAGAAAAATTATAATTTTGAGGAAACTAAAAGTAGAAATTTAAGTTAAATATTGTTTTACAGAAACAATTATTCTGGTCTTTTTTATTGAATATACGCAATTAACCAGTCAAGTAAAACAAGGAAGAACAATTTATTGTTTTAAATATAGTATAGAAAGAGATAGTTATTGTCTAAATCTGTTAGTTAGAATAATTGAATTGACAATCATACATGACACATTCACGCCAATGTAAGAAAGTAGCAGGGAATTCAATGTTGCCATACAAATCATTGCACCTAATAGCGACCAATAAGGGGGGTCAAAAATTATTTTCATGAGCAGTCCAGTTTTATATATCATGTTCGTAGGTATAGCTTATTTATACCTTCAGTGATTGTACTAAATCATTTGTTTAAATCTATAAGGTATAATCGAAGAAAAAAATAATAATCCACCACTTTTTCGGTATTCATGAGATGAGAAGCATTTTCTATTAATTTCCTCAAGACATTTCAACAATAAAATCACGAGTATTAATTTTCAATTTTCAAATACCCTATTTCCTGTGCTAACACCCTGTATTACACTAAAAATTATATGTTCTTATTAATATCGGCATTTTACCTTGACTTTGCCATTGTGTTAATATTTTATACGAAAACGTGCTAAATGTGGATATAAATATTTTGCAATGTTTTGGTAAAAAAGAGACAAAGCAAAAACAAATTTTTAGCAAATCATTATAAACGATCTCCGGGCATCATAATAAATGATATTATTCCAAAATAATATATTATATTTGTTATTGCTCAATGACATTTGGTATTTAATTTTACGATACCTCGCTTATGGCGTTTTTGTTATAATTAGTCGGAAGTTCATGTCCAAGGCCACGTGTAATTATTAATTATTATCACCTATTACCTTATTTGTATACATATTTGTAAAATATGACGCGTTGTTTATACTGTGGAAATTTTTTTAAGATTAAAATTGACAGGTATTCAGAAATGTAATGAAGAGGTAAAGAAATCGTAAAGGAAGTAGAAAAGAATCAAACGGATGAACGCTTATGAACAAAATTATTTAATATTTTTTTGTCACCATCACCATTTCTCGAAAATTATTTTAAATTACCGTCGTAAATTTATATATAGGGGACCCGCTATCCGAAGGCGTCAAAATAAGCTAGTGTATCGCATACTTATTTCCTTAAAGTACTTCATCCAGGTGCGGATCCAAGGGGCAGGGGGGCGTTGGGGAGCAATCGTCCCCCCTCCCCAAAAAGCTTTGTGTTCAGGAAAATAGACCCGATTTTGCTTCTTATGCTATAGTTTATTCAAGAATTAGAGAGAGTAATAAATCATTTTTAACACAAATCAGAATAGTATTTTTATTATTATTAATTTTGGCATAGAAACCGTTTTAGGCACATTCAGACTAAAACGTAGTCTAAAAAAAGTCAACATTCGTTTTCGAGGAACAATAACTCCGCCCCTGCATAGATCTTCTCTGTTTGAACGCTCTTTTAGCTACAATGTCGCTAAGGTATATAATTCTCTACCGGACTTCTTCAAAACTCTCACGCCTATAAAATTTAGATATGTTGTCTTCCAACACGCATTTGATAAACAAATAAGAAAATTGTAGTTTCCTCTTTTTCTTTTGAATTTTAATGAAGAAAAATCCATAATTTGTATCAATGTATCTAACTTGGTGTATAAGTATTGTTTTTTTTTCTCTTCTGTATTTAATTATTATTTAGATCCTATCTACTTTCAGTCTGGGTTGAGTTGATCAAGGTGGATGTCACTCAGGTGTTATCCACATCTGGACTTCGCCCTTTCTGTCTCTATATTATCCTGTATATTAAGTAATTATAATATGTTGTTAATTTTATGGAGCCAGAAATAAAGACATAATTATTATTATTATTATTATTCTCTCAAAAAATTCTAAGTTATAATTTAAATACTTACAAAATACCCATTGTCAAAAATACAAGAAGTTAAACTATATAAAAAAATAAATTCGTCCATATAATATTAAAATTTTATTATTAATTAAAAACATTTTTAGAACATTTGACGTTTCAGTTTAGTTTACAATTAAACACTAAAAAGGGATTCAAATGTAATTCATTTTTATATGTTACAGAAAATTTAAATAATAAATTATGTTTACCCTGGTAAACATTACGTATCTAATCCTTAATTAAAATCGGTGAAGCTATCTTCGCTCAAATTAATTAAAATTGATTCCTCTATCTCACCAATCATGAGATCGAGTTTCCACATTTTCTTTTATTCTTTTATTAAGTGGATTTTTCCCAATTTTCTCCAGTAACTTTATTTAAAAAAATCTTCCACTTTCCAGCATTAGTGTTTCCGCTTCTATTGCGTCGCATTTCCTTACATTTCACATACAATATAAGGTTGGTCTCTCTCCTACTTTCATACATTATCTCTCTTACCTTTTAAATTGAAGTTCTTGTCCTAGGTGCTTACGACCCTAGTTCCAGACCTAAGAATTTGCTTCCTAGTCACCAATAATGCAACCCGTTGGAGAATTGCTCCCTCTGATGCTGCATCATGGTCTCACAACTTCTTTCTTCTACTCTCGCATTTCTATCTTCTTAATAACTTCGTTGAGGGATTTATTGTCTCAACAATGTTCTCGAGTGGAACTACAAAGTTAACAAGTATAATTGAGCAATAAATGCCCTTTTTGATTCGCCTTTTCGTTTATTTTGCTTTTTTCTAGGTTATGTTACTTTTTGAAGTTATATTTTCGCCCTGGGTGCATGTGCGCCCTAGTAATCAACGCCGCCCAGTGGGAGAGTGTTCCATCTAAATCTACATCACGTTGCTATTTCTTCTTCTTTCTTCTTCTTCTTCTTTCTTCTTTCTTCTTTCTTCTTTCTTCTTTCTTCTTTCTTCTTTCTTCTTTCTTCTTTCTTCTTTCTTCTTTCTTCTTTCTTCTTTCTTCTTTCTTCTTTCTTCTTTCTTCTTTCTTCTTTCTTCTTTCTTCTTTCTTCTTTCTTCTTCTTTCTTCTTTCTTCTTTCTTCTTTCTTCTTTCTTCTTTCTTCTTTCTTCTTTCTTCTTTCTTCTTTCTTCTTTCTTCTTTCTTCTTTCTTCTTTCTTCTTTCTTCTTTCTTTCTTCTTTCTTCTTTCTTCTTTCTTCTTTCTTCTTTTTCTTCTTTCTTCTTTCTTCTTTCTTCTTTCTTCTTTCTTCTTTCTTCTTTCTTCTTTCTTCTTTCTTCTTTCTTCTTTCTTCTTTCTTCTTTCTTCTTTCTTCTTTCTTCTTTCTTCTTTCTTCTTTCTTCTTTCTTCTTTCTTCTTTCTTCTTTCTTCTTTCTTCTTTCTTCTTTCTTCTTTCTTCTTTCTTCTTTCTTCTTTCTTCTTTCTTCTTTCTTCTTTCTTCTTTCTTCTTTCTTCTTTCTTCTTTCTTCTTTCTTCTTTCTTCTTTCTTCTTTCTTCTTTCTTCTTTCTTCTTTCTCTTCTTTCTTCTTTCTTTCTTCGGGGATATTTATCGCAGAGAAATGAGATGGACAAGTATACATATGATCCGTCTTCTTCAGTTGCCGGCAAGCAACTGTGCGTGTGTGTGTGAGATGATGGCTAACCCCTCCGCTTTGTCGCTGCTTATATACCCAAATACGGCTTCCAAATTTTTAGAGAATATTCGAGAATTTCCTATTCAATTCCATAATATTCGCAATAGGCGTCTGTCATTTGTTTGCATACAGGGGCTGTTCAGTTCAAAGCAGACAAAAAAGCCGATTTACATGGGTTTAAATGGCTATCTCTCTTATTTTACATTCTAGAAGGTTGGGACTTCGCATATGAGGGGGTCATCCCTGGAAATCCCCGTGCGATGTTGCTAAGTTATGCAAAATTTCCTTAACTTGGGGAAAACGTATATTTAGCAACTCCAGCTTGTAGTTCTTGACTTGAACTATCAAGACGCAGAATTTGAAAATATTTATTTAATTAAAAGTTATTTATGTTAAAAAGTGGCAAAAAATGCCGGAAAAATCACCAGAGACACTTTTTGCTTAGAATCGGCCGAGCAATACAAAGATATTTTTTATTTTACAAAAAAATATTTTTTTTATTAACAAACACCTGACGAATCCATCCTCGATATTTGTAATTAGAGGGTCAAAACACATATAAAAGACTTTAGTGAAGCCGTGTCTCTTCATCGACAGCAAAATCCATTTTTTAAAGAAAATTTGCTTAAATCATTTGAAAACGTATGAGAAAATCACAAGTTAAATTGGACCAAAATGTATTTTATTAACAACAAGAAACAGTAACAAAAATACATACAAAAAAAAAATAATGACTAAAATAAAACCATCATTTGAATGTACACATCTGTACCATCATCTATCATTAAAAAAAAGTTTTATTCAGATTATTCCCGCTATTCTTACGTAATCCATTTCAAAAGTTAATTTAAGGTTTGAGAGGCATAAAGACACAAGAAGCAATAACAAGAAGAATTTAAGCGGGGTCAAAACATCGGCACAAGTATGGGTTCAATCCTCTGACGAACGAGTCACGGATATTAGGAATGGGCTGTTGGAATCGAAAAGTCCAGATGTTTAGTTAAATTTTCTTGAAAAATTGGAAATCCCTTAATCATACCAAGTCCAGTATAAAATATTTTTCAGCAGAAATTCTTATGTACAGGGTGAGTCAACGATTGGATGAAGTAGGTTTATGCCTTTTCAGTGAAATTTACAAAGAAACTATATTTATTGTTTGATACAATTTATTTTTGCGCAGATTTTAAAAATATTTAGGACTCTACAGGGTGAGCCAAAAAACTAGGACAGCATAAAGTTGTATTTTTTTAAATAGAACACCCTATATACGAATCGTATTTTCGATTTAGCTTATAATTTTAAATCTTTTTTATTAAGGGTTTACTATAACAAAACTTTATAGTTTCTGAGATAATTAAGTTTAAAGAAAAAAAGTCACATTTTCAAGCATCAATTCAATCCTAAATAACGTTTTCAATTTTGTGACAAATATATTCAAATTTGGAATTTAGCAAGGCCAAGGACAAATTAACATAATTTTTACCTAATATTTGCAATAAAAGCTACAGGGTGTTGAACACATCGGCTCAAATTTGAACAAGTTTAAATGAATAAATATCTTTTTTTTTAAATGGTACACCCTGTATATTATCATGAATTGCATGGACAGGATTTTGAAAGTCGTATAAACTTTTGTCGTACAATAAATGCGGAGATTCAATTAAATCCAAATTTATTATGCAAGGTAATGTTTAGTGATGAAGCTACTTTTAGAAGTAACGGTGCCGTAAATAGACGCAACATGCATTATTATGCCACAGAAAACCCATTTTGGATTAGAGAGGTGCAACATCAAAACCACTGGTCATTAAATGTTTGGTGTGGTATTCATCATAATCGAATTATTGGACCCCACTTTTTTAATGAACCACTAAATGGCCATAGTTACCTGAACTTTCTACAAGAAGAACTACCCCAACTGCTTCAAGGTCTCGATAGGGATGAGCTCGACAGTATGTGGTTCCAGCACGATGGTGCGCCTCCGCATTACCATCGTGAAGTTCGTGCGTTTTTGGACCAACGATATCCGCAAAAATGGATTGGACGTGGAGGTTTCATTGAGTGGCCACCAAGGTCTTGCGACATCACCCCATTAGATTTCTTCCTATGGGGTTATATTAAAAATAAGGTGTATGTTAATCCACCAACAACAGTGGAAGATATGCGAAACAGGATTAGGGATACCTGTAGAACAATAACGCCACTAATTTTGTCCAGGGTCCGAGAAAATCTGCAAAAAAGACTAAATTTGTGCATTGCACAAGAGGGTCGTTTATTCGAACACTTATTAAAAAGAAATAATTAATCTCAGTATTTAATAGGTAATTTTTTTGTTTCAATTTAGTATAAAAGTAAATATGTATTTTCCTTGTCGTTATTGTTGTGTTAATTTTTTCACATTATGTTTAATTAAACTATTGCCGTTGTAATATAACGAATAATGTATTTCATCATATTTAACCACATTCTGTTTGTTTCTGTAGTTTCTTTTTATTATTTTACATGGCTACTATGATAATGAAGACTATTTCTGTAAAATTATGGAAAATAAGGAAAACTGAAATATCTCAAAAACTATTATAAATAGATATAGGATATATTGAATAGAACTTTTAGGGTTTTTATTACTCTATTAAATAACATGAAAATATACAGGGTGAACCATTTTAAAAAAAAAGATATTTATTCATTTAAACTTGTTCAAATTTGAGCCGATGTGTTCAACACCCTGTAGCTTTTATTGCAAATATTAGGTAAAAATTATGTTAACTTGTCCTTGGCCTTGCTAAATTCCAAATTTGAATATATTTGTCACAAAATTGAAAACGTTATTTAGGATTGAATTGATGCTTGAAAATGTGACTTTTTTCTTTAAACTTAATTATCTCAGAAACTATAAAGTTTTGTTATAGTAAACCCTTAATAAAAAAGATTTAAAATTATAAGCTAAATCGAAAATATGATTCGTATATAGGGTGTTCTATTTAAAAAAATACAACTTTATGCTGTCCTAGTTTTTTGGCTCACCCTGTAGAGTCCTAAATATTTTTAAAATCTGCGCAAAAATAAATTGTATCAAACAATAAATATAGTTTCTTTGTTAATTTCACCGAAAAGGCACAAATCTACTTCATCCAATCGTTGACTCACCCTGTACAGGGTAGACCGTTTTGGATGTTTTTATAGGCTATCTGGGAAACCGAAAAAAATTTTAAAAATATGATAAAGTAGTCCCGAACTCTTTTTTTGAGAAAATTATAATGAAGAAAACAAATTACTGACATCGCGATCGGTTTCGGTTTTACAGGGCGGTTTTGAAATTTTTTCATTTTCTAAAATGTCCTCTATTTTATTTATCAAAGCAATCACAATAAAACTAATAAGGCATTCTTATGGTATCTTTTTCTGTAGGATCCAATGGCTAAGTTCGATTTTTAATTTTAGTTTTAATTACGGAGATATAATATAAAGTTTTAATTTTTTAAATGGAACACCCTGTATTTTTTACTTCATTTTTTTGCGTTATGCATTTTCTTTAAAAATATATCAAATTGTCAATATAAATTGACAACAAATAGGCTAAAAACTTATTTTTTTTTATTGAGCTCACAGACTAGCTCGTAAGAGCTGGCGGTTCAGAGGAGCCAAGTTGTGCATGTCTATGTTAATACATTTTAAAAGACCGATAAGTTATTAAAATACACAAATGAAAAACGCATTTAAACAAAACTCAAAAAGCAAAAATATCAATAAAAAATTTAATTAACTACCATAAATGATCAAACTGTTGTCCATTGTAATCCTGACACAGTTGGCAACATCTTTGCACATCTCTGCTCACAGCGTTATGAATATGAATATTAGTAGTTGTTCGCATAGCCACTACAAAATTTTCTTGTAATTCTTCTAAAGTTCTATTTCGATACGCCCAAAAAAAGAAATCTAAGGGGGTAAGATCAGGTGACCTAGGTGGCCGCCTGACTGATCATGGGCCAGTCAGTCTTCCAGAGTTTTATTTCTATTTAGATTTTGTTTTCCATATACCCCCAAAGAAATTTAAGGGGGTAAGACCAGACGACTAACTGGTAATGGACCAGTCAGTCTTCAAGAGTTTTATTTCTATTTAGATAGATTTTATTTATCATATACCCCCAACAAAGAAATCTAAAGGGGTAAGATCAGGTGACCTAGATGATCGGGTCTCCATCGTGTTGAAAATACAACCTGTTACTTTTCACTAAAAGCAAATTACCCGTAAATGGGAAGATGTGTCTTACTAAAATGTCTAGATATATTTGAGCATTTAAATTCCGTTCATATATCTTGTAGGGCATTATTCGATTACCCAACAAAGCAACCCACACATTAAATCCCTACTTATTTGTTGATGAGGGTTCTGATCTGCCCATAGGTGATTGTTATAGAGACTAAATATACCATCACTAGTTATTCTTGACTCATATGTCCATATAATATTATTAAAGAAAAAAATCATTATTTCGTAACATATCTATGTACCAATTGCAGAAGTTAAATCTTCGTTTCCTATCTTAAAAAGTTATATATTTAATAAAAGCCTATTTGTTGTCAATTTATATTGACATTACAATATATTCTTAAAGAAAATGCATGATTAAAAATTTTACATCCCTCAACTTTGTCCAAAATTGGTATTGGGGAGTTTTTGAAGGTACAAATTACAAATTTAAAATTATTTTGAAAAAATTCAATATGGGGGGTCCGACATGGTGGACCAAAAATTCTCGATTTGGTTCAAAATTGACACTTTTTCTGAGAGTATAAATAACGAATTTAAAAATATTTTATTTTTCCGGATTATTTCTAAAATTGATACTGGGTGGCATTTGAGGGTGTAAATTATGAATTTAAAATTGTTTAAAAGAATTCAATATGGCAGATGCAATGCAGCGGTATAAAAAATGTCTAAAATAGGGGACTGGGAAGATTTCGAGGGTGTAGATTGAGATTAAATTAAGAATTTAAAATTATTTTCCGAAATTTAACATGGCGATTTCACTTGGGTGGATTTAAAATATTACGTTATTCACATTTTTTCAAAATTGGTATTAGGGGGTTTCCGGAATCGTAGGTTACGGATTCTGAATTCATTTTTAACAATTTAATATGGAAGAACATTATGGGAGACTCAAAATATGACGTTTTTTCGATTTTCTCCAAATTGATATTGGGGTGTTCTTGGGGGCGTAATTCTTTCAATATCGGTGTTGGAGGGATCTTGGGGGCCGTAAATAATCTAAAATTAATTTCTTAAAGTTCAAGATAGGATTTACTGTAGCTGATTAAATACTTGTTTTGTAGAATTTTATTCAAAATTTGTATTTGGAGAATTCTCAAACTCAAAGAAATTTTTGCTGTTTTGCTTTCATGTGGTCTACAATTTTGAATAAAATTGATACTTTTTGCTACCTTAGAAACTCAACTCAATTTAAAACTAAAAATTGAAAAATATAATTTTTATAAAAAAATTGTACCTACTTCCAAAAATACACTAAAAAGAGAAAAATAACAATATAAATTTTAAAATGAATCTAAAATTTTTGCATTTGGCGCCAAATTATTACTGAAAAAGAAATCAATTGCAAATAAAATATTCCTTTCAATCGTTTTATGCAAATTGCATCATATCAGATATTAATTTGGCGCCGACTACAAAAATTTTAATCATTTTTAGAAGTCGCTTTAATTTTTTTATAGATATTTTATTTAGTTTGTAAATTTTGTTCGACCAAATCGATAACAGCTGCCCATTCCTACTGAAACTAAATGGCCGCGGTCTCACTCACGAATTCCTTTGTATCTTCATGTGAAATCTCTATTTGTTTGCATTTCTAGCCGTTTCAACTATAAATACCATTTGGAATACAAGTGTCTTTCGACCGCATGTACCAAATTAAATCGATTTGAGTTATTAGAGCCATTACAGTGTGTAATATATATATATATATATATATATATATATATATATATATATATATATATATATATATATATATATAAACAGAAAATGTTTGTGACTTTATTTGGTATTTTCGATCGCCTAGAAACACACACAATGACAATGACATAAATTTTGTGATAATAGTCCAGGAAATTGAGAGATAAAAATCTTCTCGATATACTAGATGAAAAAATTGAAAATTATGGTTCTTGGGTTTAAACCGTGTAAAACTAGACTTATTATTCGCCGTTTCGCCTAAAATTGCACGAGACATCTTCAGAGATCTTTACTCCACGGGATTAGAACACTGAATGATTAGTGTTGATTGAAGTCTGTAAACAACAGACATAGCGCCCTTATGTCAACACATTTTGGCAAAATCATCACGACAAAAATCACAACAAAATCAAAAGAAAACGGCAGCCGTAAACAAAACAACAGTTTGCATAGTTCGCTAAAGATGGGGTCCTGTTGAAGTCGGCGATGTTGCCAGATTGCAAAACGATTTCTTTAAATATTCTTCGAATTCTGTTTGAATTGGAAAGAAAAGGTTCCAAAAAGAATTTTTTTCCTTTCCTTTGATTACTGGAGTACTATTAATTGCTCTTATGTCTATACCTTCGATGGGCGATTTTGATTCTAAATAATAAAGGTTTTAAGAGATATAGTTGTTTTTGTTTGTCTCCCTCCAAATATCAGTACTTCGATGTGCGATTTTGACCCTAAATATTAAAGGTTTTAAGGATTATAGTTGCTTTTGTTTGTTTCCCTCCCAATACCAGTAGTTTTAAGTGGATAATATAAATTGATCATATTGCTTATTTCCGTTAGCAGAAAGTGTCGAGTGGCAGAGCTTGTCCCGCCTCCGTGTGGTCTCTGCTGAACAATGACATTTTTTAATTAATAAATCTAGGTCAATTTAAGTTAGTTCAGGTTAGTTTAGGTTAGTTCAGGTTAGTTCAGGTTAGTTTAGGTTAATTTAGGTTAGTCTAGGTTAGTTCAGGTTAGTTTAGATTAGTTTAGGTTAATTTCAGTTTTTTAAAGTAACCAAGACTAATGTTAACCTGTACTTATCAGAACTAACCAAGAATTTTGGAAGGTTAAGATTCATTTTACCCCTTTTTATACGTTACAAACATTAAACTATGTTGTTAACTGTAATGGGTAAATTTTAAAGTTTATACCGGGAAACTTTAAATCTAGGTTAATTTAGATTAGTTCAGGTTAGTTTCTGTTTTCCAAATTTACCAAAATCAAGTTAAACCTGAACCAACCTATCTTAACCAAATCCACCCAAAAATTTTGAAGGGTTAAGATTATTTTTACTTAGAAACTGTTTTGAATATTAAAAAAAAATTAAACTATGTTGTTGAGTGAGAAGGACAAATCTTATAGTTTATATTATGAAGAAATTTTACATCTGGCAACGTTGCATCTTTTTACGTGATTGGGCCGCCAGTTTAGATTAGTCTGACTGTTGATGACGTTTCCGAGACATGTTTTTGATTTTTCGCTGAAAATATAAGTTTTTCTAAATTGGTTTGCTAAAATTTGTGCAAAAATAATTGAAATATATTACGTACAATATTTTTTAACTAGTTCCATTGAAAATAAATACGTAAGTTCGGTTTTTAACTGAAAAGAAAGTGCTTTGTGAAGTGACGCTTTTCTTTTTTTGCATTTTCCGGGAAAGTGAGGAAAAATAGTGAAAAATCGAGGCCAGAATCATGTTCTACGACCTCGAAATAGGGGGTGAGTATCGAAATTTTTTCAAAAAAACATAATTTCCATGCTTTTAAGCTTTGCAAATTTTTACCAAAATTATCAAGTACTGTTAGGTTGGGAGAGCGAGGTGACCAAAGATGTGGCCCATTCTTGGCTATCCATGGATCATAAAACAAGTTTTGCAGATGGTTGTTAACTAAATGACTATCATGTGGAGGCGTCCCATCATGTTAATAAAACAGATTGCACCTATAAGTTAATAAAAGTATTTTGTATCTAGAAATCTTCAAAAATGGCTAACTTATTATTCAGATTACTTTGATAGAATTCTAAGATGACGACGTCGTCATTTCTTATAGCATAATATACTACTAACCTGAACTAACCTAAACTGCCAAGGCTATTGAAAATTTATTTCTCTAAATGGATGTACGTTTGAGTCGCTCCAATAGTGAGAATTGCGTCGATTAGACAATCCATTTTTTGTGAGTTTGGCTTCGTCCGACCAAATAACATTTTCCAAAAACCAGCATTTTCTTGTGACCAAAGTAAAATGAATTGACAGAACTCTACTCTTTGTGGAAAATCAGTGCCTTTTAAATGTGGTACTATGGAATATACATAGGGATGAAAATTGTGTTTCTATAAAATCCTTAAGACTGATGTTTGAGATAATCCAGACTCTAATGCTACTTGCATTGCAGATATTGTCGGATATGCGGTGAAATATCCTAAAATTGTAGTTTCAATATTTTCATTTATTAACAACTGGTTTATTTCTATTTCTTTTTGGTTTTATGGATCTAAAGTTCTTGAAGTTTTCTATAATCCAGTTGTTGGTGTTGGTTTCTCTTTCTGCGGATGTCGGATCGGTTGCTATATTGCATTTTTACAATAGAAAAATGTTAAATTACTAATATTTTGAAAACTACAAATTTTTGGAATAGACAACCTTACACAAAGTTACCCTTATTTTTAATGCTTAATATGATAAAATTATAAAAATTGATGCTTTTTATTTGACAAAATTGAGTTTTGACGATTTTTAAATATAATTTTTATTCTTCTTTTTTGACCACTCTGTACCCATAATTTTCAAAATGTCATAAGTAGACTACTAAAGTCGATCATCATCTACAAAAAACTAACCCAAATTAAATAGTAAAAATTTTCCTATAGGAAAAATTTATAATTAAGTTTTGGTCTGCAAACGTCATTTTTAACATAAAAATTAAAATATGTCCAAAACGGTGAGACTTAAATAAAGAACATTATACCTAAAATATTTCTAAAATTTTACGTATAAATCAAAAATGCAATAATATATAGGGTGTTCTATTAAAAATAAGCAAGTTGACATCTACTTCTGGTATAACCGGAAATGCCGCCATTCTAAAAATATTTTAGCCGGTTGTCCCCATGCACCTTAGTACAATGTTAAATTTTTAGAATCACCCTGTATTATGTTATACAATATAGAAAGATCCATATAATCATTTATATAATTCGGTGGACAGTACGATATTCTATTCTACAATGTTTGCTAATTACTTCAATGATTAATCGCAATAATATTTTCTCTAACTCAGCCGATTAATTTTTAACACGCGTTATAAATACATCTAATCCAAAATTATCAGCTGCTTTAATTCGCGTTCGTATTCATACTCGATGTTGTATACGAGTTTATTTTCTTATAACCTGTGATCTATTTTCTATTTTGTTGCGTATAAAATTCGAAATTTTCGCGTAAATGAGGTTGCGGCTTGATTCGGTTTCATACCGATGGAATAAATTGGAGAATCTTAGACACAACACTGTTTTTAATGTTTTTTATTATTCAATATTCGGAGATTTGAAGCTTTCACGTCATTGGTCAAATGAGAAATCATAGTACTTGGATTGTCATGGTTCAAATTGTAGTTTACTATGGGTAATTCAGTTGATTTCACCTAGTTTGTGGAAATATTTACATTATAAGCGAACACAATATCCTTTTCCTGATGTATCTACTAAATTCTTACACTAAAAATAAATCATTCTTTGTTTTTTTGTTTTACTACGAACCCACTTAATTTTACTTCCTTATTAATTTCTTCTCTAGCTCATTTGTTTTATCACTTGAATTTTGGCTACATTTTTACACTGACAATGTTTATTTTTGTTAGGATTAATTACTATTAAACAAATCATCCTGAATATATCAAAAATAAACGCAATTTTAACTAAACTCCAAAGTAAAAATACCAAATTAAAATATAATCATAACATTAACCATAATACTAAGTAGAAGGCAAAGTTACATATTTTGGCATTAACTTTAATAATAATAAACTTTTTGCTTGATGATCTCTTGAATGTTAACTTAATTTGGCCAATCTCAAGTACCTAAACATTGTAATCGAACACAAAAAAATCGCACTGCAGTCAAACTGAAAATAATCGAGCCACCAGACATATTGCGATGCTATATTATTCTATTATCACCAATTTTAAACTAAGAGAGGGCCTAAAGATTGAATATAATTCGGAAATACTTTGAAATACGTAAGATAAATTCTTTATTCGTTTTAATGGGGCTATCGAGTGAAAATACGTACCAAAATATAGTAAATTCTACGCTAAATAGCAAAGCTATACTCAAAGTTAATGGTGGTAATGCTTTAATTATTCCTTTTATATTAGCAGATTAGAACGGTATTTAAGATGGCACGAATCATTTACAAGGATTGAAGATTAGAATAGAGTATAACGTGGTAGAACCATTATTTTTGACCCACATTTAGTAATTTGTTTTAAATTAATATTAGGGAATTGTTTATAAATTTCAAGGGATTCTAAAATGTGTTGTGTGAAAATGACTTGGAACCTCGGTTTCTTTTCCATCATATTAGTTTTTAGATCATTCTAAATCAGTGATTTCTAACCACTCGCCTTCGCCGGTTGTCAGTTTTAAAAACGAATTTAAAATTTGAAGCTAGATGATAGAATGTTACTAATTCATTTATTCTGGACAACATGAGAGATATGCGACGTGATCAGTAAAAAGCCGGCACATACACCTCTCCTTATGCTTGGTGATATTCGACTGAGGTAAGCTAACCAGATAGATATACCAAGAATAAACTTTAATCTATTATGTATTTTATATTTTATTAACGACCTTTTGCCATTTTTCTTGCAGCTTCATGGTCCCGTCCTTATTGAAATTTCGGCATTTATCATTAAAAAACTGAACCAAGTGCGAGATTAGGCCAGAGCTGTATGAAGATGCAACATCACTTTCTAACCAAGCTCCAGTAATTTCTCACGAATTATTAAATATGAGTGAAATTTACATCTTAAGAGTGTTTTTGATGTTATCAAACATTTCGTTTTGGAAGCGGAAATTATCAAGTTGAAAGATTTAGCTGTGCGATCGAACAAGTGTAAAAGTCGCTGTAAATCGCTTTCGTTTTTTGCAACCAGTACAGCATTATCGGCATAGCATAATATGTTAATCTCCCATTTTGTATCATTTTAAGTAAGTATGTTTGTTATTATCTCGTCCATGATAACGTTGAAGAGGAGCGGTCTCAATGACTCACCTTGACGAATACCACTTCCAGCTGGTATTTGCTCTGTGAGCTCCCCATCTAACCTGGCTTCGATATGGTTTGCCATGTATATATCTTCTATTGTCTTAATAAGATTGTGTGGGATTTGCTTTTTATAAAGCAAGAGGAAAATATCTTTCAATCGGACACGGTCGAATGCCTTGACTAGATCTATCAAACACATAAATGCTAGTTGTATTTAATTGACTTTTTTATTAATTGTCTTAACACAAAAACAGCATCTGTACAAGATCTTCTTTCCCTGTATCCTTGTAGTTCGTCTACCAGAGAAATTTAACGAATAAAATTATTATTCGTTATTATCTTTGTTGTAAGTTTTAATGTGATGCTCAAGAGATTTATTCCTCGATAATTCAAGTGCTGCTCATTTGCCATTCATCGGGGATTTTTAGTGATAGAGAATTTTTTGATTCAAACCTGTTAACTGTTATGGTAGACTTTAGCTATAACTCATCTGGAATCATTTGCTTCATTGTTTAATTAACATCTTTATGCGTTATGTTTTTCATTTTACGATTTGTTTTAATAAAATCATGCTCGTGAAATATGTGATAAAAATACATTTTCAAATTATAACTTCGTCAAATTTGAGGGCGATGCCACGACCTGTAACTCCTAGTACTCCATAATTTTGTCTACAAATGTACAAACACCGAAATAAAACCAGGACACTGATGTTATCGACTTTATTTAATTTAAATATAAAAAAAGTTATTTTCCGCATTTACTACGTCTCAGTTTCACATTAAAGAAAATAGGTTACAAAAAACAAAAATATTTATTTCGTCGAATGTTTTTATCAACAATTTGAAAAATTAAATTTTTTTATCGTAAATTTTTGAATAAAATTTGTTTCGTATGCAGATGAAAGATCTCCTAATGATCACATACTTTTGTTTACCGTAAGGAGTCGCTAAAATTCGCTATTGTTTTCCGATGAAGTTGGTCGTTTATAAATAATTTATAGGCCAAAACCTCCAACCAGGAAACTTGGCTAGCTGCATGCATGCTTCTAACTGTTTATTAAAATTGTATCCAGAAAAATAACTTTATTCACGTTGCCGCAAACTGAAAAGTAATATTCGAGTATAAAATATAATTTTAAAGTACCTGTTAAAGAACACTAGCTTTGGTTAAATACAATAGTTGTGGAATTGTGCGAAACTTTGAACAAATAGTTTTTTAACAATGAATCGGTGTTTTTTGTTTTAATTAACTTGGAATGATAAAAATTTAAAGGACATATGCAGATCTGCCAATATAACTGATTATTTTAGAGTATTAGTGTTCACTGAGGTCTGACACTCACTTGGTAATTTTTATTAAATTGAAAAATACACTTAAAGCTCCCTATTCACAGCAATTAAAAAAATGTAACTCGCATTAACATTATGGATTGAAGATCGTAACCAGAAGAGATTGGCTCCCAGTGATGCTATAATTCATGAGAAAGTTAAGCGTCTCTATGCGCATTTTAAAGAACCTGATTATGAACATACAGGTGGAGGATTTCCAACATCAGAAAATTAGTTTAATAAGTTCAAAGTGGTAGAAACATCAAAATTCTTCGAGAAGCTGCAAATGTGGACACTTCAGCAGCAACAGCAATATATCCAGAAGAATTTACAAATTAAATTGTTGATGGCGGATACAAAACTGAACAAGTGCTTAATACAAATAAAGCTGCCCTGTTTTGGAAAAGATTATCAATCAAATTTTTCATATTCAAAAGTGAGACGTCATACTATGATTTTAAGGCAGCAAAAGACAGAATTATAGTGCTGCTCTATTCTAATATATCAGGAGATTGTTTAATTAAGCCATTTATACTCTACAGATCGCTAAATCCACGTGCTTTGAAAAATCTAAACAAGGGCAAACACCGGTGTTTTGGTGTGCAAGTAAGAAATCATGGATTACAAGCACTATTTTCTCCGTTTGGTTTCGAAATTGTCTTGTTCCTGAAATTAAAACCTATTTATAAAAAAATAATTTAGACTTCAAAACAGCTCTGGCTTTGGACCATGCATTATACTCATGCTGGAAAAAACTGTGGCCACATTTAACATCGGTAATGAAGAAGAATTGCATATTGGGTGGTTTCGAACCAGGGGCGGATTTAGCCCTTCTCTTTGGGGGGGGGGGCGTCAATATCATGTGAGTACAGTACAACAATACAAGTTAAAACGGGTTGTCTACGGGAGGCGAGGATGACAGCGATATATGTCCTTAATGCAGCAGGCAATGGCGATTCTATTTTTCTGAATTTGAAGCTCCTGGGTGGGGTGGGGTGGGGGGCGATTACACAGTATGGTAAGCCAAAATGAGTTGTCGATGGGGGGGGGGAAATCCCAACAACATTCACGTTCCTAATACAGTAGACAGGAAGAATCTATGGGAGGGTGCCAGAGATATAAACGTTCCTAATACAGCAGGCAGAAGCGAGTTTATTTTTCTGAATTTGAAGTTCTTGGGGATAGAGGGTGATCGCCCCTCCGCCCCCTCCCTTGGATCCGCGCATGTTCCGAACAGATAGCATCGAGTGACATGCTAACTGAAATCGACTTAGAGGAAAAAAGGAAATGCTTGACCCCCATTGAAAAGGGAGCCACAACCAACACTAAAAAGATATTAAACTTAAAAAACCTGAGTGAAGATTTACGCACGGAAAATAAACTTTATGATATCTTCATAAAAACCGGTCCGTCTATGGAAAGAAGTCTTGTTTTTAAAAGTTAGATTATTAATGCCACAACCGAAAATCAGTGAGAGTTTAAAGACCTTCTAAAAGTGATAAAACAAGAAAAAAATTGCTAATTTTTATAAATCATTGCTTAAGCCTGATAATAATTATTAATAATGTTAAACAATCTATAATTAAAAGTGCATATCCCCTATAATGCCACTTAAATTACTATTCCTTATTCATAGTTTCTATATTTGCGGCATACTTATCCCGTGCGAATAAGGAGCTTTGACTGTAGTTTAAAAAATATCCTATATAGCAACTTTTGTTACAATCATATTAAAATCTACTTATTTTGTATTAACTCACGCAGAACTCATACGCAAAAAATATGATTAATATCGATATTCAAATAACCAAATATCAAGAGACAAAAAGAAAAATTGAGCAAGCAGCACATGGCTGAACATAAATTCGACTTAATAAAGTCGTAAAAGTCAGTTGAAATTAAGCGATTCGAAATAGGCGTATTTATTAAATTGCCCGCGGTTTCCGAGACAGTTTATTAAAATAATTTATTATTTTTAGTCCATCAACTAATGTTAGATAATAGAAATTACATCACAATAATAAAAACAAAATATTTGTTTAATAATTCAACCGCAAACCGCGGATAATAAAGATATACCATCAAATTTCAGGCTTAAAAATAGATTGGAAAGCAATTTTTGGACACCCTGTTGATTTTTAACCGTTTATTCAGTCTAGTTTACACAAAACTCAATAAATGTATTCAATAATGAGGAAAATTTACACCCGAAAATACTTACTTTTTGGCCATGGATCATATAAAGGCTCCCATATACATCGTTCCTCCTCGACAATTTAATCAGTAGAGTAAAAAATTATTACAAAACTGAGGTGTATGTGGAGTTATCGGTTTTGAAAAGTGATCGTTTGTCAGTAGCGTAGAGCATGAGGTTGTCTGGAGAGCTATACTATTACATAAAAATATCCGTCATTCATCAGTTCAATAGGGACTTTGTGTTAGAATTCATAAAATTATATAGAATCTAGCCCAGGCGCGGATCCAAGGGGGGGGGGGGCGGTGGGGGACGATCTCATTCCCCTAAGAGCTTTGAGTTCAGGAAAATTGACCCGATTTTGTCTCTTATACTATAGTTTATTCAAGAACTAGAGAGAGTAATAAATCATTTTTTACCTTTTTTTTTTGTTCGCAAACTTCCTGTGTACTTTAGTCCGGTGGCTTTGGCAAAATCTGTTAGACACATATATTTTTCATAAGAATGGGTTAGAAATTTTATAATAAAAAATACCAGTCTATACAAAGGGACTATTTGGGTTGGATAACAATAGATATTTGGATGTGCGAAGTGGTAAAAAGGATTTTAATCCTTATCATAGGCGTTGGAAAGAAGTTCATTTTATCACTAAGTATTTATGGCATAGAATATTATTTCTTTAAATAAAAAGTTTTAATAATATTATTTTATTTCTTATGATTTCTCAATAATTCACTTATATGAGAAAATATACATAATTTTGACATATTTAACACAAATCACAACTGAATTTTTATTATTTTTAATTTTGGCATAGAAACCGTTTTAGGCACATTCAAGCTAAAACGTAGCCTTTTTCTCTCAAAAAATTCTAAGTTATAATTTAAATATTTACAAAATACCCATTGTCAAGAATATAAGAAGTTAAACATATATAAAAAAATAAATTCGTCCATATAATATTAAATTTTTTTGGGGCTATCGGTCATTTTATTGTTAACTAAAACACTTTTAGGACATTTGACGGTAGAGTTTATTTATTTCTTAAACATAATAAATTGTGTTTACGCTGGTAAACATTACGTATCTAATTCGTAATTAAAGTCAGTGAAGCTATCTTCGCTCAAATTAACTATAATTGGTTTCTCTATCTCACCGATCATGAGATCGAGTTTCCACACTTTCTTTTCTTTTATTATATTGATTTTTCCCAATTTTCTGCAGTAACTTTATTCAAAAAAATCTTTTAAAACTTCACTTAAATTAATAATTTTCTAAGTTGTGTTACTTCTAGCAACTCTATCTTTTACTTAATAGAGATATTTCCTTCTGCAACAGACATTTTCCGGAGAGCCTATAACAACAGTTTTCCTATTTGGTTTTTCCCAGCAAATATTAAGTTCTCTTAGCAATTTCCAGAGCTCAGTTCTTTTAATTTCAGGTAAATCCCGATCTTCATTGATTTTAGTTAGAATTTTGTCGACGGTTGGGATCTGCTTCTCATAATAAAATGTATGTACAACTCCTTTGATTGCAAGTTTACATCTCTTCTTCCAACGAGGTTTTTCGTCTGCCTGTGATCGAATGTGGCTTGGGAGAACTAACAATTCCAGTCGTTTTTTTCTCCTTCAGTATTCTGTACATAGTAGATTTTCCAACTCCTGTCATGTTGGAACACATCTCAACAGAGCTTTTAACATTAGGCATTAAGGCATTATACACATTCATCGTAATAAGTTTTTCGTTGAGGAAAAAATGCCCTGGTTTAACGATTTTGGAATAAATATAGATGTGGAAGCCATATCTCTTAGATATCTCACTAATCTTAAATAATATATAAGAACAAGCACAAACAAGATAAATCACTAAGGACACACTGTAAGGTGTACTTTGCTCACTGACAGAAATTTAATTGAACTTGAATCAGAAATTTTATGCTTATAATATTCAAATATAATTAAATATAATTAGATTTACCTGCGGCACTGGAGCAGGTACGTTGGAGGTTTCGGTAACAATTTTATTACTCTCTCTAGTTCTTGAATAGAGCATAGAAATGTGTATGCTTGCCCCTCCCCTTCCCAAGCGCTTTGATTTCAGGAAATAGAACTGATTCTGTCTTTTATATTGGGAATGTGTATGCTACTGGCACTCCCCCCGCGTTGACAACTTGTTTTTCTTGCAATAGCCCCCCTCCAAGAGCTTTGAGTTCAGGAAAATAGACCCGATTCTGCCTCTTCTACTAGGAATATGTATGCTGCTCGCATCCTCCCCTCCCTGTCGACAACTTGTTTTTTCTTATGATCGCCCCCACCTCTCCAAGAGCTTCAAATTCAGAAAAATAGACCCGATCCTGCCTTTTACACTAGAAATGGGAATGTTGCTGGTGTCTCCCCCTCCCCGTCTACAACTTGCTTTCGCTTGCCATACTGTACTTTTGTAATATCACCCCCCCCCCCCCAAAGAGAAAGGCTCGATCCGCCTCTATGAGGGTGTTTGGATAGCTATACTATGACATAAAAATATCCGTCATTGACCAGTTCAATAGGGACTTTGCGTTGGAATTCATTAAATTATATAGAATCTATCCTCATTTATGGTAGATAAACTCCGCTGAAAGCAGAGATAAAATAAAGAAATATGAGGTCCATGGACAGCTGCTTACAAAACTGAAGAAAGTTGATCCAAAGACCAATATTGCTTCTGGAAATGAGAAAATTATTATTTATTACGCCATCACGCGAATGACCAGTCTTCGACATTAAAAAAGGTTGAGAATCACTGTTCTAGCAAGAACGAGAAACAATATTTCTTAATCTTGGGCAACGATATTTACAAACTTCTTTTTTTTTCTTTATCAAGTGTTCCAACGAAAATATTTAGAAAACATGTAGAAAAATTTTCCGAATAAACTTTACTCACAATGTTTCTAAGTACATACTCTATAACTGCTTCGTAGAGAATATATTTTATCAGATAGTTCTCAATATTTATGGCCCTTGTTGCCGAGGCTCCTATCCAAAAAGGATGGCGAAAAGAATCGATAAATTACGAAACAAACATTCATATTATCGTCCATAAAATATCGTTCGGAAATATTTTAATCATGTTTTCTGTCCATTTAGCCAACATGAATGTTGACTATTTTTGGGAATGTGTTTAAAACCATACACAAGTACCTAATATAAACGAAAATATCTAATATTATTTTTTTAATACAAATAATACTTTAAAAATCACGTATATTAAATTCTATTTCAAATTTCGCTCCAAAAAGCCAATGCTTCTCACATGACCGCTATGACTTCACATGTTCCCAAACATTGGTAAACAGATAAAGTTTTTTTAGTAATTTTTGTAATAAAAGATGAGTTGTAAGTTTTATAAGAGTTGTGTGCTGTGTCAGTGTATTTTGTGCGTTTATTTCAAACTAAAATAGTTATCAAATCTCGAGACAGAGTTGTTTAGACGTTTAAAAAAAGAAATTGAAATGCCAATTTTTCAAAGTTTTTCACAAGTTTATCTGCCTGTTAACGACTGACTTTTGGAGGTTTCTGAAAGGTTGAAAAGCAGAAACAGCGTCTTCAAAAGACGCGTAATTCCTTTTTTTAAGAATCCAAAAAGCTCTCAAACACGCAATTCTACAACAATTGAATTGTGAGTAATCCCTTTTATTTTTTTTACAATGTTTTTTGAAAGGGAAGAATTTTACCCCGCTTTTTAAATGGAGAAAACCTCAAATATATATATATATATATATATATATATATATATATATATATATATATATATATATATATATATATATATATATGTATATCGGGTAACCCAAAATTTTGAAAATACTATGTTGATGATATTTTTATAATATGGCCACATGGAAAAGAACACCTGAACAATATCGACCACAGAATCCAATTCAATCTTCTTCTTCTTGCGGTGCCTATTCGTTCCGAATGTTGGCGACTAGCATGGCTATTCTTACTTTGTTGGCAGCTGCGCGGAACAGTCCAGTCGTGCTCATGTTGAACCATTTTCTTAAGTTTTGGAGCCAAGAGATTCGTCTTCGTCCTGGCCCCCTCTTGCCGTACACCTTCCCTTGCAGAATTAATTGGAGGAGGTTATATCGCTGTTCATTTCTCATAATATGTCCTAAGTATTCCAATTTGCCTTTTTTAATTGTTTTGATCACTTCGCACTCCTTTCCCATTCTGCGCAGGACTTCATTATTTGTGACTCGGTCGACCCAGGAGATTCTTAAGATACGCCTATAGCACCACATCTCGAACGCTTCAAGTTTTTTAATGGACGCTTCAGAGAGCGTCCAAGCCTCTGTTCCGTAGAGCAGAACTGGAAAAACATAGCACTGTAGTATGAAGACCTTGGTTTTCAGCGGCAGATCACGGCCTTTGAAGACGGTGCTCATTTTTGTAAACGCTGCTTTGGCTTTTGCTATACGTTGTTTTATTTCCAATGAGTGATCCCATTGACTGTTTACATTGGTGCCAAGGTATGTATAGCTTTCAATCCTTTCAATTGTTTGTTGGTTGATGGTCAGTTGTGTGTTTAGAATTGGGCGTTTGCTGATGACCATATATTTTGTCTTCTTTGTATTTAAATCTAACCCATAGTGCTTACTTACTTCAGTTATGCTTGTCATCAACATCTGCAATCCCTCCAGACTGTCTGCGAATACCACTGTGTCGTCTGCGTATCTGATGTTCAGACGTTCACCGTTGATTAGTATTCCCTCATCACATTCTTCCAAGGCTAGTTTGAAGATATGCTCAGAATAAACATTAAATAGCATCGGGGACAGTATACATCCTTGCCGTACTCCGCGTTCTATTGAGATTGCTTCTGTCAACTGGTTGTCTACTCTTATGTTAGCAGTTTGGTTGTAGTAAATATTTTTGATTATTCTCAGATCTTTATCATCTATGGTGATCTCTTCAAGTATTGATATAAGCTCGTCGTGTTTTACCCTAACGAATGCCTTCTGGTAATCCACAAAGCATGCATATATATCGCAGTTGACATCTCTGCATCTTTGGAACAAGACCTGGACAGCAAAAAGTGCCTCCCGTGTACCCAGAGCATCGCGAAATCCAAATTGTGTGCGTGTTAGTTGTTCTTCGCATTTTTTGTATAATCTCTTGTGGATGATTTTTAGGAAAGTCTTAAGTAGGTGGCTCATAAGGCAATTCAATCACTTTTTCATAATCAAAAACGTATCACACCTGAGAAAAGGTGACTACCTATACAGTACATGTAATATAAATCTAAATGCCCTGCGTTGCATACGGTCCATTTATAATAAATAATTACTGACATCTTGGGTTAAATGGATTGTAAAGTAGCAAATTTATTTGAGATTGATTAAATTGAATAATAAAGATTTTGTTTGGGTGAACCGTCGCTACGACACTGTATATGAAAAATCATTGAAAAACTCGGTAAATTCGGTGTTTCCACCGTTACTAATAATTACCTTCTACCCTCTTTCCTGTGACCAATCAGAAAAAAACTGTACCTTTATAATCACATGACAATGTGTAATTTTTGTAACAATTAATTTTCAAGTGAAAATTAAGAATATAAATAACAAATTAGCTACACTCTCAAGTAATCGACGTAATTCTATAATAATAAATAATAATTTTGTGTAATTACCTAACTAACTGTATATCTTGATTGACATTTTTATCTATTGAAAGATTCAACTAATCAAGGTCGATGAACAGTATTGATATTCATATTTAATAATCTTGCTCTTTTGAGTCACTGGGAAAATTAATTTTAATGAGTCAGAGGCCATGTTAAATAAAAGTAATGGAACATTAATAGCTCTTGTATATTAACAATGATTGAGTGTGGTTTACCAAGAAATTCGGTAAAATTTTAAGAAAATAATACATTCGAAAATTTTATGTGAGATGAGCAAGTGAAATAATATAAACACAATAAATTTAGTAGTTTTGAAAGGAGCAGATTAATGTTTGGTAGAAGTATTTGTTAGGAAGTGACTGGACGAATGAGTTCTTCTTCCTCGGCCTGTTTCTTTATACTCTATGTTTTTATGAGTGTCAGACGTGCATTTATAACACGTGTGACAGAATTTGATTATAGACTCCTGCTAATGACATATTGAGGTAGCGTTAATCATTTTATCTATAATCATTTTTGCCCCATATTAATTAGTAACTATTTTAATAACCTATAATTAAATTTCACAGTAATAAAGACACTCTGGAAGTCTGGTCGTGCATCTTCTCTCTTGCAGCTTTAGTACCAAACAATTACGGTTATTTAAGCTTACCAACCACAACTCAGAAGTTCAGGACTCAGGAAAGGCTGCTAAGTAGTTGGTCAGAAGACATCTCTTGTTTTGTGGGACTCGCAACAGCGCGCCCGCAAGTTAATTCGCGTGAAGGTTTTAATTAAATTGAATAAAACAAGTTTCTCAAAACACTTAAATCTATTTAACAAAAATAAATAGAAAAACGAACTATTTACAATGAGAAACTAAAACTAATTACAATTACGGCAAAAAACTAGCATAATCGCTCTTCTTGGCTGTTCTTTTAACCAAAAAAGGTAAAATCCAATTTTGAAAAAATACGTACAAATAGTTTAATAAAATATTAAACAAAAAAGAAATAAAACGCGAAAAACAGCTATTTATATTACTTAATCAAACCGTATGAAAATCACGAAACGCCCGACTAAAATAACACATGATAGTCCCTTAACTTCCCGAATTAAATCAAAAACAAATGAAATAAAGAAAACCTTCATTCTCGCCCAATATACACTACGGCACTGGACTTAAAGAATGGTGCTCTTTCTCATATTCTTTTAATATGCCTTTATGATGCCAATCGCGACAAATTTCTTAACATTTCCAAGCCAGCAATTTTGAGATCTACCTCGTTCCCTTCTGTCAATCTGGGTCTTTCAAATACTATCCCAGGTGTCTATTTTCCTTTCCTCTCTAGCAATGTGGCATACAGAACTCCATTTAAGATATCCTATATATTTAACTACGTTTAACAATCCTCTCTTTTTCCTTATTGCCTTATTTTGGATTTAATCTCTTAGGTTTACTCCTAACAGTGCTCTTTGAATGACCTTCAATGGATTTACATTTTTAGTTCTAAACGTCATTGTCTATAGTCCATTCAGGGATGGTCGCTTTTCAGTTTAGGGAAAACATTTCGCTGATCCTATATTCAAAAGACCATACCACTCAAGCTTCCAAATTTACATATAACAACGAGGCCCGATACAAGCCATAAACGCATATACCCGTAGAAAACGGGGGAAAAAGTTCATATTTACCTCCTCTTGATGAAACCCAGCTCACAAACTTACAACCCGCTTCCCTTCGGTATGTGGTCCGCCATACAGGTCGTGTTCCATGTCTTTTGAATACTTTTCCCAGTATTCTTTCTTCAGTTAAGCTATTTGACTGTTGATTCTGTTTCTCACTGTTTTTACTCTTCGAAATGGTTTGTTGTTTTGTGCTGTCGGTATTTTGTACATGCTTGTCGTTTTTCTTTTGCTAGTATTTTCACCTCTTCCGTGAACCATGGTTTTGTATTGCTTCGCTTGTTCGTGCTAACTGTTCGTGTTCCGATCGCCTCCCTGGCGCTCTCTTGTATATTTCTTTTCAGTTTTTCCCAGGCTTTCTCCACTCCGTCATTTTCTAGGATTGTATTACCTTTTATTTTCTCCGAGAGTCACTGCTGATACAATACTTTTGTGCTATCGTTAGCGAATGATTCGGTATTGTATTTAATAAAGGTATGTTTCTGTTTGTGCGTTCTGTTTATACTTTGTTGGGACCGGTATTTACATAATACTAGTCGGTGGTCGTCTTTTCCCAGGTCTGACGAATTCAGAGTTCTAACATCGAGTATTTGGTGGGGTAACACTTTTCTGTTCGTTATTATGTAGTCTATGGTTGATTCTTGTTCTCGGGTGTTTCCCCATGTCCGTTTATATTGCCACTTATATGGGAAGAAGGTGTTATTTATTCTCATCTCGTTTTGGGCGCACAGTTGTATGAGTTGTTCCCCGTTGTCATTTAGTGTTACCTCATTATATCTCTGCATTACTCCCGGAATGGGTTCGTTACCTATTCTTGAGTTGAAGTCTCCTAGCATAAATACTTTTTCTCTATCGGGTATGGTACTTAGTAGATCTTGCAGTTTATTGAAGAATATTTCTCTAACCTCTCTGGGTTTGCTGATATCTGGTGCATAGACGCTTATGATGTTCATCTTTTTTGGTTGTAAGTTTAGGATGACGTGAATGAGTCTTTCATCGACGTACTGTATATCCTCTATGTAGTGTTCGTGGATGAGCAGGCCCACTCCTTCTTGGGCTCTTTCTTCCTTTTGTTTCCCACTGTATATAAATAGGTAGTTGTTGTAGTTGTTGTTTCCTTTCCCTTTGTTTTTCGTCTCTGAAAGGGCGCAAATGTCTATGGAGTGCCTGTTCATTTCTGCAACAACTTCCTGATCGTGCTTATGCCATGAATTGACATTCCAGCATCCCAATCTAACGATGTTCTGTTTTTTCCATGATCGTGTCCTAGTTCTCGCCAATGTCTGTTTCCGTGACATCCGTCCAGTGTCCGAGGCATGTATGTTACTATGAGCTACATTGGTGTTTTACTGCGGTAGGCTGCTAACCTGTCCCGCAAACCCTCCTCCTTTACCCGGGTTTGGGACCGGCGCTGACAGTTGTTGAGCTACTCAATTTGACCAGTCCCTGTCAGAGGCGGAGTTGTATAATATTTTACCAACCTTATATTTTTTATTAAATTTCATTACTTATTATTTTTTAAAAACAAGTATGGAGTATTTAGACTGTTCTGATTGATTATTCTTTTCCCAAACAAAATTACATCTTTTATTGTAACAATTTATAAACAAAATTCAATATTTATTTTCATTACACAGAAAAAATTAATTTTAATAAACCATGTACAGGGTGAGTCAACGATTAAGTGAAGTGGGTTTGTGCCTTTTCGGTGAAATTAACAAAGAAACTATATTTATTATTTGATACAGTTTATTTTTACGCAGATTTTAAAAATATTTAGGACTCTACAGGGTGAGCCAAAAAACTAGGACAGCATAAAGTTGTATTTTTTTAAAATAGAACACCCTATATACGAATCGTATTTTCGATTTAGCTTATAATTTTAAATCTTTTTTATTAAAGGTTTACTATAACAAAACTTTATAGTTTCTGAGATAATTAAGTTTAAAGAAAAAAAGTCACATTTTCAAGCATCAATTCAATCCTAAATAACGTTTTCAATTTTGTGACAAATATATTCAAATTTGGAATTTAGCAAGGCCAAGGACAAGTTAACATAATTTTTACCTAATATTTGCAATAAAAGCTACACATCGGCTCAAATTTGAACAAGTTTAAATGAATAAATATCTTTTTTTTTAATGGTACACCCTGTATATTTTCATGTTATTTAATAGAGTAATAAAGACCCTAAAAGTTTTGTTTATTATATCCTATACCTATTTATAATAGTTTTTGAGATATTTCAGTTTTTCTTATTTTCCATACTTTTTTACAGAAATAGTCTTCATTATCATAGTAGCCATGGCAAAAACAATGTAAAAGAACATTTTTCTGTGTGTCAAATTTATAACCGCAATAGCTTCTTTTGGTTTTTATGTAGTGTAGTTTGATTTTTTTTTGCATTCATCTTATATTGTAAAATGAATTTTCCAAAGAATGAGTTAATAGATATGATTTATACAATAGGAGAGGCTCAAAAAAATTGCCTTCTTGCTCAAAGAATTTACAAAATGAAGTATCCTGATCGACGCCAGCCTAATACCCATACTTTTCAAAACTTAATGCAAAGATTTGATTCTTCTGGTACTGTTGATTATCCAAAACGTAAAGTGGTCAACAAACCAGTAACTAATGAAGAAAAAGAACTACAAGTATTGTTAAATGTTCAGGAAAAACCTTATATTGGTAGCCGTCAGTTAGCAGCATTATGTGAAACATCACAATCCACCGCTAATCGTACTACCAAGAAATATAGGTATCATCCATATCACATGGAATTACACCAAGAATTGCATGGACAGGATTTTGAAAGTCGTGTAAACTTTTGTCGTACAATAAATGCGGAGATTCAATTAAATCCAAATTTATTATGCTAGGTAATGTTTAGTGATGAAGCTACTTTTAGAAGTAACGGTGCCGTAAATAGACGCAACATGCATTATTATGCCACAGAAAACCCATTTTCGATTAGAGAGGTGCAACATCAAAACCACTGGTCATTAAATGTTTGGTGTGGTATTTATCATAATCGAATTATTGGACCCCACTTTTTTAATGAACCACTAAATGGTCATAGTTACCGGAACTTTCTACAAGAAGAACTACCCCAACTGCTTCAAGGTCTCGTAGGGATGAGCTCGACAGTATGTGGTTCCAGCACGATGGTGTGCCTCCGCATTACCATCGTGAAGTTCGTGCGTTTTTGTACCAACGATATCCGCAAAAATGGATTGGACGTAGGGGTTTCATTGAGTGGCCACCAAGGTCTTACGACATCACCCCATTAGATTTCTTCCTATGGGGTTATATTAAAAATAAGGGGTATGTTAATCCACCAACAACAGTGGAAGGTATGCGAAACAGGATTAGGGATACCTGTAGAACAATAACGCCACTAATTTTGTCCAGGGTCCGAGAAAATCTGCAAAAAAGACTAAATTTGTGCATTGCACAAGAGGGTCGTTTATTCGAACACTTATTAAAAAGAAATAATTAATCTCAGTATTTAATAGGTAATTTTTTTGTTTCAATTTATTATAAAAGTAAATATGTATCTGCCTTGTCGTTATTGTTGTGTTAATTTTTTCACATTATGTTTAATTAAACTATTGCCATTGTAATATAACGAATAATGTATTTCATCATATTTAACCACATTCTGTTTGTTTCTGTATTTTCTTTTTATTATTTTACATGGCTACTATGATAATGAAAACTATTTCTGTAAAAAAGTATGGAAAATAAGAAAAACTGAAATATCTCAAAAACTATTATAAATAGGTATAGGATATATTGAACAAAACTTTTAGAGTTTTTATTACTCTATTAAATAACATGAAAATATACAGGGTGTACCATTAAAAAAAAAGATATTTATTCATTTAAACTTGTTCAAATTTGAGCCGATGTGTTCAACACCCTGTAGCTTTTATTGCAAATATTAGGTAAAAATTATGTTAACTTGTCCTTGGCCTTGCTAAATTCCAAATTTGAATATATTTGTCACAAAATTGAAAACGTTATTTAGGATTGAATTGATGCTTGAAAATGTGACTTTTTTTCTTTAAACTTAATTATCTCAGAAACTATAAAGTTTTGTTATAGTAAACCCTTAATAAAAAAGATTTAAAATTATAAGCTAAATCGAAAATACGATTCGTATATAGGGTGTTCTTTTTAAAAAAATACAACTTTATGCTGTCCTAGTTTTTTGGCTCACCCTGTAGAGTCCTAAAAATTTTTAAAATCTGCATAAAAATAAACTGTATCAAATAATAAATATAGTTTCTTTGTTAATTTCACCGAAAAAGCACAATCCTACTTCATCCAATCGTTGACTCACCCTGCATGTCATATTGTCTTATAAATGGATGTTATCTGTTAGACAATAAAGATTATTATTATTATTATTATTATTATACAGAAAAAATAATTTTAATAAATGTACCACTTGCTAAAAATCATACTTATTATATAGCGAATTAAATTATTCGTTCAACGTCCTATAAATCTAACAAAAGTGATATTTTTTCGAAGAGTTGTTGAAATAATGTTACCGATTAATATCAACAGGAACAGTAAAAATTAAAATTTTACAGATCATAAATTTTAATCTTGAGAAGCATCTCTACATAGAAAAAAATGTAATAAATATCCAAAACAGATTTAATGGTCTTTATTCTAAAATAAATCCGATTAATAAGTCCACGAGTGTCACAATAAGTTGGCATCTGGAGATTTACGGGGTGTTAGTTAACACATATAAACACCAATTAATTATTTATTCAGTAGTATGGGATCATGTGAAATTATAATAATTTTCTATTGTTTACTCAAATATCTGTGATAATAACATTTAAATTATAGTTCTGTAGTAAGTTTTTCTTTTATTTTTTTCATTTTAAGCTAGATTTCGTTAATAAATAAGGGTCTAATAGCATATTTTCACGTTATTCTGTGTGTGTGTATATCTAAGTAGACCCCAATGAATATCGATTTCAACGCTTCATGCTAGGGATGTATGCTATTTTAAATTAAAAGTATCGATAATTAGTATCGTTCTGTATAATGAGAAATGGTATCGATAGAGTAGAATATCGTGAAAAAGGGAAACGCAACAAGATATATAATTAAACAAGGAAAAATAGAGAGGCAAACTCTTATTTATTTTTAAGTTATTATTAAAATTTTTATTAGCACAGTTTTGATATATATATATATATATATATATATATATATATATATATATATATATATATATATGCCATGTGACCAATAAAGTCATCATATGGGATTTTTTTTTATTAATAGCTTTATTCGAAATTTGATTTTGGCAACAACTTCTGCTTCGATCGAAATGAAAATTCTTCTTCTTTTTCTTCTTCTTTCTATCGCCATCGCACTAACGAGCATTTGGCCTCAAAAACCGGACAAAAAGAAGAAATGCAAACTAGAGAAGTAATCATAGAATTTATTTTTTTTTGTATACCTGAGTAACCGTACTATCATAAAAATATGATAAAGTGGCCCCTCCACTCAGCTACGCACCTCACAGTTAACTGCAATCTAAGCTGCGTTCAATACGCACGCATTCGTTCTTGATAGATTTTTTTTAGACTATTGTTTGGTGTTTGGTATTTTGTAAAGCGAATATTAAAAAAAAAAATTTGTGATGGAATCTGAAGAACAAGGTATGTATTTAATTTTAATATATATTATTCAAAAATATAATGACTGTTTAGTATTCTTATGGACCTAAAACAATATGCAAGAAAATTTTCTATTTTTTCTGTTTTAACTAATTAGTGTTTTTGAAAATGTTCCGAGTTAGGTCGGGCTATAATTCTTTTTTTATAATAAACTATAGACATTAGCCATATCATAACAGTCAAAACATTTTCCACATATTTCCACCTCTTCAAAAAACCGCTTTGAGTTCCACAGTTTTTTTTGCAATAATTTTGGTTATTTTTTACTTACATATATATATTTTTTTCCTATAGGTACAAATTTTACATCAAATGTTATTGAGGTATATCGTAAAACGATATACATGCTTTTTAACCAAAGCACATCCAACACACTTGAAGATAAGATATCATTTATGGAACATAAGCTTTGTGAAATGATGAAATGTCTCCAAAACGAGTACCATATCTTAAGTCACGATTTAAAACATTTTAATAGTGATTTGGAGAAAAGATAAATATCATCTAAGTATATTGAAGAAAGATTTTTGAAAAAAAAAGAGAAATGGATTAATACATCAATACCAGTACATAACTGGGACACGAATTCTACGGGACGCCCAAGGAAGCATTTCCATGAATTACATGATCGTAGTAAACGACGAAATACAAAAGAACTCCGTGAACAGGTACCTGTTGAGGAGCTTACCTATGCAGCCAGCGTACGTCAATGTCTGGAAATGCCGCGGCCTCTAAACTTATAATAGATGCAACTTCAACACCAACAAGAGCCAAACTTTACAGGAAGGTAATAAATACTGCTCAGAAACCGAAAGTAAAAAATTACACACCTGAACAAGCTTTACAAATCTTTGCCGAAGGTGAGTTTACAAGGAGGCAGTGGGAGTTGTTATACGATTCCAATAAGGGTATATTTCCTTGGTATACTTTAATTTGAGAAGCAAAGAAACTCTGCTATCCAAAACCGTAGTCAATCCGAGTTACGGAGACGAGTGTTGAAGTTGTGCTTCAGGACCTACTTGATCACACAATAAAAATACTTTGTTTTTATCTTGAGATAGATTTTTTATGGGAAAATATACAATTACCCTAAGTCAGCATATAAAACGATGCCCATTATGTTTTTTTAATATTACTTCCCTTTCCCTCCCCACCCTAAGTCAGCGCCCCTTCACCCGATTGGTAAAGTAATGCCAGAAATGAAATTGGAGCACCTAAAAATATATAAAACGATAACCATTACGTTTTTTTAATATTACTCCCCTCCCCCTCCCCACCTTAAGTCAGCCCTCCTTCACCCTATTAGTAAAATAATGCCAAAAATCAACTTAGCGCCCTCAAAAATCCCAGCATACTGATTTTGACACGTCTAGAGTCAAAAACAACGACGTTATTAATTTTGTCCGGTTTTTGAGGCCAAATGCTCGTTAGTGCATCGTTTTGGTGGTCTTCTCCGTGATCTTTTCCCTACTGGGTCATTCATTTTTCCTATATGTTTGTTTTGTAACCCATCTTCCTATGTCCTGTATCCCGCATTATTGTCTGATATCTTCGTTCCGTATTCGTTCGTGTAGAGTTTTGCCTTGTATGCTTCTTAATATTTTCATTTCGACTGTTTTCATCATTTGTAGAGTACTGCCTGTATCTGGTTTTGTTTCTGTCGCGTATTTTATGATGGGTCTTAGAACCGTTTTATATATCTTAGTTTTGCTTTCGGTATTAAGGTATTTGTTCTTCCAGACAATTTCTTTTAGGCATCCCGAAAATCTAGCTGCTTTCATTGTTTGCTCTCTTACTTCGTTAACAAGGTTTGCATAGCTCGTTATTTCTGCTCCCAGATATTTGAAGTGATTTGCTTGTTCGACAATTTTAGAGTCCATTTCCAACTTGCACCGTATTGGTTCTTTGGATGTCACTAAGCATTTGGTCTTCTCGGTGTTGATGAGCATATTTAATTCTTTCGCTTTAGTGTTAAAAGAGTGCAGTAGTCTTTGGAGATTATCTTCAGAGTCTGCAATAAGAACAGCATCGTCCGCATAGCAGACGGTATGAAAGAATATGTTTCCCATTTTGTATCCAGCTGTTCTGGGGAGATTTTCTATTATTTTATCCATTATTAAATTAAATATGAAGGGATTGAGCGAATCGCCTTGTCTAATTCCTGTATTTACATATATATCTACCGTTGTTATATGTCCTACTTTGATTTTTGTTCTGCACTGGATGTTAATATCATATATTAGGTTAATAAGCTTATGGTTTAGACCTTTTGTTCTCATTATTTCTAAGCGTACTCTATCAAAAGCCTTGGTTATATCGACGAAGCACATGTACGCAGGTTTATTAAATTCTAGGGATTTTTCAGTTATTTGTTTGACAATGAATATTGTGTCAATAGTGGATCTGTTCTTTCTGAAACCTTGTTGTTCTTCTCGTATACTTATGATTTTAATGAAATGAAAATTAACCAACAAAATAGTAGTCACGTGATTCACATCATACGTCAAATTTTAATTTTTTTTTCAAAAAAAAATTCAAAAATGGGGTTATATCTCAAATATCGAGAAAAGTTATATAAAAAAAAGTTTTTCTAAATGCAATTTTTAGCCCATATGCATAATTTCATCTCTATAAGGTAATTTAGATTTTTTGCCCATTTTTTGTAAATTGCACCACTGTTGCAAAATAAGACTTAATGTAACCTACATAAAACTTCCTACTTTTGACAATGCTTCATTTCGGACATATTTTGTTTAAAGTATCGCTATATTAAATGTGTGTTTTTCTACAAAATCCAAATAGGGCTATTAAAATTTCTTTAGTATGTTGTCAATAAAAAATTTTGACTATTTTTATTCATATAAATAATTAAATACATTTCCATAATTCTATAATGAAATCACACAAAGATAATTTGTAAAACGTAAAATAGATGTGATCACTGATCAAATATATAATATTACGAAAAAAAACATGACCAGCTGGATAAAATTATAGACGCTCCGCAACAACCACCTGTAAAACAAAACTAGACCCATATTCATTGAGAAATCTCGTCAGATGTCTCGGATTCTTCGTCTCATTTTTACCGGCATATTTGCATATATGCTAAATAAAATCGCTACTCTTTATTTAAATAAATTGTTCGACTGTAGAAATCAATAGATATAAGTTTACATTAACTGTATGTTAAACACGCCATACTGAACTTTTCATTCTGAATTATTGAATGGAAATGTCAATTTTGATCGAAAGTTTAATCAGCTTTATTAGAGCTGTCATTTTGAATTTTTAAGATTTATACATATGTTCTATTTCGGAGAAAGAATCGGTGTATTTCTTAATAAATTTCTTCCTTTTTTTAGTTTGTTTCCAGCATTTTTTAAACCTGCTAGAGGGGTGCTATTTTATATTTCAACCATTCAGAAGCTTCTTTTACGCTATGATCCTCTTCAGGCGCGGATCCAAGGGGGGACGTTGGAGGCGATCGCACCCCCCCCCCCCCCCCAAGAGCTTTAAGTTCAGGAAAATAGACCCGATTCTGCCACTTATACTACAATTTATTCAAGAACTAGAGAGAGTAATAAATCATTTTTTACCCTTTTTTTTCTTCGCAAAATACCTGTTTTCTTTAGTCCGATGTCTTTGGAAAAATCTGTTAGACACGGTCTATAATAATGGACTATTTGGTTGGATAACAATAGATATTTGGATGGGTGAAGTGTTAAAAAGGATTTTAATCCTTGTCATAGGCGTCGGAAGGAGGTTTATTTTATCACTAAGTATTTATAGCATAGAATATTATTTCGGTATTATACTTAAAATAAAAAGTTTTTATAGTATTATTTAATTTCTTATGAGTTCTTAATAATTAACAGACATTAGAAAATATAGAAAATTTTGACATATTTCACACAAATCATAACTGTATTTTTATTATTTTTAATTTTGGCATAGAAACCGTTTTAGGCACATTCCGACTTTTTCTCTCAAAAAAATCTAAGTTATAATTTAAATACTTACAAAATACCCATTGTCAAAAATACAAGAAGTTAAACATATATAAAAAAATAAATTCGTCCATATAATATTAAAAATTTTTTGGGGCTATTGGTCATTTTATTATTAATTAAAAACATTTTTAGGATATTTGACGTTTCAGTTTATTTATTTCTGAAACTAACTGCAGAATTAAAATTAAACACTAAAATGGGATTGAAATGTAATTAATTTTTATATGTTACAGAAAATTTAAATAACAAATTGTGTTTACGTTGGTAAACATTACCTATCTAATTCGTAATCAAAGTCAGTGAAGCTATCTTCGCTCAAATTAATTATAATTGGTTCCACTATCTAATCGATCATGAGATCGAGTTTTCACATTTCCTTTTGTTCTTTTATTACATGGATTTTTCCCAATTTTCTGCATTAACTTTATTCAAAAAAATCTTTCAAAAGTTCAGTTAAATTACTAATTTTGTAAGTTGTGTGATTTCTGGCAACTCTACCTTTTACTTGAGAGAGATATTTCCTTCTCCAACGGACATTTTCTAGTCGATCTATAAGAACAGATTTCCTATCTGGTTCTTTCCAGCAAAAATTAAGTTATCTGAGCAATTTCCAGAGCTCAGTTCTTTTAATTTCAGGTAAATCCCGATCTTCACTGATTTTACTTAGAATTTTGTCGACGGTTGGGATCTGCTTCTCATAATAAAATGCATGTACAACTTCTTTTATAGCAGTTTACATCTCTTCTTCCAACGAGGTTTTTCGCCTGCCCATGATCGAATGTAGCTTGGGAGTACTAACAATTCCAGTCGTTTTTTTCTCCATCATTCTTCGGTACATAGTAGATTTTCCAACTCCTGTCATGTTAGAATACATCTCAACAGAGTTTTTAACATTATTATCTAGATATTGATATCGTAAGGTATCATAAACATCCATCGTAATAAGTTTTTCGTTGAGGAAAAAAAGCCCTAGTTTAACGATTTTGGAATAAATATAGAGGTGGGTATCTCACTAATCTCAAATAATATATAAAAACAAGCACAAACAAGATAAATTACTAAGGACACACTGCAAGGTGTACTTTGCTCACTGACAGAAATTAAATTTGAACTTTCAGAAATTTTATTGTAGCAGTAAATTTATAAAAGCTTATAATAATATGTAAATATAATTAAATATAATTAGATTTACGGCAGTCTTCAGTTACCTGCGGCACTGGAGCAGGTACGTTAGACGTTTCGGTAACAGTTTTATTATTCTCTCTAGTTCTTGAATAGAGTATAGGAATGTGTATGCTTGCGATCGCCCCTCCCCTTCCCAAAAGCTTTGAGTTCAGGAAAATCGAACCCATTCTGCATTTTATATTAGGAATATGTATGCTGCTGGCACTCCCGTTGACAACTTGTTTTTCTTGCGATAGTCCCCCCCCCCCCGAGAGCCTTGAATTCAGGAAAATAGACCCGATCCTGTCTCTTACACTAGGAATGTGTATGCTGCTCGCATCTTCCCTCCCTGTCGGCAACTTGTTTTTTTCTTGTGATCGCCCCCCCCCTCCAACAGCCTCAAATTCAGAAAAATAGCCTTTTATACTAGAAATGGCAATGTTGTCTTCCCGCGTCGACAACCGTCCCCCCTAAGGAGAGAGGCTGGATCCGCCCCTGATCCTCTTCATAATCTACAAAAAATAATAAATATTTCCTACAAAATTTTCCTCTTGATGTAAATACGTGAAAAGAACTCATTTCAGTACAGACGACTAAGATAGTAATATGTACAGGGTGTTCCAAATTCGAGTCTCATTACTGGGATCAAGGAAACCAAGTACTCATTCATAAGAAATCTAAAATTGGTTTTTATTTCTTAAATTTATCTGGGGGAAAAAGATAAAACGAATTTTTATATTCCTATTACCACTCCAGACCTTTAAAAAATGTTGTATAATGATGTCTATATATGTTAAATTTGATCCATTCTCAAGGGCCCTAGCCTTTCTAAATTGTAATTAACAATTACGAAATAAAAAATACATCTGTACAAAAGTACCCTAATAAAAAAAACTAGCAGAACTCCAAAAGGCAGTGGTGTATCATTTCTTAAGGAACAAATTCAGACATGAAAGTCGTCTGAACGACTGGTACTTTCTGAAATTTTGAAATAAAGCCAAAGCATATTCATTAATATTAGTAGTTTTATTTGAGATAAAAAGAGAAGAAATCAGACACAGAAAGGTTAAATGATATATTTTAATGGTTAATATGCCAGTAGATTTGGTTCAAAATAGGACAAAATCAGATTTAAGTATAGTATAAGATGTATTATTTAAATCGCAGTATAAATAAACATATAAAGTCTTAAGAAAAATACAATAAAATCCAAAATTCTTGAATAAGTAAAATAATTAAGAATTGTTATATTCTTAAAAAATATGACATATTTCTTTCTATAAAAACTAAAGTTAATTAAAAAACTATGTAAAAAGTATTGTACTCGTTAGAGTAAGGGTTAATATAAACAAATATACATATTTAAATGAATAAAAAGAGTGTGTGTGCTTTTATAAAGCTAATAATGAAGTGTTCTACATATAAAAAGCCAAAGCGTAGGAATTTCGAGAGAGTTGAATTTATCAGTTTGCTGGAAGCACTGCGTTTCTCGAGCTCCCGACAATTTGCATAACCTCAAATTTTCAGTTGTTTAAAAAAAAAACAGAAATCTTCCTACGTCACAAGAATACTAGAGTTAAATGTTCTGGTTTAAAAAATGGTTAAGTGTTTTTATTGTTATCAAGTAAAAAGAATTTAAAAATTTATTTAAAGTAATTAGTAAAATTTTATAAGTTTTGTCCTGTAAAATAACTGTGCAACAACAACAAATACGATAATATTGTGATAAGAAGAATATAGAAAAAATTAATTTGAATTGAACTAAGAAGAACATATCAGAACGAGATTTTGGATAATATTTTTGTCAATTCCTTACTTTATAGGAAAAGACAAATAAAATATTTTTGGAAATTTGGAGGATTTTTAAAGAAGAAAATAAATAAAATTACTGAAATTGTGTTTATTAATATATTGGGACCAAATAAAAGAAAACATAACAAGGAATTTATATTAGATAAGGAAGTAGAAAGCTTTAATTTTTCGTAGACATTGAAAACTAGCATCCAATATTAACCTAACTTTTCTTAAAATAAAAATAATAGAATTAATTAATTATAGTTTGCTATACTGACCTGTTAGAATATAATAATATTTATCATCACAAATATTAGGTGTGAAACTCTATTAACTACTTGAATCACAACACAGCACACGATAATTTGTTTAAAATAATATTATTTCTAACAAATAAACGACGCTTTCCATATAAAACTGCACTATAGCTTCTAGTAGATGATTACGAAATTAATCGTTTCCAATTTGTGATCCAGGTTGTTAAAAGACAATGCATGGTAGATAAGTTACTAATAAGTAATATTTATTAGAAATAGTGTTGGATGAAAGATAAAAATATTGACCATTAAATTCCAACTAGTAATAATTAATAATATTGTGTGCCATTTTTTTTTATTGTTGAATAAAATTTATATTTTGTGTTTTAATCATTCTGTGTATTGATTGTCTCATTGATATCTTTTAAACCACTGAACTCACCTAAGAAGGAGTCAATTTACAGGTAGGAACACATCTATAGTTAAATAAAGAAAATTTGAAAATTGAAAATACTTCAAATTGGTAAAGAATAGTTATAATTTATTATAATTATTTTTTACTTGGCGTTCAACATATAAATATTAATATTTTAATTAAATTTACGGGCATCGTTGTGGGTTTATTATATTATATTATCATTTATATATATATATATATATATATATATATATATATATATATATATATAAGTAAAGACGGTTTTAAAATAATTTGTAATTGTTAAAAATGGCCGACACTGATATTTTCAACAACAGTATTCTACTAAGTCTATTGATAAAATTGTTAACTTTGGTTTGGGCACTTTTAAATATCAATAATATTCAATCAAATTAAATAAACACATTGTTTACCTGTTAAGAGTAACAAGAGACACAGTTATTATAGACAAAGTAAACGACTGGAAATTCAGCAATGCAAAACTCATCGCTTACAAAAATAAAAACCAGGAAGAAATGGTTTCGGTCGGCTTCTATTTTTAGTCTCAAGAGGGCGTTCTACGTGAAGCCTGACAGGAGTCACGGGCTTAAAGATAATTTTTTTCTTCTTACTTCAAAGAAACGAAACAAAACATACCTAGGCGTCTGGAGCACGCAATACTGCTAATAGAAAAAGTTAATTGGGAATACTAAATAGGTTGTTGCTATAACTAAGGAATTTTTTTGAATTTATAATTGTAAATACAGTTGTATTGTGTGTATGAAACTTGCTTAAGCCTTTAAATAAGCCATATTTGAGAAAAATTTGAAACAAAGGAAATATTTTATTTTTCGTAAATAAAAATGCATAAATTTTTTTTTAGCTTCCTAAACAATATTTTTATGCAGGGGACGCTAAAAAAAATTATTTAGGTTTCCTAAAAAATAATAATAAATTTATGTAACCTAAATGCACAAACTAAAAAAATTATTCAACTATTTTATACCAAATAATTTTTAAGGTTGTGTGACTGATCTGTAAACATGAAGGTATAAATATTTTCAAAATATGCTGGAGGGGGGGGATTTAATTCCCTATGGAGATGTTAAGTAGATCTAATCATCGAAATATTCGCTCAGCTATTTTAGAGAAACCTTTCAGAATAGCTAAAAATCTTTTACTAAATCTACAAGATCCAATAGTTCATCTACCAAATTAAACCAAGTCTGATCGGTTAACTTTAAACATATGCAAATATATTCTAATATAAAATAAACAAATTCTTTTAGAAATAATTTATAACACTAAACCACATAATAAATTATCTTTCAGGCTTGCGAACAGGAAAATAATATAAAACGTATGTAAGAAATTAGCAACAAACGATGGCTTTTAATATATTTTGGTAAATATTTGCTTTGACATCCTTGAGATGTCATTAATATTCTAGCGGATTAGGACGTACTTGGGTGACCGCAATTTCAATAAAAAACTGTCTGCTAATTTTGGTTTTAAGTCTATGGTATTTTTAATTTATTTACACAATGCAGGCTCTTAAATTTAATAAAAGATCATTGGAAGGTGATGATGTCGGTATTAATGTAATTTAATTTTGTTGCTTTAGGTATATATCTGTTGCTTTAGGCATACATCAGATCTTGGGAATAATTATTTGCTCCTCGATAGTTTTGGGGTATTGATACGTTAAATATTTATATACAATTAACAATATTCGTAACAATAATTGTGATGTTAACATTTCCTTCATCATAACGTAGTGTTGTAGAAACGGACATATCGGTATATCTTACCGGTATGTTCCGATCAAAATTGAGTAATAATATTAGTTCTGTCGCAGATGGCGGCACACTCAAAATCTGGTTTACAGGTTCCGACTCAGAAAGGTTTAAATATGAGTATTCAGATGTAGAAAGTGTACCAAAGGTGTCTGAGGAAAGCTTCGACGGACCCACTGATGAGTCCACCGTCGGTAGCTAGGACGAAACACCTCTTTTAAGGTCTAAAATTAGATTGTGACGCACCGATCACTTCAACACGGCGGCGGTCTCGTTTACAATAGTTCCAACATATAGAAAGTAGACACATGGGTGTCGAGGGTGTCTGGGTAAGGCGTCGACGAACCCCTAATGAGCCCTACCGTCGACGCCGTGGACGAAACATCCTATTTTAGTGGCATTATCAGCGTGTATATCGCGGTATTCGACCCGCGAAATACGATAATTTAAAGAAAGAAAAATAATATCAACTAAATCATGATTTTTATTTTATAAAAACATTTCATCCCCAAAGTGGATAAAAAATGTGTTAAGTAGTTTATATTTAGAAGCTAATCCATCTAAGCAAAGCACCATTTATTGAGATATTTTAAATATAAATAAAATTTTTATAAAAAAAAATTGAACCGACTTATAAAAGTGCACTAAAAAGTTAAAATACCTATAAATTTTTATATGAAATTGAAATTTTTGAAGTTGGCGGCAAACTAATACCTGACAAAATGTAATTCGCACAAACTGATTAAAAATACTTTATTTGTAATTATTTTCTTACCATAATTTGTATATATTAGTAATTATTTATTTCATTTAGAAATAATTTGGCGCCGAATTCAAAAATTTCAATTTCATATAAAAATTTATAGTTATTTGTTACTTTTTAGAGCACTTTTAAAAGTAGGTTCAATTTTTTTTTATAAAAATTTTATTCTTCTGTTTTGAATTCATTATGATATCCATAAATTATTTAAACTAAATACTAATCGAGATTAGTGTAACTTGCAATGACTCCAAGGTGGCAAAAAAGTGCACATTTTATCGAAAATTGTAAATCACCCTAAAATGAACCACCAAAAATTCTTTGATTCTTAGAGTTCCCCAGGTACCAGGGAAATTGTTTCAAACAAATATTTGGTCTGTCATAGTAAATCCACAATCTTAAATTCCAAATTAATTTTAAATTGGTAATATAGGCCCCAAAACCTTGCAATATGGATATCTAAAGAACTTGAGACGTAAATTTCTTAGCCCGATATATATTACACTGCATATTGAGTTTGTATACGCCCCGAGAACCCCGCAGTATCAATTATAGACAAAATCGGAATATGTAAAATTTTTAGTCTTTCATATTGTATCTTATCAACCTAACAGTGATAAAAAATTAACTTCATATTCGTAATACACGACCCCGAATACCAAATCCGAAAAAATGCGAATAAGGTAAAATTTGCAACCCTCCATATTGGATCTGCCATATTAAATTTCAAAAAAATGATTTTAACGTCTTAATCTAATCTAAATCTAAACCCTCCAAAGCCCCCTAGTACCAATTTTGGATAAAATCCGGAAATTTAAAATTTCTAGACCGTCATATTGCATCTCACATATTAGATTTTTTTAAAATAATTTTATATTCGCTATTTACATCCTCAAAAACGATTCAGTCCCACCTTTGAACAAAATCGAAAAATATAAAATTCTGAGTCCTCTATATTGAATTCTCCATATTGAATTATGAAAAAATACTTTTAAATTCATAATTTACACCCTTATGAACCCCCTATATCAGTTTTGGAAAAAATCGAAGAATGCCAGATTCAGTTTTTCAAAAAATATTTTAAATCCGTAATTAACACTAACAAAAATCCCCCAATACTGATTTTAGACAAAATCGAGAGATGTAGACTATTTAATCCGCCATCTTGTATTTTTTCTCCGCCAGATTGGATACGCCATATTTAATTTTTTAAAATAATTTCAGATTTGTAATGTGCGATCCCAAAAACTCCCCAATATCAATTTTGCAAAAATCGGACAAAATTAAATTTTTATCCGCCATATTGGACACGCCATTTTGAATTTTTTAGAAACAAATTCAGATTCGTTATGTACAACCCCGAAAACTCCCTATATGAATTTTGGGGAAAATCGTACAAAATATTTTTTTTCGTCCGCCATATTGAATTTTTTTTTTTAATAATTTTAGATTCGTTATGTGCGACCCCGAAAACTCTTTCGTACCAATTTTGGAGAAAATTGGAGAAAATTGATGTTTTTGTTGACCATATTGGATCTGTCATATTGAATTTTTTTTAAATATTTTGGATTCGTTATGTGTGACCCCAAAAACTCCCCCACACCAATTTTGGGAGAAAATCGGACAAAATTATTTTTTTGGCCGCCATATTGTCAGCGCCATCTTGGAGTTTACTGAACCAATTTCATCTAAAAAAATATGGGACCACTGCAGCAACTTCCTGAACATAATGTAAAAAATTTCATTCAAATCAGTGCCGCCGTTCCGGAGTAATTGGTGTGCATTACATTAATATAATAACTTTTAAATTAAATATATAAAGGGTGTTTTTTATAGAGGTATAGAACTTTAAGTTGGCAACACTTTTTTAACTGGCGGCCATTTTGTCAGCTGTCAAGTGATTTATGTTTAGTTTGGTTTGGCATTTCAACATGAATAGACTGACGCCTGAACAACGCTTCCAAATTGTGCAACTTTATTTTGAAAATCATGGTTCTGTTCGAAATACGTATCGCTCACTACGTCCATTTTACGGTCAACATAATCGTCCATCAGAGCAATTAATTCGATTAACTATGGAACGTTTTCGCACCACGTTTACTCTAAATGATAATACGCATCCACAGAGACGTCGTACAGTGCGTACAGAAGAAGTCATTGCTACTGTAGAGCGCAGCGTAGAGGAAGACCCGAATCAGTCTATCTGCCATCGTGCACAGGAATTAGATATGTGTCCATTCACTTTATGGAAGATTTTGCGGAAAGATCTTGGTTTGCGTGCTTACAAAATCCAACTCATACAAGAATTGAAGCCACACGATCACCTAGCAAGGCGTAGATTCGGTGAATGGGCCTAAAACAAGATTACCGTTGATCCAGATTTTCATAAGCGAATTTTGTTTAGCGATGAAGCTCACTTTTGTTTGAATGGATACGTCAATAAACAAAACTGCCGTATTTGGAGTGATGATAATCCTCAAGTGTATGTTGAGACACCGTTACATCCAGAAAAACTGACTGTTTGGTGTGCTTTATGGGCTGGTGGAATCATTGGTCCGTACTTCTTTAAAAGCGATGCTGGTCAGAATGTTACAGTCAATGGTGACCGCTATAGAGCCATGATTACTGACTTTTTCATTCATCAATTGAACAACCATGATGTGCAGGAGCTGTGGTTTCAACAAGACGGCGCAACATGTCACACAGCTCGTGCCACAATTGATTTATTGAAGGAAACGTTTGGTAACCGCATAGTTTCACGTTTCGGACCCGTGAATTGGACTCCAAGATCGTGCGACTTAATGCCGCTAGACTATTTTCTGTGGGGATATGTGAAGTCGCTAGTCTACGCCGATAAGCCCGCAACGATTGATCACTTGGAGGACAACATTCGCCGCGTTATTGCCGATATACGGCCACAAATGTTGGAAAAAGTCATCGAAAATTGGACCTCCAGATTAGACTACGTCCGAGCCAGCCGTGGTGGTTATATGCCAGAAGTCATATTTAAATTATAATGCCAGAAGGTTATCTTTCGAATAAAGTAAATTTCATGTCAATTTAAAAAATTCATCTTTGTTTTATTCCATTTAAAAGTTCTATACCTCTATAAAAAACACCCTTTACATAAGGTTTTATTGCCAACTTTTAATTTTTACACTAGCTCAAACTTTTCACATAACTGTTTGAGGATCTGGAATACAAGTTTCCTAGAGTTAAATTTTTGATACTGCAGTTAAACAACGACAGCATTTCACTACTATGACAGGGTATTTTCACGACACAAATTTTCTTACTACTTGAGCTAAAATCAAAATTGTTTGTTTTATCACTACATAGTATAAAACAAAATCGCTTTCTCTGTCCCTATGTCCCTTTGTATGCTTAAATCTTTAAAACTACGCACCGGATTTTGATGCGTTTTTTTTCAATAGATATAGAGATTCAAGAGGAAGGTTTATATGTATAATAACATCCATTAAATAGTAGAGAAATACTGTTATTTTTGAGGTTTCTAATGTGATGTCGTTAATTATCATATTTTTTTCCGCTTACATTGCAAACGCAGGCTGAACCCTACGAGATTTATCAAAATAATGTACTAATTATTTGTACACATTGAAAAGGTCTACAGAAAACTCCGCGATGGTATATGTCTATCTCTCATGGATATCCCACAATAACATTTTTTTGTCATTTACTTTTTACGACAAATAATGGCAAATTTTGAAGTGATTTTAACCAATACAGCATTAATCCTTATCCAATTAAATAGCTTAAATACATTGTTGATTTAATATAGATCTATATGGTCCTTTACAGCACAAGATTTAAATGAATATTTTCGAAGATATTACAGATTTAAAATTGCGGGAAGTAGCGCTTGCGGCGGTACTGGCCGACCGGGGCGGCGGCAGCGTGCCTATAAATAGCGCGTCGGAGGCCGATGTAATAATTGTTGTAAAAATAAAATAAATAGTCACAGTTTTTCTGTAGTGTATTTAGTATCAGCATTGCACCCGTGCAAAGCCGGGGCGGGTCGCTAGTTTTCTTTAAATAATAACATGTGCAAACAAAAGGTTAACTATTTTATTTTTAGCCAAAGCAAATACATAACAATAAAATTTATGTAATATCTAGACGTGCTTAATAATATTTAAACATTTCGAATAATATGCAATCATTTCTATTTTAATATAGCATATTGGTTTTTGTTTGTAATTTCCGAAAAATAATTGGCTACTCCCATCAATCATTTTCATGAAAAAATCGATAAGGTTTGGACAAATCTTCCCCAAAATATAATTCAAAGCCTTAATTATGTTTTTTTTTTCATAAAATTTACACAAAATGATATTAAAACAAGTAAATAGAATTTTTAAATAGCTTTTATTAACAACTAATGTCGATTTAATATTTATTTGATTTAATATTACTTTTACAAATATAAAAAAAAGTATTTTAAACGATTTGCCTCCTGTGAGGATTGAACTCACGACCCCTGGTTTACAAGACCAGTGCTCTGCCACTGAGCTAAAGAGGCTTGAGTAGTAAAGTTCCACAGTCACTTTAAGTTTTAAGTGAAGTATTATCAAGGATAATTAAACTAGTAAAAAATTGAAAAGTGTAAATATTGCGATAACATTTGACGTATTTACATAAATTGTTAAAATTCTATACATTAAAACGAAAAAAGCTTAATATATACTTTTTTCTCCTCATTTTTCTGCTATAAATAATATTTAATTCATAAGTTGAGGTTTATAGCATTAAAAATGAATAATGACTATTTGAGTTAGTCAGTGTAGTTGGATGATTTTTTAAGTCTACTACCAGTTGAAAACTAATTACTGAAATCATTTGCAGCCACGGATTTCTGAAAATAAAATGGATGACAGATGGTAATGGAGCTGTCAAACGAAAAATGTCCGGAGTATGCTCTGCGCCATTTTGGGTAAGGTGACGTTTTGGCACGTCAAATTAACTGTCAAAAGTCAAAAAATAGTGTCATTGTTGTTATTATTGTGAAGCAATCTTTGTTTTTTCCTAAACATCCAGCCGATTATTGCAAGACTTCCTGTCCTGACACAACTTTGGTACTTTCAGAGCATAATATGAAAATAATTTTAAAAAGTAACTATATTAGACCCTCATATATCCCAAAAGTAAAATTTTTTAAAAGTCACGTATTTTACCAGCAATATTCCTTGCCGTATAGGGTGGATAACTCTGTATTGCGCGGGCGCGGAGTGACAGATGATGAGAGCTGTGTGAGCGATTGTCGCTTGTTAACAAAAATCGGAAAAAAATTGGTAGGTCTTCGAAATCGAAATCGGGACTGTCCCAACAGAATCGGAACGGATGGCAACTCCGAATGTCAAGAATATGCTTTCAACAATTACTGCCCTCGATTCATTGGCATGAACAGCTCGGAGCTGTACAGGTGCAAGAAGCGCTTGCTTGTTTCAAGAAGTGCATTATGCCTCGGCTCTTGTCAGATCTGCTTTCCCCTCACCCCTCAAGCACCAATAAAAATATTTGGTGTATAAAGCCCTAGCAGCTATCAGTTATCATTTTTAGATGCTATTTTTGGGTAAAAAATATTTTATACATGAAATGGAGACACAAAAATAAGATTATTTCACAAGATATCGGGCTTCCGTTCATAGTTTTTTTTAACGAATTGCGAAATATTTATGGCCGAAAATGCCATTAAACCAGACAAAACTCAAAACTAATAAGTAATAAAATAATATTTTTATCTTTTTGTCTTCAATATGTTTTGCTATGCATATTAAAAACACAAATTCCAAAAAAAAATAATTTGGAGGTTATTTACTGTTCAAATTAACACTTTAACCACTTTATTCAGATTTGCTCGGAGCTACTCAGGGTTTGATGCACCAGAGCTTAAAACTCTTGAATCGAGGGCAGTAAATAAAGAGTGTTTTTTATAGAGGTATAGAAATTTAAGTTGGCAACACTTTTTTAACTGGCGGCCATTTTGTCAGCTGTCAAGTGATTTATGTTTAGTTTGGTTTGGCATTTTAACATGAATAGACTGACGCCTGAACAACGCTTCCAAATTGTACAAATTTATTTTGAAAATCATGGTTCTGTTCGAAATACGTATCGCGCACTACATCCATTTTACAGTCAACATAATCGTCCATCAGAGCTATTAATTCGATTAACTATGGAACGTTTTCGCACCACGTTTACTCTAAATGATAATACGCATCCACAGAGATGTCGTACAGTGCGTACAGAAGAAGTCATTGCTGCTGTAGAGCGTAGCGTAGAGGAAGACCCGAATCAGTCTGCCCGCCATCGTGCACAGGAATTGGATATGTGTCCATTCACTTTATGGAAGATTTTGCGGAAAGATCTTGGTTTGCGTGCTTACAAAATCCAACTCGTGCAAGAATTGAAGCCACACGATCACCTAGCAAGGCGTAGATTCGGTGAATGGGCCCAAAACAAGATTGCCGTTGATCCCGATTTTCATAAGCGAATTTTGTTTAGCGATGAATCTCACTTTTGTGTGAATGGATACGTCAATAAACAAAACTGCCGTATTTGGAGTGATGATAATCCTCAAGTGTATGTTGAGACACCGTTACATCCAGAAAAACTGACTGTTTGGTGTGCTTTATGGGCTGGTGGAATCATTGGTCCGTACTTCTTTAAAAACGATTCTGGTCAGAAGGTTGCAATCAATGGTGACCGCTATAGAGCCATGATTACTGACTTTTTCGTTCATCAATTGAACAACCATCATGTGCAGGAGCTGTGGTTTCAACAAGACGGCGCAACATGTCACACAACTCGTGCCACAATTGATTTATTGAAGGAAACGTTTGGTAACCGCATAGTTTCACGTTTCGGACCCGTGAATTGGCCTCCAAGATCGTGCGACTTAACGCCGCTAGACTATTTTCTGTGGGGATATGTGAAGTCGCTAGTCTACGCCGATAAGCCCGAAACGATTGATCACTTGGAGGACAACATTCGCCGCGTTATTGCCGATATACGGCCACAAATGTTGGAAAAAGTCATCGAAAATTGGACCTCCAGATTAGACTACGTCCGAGCCAGTCATGGCGGTCATATGCCAAAAGTCATATTTAAATTATAATGCCAGAAGGTTATCTTTCGAATAAAGTAAATTTCATGTCAATTTAAAAAATCTTTGTTTTATTCCATTTAAAAGTTCTATACCTCTATAAAAAAACACCCTTTATAACAAAAATTTAGGGAATTCATTGTTGCCAAATCAATATTTGCACGTAATGGCGCGAAGCATAGTGGGAACATTTTTGATACAAGGATGATTTAAACACGAGCAGTCCAGTTTTATATGTTGAATTCGTGCTACTATCACAAAAAAGGACGGAGAGATCTTTACTGAACATACAATTTTTAGTTAATGATAATATTAATTTTAAACAAATTAATTCGCTTTATTTTGTCCAACGCACTTATTACTTTAATTTCTTATATCATGCAGTAACCCCTCATTTTTTAAAACATAATCACCAGTGGCGGCGTGTGGGATGTTCAAGGGTGTGTTCTGCATTGAAAATACGCGAAATACGCAAAGCAAAAAAAGAATTATTAGACCTACCTGTATTCCTTCTAAGCTCTGGTACAAGGTACAAACATGCAACATGCAATCCTTTTGTCGCAGGTGGTAACCTGGTAGCACATTGAATATAAGGGGCAATAAATGTCAAAAAACGAAAAACAACAACAAAAATTTAAACGTTTAAAAAAATCTAAAGTTCACTTTTTATATATCAAATCAATACGTCTTTGTTTAGCTCTTGCAAACTTCTCAATTACTTTCTCATTAAAATTGGGGTCTTTTCTAATAAAGGCATTTTCTATTGACAGCATAGAAAGTGCGGATAATCTACTTTCACCCATGGTATTGCGTAGGAAAGTTTTAACTCTTTTTAAAGTAGAAAAACATCTTTCTGCCTCTGCCGTTGTCATAGGAATAGTTATAATTATTTGTAATAACTTGACAGTTTCTTTGAAAGACTCATCCAAATTGTTAGATGTAAGTAAATTTAAAAATGCTACTGCCCCTTTAAGATTCCTAAAATCTGGCCTTATGTAAATTATGGACAGTTCAGTCTTTAGGCGTTCTAGTTCAAATAAAGGGTACATAGTTAGCACAGAGTTTAATATCCCATCTGGAAATTTTTTTGAAAACTTCTCGAACAATTCAGATGTAAATAACGTCGCGACTGCTAAATGATCTACATAATCAAATCTAGTTTTGGCAGTATGAATTATTGTGTCGCAAACTTCTAATGCTGCCGCACGAAGGTTCTCTTTTGAAAGACAAATTCGTTTAACAGTGGGCTCCAAATCCTGTCTGAGAAGATTTCCTCTGTCTATTACCCCGTCAATATTATCTCTCAACTCTTGGATACACTTTTCAAAAGTATCGACGCAGTTTTTAATTTCTACCGAATCGGCTTTCCTTGTTTGTAGTTGGTTATATAAAATGTCAACATGCGGCATAACATGATGAAAAATATTTAGCCAAAACAGAAATGATTCATCATTAAGCGAACGTTCTATAGCAACTGCCTGACTTACGACTATTCTATTAGCAAACCTCCGTTGAATTTCTTGCATACATTCTATTAAAGAATTTCTGTGCTCATAAATAACGTTTATTGCTCTGCTTTTAAAATTCCACCGAGTCTGAACGGCGCGTGGTAATCTTCTCCCTACTACTTCGTTTAACACATCCATTCTTTGAGGAGAATTCGAAAAGAAATTTACAACGTCATCTACATTTGAAAAGAATACCCGCACTTTTGTATCTTGAGACACTGCCTGGGCCATTATTAAGTTGAGTTGATGAGCGTAACAGTGAACAAAATGTGCCTGGGGATATTTTTCCTTGATTACTGTGTGTACTCCTCTATGTCTGCCACTCATAACAGCAGCGCCATCGTAGGTTTGTGCAATCAGCTTGTTGAAATCTTTCGTTAAGAATGGATCTATAACGGATTTAATACAGGCTGCTAAAGATTGAGCGTCATGTTGCTCAGGATTTATAAAACCCCAAAATCTTTCAACTGGGCTTCCTTGATGTACATATCGTAAAACGACCACCATTTGAAATTTTGAGGCAACATCACTAGTTTCATCTGCCAGAACTGCTAAATAATTTGATTCATTTATTTCATCAGAGATTTTTTCTCTACATACCTCCAGCATGCATTGTAATAGTTCATTCTGCATGTCCTTTGATGTACCTTTAAATAACGTAGCAGATTCTAAATGTTTTTGGAAAACGTTGTCAAGATCTGCACTAAAATTCACCAATCCACGAAAGATTCCGGGATTATCAGACTCGTCACTTTCATCGTGGCCACGGAGGGCTAACTCAAACGTTCCACAAAATTTTATACAATCAATAATACGCGATAGCACATAACGATTTTTATCAACTTGTTCGTTGTGCCGTTTTACATTAATCCAGTAGGCATTATCCAATTGCTTTTGGATGTTTATGTTTCCTAATAATGCCAGGCTTACCGTATTGGAAATATGCTTCTGTGTTCCTTCGTGCCGTTTAATGTTTTGGCTTAAATGTCCCAAATCTCTAAAACCCGTAACTGTCCACGATTTGTCACCTCCAAACAAAATACAAGGGAAACAAAAAAGCGCGTGTTTTTTGTCACAACCGCACAACCACTTTGTATTGTTATAAACCGTGTCATTAAACTGGCGTTTGTATGTTTTGCTTCGACTTGAACCGCTAATTTCAATGTTTAATTGTGGTGTCGATCGACCAAGTTCTTTAATTTTAATTTTGTCCTCGTATGCCAAAGAGCTAAAACTATGACTCTGCAAAAACTCGATCGAATTCATTATAATTAAACTAAATAAAACAACAGGACAAAACAAATAGCCGGCCGCGCGCATATAAAATTACAAAACCACTGCTGGGTGCTGCCGTCCTGCAGCCGCAAATTTTCCATAAATCGCCGTATTAAGCCACGTGCAGCGTTAAACCAATCACTCGCTTTGTTTTCAGAAATCATTAGCTGTGAACCCAAATCCGCGGCGGGCTCGTAAGCGGCGGCCCTACGCTCGAGTGTTCAGGCCGGAAAACTTGCGGTGTTTTGTTTGCCATTTTGCCAATGCTATTAGAGAAATAATTTAATATTTTTATTGTTTAGTTTAGGGATACACTACATTAAAAAATATATAATTTGTCGAAATTATGTGTGTTCTGCAGCTCCGCAGCACTTATGAACGCGCCGCCACTGATAATCACCATAACCCACCTTATATTACGGACATAATTAACTTAAACTACATAAATTTAAAAAAGATTGTGTCCGCCATATTAATTACGACTTTACCTTCACCGATTTCTCGTTGCATCAGTGCCTTTTCCAGCAGCTGAAAATCTAGGACAAAAGTCTTCTTTCCTCATTATTAGAAACGTGATCATTTTGCGTTATTGCTCTCCGGTATTATGTAGGAAAAAACGAGTAAAATAAAATTTATACCGTTGGTTATTATGAGCTGGTTAGATTAATGAACATACACGTCGACAATAAATATATATATATATTGTTAATTATATATATATATATATATATATATATATATATATATATATATATATATATATATATATATATATATATATATTGTTAATTTCCTCATGAGACGTCGATGAAAGAAGATCTGGGACTTTTTAGTAAATTCTATTTCTTTATTTTAAACATAGAACGCCTATGATAGAAGGTCTAGAAATCGCCAAATTATTCATTTTTCTTATTTTTATGACACTATGTAGTATGAAAATCCTAGAAAGATGCGGAATCTTCCGGTATCCGAAAAAAGGATATATAAAGGGTCCAGATCAGTTTTCATGGACAGTTTAGTTTGAGAAGCCGTTAATGCAACTTAAATTGATTGACAAGTGTCAGAAATGAAGTTTTAATAATAGGTTATGTAATAATAAAGTGTGTAGAGTATGTTTTAAAGACCGGCTGTCCGAAACAAATTCGTGTCGGAAGTGGATCCAATACAAAAGAGGTTAGTTCAGGTTAGTAAAATAAAATTGTATGCCAGTGGAAACTAGAAAACAGAAAGCAAAAATGGAAGAACAACTTCAAATTAGTTTAAATCAGATACTGATGATGATATAAAACATGAAAACAAGCCAAGAAGAGATGAAACAAAAATTCAAAGAAGATATGACGAAAAATCAAGAAGATATGAAGAAAAACCAAGAAGAAATGAAAGAAGAATTGAAGGAAAATATAACGAAAAATCAAGACGATATAAAACAATATCTAAAGACGATCCAAGATTATATGAAACAAGAATTGATGACACTGAAAACAAGCTAAAACGGCATGAAAGAGGAATTAAAAACAAGCCAAGATATGAAACAAGAATTTATGATACTGAAAACAAGCTAAGAAGATATGAAACAGGAATTAAAGACAAGCCGAGAAGAGATGAAACAAGAATTAAAGAGAAGCCAAGATGATATAAAACAAGAACTAAAAACAAGCCTGGAGGACATGAGACAGGAACTTAAGACAAGTCAAGAAGACAAGAAATAAAAACTGAAAGAAGATATTAAAAAAAAGACGATATGAAGCGTATAGAACAAGAAATGCAACAGAAGATTAACAAAATAATACAAATAGAGAAGGTAGTCGGTACATATCTTTAGGTGTTGGCAGGAGATCTTTTACTTTACGGTCAGTGGTGAAAATGGTTTCAATGTTGTGCCTCTTGAGATTTTTGCGATTTTGTCTGTGGTGCCTCTGACATAAGGAACAAAAGCTTTGGCGCTCTTACCTTGGCTTTAGCGATTTTTCGGGGCCAAGCGTTTGTTTTTTAGAGCCTTGTATATATATTTTTTATAACCATTTTTGTTAAGACTTCTTGCAATATGTTCATTTCTTTATGGCAATTTTCTTGAACGGCAAGGTAATGAGATCGAAACACAAGTGATTTCACTACGGCAAATAATTGGGCGGGCTTACATCTCATACCCGTAAGAACAACCGACATAACATATTAGTGTATTCCTCAGACATCCTTTGACATACTTTCTATAACGTCATTTTTGATATTTCAATCTTCTTGGCTTCGGAAACTACCGGTGAGATGTTCCTCAGGTGGCTGTTTCTACATCACACACACATTATCCAAAAATATGTTATATTTATTCCTTGACTTTAATAAAAAATAAAATTTTGGCAATAACGCCGGTTGTAATAACGTACAATAAATGTACAAAATACATTTGTGTGGAGATGATATTGTTTTGAATCTGAAAGAAGTCAACAAAGTACGAAATTTGTAAAAAAACGTATAAAAAAAGAAGAAATCTAAAATTTGAAGACGATTGTCAGGTAGATAATTAAATTCTCTACCAACATGCACTGCTTAAATTCGCCTAACATCACTCCTTCCACCCAGTGGTTGCAATAAGATCGTTTTTTCAAAGGACGCAATAATAATAGAATGCCATATATAACAACGTCAACTCCATTAACGCCTACTTTTCAAAAATAAATTGCAAAAAATTTTTAGCTAAAATTGAAAATGTTAATTACCAGAAAACAATAAAAGAATACCTTAATACAATTTTAAAGACTGTTAACATTAAAATATAAATTCTACATTAAATACCGGGGATTCTATTTAAATGTAAGTTTTTATGAGACCTGTATAACTTTTTTTTTTAAATTGGCAGTATTTTTGTTAAAAAACATTTAAATTCATTCAAAAAAAGTTTGGCATTATTGAAAGTTCCTAGACAACACGTAGTTGGTTATTTCTATCATGTCTAGGTAGGTATTTTTCGAATATCCCTCGTAGTTGATGCTTGTGAAAGTTTATCAAAATAAATAAGAAATCTTAGATTTTACAAGTAGATAATGAAAAAATATTGGACAAAATTTAGTGGGGTTATGTTACCGATGATTGGCCAAGCATGCAATGTTATCACATTCTTCTTTGATACAGGTTCTCAATTTACAAAAGAACGTTATATAACATTTCTTGTTGCATTCATTGTAATATTGATTTATTTAGCAATAGTTTCTTAAAGTAATATTATTCGGTTTTGGTAGCCCCGAAAACATATGAATACAAGTTTTTGTTTCAGTTATCCAGAAGACATTGAAGTCTGTGTGCTAAACATGATAGTTTGCTGAAATATTATGAGTATATAGTTGACAATTACATTGAAGAGAATTTTCCCTGACCTCCCACACTGTGAACGGAACATTCTGAAGCAATATTTAAAACTAAAACAAAAAATTTATCATTTCCATCCGAACTTTTTAAAAGTTTTGAAACGTTTTCATATCGAAACATATATAAAAATTCAAAGTTTTGCAAAATAATTAAAATATATAGATATCAAATTGAAGAAGAAACAAGATACTTTAAATTGTCTTATAAAAAAATATAGAGATAAAAAAATAATCAAATGCAATTTTTAAAAGCGTTTCTTATTTTAACACTCCTAAAATTTAGTAAACACAAAATATTTTTTTGTTCTTTTCTTTTTTTTTCAGGGCTCGATTATAGACGTAGCGCTTGAGTATATATTATTTGTAGTATGAATATTATATATTATTTTTAAATAAAAATAGATGTGTGTTTTATTACCCGAGGTGCATATCCTACATAGCAAGAAAGCTTCCTAATACAAATTTTATGTAAGCTTCCTAAGTAACCTTCCAAGAACTTTCCAGGTAACTTATAAATAAATTTCTCAAAGAATCCCATATAATCTTTCATGAAAGATTCCGAAAAATATAAAAAAATGTTACATGGAAGATTAACGTGAAACTAACTGTGAAAGTTTAGTGAAATCTTCCTGGAAGTTTCTGGAAAATAACGTGCAGTCCTCCAAGAAAGGAAATTATAATTTACCAAGTAAACAAAGTGGGTACCTTAGCGTAACTTTTCAGTAAGATTCTCCTTTGGGGGGGGGGGGTGATATTACAAAAGTACAGTATGGTAAGCGAAAGCGACGGGGGAGGGGGGACACCTGGAACATTCCCATTTCGAAAAGACAGGGTGGGGTCTATTTTTCTGAATTTGAAGCTCTTGGAGAGGGAAGGGATGCCAGCAGCATACACATTCTTAACATAAAAGGCAGAATTGGTTCTATTTTCCTGAACTCAAAGCTCTTGGGAGGGAGAGGGGGGCGATCGCAAGAGTACACATTCCTATACTTTGTAACTGCTACCGAAACCTTCAACGTATCTGCTCCACTGCCGCAGGTAACTGAGGACTCCCGTAAATTCTTATTATATCTAATTACATTGAAATATTGTAAGCTTTTATTTTACTGCAACAATAAAATTTCTGATAGTTCAATTTAATTTCTGTCAGTGAGCAAAGTACACCTTACAGTGTGTCTTAGTGATTTATCTTATTTGCGCTTGTTTTTATATATTATTTGAGATTAGTGAGATACCCAAAAGATATGGCTTCGACCTCTATATTTATTCCAAAATCGTTAAACCAAGTCATTTTTTCCTTAACGAAAAACTTATTACGATGAATGTTTATGATGCCTTAAGATATCAATGTCTAGATAATAATGTTAAAAGCTCTGTTGAGATGTGTTCCAACATGACAGGAGTTGGAAAATCTACTATTTACCGAATATTGAAGAAGAAAAAAACTACTGGAATTTTTAGTACTCCCAAGCCACATTCAATCACAGGCAGACGAAAAATTTCTTTGGAAGAAGACATCAAAACCGCAATAAAAAGAGTTGTTCATACATTTTTTTATGAGAAGCAGATCCCAACGGTCGACAAAATTCTAAAATCAATGAAGATCGGGATTTACCTGAAATTAAAAGAACTGAGCTCTGTAAATTGCTCAGAAAACTTAATTTTTGCTGGGAAAAACCAAATAGGAAATCTGTTCTTATAGATCGTCCGGAAACTATCCGTTGGAGATGGAAATATGTCTCTCGAGTAAAAGGTAGAATAGCTAGAAATAACACAACTTACAAAATTAGTAATTTAGCTGAACTTTTGAAAGATTTTTTCGAATAAAGTTACTGCGGAAAATTAGAATAATCCATATAATAAAAGAATAAAACAAAATGTGAGAACTTGATCTCATGATCGGTGAGATAAAGGAACCAATTATAATTAACTTGAGCGAAGATAGCTTCACTGAAGGTTTAAGACTTAGACCCGAACTAGTTGCCTTGGAAATCAAATTATCTCGATGACCAGTTTTGTTTTTTTATGATATTGTTTTAATTGCATTTTGAAGTTTCAACACTTGTTTGACTTATTGTTACCCTTGTTAATTTAAATTCTCTACTGTCAATCTAGACCGGTTTTAAAGTTAAACCATGTTACTGAATTAGGGGGTAATGTTTACCGGTGTAAAGAAAATTTATTATTTAAATTTTTTTTTGTTGTATTTTATTTTTTAATGTTGTTTATATATATTTTTATTTTTTCATATATTTTTATTTTAGTGTTTCCTACTCCTTAATTTTATATATATTTAATTCCAATTAGTCGTAATTTTTTTATTATTATATTTGTGTCTTTTTCTTAAGTGTGTAGAATTAATACGTTTATTTTTTTTTGGGCTATCGGATTTCTATATAATAAAGTAAATTAAATTAAGATGTCAGTGCAATAGAAATAAAAATAAGTAGGTCTAATTTTAACTGTAACATATAAAAATTAATTACATTTGAATTCCTTTTTAGTGTTTAATTGTAATTCTGGAGATGGTTTAAGAAATAAATAAACTGAAACGTCAAATGTCCTAAAAATGTTTTTAATTAATAATAAAACGACCGATAGCCCCAAAATATTTTAATATTATATGGACGAATTAATTTTTTTATATATGTTTAATTTCTTGAATTTTTGACAATGGGTATTTTGTAAGTATTTAAATTATTACTTAGAATTTTTTGAGAGAATAAGGCTACGTTTTAGTCTGAATGTGCCTAAAACGATTTCTATGCCAAAATTAAAAATAATAAAAATATAGTTGTGATTTGTGTTAAATATGTCAAAATTATCTATATTTTGTAATGTATGTGAATTATTAAGAAATCATAAAAAAGAAAATAATATTATAAGAACTTTTTATTTTAAGTTTATTACCGAAATAATATTCTTTGCCATAAAAAATTAGTAATAAAATAAACCTCCTTCCGACGCCTATGACAAGGATTAAAATCCTTTTTAACACTTCACACTTCCAAATATCTATTGTTATCCAACCCAAATAGTCCATTATAATATACCGGTATTTTTGATTATAAAATTTCTAACCCATTCCTATCAAAAATATATGATTTTTGCCAAAGACACCGGACTAAAGAACACAGATAGTTTGCGAAGAAAAAAAGAGTAAAAAATGATTTATTACTCTCTCTAGTTCTTGAATAAACTATAGTATAAGAAGCAAAATCGGATATATTTTCCTGAACTCAATTGCCCCCCCTCCCCCTTGGATCCGCGCCTGCTCCATATTGATATTTTCAAGAAAGCTTTCTGTAATCATCCAACAAGCTTCTTAACACCCTTACGGGTAATTACCTGCATACTTGTATGCGAGATTGCATTAAAAATTTATGAAACCATCATATAAGTAAATTGTATTTGCCAGTTGCAGGACCCTGTATTACACAAGCAACGTACAATGAAACATTCCCAGTTTCCCTCGAAATTTTCTAAAAGCCACCTACACAACTGCGTAATAAAAAAACAATTAGTACTATGAGCATCTCAACAAATATAAAAATAACAAAGCTTTCAAAATGTTCGTTATTATTCATACTAACAAATCATCAAATTTTTATTAATGTTCGTTTTTAAATCCAATGTCAACAGGTTTGCCGTATCGCCATTCGTCTATTCAGCTTTGGCAGGTAACAGGCTATGTTTCACAAACAGTGGGACATATTTTATTTATACCTGAGAAATTATGTAATTGGTTAAAATTTATAGGCCTTTTGGTATTTTATTAGACCGCTGATTTATCGAATACTTTATTGGAATTAACTTTATTATTATGATTAGGACACAATTTCTTTTATTAGCTTGTTAGTCATAGTCATGTTTAATTATTTTGAATAATTTTTTTTATAGAGGCGCGCCATGCCGGCAAAATTTTTTGGCAATAATAATATTTACAGATTTTCTGAATCACAACGTTTCCGATGCTATGGTTTGCAAATCCCCAAGGCCCGTATCTTCGAATGTGTGATGTGAATGGCGATGTGAACTTTTTAACAGTAAAAGCCGTATTCTTGAAAAGCCAATGTTGCCAGATATGATCGTGCTAAAACCCGAGAATTTCAAAAAATAAAATGGATGATAGATTGAATTGCGCTGTCATACCGAAAATGTCCGTAGTATGTTTGGTTGCTATTTTAGGCAAAAAGTAGTTTTGGTACGTTAAATTAATCGTCAAAAGTAAAAAAATAGTGTTATTGTTGTTATTTTTGTGAAGTTGTTGATTGCCATTACAATATTTGTACTTTGCCTGGATTAAATTTATCTTAAATTGACACTCTAGAACTGTTAAACAAAAATGCATGCAAAGAGCCAAGTACTTTAAGATTCTAATATATAAAGAAAAAAGGATATCAAGAAAAACAGCAATCATATATACAAAGTAATATACTGACAGTAATTGCAGAAAGCCAGTACTGATAAACCTTGAAACGGTGGAAATTACAACTCTACGTAGTATGACTAAAAGCCATCATCCCAATCCACTACGGAAACTATCCAATCAGTTATTTATTGTATGAATTCACAAAATATCCAGCCTCTTACTGCAAAATATTCTGTCCTGACAACTAAATTTGAAAGAAAACCTGAAACTTGAACAATGATAGAGAAACTCTTTATGACCAGAGACCGAAACCAAAGGCCAGACAGAAGGCGTCCATTATAGATACTGGTGGATCTCACATTCAGCTTTTAATATATTTTTTTTATTTTATAAAGATTTGTAGAGGCTTGAAGACCAAATGTACCATAAATAAGGTTTTTATGCTGAAGGACCTCATTCGTTGGCCTGTAGGGTTCATATTTATATGTCCTGATAAATTATAATCATAATATTTATTTAATTGTAGTGTCGTATAGTGTTTAACACAGTCTAATTAAGTTAAGTGCTGTGGTTAACATAATTTAAATATAAAATTTGTTACTTATTTAAATAAAAGTTTCAGATAGCTTACAAATTGTGATTTCTCAGATTTATTATAAATTGCGTCGTGAAAAGGATTATGTTAGATTTAACTGTTTAAAACTTAGATACTCGGCTGTTATGGACACAAGTATTTATGTTAAATCCATAAACAGAACTGGCCCTAGAAAAACATTTTTAAATAGCACGCTCATACAATTGACAAAGAGGATTCATATTAATAATCTTTGCAATTGAGTTATGAACAGAATCTCCTGTAATAATTTTATGTCTGTAATCTCAAATGTACTTAATATTTGCGAGACATATTCAACTTTCTAAGAATATTTTATTAAAAAATTTGAAAATATTAAAAATATCGGTGTACCACCTAATTAACGTTTCAACTGTTTATTCAAAAAATAAAATGTCTTGAAGAAACGGTTCGTCAACATATTATTTTTTTTAATGAGTTATTTTGAAGAACCAAAATAAAATAAAAATTTTTAATATTATTTTATTTTTTGAATTCCGTGCGTTAAATATGTCATTTAGCAGCTGACATTTCATTTGCGCATGCTTCACCGTTCGCTTGCTTTCCACCGGGCGAACGAGGATATGAGTGAACATTTCAAGGATACGCGTTCGCCACCTTTTCACCGTTCACTTCACGTTCCCCAGTTCGAGGATAAGGCCCCAGGGTTAGCGAGCTTTGTAAAGAGTGTTCGCGAAAAAAATATTGTAATGGCGAAATTTTAAATTAAACATCGCAACAGGGAATAGTCTATAACGCGATGAGTCGCTAAGCCGCTAGAAATGCGAGTACATTCTCAAACAAGCCGGCAACTTCTTCTTTGGCGAACTAAGACTTTTCTAAAATGCGTACGAAAGAACGAAAATAATGTCTACCGATATAAAAACGCCGCAGTTACATACAGAGTATCCGGGAAAATGTGGGAAATCTCCCAGATATGAAAAAAACACGTAAAAGGAATACTACAAGTTCATATAAACTTTTTTCGTATAGGCTTTATCTTCGGAGATAAGGGCTCCCAAAAAGCTGCGTTGCAATCAAGTTTTTTACACACAATTATTGAACCACCAGGTATATTTCAATTTTTTTTAATATGATGTAAACCAGGTAATACCCTTCAAATTACTATTCAAAAAAAGTGTTAAAAAGTTAAACTAATTGCTTAGTTGAAAACCTCGTAAGAGGGTTCAACATGGGCTCCGTGCAGTCTGAGACACTCGCGGACATGACGAATGGAGAACTACTGTAACCGCCACATTAACTCAGCATTGTTCCTTATTTGATCACAATGAAACGTGATCCGTAGAAGTTCTTTCCAACTATTGACCGGAGTGGAATATACCAAGGTTTTGAGGTGTCCCCAGATAAAAATCCAACGGCGTTAGGTCGGGAGATTGAGGAGGCCAGGCAATAGGTCCTCCTCTAACGTCTATCCAAACCAGTGGATAGGTATTCAGATGCTCCCGCACAGCAACTCTGAAATGTGCTACTAAATTGTAAAAAGCGTTCTGGAGGAAGTCCAAATATCTATTCAGTCGTGTCGGCAATACAGTACTTGTTTTCCCAAAATTCCCTAAAATTATGAAGAAATTTTACTATTCCCCCTTAGATGTTGGTCAACTCGTTGAAATGTTTTCTGATTTGTTTGAAAAGTGGCTGTATTCACCTCTATTCTGGAACAAACATATAGGATGGAGGACGGTAGACTCGTTAAAAGCGCAAAAATGAATAACCCAGTAGGAAAAAGATCACAGGGAAAACCACCAAAATGATGGCGAGAATGCTGGACCTCATCTTCTGGGGAAGACGTGATGGCAATGAACATGCAATAGCCTACTAGCATGGTTAACTGTGTTAGAAAGAAGAAGAAGAAGAAGAAGAAGAAGAAGAAGAAAAATTAAAAGCAAAACAATATAAAATTACTTAAGCCTTGACACAATTTTATAAATGCGAATGAGAATGCTATAACAAATATTCTTTGATCTTCCCTTAAAAGACCACAACCCATCAAAAAAGAAATCGATGTCAGTCTCCCTAGCCACCTAGTTGGGTTTATGCAACATCTAGTGACAGAAAACGAAACACCATAATTTGTTCTATGGAACAGAACATGAAACAAATCATCGCCACGCAGAATTCTCGGCGGAACATGTAAAGAGATTGCATTCAGTAATTCAGAACAATCAATATGGCAATTTATTACCTTAAACATTGTACAAATATCAATAAAGCTTCTTCTATTCTGTAAAGAGGGAAGTCTTAGGAGTTGCAATATCTCGTCGTAAACAATATCCTCACTCAAAATACCCAACCTATAGCCTACAAAACTCAGACATTTTTTCTGAACTTTTTCAATTTGATCAATATAAGTTTTATAATATTGTGACCAAATGGGACAAGCATATTCGAGAATTGGTCTTATATATGCGCAATACAACACTCTAAAACAATCGACATTAGAAAAATCAGTCAGTGATCTCTGAATGAAGCCTAACACTTTCAAAGCTTTGTTAGTTACGTAATTAACATGTTAATTAAAATTCAAATCATTATCAAAGAATACTCCAAAATCCTTTATGAAATTCATATGCTCCAAAAGACATCACCGAATATGTAATCATATTGTATAAAATTTTTCTTCCTGTAAAACTTCATTACTTTACATTTATCCAAATTCAACTCCAAAACCATTCATTCTGCACCATTTATTCAATCTCCTTAGATCCTCTTGCAATTCCTCGCAATCACTTAACTTATTAATCACTCTATAAACTTTAAGATTATCGACATATAATAAAAACTGAGAATCAGTAACAAAATTACCTATGTCGTTATTTGATCCGTTAATAATATACTATTATACAAATTAAAGAGGAGTGGAGCTAGATGGAAACCACCTGGAATGTCTGAAACCAAAACCTCCTCAGAAGTGTAACCAACTTAATAGACTTCCAGAAATACCATACTGTTGTAATTTATTTACCACTAGACTATGGTTAACATGATCGAATGCCTTTGATAAATCTGTGTATATAGAATCCACCTGACACAATCCTTCCAAAACCCCTACCAAATATTGCTCATCAACAAGCAAGTTAGATACCGTCGAACGCCCCTCTCAAATATAAATTTTTAGAACAAATACGAGTTTTTCAAATTTTATTCCGCCTTATTGAATCCGCTACTTTTAAAAATGACAGTTTTCTTCTGACTATATTTATATTTTCACATACCTCGAAAATCATCGAGTAGAATTTGAATCTCGCTTCGAAGTCGCTAAGGACCTTCCTTTGAACTCGCTATTTTGGCTTAAATTTGATAGTCTGATTAGAAACCTTAACTCTGAGCCGCCATATTAAATTTTTCATGGGTTGTATGAACTAACTGATACCACCAATCCAAAGAGCATCTTAGTCAAAGTAGCATCTTCTTCTTCTTCTCCAAGTACCATATTAGGTCCCCCTGACGTTGGCAATTACATTGGCAAGTCTTTCACGGTCCTGCGCCAGCTGGAACAGTTCCCCCGCGCTACGTATACCGGTCCATTCACGAATATTCCTCAACCAGGAAGCCTGTCTCCTTCCTACCCCTCTACGTCCCTCTACTTTACCCATCATGATTAGCTGAAGAATTCTATATCGCTCCCCTCTGAATATATGTCCAAGATATGAGATTTTTCTACACTTCACAGTGTCTAATAGTAGACGAGTTGTGTCGGCCCTATTGAGTACCATTTCGTTGGTCTGCCTAGCTGTCCAAGATATTCTCAGCATTCGCCGGTGTAACCACATTTCGAGAGCCTCCAACCGATTAATCGTGGCAGCCTTAATTGTTCCGATCTCTGCCCCATATAGTAACACTGGCCAGACGTATGATCTTATCATTCTCTGTCGTAGTTTTAGGTTGAGGTTATCATTGCAGAAAAGTGGTTTCATTTTTTGAAAAGTTGCTCTAGCAGTCTCTATTCTACACCTTATCTCTTTATCTGGGTTTAGATTTTCGGTGATATAACATCCAAGATATTTAAAATGAGTCACCCTGTCTATACTTGTTCCTTCTATTTGTAATGAAGCGTTAAGATGAGGTTGTCTACTAAAGACCATAAATTTTGTCTTTTTAATATTTATGTTGAGCCCCATTTCTTGACCCTCAGTGTTAACACAGTTTAATAGATGTTGCACGTCTTGTAGTTTGTCGCTTAGGATAACGGTGTCGTCAGCATATCGTATTGTATTTATATATTCTCCATTGATTTGTAGTAGCCCGTTTAAAGATTTTATCTGAATATATATTAAAAAGCAGTGGAGATAGTATGCAGCCCTGTCTGATGCCTCGCAGAATTTTACTTTCTTCTGTGAGTTTTCCATTTAGCCTTACTATTGCTTTCTGCCGTCAATATAGATTTTTAATAATTCTTACGTCTCTGCTGTCTACCCCTACGTTACTTAAAATGTCTATGAGTTTTCTGTGCTGTACTCTGTCGAAGGCCTTCTCGTAATCGACAAAACATACGAATACATCCTTGTGTTGGTCCCGACATTTTTGCAGAAGTATATTTAGAGCGAATAAAGCCTCTCTAGTATCTAGGGCGTTTCTAAATCCGAATTGGGTTTCATCTAAATCTGCTTCGCATTTAGATCTTATCCTGCTGTGGATGATTCTGAGAAAGACCTTCAAAGTGTGGCTCATTAGACTTATTAGTCTGTACTCACTGCATAGCTTTGCTCGTTGTTTTTTTGGGATTGGGACGAATACAGATCTCAGCCAATCTTCCGGTATATCTCCAGTCGCGTAAACGGTATCAAAACAGTTTGACCAAGATTCCTATATTTTCCTCATGGATCATTTGTAACAGCTCGGTTGGGACATTATCAGGCCCGATGGCTTTCCTGGTTTTTGCAGATTTTATGGCAGATAGAACTTCACTGTTTAGAATTTCCGGTCCCATGTCTATGTTATCGTCTATATTAGCGAGATCATCGGAGTTGTGTTCATTCGGTCTGTCATCATCAAATAATTCTTTCACATATTTAACCCATGTTTCAAAAATTTCTTTTTCGTCCAAGATAATTTTACCATCAGGGACCACAAGGGTATTAGTGGTATTCTTATTATATAGACCTGCTATTTCTCTGACCTTTTTGTACATGTTGAATGTAGGGTAGCATATAGACGAGAAAATATCAACTTTTAAAATCTGCCTAAGATGGGACAGTTGGCCGTTGGTGGACTTTTAAGCCACATTAATAAATTTCAATTTATGATAGTTTAGAGATAAAAACAGATATCGAGATAAATTCTAATAAGTTTTGAAGTGAAAGACAATCATATATAGTTTATCCATAAACTTCAAGTTTGCCCTATTACATAATCTCAAAAATAACGCGCAAACCAGAAGTAAAATGTCATTGCTGACTTCTGCTTCAGCATGTTCTCGGAAAAGTATATTGTATTATGAACACCAAAATAATCACGTCAATCACTTTCCAAATTGTAATGTGGCATTTTTATAAATATTTATATCCCATTGAAAAAACTCCCAAATATGGCTGATTCAACAACTGACAGGAAAAATGGCGGGCATTTCGAAATTTAAGTTCCTACTTTAGATATAAAAATAATAATGATCAGTTTTTTTTTTTGGCAAAATGGTGAAAAAAACATCGAAATAACTCCGTGGAAGTATTCGAAGATTGAATAAAAAAATTTTCACCATTTTCACCTGAAAAAAATAGGCTTATATAAAACTGCGAGTAAATAAATTGCAATCATTTATCTTTGACATCAGTTTTGTCAACTTTATCAAAAACAAAATCTAGGTATGTTGTTTTGTTTCCTAGCTATGAAAAGTTTGAAATTCCACCAATCAAAGTTGTGTGTAAATGTATAAAGAGCTTGTAAAATTAAGAGTCTATCTTTGTAAAACAGATGTAGTTCGGTTCCCGCCACCTCAATTGTTTCTAAACATTTCCACTTTATTTTTAAACTGTTTTAATAGAGATGTACTACGGATTTAAGTGTTTTTCACCTAATAATTTCAATAAGCTTAACATGTTTTTTAACAGAATTACGCTACTCAACATGTACATTCATAAATGTCTAGTTTTTCATAAATTAAGTTATGGCTCTGGATCTCGGAACTTGTGTGTATGTATTCGATTCGAATAAATGTTTTTTTCTCGCTATTCTCTCGTGTATTTTAGGAGAATAAATACTTCCTGAAATTTTGGATATAATTTTAATTTTTACATTTTCGCACGTTGAAAAATTGTTGGGCCGCCAAAAAATAGATTGTGCTGTTCCAGACTCATCCATACATATATATATATATATATATATATATATATATATATATATATATATATATATATATATGTTTATGCGACTTTCACGGATTCCTCCGTGTGAGATGCAATTGCAGTGGATATATCCCCATTATGCCGTTGTAGTGCTGAAATCACATTCAGCAAACGTACAACTATATGCAGCTCTGTGTATAGAATGAAGTAAAATACGAACAGTAAATACAAACTTCTCTCCATCTTGTCCTTTTTGTGTTAGAGGTTGCACAGTTAGAACAAATTGTTAGAAAACGCAATTTATCCTATTCCACCATCATCGAGATGATGGCCTACCTGTACCACCATACCGAGAAGAAAGTCAAAACTTACCCTCCCCGCCACAGTGATACGGCAGAGATACATGTTTCGTCTCTACTAGACTCATCAGGGTACCGACATGCACCTGGCTGTGCAAAGGACAGATCGGAAGGAAGCATGCAAATGCTGAACGCGGCTTCGCCGACCTCCCGCCGGATGGCGTATATATGTTTATGCGACTTTCACGGATTCCTCCGTGTGAGATGCAATTGCAGTGAATATATCCCCATTATGCCGTTGTAGTGCTGAAATCACATTCAGCAAACGTACAACTATATGCAGCTCTGTGTATAGAATGAAGTAAAATACGAACAGTAAATACAAACTTCTCTCCATCTTGTCCTTTTTGTGTTAGAGGTTGCACAGTTAGAACAAATTGTTAGAAAACGCAATTTATCCTATTCCACCATCATCGAGATGATGGCCTACCTGTACCACCATACCGAGAAGAAAATCAAAACTTACCCTCCCCGCCACAGTGATACGGCAGAGATACATGTTTCGTCTCTACTAGACTCATCAGGGTACCGACATGCACCTGGCTGTGCAAAGGACAGATCGGAAGGAAGCATACAAATGCTGAACGCGGCTTCGCCGACCTCCCGCCGGATGGCTTATATATGTTTATGCGACTTTCACGGATTCCTCCGTGTGAGATGCAATTGCAGTGGATATATCCCCATTATGCCGTTGTAGTGCTGAAATCACATTCAGCAAACGTACAACTATATGTAGCTCTGTGTATAGAATGAAGTAAAATACGAACAGCATCATCTCGATGATGGTGGAATAGGATAAATTGCGTTTTCTAACAATTTGTTCTAACTGTGCAACCTCTAACACAGAAAGGACAAGATGGAGAGAAGTTTGTATTTACTGTTCGTATTTTACTTCATTCTATACACAGAGCTGCATATAGTTGTACGTTTGCTGAATGTGATTTCAGCACTACAACGGCATAATGGGGATATATCCACTGCAATTGCATCTCACACGGAGGAATCCGTGAAAGTCGCATAAACATATATACGCCATCCGGCGGGAGGTCGGCGAAGCCGCGTTCAGCATTTGCATGCTTCCTTCCGATCTGTCCTTTGCACAGCCAGGTGCATGTCGGTACCCTGATGAGTCTAGTAGAGACGAAACATGTATCTCTGCCGTATCACTGTGGCGGGGAGGGTAAGTTTTGACTTTCTTCTCGGTATGGTGGTACAGGTAGGCCATCATCTCGATGATGGTGAAATAGGAAAAATTGCGTTTTCTAACAATTTGTTCTAACTGTGCAACCTCTAACACAGAAAGGACAAGATGGAGAGAAGTTTGTATTTACTGTTCGTATTTTACTTCATATATATATATATATATATATATATATATATATATATATATATATCACTACATAGTATAAAACAAAGTCGCTTTCTCTGTCCCTATGTCCCTTTGTATCCTTAAATCTTTAAAACTACGCACCGGATTTTGATGCGGTTTTTTTCAATAGATAGAGTGATTCAAGAGGAAGGTTTATATGTATAATAACATCCATTAAATAGTGGAGAAATACTGTTATTTTTGAGGTTTCTAATGTGATGTCGTTAATTATCATATTTTTTTCCGCTTACATTGCAAACGCAGGCTGAACCCTACGAGATTTATCAAAATAATGTACTAATTATTTGTACACATTGAAAAGGTCTACAGAAAACTCCGCGATGGTATATGTCTATCTCTCATGGATATCCCACAATAACATTTTTTTGTCATTTACTTTTTACGACAAATAATGGCAAATTTTGAAGCGATTTTAACCAATACAGCATTAATCCTTATCCAATTAAATAGCTTAAATACATTGTTGATTTAATATAGATCTATATGGTCCTTTACAGCACAAGATTTAAATGAATATTTTCGAAGATATTACAGATTTAAAATTGCGGGAAGTAGCGCTTGCGGCGGTACTGGCCGACCGGGGCGGCGGCAGCGTGCCTATAAATAGCGCGTCGGAGGCCGATGTAATAATTGTTGTAAAAATAAAATAAATAGTCACAGTTTTTCTGTAGTGTATTTAGTATCAGCATTGCACCCATGCGAAGCCGGGGCGGGTCGCTAGTATATATATATATATATATATATATATATATATATATATATATATATATATATATATATATATATATATATATATATACACGACTCATGTACTAGAGAAAGAAACTCCCTGTCTTTATTACATGCATTGAGCTACTAAACTTATATTTTACAAGTAGTATGTATATTTTTATTCTTATTAAGAAAAATTAACAAATTAAATTTTCATTTTTACAGATATCCTTCGGCAAAAATTTAATATATTTTCATTAATAATAACCAATGCTCAATAGATTGGTATAAAATATTTTTTTAATTACCTAAACCACTTTTTATTTATCTATTATTTAGTATAAATAACTGCATTGCAAACTGCTTTGTTTTTCTATTACTTTTCACTTTTTCATTCTCCAAATTAACAATCACGGCATATTTTCCTTTTATTTTGCCTTTATGAGAACTTGTCTTTAGCAGGTTAGCGGCTCTTACTGCCAGAAAATTCTTGTTAGAATGCGTTTATTTGTTTGTCTGTAAATTGTTAAGAGGTAATAATTCGTGCAAATTTTTAACCGACTTCTAAAAGAAGGAGGTTCTCAATTCGTCGACTATGTGTTTTTTTTTATGTATGTACGCCTATTACTCCGGAACGGCGCCACCGATTAAAATGAAATTTTATTCGTTATATTCAGGAAGTTGCTGTAGTGGTTCCATATTTTTTGGATGAAATTGGTGCAGTTAAATCCAAGATGGCGCTGACAATATGACGGCCAAAAAAATTAATTTTGTCCGATTTCCTCCAAAATTGGTATGGCAGAATTTTTAGGGTCGTAGACAACGAATCTCAAATTATTTTTGAAAAATTCAGTATGGCGAATCCAATATGGTAGATAAAAAATTTAATTTTGTCCAATTTTCTCCAAAATTGGTGTGGGGGAGTTTTCGGAGTCGCACATGACGGATCTAAAATTATTTTAAAACATTCAATATGGTGAATCCAATATGACGGATAAAAATTAATTTTGTCCGATTTTTTTCAAAATCGATATGAGGGAGTTTTTGGGATCGCACATATGAATCTGAAATTATTTAGAGAAAATTAAATATGGCGGATCCAAGTTGGTGGATTAAAGAATCTACATTTCTCGATTTGGTCTAAAATAACTCAATCTGGCGGATTCAATATGGCGTCCTAAAAATTCTATATTTTTCGATTTTCTCCAAAACTGATATAGGGGGTTCTTGAGGCTCTAAATTATGAATTTAAAAGTATTTTTTCAGGATTCAATGTGGCGAATCCACTACAGCAAACTAAAAATTTTCTATTTTTCGATTTTGTTGAAACGTGGGACTAAATCGTTTTTGAGGATGTAAAAAGCGAATATAAAATTATTTTAAGAAAATCTAATATGTCAGATGCAATATTAAATTTTCGTATTTCATCCAAAATTGGTACTTGAGGGCTTTCAAGGTGTGTTGAAAATTTTACCTTATTCGCATTTTTTCAGATTTGGTATTAGGGGGTTTTTGGGGTCGTATATTACGAATATAAAATTAATTTATTATAACTATTAGGTTGATAAGATGCAACATGAGGGACTGAAAATTTTACATTTTCCGATTTTGTCTAAAATTGATATTGCGTGGTTCTTGTGGCGTATACAAACTCAATAAGCAGAATAAAATATATCGGGCCAAGGAATTTACGTCTCCAGTTCTTTAAGTATGTATATTGGAAGGTTTTGGGGCCTATATTACCAATCTAAAATTAATTTTAAATTTAAAATAGTGGGTTTACTATGACAGACTAAAATATTTATTTGACGTAATCAAAGAATTTTTAGTGGTTCATTTTAGGGTGATTTACAACTAAAATTGGTACTTTTCTGCCACCTTGAAGTCATTGCGAGGTACACTAATCTCGATTAGTACTTAGTTCAAATAATTTATTGATATCATAATGAAATCAAAACTAAAAATCGAAAAATAAAATTTTTATAAAAAAAATTGAACCGACATCTAAAAGTGCTCTAAAAAGTGAAAAATAACTATAAATTTTTATTTGAAATTTTTGAAATCGGCCCCAAATTATTTCTAAATGAAATAAATAACTACTAATATATACAAATTATGGTAAGAAAGCAATTACAAATGAAGTATTTTTAATCTGTTTATGCGAATCACATTTTGTCAGGTATTAGTTTGGCGCCGACTTAAAAAATTTCAATTTCATTTAAAAATTTATAGTTATTTCTCACTTTTTAGCGCACTTTTAGAAGTCAGTTCAATTTTTATGATAAATGTTTTATGGTATTTTACTAATTGTGTTCTAGTTCAGTGGAGTAGTGTAGTTTTTATTCAAATAATGATTTTCGTTGAAATGGCGGGCAAAAAGGACACTATATATGGAAATTTTATATTAAGTAAATTTATCCTAATAAACCTGGTTGCAGAGTAATTTGTATAAGTTGCAAAAAAGAAATTCAAGGTTTAATTTAAAGGCTTAACGCAAGTCACAAGTTTTGTGTTAAGACTACTGAGCAGGTAACAAAGTTTATATAGAAACACAGGAACGACTCCTGCTTAGTTCCAAAAGATGGTGGCTTCGAGCATCTAAGGTTAAAAGGTATGTGGAGACGAGCAACCCCCATGATAAGCTAGTAAGACGCTTGTGACGCACAGACGAGGATGGTTCGATAAGTTCTCGGTCTGATAAAGAAAACAAAAGATTTTTTTCAACATAGTCCCGTTTTACTTCAATACATTTAGGCCAACCATGTTCCAACATAGGAATAAGACAGGGTGATAGCCTAAGTCCAACACTTTTCAATGTAATCATGGACGAAATCATTGATGAGGTAATAAGCACAAATATTGGGTACCCAATGGGACACAACACCGTTCAGATTATATGCTTTGCAGACGATGTTGCCTTGACAGTAGATGGCGAGGACAACTTAAAAAGAATGCTTTTCCATCTCAATCGAACAGCCAAACAGTATAATATGAAGATATCTGTGGAGAAAACCAAAGCAATGGTAATAGCAAAAGAACCGGTAAGATGCAAACTAATGGTTGATGACAAACATATCGAACAGGTTGGGAAGTTTAAATACCTGGGAGCACATATAACAAGTAACAGGGCAGTAACGGAAGAAGTACGCACACAAGCCAACAAAGCGGCCATGATATCAGGCCAACTAAGAGACATAATCTGGAACAATAAACATATGACGGTTGAGAGCGAAGCAAGAATTTACAAGGTCTGTGTAAGACCGATACTGACCTACGGCGCAGAAACAAGAAATGAAGCAACAAAGACAAAACAAATTATGAGAACCACAGAAATGAAAACGCTGAGAATGATCACGGGAACAAGTTTAAGAGATGGAATAAGAAACGCAAAAATACGCGAGGACAGCGGAGTGGGGGATGTTGTGAAGTGGGTTCGAAACCGTCGTAGGCAGTGGAGAGATCACGTGGAACGAATGGACGATGACAGACTAGCAAAAACCGTGATGAGAGAGAAACCAAACACCAAACGGCCGCCTGGACGGAGAGACAGCTGGATTTCGACCTCAAACGAGGATCGATGAGGCATTGTGTAGATAACAGAACTTGGTTCTACCTAGAAGAAGAAGAAGAAGATGTTCCAACATTTTAATACCCGTAGTATAATACGATTTGTCCAACTCTGCAAAATACGCGGTTGTCGCTGCTCTGATCTCGTTATTTAAAGGGAATTGTCGTCAAGCGAGTCATTTTTTCAAGTTAGGGAAGAGAAAGTAATCGCTGGGAGCCAGATTGAGCCAATATGGCGCATGTGGAAGCACTTGAAAACGTAGGTCACGGAGTTTTGCAGCAATATTGATAAATTTGTGTACAGGCGCTTTATCCTGATGAAAGAGCACTTTTTTTTGGCAAGATGTGGACATTTAGCATTAATCACATGCTGCAAACGGTCCAGTTCTTCTTCAAGTGCCACATCAGGTCCCCCTGACGTTGGCAATTACATTGGCTAGTCTTTCACGTTTCTGCGCCAGCTGGAACAGTTCCCCCGCGCTACGTATACCTGTCCATTCACGAATATTCCTCAACCAGGAAGCCTGTCTCCTTTCTACCCCTCTACGTTCCTCTATTTTACCCATCATGATTAGCTAAAGAATTTTATATCGCTCTCCTCTGAATATATGTTCAAGATTTTTCTACACTTTACAGTGTTTAATAGTAGACGAGTTGTGTCGGCCCTATTGAGTACCATTTCGTTGGTCTGCCTAGCTGTCCAAGGTATTCTCAGCATTCGCCGGTGTAACCACATTTCGGGAGCCTCCAACCGATTAATCGTGGCAGCCTTATTTGTCCAGATCTCTGCCCCATATAGTAACACTGGCCAGACGTATGATCTTATCATTCTCTGTCGTAGTTTTAGGTTGAGGTTATCATTGCAGAAAAGTGGTTTCATTTTTTGAAAAGTTGCTCTAGCAGTCTCTATTCTACACCTTATCTTTTTATCTGGGTTTAGATTTTCGGTAATATAACATCCAAGATATTTAAAATGAGTCACCCTGTCTATACTTTTTCCTTCTATTTGCATTCAAGCGTTAAGATGAGGTTGTCTACTAAAGACCATAAATTTTGTCTTTTTGATATTTATGTTGAGCCCGATTTCTTGACCCTCAGTGTTAACACAGTTTAATAGATGTTGCAGGTCTTGTAGCTTGTTGCTTAGGATGACAGTGTCGTCAGCATATCGTATTGTATTTACATATTCTCCATTGATTTGTACTCCCATTCGTTGTCCTTGAGTAGCCCGTTTAAAGATTTTATCTGAATATATATTAAAAAGCAGTGGAGATAGTATGCAGCCCTGTTTGACGCCTCGCAGAATTTTACTTTCTTCTGTGAGTTTTCCATTTAGCCTTACTGTTGCTTTCTGCTGCCAATATAGATTTTTAATAATTCTTACGTCTCTGCTGTCTACCCCTACGTTATTTAAAATGTCTCTGAGTTTTCTGTGCTGTACTCTGACGAAGGCCTTCTCGTAATCGACAAAACATACGAATAAATCCTTGTGTTGGTCCCGGAATTTTTTCAGAAGTATAATTAGAGCGAATATAGCCTCTATAGTACCTAGGGCGTTTCTAAACGGTCCAGTAGTGAAGCTTAATACTCCTCGGTGGTGGTCTTGTCTTATTCTAAATAGTTTATAAGCACCACGTCATGTGAATCCAAAAAAAACTGTTGCCATGACTTTTCCTGAAGACGGAACCGTTTTTGCTTTTTTGGCGTACTTTCACCTGCCCCCACCCACTATTTAGACTGCTGCTTTGTCTCTGGCATGTAATGGTGAATCCATGTTTCATCTACAGTTATAAAACATCGAAGAAACTCAGCAGGATTGCATCTGAATAAGTGTAAACACTCTTGCGAAGTGTTCATTCGAAGGTGTTTTAGGTCGACTGTTAACAAACGCGGCACCCATCGCGCAGAAAGATTTTTCATGCCAAGAACATCATGTAAAATGTAGTGGATATGATCTATCGAGATGTTTGGTATACCAGCGCTCATCATCTTGAATTGATGTACGACCACGATTAAATTCAGCAGCCCATTTTTTTACTGTCGAAAACGAAGGAGAAGAATCATTTAAAGTAGAATCTAACTCATTTTTAATGTCCGTAGGAGTTAAGCCCTTTAAAACAAAGTACTTTATAACCGCCCGAACTTCAATTTTATGCATCTTTCACAAAATATCGAACCTTATGTGTTCACTCGATCGCCACAAACAAGCAACTGAACGCAAACATCTGAAACTTCGCAGGGCGTCATCTCAAGTTTAATGCTTACAAAATATTATAGTTATTTGATCCTACTAGCGCCCTCTCTGTTTCAGGCCGAGAACTTATCGAACCATCCTCGTAATAATGACATTAGTAGGACCAAGTCTTGAGGCATAAAAATTTATTAAGTTATTAAATAAATTGTCTAACCGGCTCCATGACTAACATTCCTCTGCTGGTGTTCAACATTGCTTGCAAAACAATTGAAATATAAGGTTACCTAACGGTTACATAAACTCTCTATTTTCCAAACACTCACGATTTATTTTTAACTGTTTTAATATAAATTAAAAACACGGTGCTAAGTATAGCACGTAATATCGATCTGGTTTTTACTTTATTTTTAAATATTTTAGATTTTAATAACGTGTTAAGGTATTTTCAGTAAGACGCGTTGGTTTAAAAATAATCGTTGATCATACAATATTTATTTCTACCAAAAGTAAACATAGGTAATCATGCACGTACATATTTTTATATTTATTTTTAAGAAAATTCACGAAATGCTCATTTTTTTTAACATTTTTGTGGGGGATCAAATGGATTAAGGTATATCAAGAATTGCGAATGAATAAGTCTTACTTTATACTAATATATATGTTACCTCTGAGCCCCGATTCTGTAAGCATATTTTTTGACATTCCCTTTCCTTATCTCTTTTACGACATTGAGATACGTTACTACAGACTGAACAAAGATAAAGGATCCTTATTATGACATTCTCTTTCCCTGTACTTTTATAGAATCGCAGCCCTAGTGTTCCTCAAGGTACTCACCTCACCCCTCTCCTTTTTCACTGCTTTATTAACGATATTGAGGACATCATAACTTTTAGTAGATGTCTTCTTTATGCAGATAATTTAAAGATATTTTGAGTTGTCGGGAGTAGCAACGCCTGCGAGGGCATTCAGCAGGATCTAGCTCGATTCTCTGAATGGTGTAAGTTAAATTTTATGCACCTCAATATTAATAAATGCTCCATTATAAGTTTTTATCGTAAAAGGGATTGGAATACTTTTGATTATTTTCTTGATAATTACACGGTTAATCGTGTTGAATGTGTGAAGGATCTGGGCGTTGCATTTGATAGGGCCTTCGCTTCGACACACATATTGAAAATATTGTGAACAAAAGTTTGAAGTTTCTCGGGTTTGTGAAGAGAATGCTTACAGATTTTGATATTGTAGACTGTTTTAAAGTGATATACTGCTCTGTAGTTCGATCAATCTTAGAATATGCCTCCCAAGTGTAATCACCTCATTATTTTACATACAAAGAAAAAGTGGAAAGAATACAAAGATAGTTTTTAAGTTTCATTGCCTTTAAACAGGGAATGTGGCAGGAGCGGTCTGTATATGATGATACTACCGATGCTTTGAGGCTGCTACCATTGTGTGTGAGGCGCATATATCTTAAACCTCGTTTAAAAAGCTTGTAAAAATAAAATTTACAAACCGATCGGGTCGTTTTTGGCTTAAATTTTAGTTGATAGATGCCCCTAAAAAGTTGGCGTGGTAGGTTGACAAAATCCAACATGGCGGATCCAATATGACGTTCAAAAACCCAATATAGTGGCCGAATTTTTGGAAATCAACTGATTTGCACCAAATTTAGTATACGGGGATTTTTGGGGTCGCTAGTCGCGATTAAGAGGTCGGATTTGCAAAATTCAAGATGGCGAATCCAATATGGCAGATGTATTTTTTTAAAATCGACCAATTTGAACCAAATTTGATATACGGGGATTTTTTGGATTGTCAATTACGGAGCTGATGATTTTCTAAAATCCTCAAGTTCAATATGGCGGACGTATTATTTGAAAGTCAACCGATTTGCACCAAATTTGGTATACGAGGATTTTTGGAGTTGCTGATCACGAATTTGAGGTCAGATTTGCCAAATTCGAGATGGCGAATACAAGATGGCAACCGATATTTTTGAAAATCGACCGATTGCTGATCATGAATCCAAGGTCAGATTTTCAAAATTCAAGATGAACCCAATAAAGTGGAAATTCAATAACCGAATTCTCTATATTAGGTAATCTTGGATTTCAAAAATCGAGCCTAAAATTTGGAATTAGCGACCTCAAAAACCTTCGTTTACCAAATTTTGTGCAGATCAGTTGATTTAAAAAAAAATATGTCTTTTATATTGAATCCGCCATCTTGAATTTTGCAAATCCGACCTTGGATTCGAGATCAGCGATCCCAAAAACCTTTGCTTACCAAATTTACTGCAAATCCGTTGATTTTCAAAAATTCAGCCACCATATTGGATTTTTGACCACCATATTGGATCCACCATGTTGGATTTTGTCAACCTACCACACCAGCTTTTTAGGGACGTCTATTAGCTAAAATTTAAACCAAAAACGACCCGATCGATTTGCGAATTTTTATTTTTACAAGCTTTTTTTGCTAGACAGTCGATTTTTCTACGGTTTCCGGCCGCCATATTTAAGCCGCCATATTGAATCTTTTAAAGGTGCACTCGCCATTTGAAAGTAGACATTGTAGGCTTTATGAAGAGCTCTTGGTTGTTTCTAATTTTGGTCGTAGCTCTGAGCCGATTGACTCGGAATGTCCCATATATATATATATATATATATATATATATATATATATATATATATATATATATATATATATATATATATATTGTGTTCCAAGGGGAAACAATTAGATCTAAATATGAAAAACTTTGAAAATGTAACAGTATCTCGATGGGGGCAACCCCAACAAATATTTTCAAGATGGTGACACTTCCGATTATACTAGAAGTAGGTGTCAATTTGCTAAGTTTAAATGAGACACTCTATATATTATTGCATTTTTCGATTTTGGGCAAGATTCTAGGCACATTTTGTGTATCATATCCTATACCTAAGTCAAAGTTTTTTTTGTCAAAAATAACGTTTGCAGGCCCTAAAATAATGATCAATTTTTCCTATAAGAAAGCTTTTTTATTTAATTTGGGTTAGATTCCTTATTAAAAAGAGCCGATTTTATTAAATTTTCATATTTTGATAACCAATAATACAGGGTGTTCAAAAAGTAAGATTAAAAGTTAAATTGAAAGAATCTTCAAAACTCAATTTTTTCAAATGCTAACCCCCCAAGTTTTGATCTTATGTAGCATTAAAAAAAAGGGCAAGTTTTCGTAAAAAAGGCAAGTTTTCGTAAGATTGTCTATACCGACCTTGAAATCATTGCAAAGTATATGAATCTCGCTTAGTACTGAGTTCAAATAATTTATGGATATCATAACAAATTCAAAACTAAAAATCGAAATATAAATTTTTATAAAAAAACCTAAAAGCGCTAAAATCCAAAAAATAACAATATAAATTTTTAGATGAAATTGAAATTTTTGATGTCTGTGCCATATTATCTCTCAATGAAACAAACTACAGTGAGAAAGCGGAATTTTAGGTATTAGTTTGGTGCCTGCTTCAAAAATTTCAATTTCATATAAAAATTTATATTGTTATTTTTCACTTTTTGGCGCTTTTTTAGCAGTCGGTTCAAATTTTTACAAAAATTTTATTTATTAATTACTACCACTTTTTACGAATAAAATCATTCAGAACCACTTATGATCAAATCTTTTTTTTGCCACATATAAAATGGCTACCGCTTAAAACAGTCTGAATAACCAAACATTAGTAAAATGTAATGCCTGACTTAATCTGAGGACATAGAAGAGAGACATCTCACCGGAGTTGGCAATAGGGTCGAACGAACTAAGGCAAGGAACTATTGGCTTTTACCAACCATTTTGCATCGTCCTGTGGACAAGAACAAGATCAACTGCAAGCTATTTGAAAACGCTATTAATACTACCCACAAAATACTGCTTGGTTTTATACGAAAAAGTGAAAAACAAGAAAGAAATAATAAAGAACATACTTGGTTTTTATAGTCCATTCTTTGAAAAGTCGTAAAACACCTATTGAGAGTATTGCAAAACTTTATAGAAATAATAATTGGGCATTGTATTTCTTGTATTTCTAAAAAGGACAAAAAAAAACGAAAATTTATATTAAAATTTTATTGCCATTTATCGTCATCACTCACAATTGACGTTTTAGGTACCCTCGTTATCAGATTTATAGTTCTTAATTTTTTTTTTACATAATCATTTTCATGAGAAAATTATGGCAGGTTAACATCAAATTAATGTATAGTTTTAAAATAATTTTGTTGGAAGAAAACTGATTAATTTAATTAAACAAGTCTTACCGAAAACAATAAAATATAAAATAGTACACTTGATTTTAGGAACATATTGCATTTAAATCAGTCTATTGAACTATTAAATACTTAAGTTATAAAACCTTAACAACCTAAAAAGTTTTATACTGAACAATACTTTATATTAAATTAATTATTGACATGAATAGCCGATGCCTCATAATTAATTTCTATATTGTGATGTTAATTGTCCAACGTTGTCACAACATTTTTACTGTTGGATTAATTCTAATCTTTTTGACAATAAATTATTAATTAAACATAAAAGTTTTATGGACTGTAATAAAATCGTTTTAAATGTCATAATTTGTGAAGGTGTTAATACATTTTAAAGTGACACAAGTAAAGATTATGTAAACCAAATTGGAAATTGGGAAAAAAATCTTTGTGGGTGGATTTTTAATGTTATCGCATACTTTTTAATGAATAAGTTTAATCGTGGATGATCTGTCTTAAAAAAGGCAAATGGATTAAGATGTGATGATCTTGCTGTTCACTCAATCGTACTATTTCTTCTACGTTATTTTTATGCAAGATCAGGTAATGTGATACCATAGATGATGATAATAGATGTCATTCCGACAAGCATTCATTAAAAAAGTCGCTTCGTGTTTTTCGAAAAACTTCTGCGCAATCAATTAAATTATGACGTTTTTCTAAAAATTTAAAGATGGTCGTTTTACCCCATTTGAAAATTCCTGATGTAGTATCGCTGTCAGCTATTGCATGTAACATTAAAATATAAGCTTGATCTTTTGAATATGCAGATGAACTTTCCCATAAATATATTTTTGTGTACACTCGAGCATTTTCAGGTTTTAAAAAGTAAATAATTTTTTCAACTGGAGTTCATGCAGTCAGTATTAGCAAATTAACATCATCGCCAGTAACGATCAATACTAAAAAAAGACAGACCATCGCTACTCGAACAGTTGAGTAGCAGACAGATATCGTTCAATGTTATAGGAGTGAACGGAATTAGGGACTGAGTGCATATTCATTCAGAATCATATAGTCTGTACGTATTTTAATGTGTGAGTCACACATACCAATACTTCCATATTTTTACTTATATTGAACTTCCGATGACGAGTACTAGCCGCAGAAGGGTGTGTATTTGTAGGAAAAAATATTAGGAAAATTTTTGTAGGAAATTGCGTGATGTACAACTTTTATTTGACCTATTTCTAAGATAACACCTATCGTCTACAGGAAAAATGCAAAAAACAGTCTTATTTGATCTTTGACCTTGAATAAAATTTTAAGCGGACGTAGGGTCACTAGGGACTTTTGATATTTTATTTGCAACAATGTATTTATGACGTTGCAATTTTCAATTCTTTGCGAATTTTTGCGAAGTTAAATATCCATAACCCAACTCAATGAAAAGAAGGTGGCAAGAAATAGAGAGGTTATCTGCTTTTTGTTGACCTCACAAAAGCATATGATACGGTGCCAATCCAAAAATTATGGCACGTGATGGAGAAGCCTCCAATTACCAATACAGCGATCCAAGCCATCAAACAGCTATACGACCAAGCATTTCCCAGAATTAAGATCGGCAATAACTTATCAGACAGCTTTCATGTGACCAAGGATGTTATTTATCACCAGCTCTCTTTAAAATCTACTTGAATGAAGCTTTAAAGAATTGGAGAAGATCATGCAGTAGAATTGGAATAGAATTAAATAATGACACCCATTTATACACGCTTCATTTTGCAGATGACCAAGTGGTAGTGACCCAAGATAAAGACCTCGAATTTATGACGAGGAAACTATTTAAAGAATACGCAGAATGGGGATTAACCGTCAACTGCAGTAAAATTAAATATATGTGTATCGGTGGAGAAGAAACAGATTTGGAAGTGGATGACAATATCATAGTGAAATCTTGTTCTGATTATACCTACCTTGGAACAAAGATCAATCAAAGTGGATGAACTGAAGAAGAAATATTGGAGCGAATAACTAAAGGGAAAAAAGCTATCGGATGCCTAAACTCACTATTATGGTCAACAAACATCTTCAAGGAAAGAAAACATCTTTTATACAATGCAATAATTAAAAGCGTTGTATTGTATGGATGTGAAACATGGCAGATAAATAAAACTTTAGAACGTAAACTGCTGGCTCTTGAAATGGACTTTTGGCGAAGATCTGTCGGAAAGTCAAGGATCGAACGGATAACCAACGAGAAAATTAGAGAGATTATGGGCGTAAAAAAAACTATTCTCGATAAAATCGAACAACGTCAGCTGGTATGGTATGGACATGTGGAGAGAATGACGGACGAACGTCTACCAAAGCAAATCCTAAAATGGACACCAAATGAAAAAATGAAAAGAGGAAGATCAAAAGTTACCTGGATTAAGGGCATCAACCGAGCCATGTCCGAAAGAAACTTACTTCCAGGGGATTGGGAAGACCGAAAACAATGGAAACTGGGAACCGGAAGGTTATGAAACCGGATATATATATATATATATATATATATATATATATATATATATATATATATATATATACATATATAAATATCCATTTTGACTGGATTAATACTATTATAAAGATACTTAAAATTGTTAAAAGTAGCTATTTAATACATGCTAAAATCAGTTTCGTAACATCCCAAAAAGTATTTAGGAAACTCAATCGACCGTTAAATCAATTCTTAAACATCCAATCAAATAAGCTTTTTATTAACGAATTTTATCGACTCGTTATCACGGTTAGTTGTTATTTAGTATTTACCCAATCTTACTTGTTTCAAACTCTAATAAAATACTCCTTTCTATTCCTGCGAATTAAATAATCGCATCGGCATCGAGAGCTTTCAGCGTTCCGAGCATTCAGCAGGCAGCCTGAGCTTTTAGCGGTGGCAGGATTGCTCTTGGCAGGATTGTTCTCACACAGGTCGCTGACTCCTGCTGATGCGGAGACAATATCTACGGGGTTGTCACATCGCTTTTTTAGTCATCAGTGCAATTAAATAATATACGAAATTATGTGATTTAGATAATATTTTTAAACAATTGTATAATGTACAGGGTCTTTTTTATTTTTTGCACCCTACATAAAGGCTTTGTTTTAAAAAATGAAAAATAAAAAACTCTAAATACGAAAGTTCTAGGATTTTTTCTAAATTATCTTTTAGATTTGTTTACAAAAACAGTGACGTATCGTAAAAATTGAGAAACTACAGAAATTTTATTTTTTTTAAATGAAACACCCTGTATATTCTCTACAAGAATGAAAGTTATTTTTCTTTTGATTTAAGAAATTTAAATTATTAATAAACTGGCACAAAAGAGGATCAAAGAAATAACCCGAAAACTACAGGGGAATCAGCCTACAGAACAGTTCAGCCAAATTGTTTACCAAAATACTGTCACAACAGATCGTAGACAAGTTAGGGGCGTGCGAAGAACAGCAGGGCTTCCGGAATAACCGCTCTACTATCGACGGTATATTTATTATCAGACAGCTGGTTGAAAAATCTATCGAATACGATAAACCGCTGTTCATTTGTTTTGTGGACTTTACACAAGCATTCGACCGAGTCAAACTGGAACACATAACAGAATTACTGCGAAGAAAACAAGTAGTCGAAGCAATCATACGCACAATATACGAACTGAATTCCAAAAACATTATGGTAATTAAAACAAATAACACTCTAACAGAGGAAATCCCTCTATCCATAGGAATAGGACAGGGTGATAGCCTAAGTCCAACACTTTTCAATGTAATCATGGACGAAATGATTGATGAGGTAAAAAGCACAAATATTGGGTGCCTAATGGGACACAACACCGTTCAGATTATATACTTTGCAGGCGATGTTGCCTTGACAGCAGATAGCGAGGACAACTTACAAAGAATGCTTTTCCATTTCAATCGAACAGCCAAACAGTATAATATGAAAATATCTGGAGAAAATCAAAGAAATGGTAATAGCAAAAGAACCGGTAAGATGCAAACTAATGGTTGATGACAAACATATCGAACAGGTTGGGAAGTTTAAATACCTGGGAGCACATATAACAAGTAGCAGGGCAGTAACTGAAGAAATACGCACACAGGCCAACAAAACGGCCATGATATCAGGTCAACTAAGAGACATAATCTGGAACAATAAACATATGACGGTTGAGAGCAAAGCAAGAATTTACAAAGTCTGTGTAATACCGATACTGACCTACGGCGCAGACACAAGAAATGAAACCACAAAGACAAAACAAATTATGAGAACTACAGAAATGAAAACGCTGAGAATGATCACGGGAACAAGTTTAACAGATAGAATAAGAAACGCAAAAATACGCGAGGACAGCGGAGTGGAGGATGTTGTGAAGTGGGTTCGAAACCGTCGTAGGCAGTGGAGAGATCACGTGGAACGAATGGACGATGACATACTAGCAAAAATCGTGATAAGAGAGAAACCAAACACCAAAAGGCCGCCTGGACGGCTCCCCAAAAGATGGAGAAACAGCTGGATTTCGACCTCAAACGAGGATCGATGAGGCATTGTATAGATAACAGAACTTGGTTCTACTTAGAAGAAGAAGAAGAAGAATAAACTGATACAAAAAACAGGTGACAGACAGGTGGTCTGGAAAACAAATGCTTTATTTTAATTTGCATTGTGACGTTTTATTAAGGTTTCGAATACTTATTATATTGACTAATATAGGTCTTTAAATTGGCCTAGGAAACATTTAAAAATGGGTTATTCAGATGAAGAAAATCATCAGATAATTTGAATAATAATCGGGAATAGATCTTTCCAGATCTTCTAAAAATTACATCATTTAATAATTTGTTTTACAATACTAGAGTGAACAATTACGTTAAAAAAGGAGTAAAATATTTATCATCTTCTTCATTTCTAACGACGGTTCTTATTTTTACGTCTAAGACTTTTCATTTCGTTAAATTTTTTCATAGTGTATCTTATCCCGTTACCAAAGAAACCCAATGCAAAAAGATGCGAACATCACAGACTTATCAGTCTAATGTGTCATACATTAAGGCTCTTCTTAAAAATGATACACCAAAGAATATTCAAGAAATGTGAAAGAGACGTGAGCGACTCCCAGTTTGGATTTAGACAGAGATTAGGTACAAGAGAGGCGATAGTTGCAACACAGGTACTGGTACAAAATTGCTATGACCAAAGAAAAGTTGTGTGCCTATGTTTCATAGATTATGAGAAGGCTTTGGATCGTGTTCAACATCAAAAGTTAATACAACTCCTCGAAAGGCTCGACATCGATCAAAAGGACATCAGATGCATCCAAAATTTGTATTGGAACCAGAATGCACTGGTAAAAATTGAAAATGGCATGACCAATACTGTAAAAGATGAGAGGGGAGTGAGACAGGAGTGCGTATGATCTCCGCTCTTATTTAATCTATATTCGGAGACAATTTTCCGAGAGGCCTTAGAAGATGTAAAAAAGGGCATTAGAGTAAATGGTGTATGGATTAACAACATTCGTTATGCCGGTGACACGGTCCTGATAGCCGAAAATATAGATGATCTACAACAAATATAAATATGGTTGGACAACACAGTGCATCTATGGGTCTGAACATCAATACTAGGAAGACAAAGTTTATGATCATCTCCAGAGACTTGGATGCATTTACAAACTCCGAAATAACATTTGATGCAGCGCCCATTGAAAGAGTGGACAAGTTGAAATACCTGGGAACATGGCTTTGTGAGGACTGGATATCGAACAGCGAAACAAAAAGCCGTGTTGAGCAAGCCCGACAGGCTTTCGTGAAGCTTAAAAATGTGCTTACCTGCTCAGAATTCGATATTGACTTGAGGGTGAGGTTTATGAAATGCTACGTATGGTCAGGGCTTCTTTATGGCGTGGAGGGTTGGACCCTAAAAACGAGTAATATCAATAAACTGGAAGACTTCAAGATGTGGCTGTATCGCAGAATTCTTAAAATCTCATGGACGGAGAAGAGGACAAATGAGGAAGTTCTGGGGCGTGTAGGAAGAGAGTGTGAACTATTCGAAGTAGTCAAGAAAAGAAAAACAGCCTATCTGGGACATATCATGCGAAACGAAAAATATGGGTTCTTACAGTTGATGATTGAGGGCAAAATTGAGGGCAGAAGGGGAATGGGGAGGAAGAAAATGTCTTGGCTTCAGAACATAAGACAATGGGCAGGGTTACGTGATGTACAAACACATCCATTAATGGATATGCATCCGAGGAAGAAGAAGAAGTATCTTACTGTACTAGTAGAAGTACTCGACGACCAGAGTATATATGACAGTATTCCAATTGTACTCTAAATATATTTTTATTATTATCTCTTATAATAAAGCCTCTATGTATTAAAAACCATACATAGCGGCCAACGGTAGAACCTCTTTCTTTTAAAAGTCGATTAAAAAAGATAAAATACACCTCTGTCTTATTTATACTACCACATTAAAACTATTCAAGATTGTATTGGTCAAACAACACTCCTACCAGGTGCTTTTGTAAAGTGAACGAATGAGAATGAAAAGTAAGTACCACTACGGTTGATTGAGAACAAATTTAATTACGCGCTGGAGCCGGCCCTGATGAGTAGAATTAAATAAATGGTAAACCTCGAAGAATGTTCTCCCAGAACGATAGATTGTTCACATCATAGGCATTTATTTTAATTTGGCAACTACGGAAGATTCTTTTTTTGCCTCTTCGATATAAATTACGAAAGGAATTGGCAATGTTGCGATTCTTTAACAGAGACATGTGAATGTTAACTGGTGGAAGGAGGTAGTGATTTTTATAGGGCATGTCACGCGAGACGGCCTTATAATATACAAATTATTCTAAAAAGTGTAAATTCATTAATGTTTTTAAAGCAGTTTATAAAAGTGTACTCAAAAGAGCTCTAAACGAATTGAAATTCAATATAATAGCATGACTTTTCAAGGTGAAATTGGAGTTTTGGCAGTTTAGCAATTTTCTTCATAAACATTGGTACCCTAATGGGAACGGTGCCTGCCCAGAAAGCAGGGTGATCTGAGGTCGAATCTAGATGGATGAATAATGTTAATTTAAACCTTAATTGTCAAAATTTAGTTCACGTTAGTGGATCAGATAGTTACTTTTCATTGATATTGTAATTTGTTTTTACAAGTAATTTTACGATAGATATAATCAAAATGCTTGTTAGTTCTAATACTAACTAGATATGGCATTACTTTATACGTAATTATTTTGATTATTGTTTAAGTAATATTAAATAAGTAACTTTTGGTACCTTACGAGTTTAATATTTTTCTACATTTCCTAAACCGAACTGTTATTTATTAAAAAGAGGAAATATTTTCCATTTATAAACCTTATGTTGTTGTAGCACTAAATAAAGGGTGCTTTTTATAGAGGTATAGAACTTTTAAATGGAATAAAACAAAGATGAATTTTTTAAATTGACATGAAATTTACTTTATTCGAAAGATAACCTTCTAACATTATAATTTAAATATGACTTCTGGCATATGACCGCCACGGCTGGCTCGGACGTAGTCTAATTTGGAGGTCCAATTTTCGATGACTTTTTCCAACATTTGTGGCCGTATATCGGCAATAACGCGGCGAATGTTGTCCTCCAAGTGATCAATCGTTTCGGGCTTATCGGCGTAGACTAGCGACTTCACATATCCTCACAGAAAATAGTCTAGCGGCGTTAAGTCTCACGATCTTGGAAGCCAATTCACGGATCCGAAACGTGAAACTATGCGGTTACCAAACGTTTCCTTCAATAAATCAATCGTGGCACGAGCTGTGTGACATGTTGCGCCGTCTTGTTGAAACCACAGCTCTTGCACATCATGGTTGTTCAATTGATGAACGAAAAAGTCAGTAATCATGGCTCTATAGCGGTTACCATTGACTGTAACGTTCTGACCAGCATCGTTTTTAAAGAAGTACGGACCAATGATTCCACCAGCCCATAAAGCACACCAAACAGTCAGTTTTTCTGGATGTAACGATGTCTCAACATACACTTGAGGATTATCATCACTCCAAATACGGCAGTTTTGTTTATTGACGTATCCATTCAAACAAAAGTGAGCTTCATCGCTAAACAAAATTCGCTTATGAAAATCGGGATCAACGGCAATCTTGTTTTGGGCCCATTCACCGAATCTACGCCTTGCTAGGTGATCGTGTGGCTTCAATTCTTGTACGCAAACCAAGATCTTTTCGCAAAATCTTCTATAAAGTGAATGGACACATATCCAATTCCTGTGCACGATGGCGGATAGACTGATTTGGGTTTTCCTCTACGCTACGCTCTACAACAGCAATTACTTCTTCTGTACGCACTGTACGACGTCTCTGTGGATGCGTATTATCATTTAGAGTAAACGTGGTGCGAAAACGTTCCATAGTTAATCGAATTAATTGCTCTGATGGACGATTATGTTGACCGTAAAATGGACGTAGTGCGCGATACGTATTTCGAACAGAACCATGATTTTCAAAATAAATTTGCACAATTTGGAAGCGTTGTTCGGGCGTCAGTCTATTCATGTTGAAATGCCAAACCAAACTAAACATAAATCACTTGACAGCTGACAAAATGGCCGCCAGTTAAAAAAGTGTTGCCAACTTAAAGTTCTATACCTCTATAAAAAACACCCAAAAGAGGAAATATTTTCCATTTATAAACCTTATATTGTTGCAGCACTAAATACTTTAAATAGCAAATTAAGACAATCGTTGTTTAGAATATTTTAGGACCTTCAGAGAAAAAACTTTTTTAATAGGATATTTTGTAAAAAAAAACTTCATTATGAAATTAAAAAATAAATATAGACCATTTAAAAAAATATATAATTTATGTCTATTCGATTTTTTAGTTCATTGTTTTTTGGACGACATTTTCTCTTTAATTTCTTTTTATAGGCTGCTAAAAATATTTAAATTAATTACCGGCTTTAAATAGTTATCCTATTTGGTAAGAGATGGCGTTACTATCTAAGCCGATAAAACAGGATTCTATATTGGGTGTTCTATTAGACCATTTTAACACGAGTGAGTTTGCCCACTTCGCCGATGGATGGCTTTGCATGTCGATTCAAATACACTATTGCAACATATCTCTCACTTTCTTGTTCTGGGGGGAGCATTTAATCAACATTGTATTATAACTAAAATGTGGTTGTCGGACTTGCATTGTCTTTATTTTTATTTCTAGAATTTATAGAATCGGAAAATATAGACAATTACCTCGTGACCCCACTAAATCTATAGAGTCAAAAATCTACAGAACACTAAGAAAATACCAAGACCATATACCTGACAACCTACGATCGGCGCTCACACCACACTACAGTAAGCCACCACATCTTTACGGACTACCAAAAATTCATGAAACGAACATACCATTGAGGCCAATAACCAGCTCCAGAGGATCCCCAACAAATGCACTGGCAACGTTTCTTTTAAAAATCATACAACCTTTTGAAGGTAAGACGAACACATATGTTAAAAATTCCACACGTTTCGTGAACATTATTAGTAGCATTAATCTAGAGCCAAACGACAGATTGATAAGCTTTGATGTGGAAAGTCTGTATAATAAAGTACCATTAGGGAAATCACTAGACATAATCAAAACTAGTCTTTCAAATGATACTATTTTATCAGATCGAACCACGTTACCACTGGACGGGGTGATGGATCTTTTGGAGTAGTGCCTACGTAGTGCTTACTTTCAAGTAAAGGACGGGTTCTACGCTCAGGATGACGGGCTTCCGATGGATTCTTCACTCTCTCCAGTCGTCGCCAATACATACATATATATATATATATATATATATATATATATATATATATATATATATATATATATATATGATACCTTCATCGTATGGAAGGGCAATGATCAAGAACTTAATGATTTCCTGAAACATCTAATTAACATTCGACCTACAATTAAGCTTGCCATGGAAAAAGAGGTAAATGATTTTGCCTTTGCTAGATGTTATGGTGAATCGCTCAAACGAAACTATTAAAACTTCAGTATACAGAAAGCCAACACATACTGGACAATATCTTAATCGTAGTTCCAATAATTTTGTTGTAACAAAACGGCGAATTATACGCAACCTCTATAATCGCGCTATATCTATGTGCAATAATGCAAATATTAAATCCGATTTTCAACAGAATAAAACTTATTGACGATGTTATAAATAACTTTAGAACAACGAACACTGGATGGCAAGAAACACATTCTTTCTTCACAATAGGCATGATGACTGATTTTGGAAAAATACTCCACGATGTTTTTACGCACCTACTTTAAACAAAATAAATCTTATTTCCGCAAAAAATTAATGTTTTGAATGAAAAATTAACCTTTTTAAAATCCAATTTAAATTTCACACCAAAACGCTAGAATCGTAATGGCGTCCGTCTGTGACGTCATCCTTTCGTAAACATTTGACAAGTTATATCATATTGCTTGTTTTGATTCATATTTTCCATTATTTTGTACGATAATCATGAATTCTAATGTGTATCGATGGTGTGCAGTTCCTAGATGTAATAATACTTCGATAAAAACTCCAAATAAGTTATTTATTAACGTGCCAATGAAGAAAAATATCAGAAATACGTGGCTAAATCTTGCAAGGCGAGACTCCCAGCTTCTGAATCTATTAATTGGTGGTGTCTAATTGAAGAAAATGACAAAGATGTAACACAAACAAAACCACCTACAGAACATTTAGAACTCAGACACTTCATCAGAAAGTTCAGGTACGTACCCATTGCTTTTTTTATACCGGTAACCTATTTTAGTGAATTTATTCATTCTGTTAGCCGGTTTAATCATAACATAGGTAGTTATAATTTCAAATAATCTTTGTGGTACCTATTATTATTATTATAATATTATTATTATAGTCTGTTGCAAAAATTATAGTACATAATAATGTGCAAATAGTTACAGTTTGTTCACAAGTACTTATTTTTATTTTTTAGCTTTACATACAAGTGAAGATCTAGAAGCACCTACCACCTTTCCAAAATCAGCTGTTAAATCGGTTATTATACAAATTCAGAAGTAAAGCTGTCCAGACTGAAAAAACAGTGCACCAGTTAACCTCTTGGCAAATTTGAGCTTTTGGCCTTAACAAATCCTTGTTCCATGACGTTGTTGTACTTTTGATAGCAGGAAACTGACACACTTGATAGTTTTATCCACAAAATATCTGATTAATGATGCAAATAAAGACAAATTCGAATGATAAAGGCGATAAACAATTGACTGATGTGATGTTTACGAAAGCGTGACGTCACGCGCTTCTGATTGGTGTTCGATCTAATATGGCCGATTTCTATATTTTGTGTTTTTATTTTTACAAAAATAAATATAATCTCGCATGTAATCTAAAAATAAATGTGTTTTTTAGAATCTGTTGATCCTATATAATTACTTCAAGTCATAATTTCAGTGATTCTTCGTTACAGTCATCATGCCTATTCCATACATTAAGGGAACTTCGGAGAAAATAAGACCAATTGCCGGTAGTTATAATATAAAAACAGCCTTTAAAATCAAGAAATACATTTAGAGCTCATTTAGCAAAAACAAAACCAAAAAGTACCTATAAGAAAGAATGTGTTTACAAAGTTCCATGTGAGTGTGGTGAAATGTATATTGGAGAAACCAAACGACCACTAGAAGTTAGAATTAAGGAACATAAAAATCATACACAAAAAGGGGAAACGTCGAGATCAGGTATTGCAGAACACGCCTGGGATAAACAACACCATATAAAATGGTCTGAGGCTGCGGCAATATATATAAAAACAATAATGGAATCTTCAGTAAACCGAGTGTTGAGATACCTAATCTTTGACAACCACTACTTTGTAACATCAAATGATTGAGGTGTGTATAGTGAAGCGAAACTTTGCGCTTCAGTGGACACACTTCATATATAAGCTCGTAGTCTTAAGACAAAACATTCAGTTTATACTTGAAAACGATTAGAGATTCAACCTAATCGAAACGTCGCAAAAATAAATAAAAATAAAGACAATGCAAGTTCGACAACCACATTTTAGTCAATCTTCAACTCTGTATTATAACATTTTAAGAAAAGAGGTACGGTTGATAATAACAATGACCGAAGTAAGGAGAGGAGCTCGATCGTGCGTTTGCAATAGAGGCCCACATTTGTGATGAATGAAAATGATTTCAATAAATAATCATTGGAATGATTGATTAGTTAAGCATAAAAAAAATTTCTGTTGTGCCAAAGGCTCTCCACAAAAAAAAAAGAATCTCATAGCATACTACGTTTCCAAGTCTCTCCATTACCTAATCTCAGAATGCACCTTCTTCCAGCTCTCTCCACCATATTTTTAGCGATTTTCCCACCCTTTTTTTAGAATTTTTGGGCATGGCTCCATTAATGCGCCCATGTCAACTATTTTTCCAAGGATTTCCCTCCGAAATGACTAGCCTAGCTCAATTTCAAAATGGCGAGTTTTACGATAATATTTGTTACTTCAATTTTCTAATAGCAGATTCTAGACATCGATTTAGCAGGATTTTTATAAATCCTAATAATATATACATAATTTTATATGTCCGGTTTACCAAGAAAAAAATTTTTGGAGTGCCTGAACTAGATAGACATACCATTAGCATGATTTATCTCTCCTTAGTGTCCTCCTAAAGGTATCTCGTAACGTCCATGGCATTCTTTAACAAAATCGTATTTAACCCAAACGATACGCTACAGGGGCGAAATAAACGCATAAGCAGAAAAGAGAGAGAACAAGACGAGTGCTAACGTCCTTTTATTCTTTTCTCGCTCTTCGTTCGATCGCCGCTTTACTTGTCTCGTGCGTCCACCGCTTCGCTTTTGTTTCTACTTCCTTGTTTTTCTTGTTAATAAGTCTATGCATCGTCCCTTTCCATCTTGTTGAGTTATTCGCGTGTCGTCCTTTTTTGTCTTGTTAAAACGACTGTACGGTCGATCTTGTGTGGACTTAGCGCGAGCCGTCAGTTTTTCTGGTTCTGATGGCATTCCCAGGATTATACGAGGGGTGTTTAAATACAGGTGTATAAACTGTTGTTATTGTAGCGTTTTACAATGAATTTCTAATGTGATCAATTAATTGTAAAAAGATAAAGGTAAATTAGTTCAGAAGAGTAGAATTTAAATTCAGAATTTCATGGTGATTATGAGGCAGTATGCCTCGAGAATTCTGAGAGAGGTGAAAGTTCGATTAGAGTGAAAAATGTAAAGCTTTATTTTGTTAGTCGTAATATAACAACTATGAAAGATGAAGTAATCCAAGAAATTACTAAAAATGGTTGTCGGACTTACATTGTTTTTATTTTTATTTATTTTTAGGACGTTGGGTTCTATCTCTAATCTTTATCAAGTATAAATTGAACGTTTTATCTTAAGACTACGAGCTTGTATAGAGACTGTGTCCATTGAAGCGCAAAGTTCTGCTTCATTGTACACACCTCAATGATTTAATGTTACAAAGTAGTGGTTGCGAAAGATTAGGTATCTAAACACTCGGTTTACTGAAGATTCCATTATTGTTTTCAATGTTTTCAAGCCGCTTCTATGAATTTTCTTTTTTTCATGTTGCGTTCCATATATATATATATATATATATATATATATATATATATATATATATATATATATATATATATATATATATACATATATATATATATATATATATATATATATATATATATATATATATATATATATATATATTGCCGCAGCCTCAAACCATTTTATATGGTATTGTTTATCCTAGGTGTGTTCTACAATACCTGATTTCGACGTTTCCCCTTTTTGTGTATGAGTTTTATGTTCCGTAATTCTAACTTCTAACGGTCGTTTGGTTTCTCCAATATACATTTCACCACACTCACATGCAGGCGCGGATCCAGGGGGGGGGGCAATCCCCCCCTCAAGAGCTTTGAGTTCAGGAAAATAGACCCGATTCTGTCTCATACTATAGTTTATTCAAGAACTAGAGAGAGTAATAAATCATTTTAATTTTATACCCTTTTTTTCTTCGCAAACTGCCTGTGTTCTTTAGTCCGGTGTCTTTGGCAAAATTTGTTAGACACATATATTTTTCATAGGAATGGGTTAGAAATTTTATAATCAAAAATACAGTTTATAATAATGGATTTTTTGGGTTAGATAACAATAGATATTTGGAAATGTGAAGTGTTAAAAAGGATTTTAATCCTTGTCATAGGCGTCGGAAGGAGGTTTATTTTATCACTAAGTATTTATTGGTTAGAATATTATTTCGGTAATAAACCTAAAATAAAAAGTTTTTATAAACGCTTTGTTCGCGGTAAGGATTTAGAACCGATTCTGAACTAATATGCATGAGCCGTTGAAATAGCAGCGTTTGCGGACAACAAAGTTCAGAATTTATAGTTACAGTCCCATGTTCGCGGAGAAAATAATTCGGTTCGAAATGGATTCTGAACCAGTCCTACCGGTTCTAAGGATTGAAGAAGAACTGTAAGTTCGGAATTTTATGCAGCGCCAGCGTTCATGCTGCGGCCGCAATGTGCAACTATTTGACAATTGTTTTTATTTTATTTTAGGTTTTTCTCTTTATGTCATTCGTTGCATTTGATGTTCCAGTATATATTTTATTATATTATATTGGTTTTACTTTAATTAGTGTTAATCGACCTAGAATCTTAAATAATAAGTTAAAAAAGTGATGGTTTGAACTTAAAAAAATATATTTTTAGTGAATACTCCCATTATGTCAAACCATTTATCATCCAGCGACGAGGACTTAAAAGAAATTTTAGAGTTACTCAAAATTCCTAAAAGTGCTAATTATTTTGAGGAAATTTTGCCCCCCATTTTCAGTTAAGCTGAGAAATGGACAAGAACTGGCGTGTATTATGGTTTGCGATAAATGAAGTTGCATCGTATAGGGACGTATCAGACCGGTTTTTAGTTTTATTAAAAATGTTTTTTGAATCAAAAAGAAATGGACCTAAAACTATTGCGTTATATTTTTTGTTTAGAAAAACCCCCATCTTTTTATTAGGCGTATGTTTAGAATTAGATTTACTTTGAGGCTCCCGAAATATGAACTTAACACAAAATAAAGAGTAAACAATAGATATCTGTTAAAATATATATTTGTTTATTAAAAATTGTATTCAGCAAAAAACAAGACGTTTTATTCCCAAAAGGAACTGACAGTTAGACTTTATATTATATAAGAATAACAATTATAATTCAATATTTCTTTAAAATAATACAAATAATAAAACCCAATAAAAGACAGTTTTAAGTTATTTAAAACAAAAAAAAAACAACTAGTTTAGTCAGCATTTAACACCGTATGCATACCAGAGTGGACGATTCAAAGTTCCAAAATCGTTCGCGGTAAAAACAAATCCTGAACCGGTTAATAACTGAGCATGCGCTGTACGGCAATCCTGAACTAATTCCGTACTAGTTCTGAATCGGTTCGGAAAGTGACCCGCGAACAAAGCTAATATTATTTTATTTCTTATGATTACTTAATAATTCACATACATTAGAAAATACAGATAATTTTGAGCTATTTAACACAAATCACAACTGTATTTTTTATTACTTTTTATTTTTGGCATAGAAACCGTTTTAGGCACACTCAGACTAAAATGTAGTCTTATTCTCTCAGACAATTGTAAGTTATAATTTAAATACTTACAAAATACCCATCATCAAAAAATACAAGAAGTTAAACATATATAAAAAATAAATTCGTTCATATAATATTAAAAAATTTTTGGGGCTATCGGTCATTTTATTATTAATTAAAAACATTTTTAGGACATTTGACGTTTCAGTTTGTTTATTTCTTAAACCATCTGTAGAATTACAATTAATGCCTTAGCGGGGGCATGTTGTGGAACATAACATCTCACCACCGCTTTCCGGCAAAACTGGACTTAAATAGAGGTCCAAGTTTGTGGAAAGTACAAGATACCGGTGGATCCCACTGATGAGTCCGCCACCGGTATCGGGACGAAACATTCATACACTTACGGTGGTTGAAAATAGATCGCTAGCTACATGTCCTTACCACCAGAGGCATTGCTATTTGCGACAAGGTGCATACAGTTGTATTACATTGATGTTAATCGGTATGGAACTTATTTGCAGACGTATAACTCTGTCTGAGTAGGCTACGACATTCCTCACAGATCTATCTATCTTCTTGGACACATTAAAGCCCGCTCCATTTCTGTGATCTGGGTCATTGTTTCCGGAGTAATAATAATAATAGTGCACTCACTGTGTGTAAATCAATTTAATATTATATTATATTGAAAATGTAGATTTCGTAAAATATCAGAATAAAGATGACCACTTAAAGTTAGGGTTGTACTGAAAAGATCAGATGGAATTTTTTTGCAAAATAATAAAGATTGTCCTCATCTGGTATTTTCAGTACCACTCTAACTTCAATATGGCACACGTGGTCATCTTTATTCTGTTATTTTATGAAAACTACATTTCCAATATAATATAATATTAAACTGATTTACACACAGTCAGCAGTGTTTGTTCGTGAATTATTGGTTGAAGATAAATACACAATATGTAAATACGTTGTTAATTATATCAACAAAATTCTTTATTGTTTTTAGCTGCACCCTATATATTCTGATGAAGGTAAAATAAATTCTTCTTCTGTGGATGTTGGCAATCACATTGGCCCATATGATCTTATTGACAGCTGTTCTAAATAAATGTACCGTCGTCATTCCTGTCCATTGTCTGATATTCCTCAGCCATGATGTTCGTCGGCGACCCTGAGTTCTTTTACCCTCTATCTTACCTTGCAAAATTAACTGAATTAGTTGGTATTTCTCATTGCGCATTACATGCCCTAAGTATGATATCTTTCTGATTTTCACATTGCGCATAATTTCTGGGTCTTTTTTCATACGTTGCATCACGGTGTTATTTGTGACATGATGGATGTAAGAAATTCTGAGCATGCGGAGGTAACACCACATTTCGAAGGCTTCCAGTCGTTTAGATGTTGTTTCTGTCAAAGTCCAGGCTTCCACTCCATATAGAAGAGTTGAAAAATACATAACATCTCAAGACTCGTGTTCTTATATCAATGTTCAGGTGCATATTGCACAAGATCTTTCTGAGGCGGTTGAAGACAGCTCTCGCCTTCTCTATGCGGCATCTAATCTCCTGTGAGTGGTCCCATTCTCTGTTCAGACTGCATCCTAGATACGTAACTTTGTCAACAGTTTCCAAAGTTTCATTATTTGCTCTAAATTGGTGGTGTATTTCGTCATTTTTGCTTACTATTAGGATTTTTGTCTTTTTACAGTTTAATTTCATGCCGTATCTTTCACAGGCTTCCACTACGCGGTGTATTAGTGTTTGCAGATCCTCTGCATTATCGGCCAACAGAACTGTGTCGTCTGCGTATCTTAAGTTGTTAATGCTTTCACCATTAATTTTTATGCCCTCTCTCATTCCGCTGATAGCTTCCCTGAACAGCATTTCCGAGTACGTATTGAATAACGTCGGCGATAAAATACAGCCCTGACGAACTCCCCGTTTTATTGTAAATTCTTGTGATGTTTCGTTGCCTACACGTACAGTCGCCCTTTGCTGTGAGTAAAGGTTTCTAATAAGGCGCAGATCCTTGTCATCGATACCAGATTCATTTAATATTTGAAGCAGTTTGTGATGTTGCACTTTGTCGAATGCTTTCTCGAAATCGATAAAACATGCATAGACATTGCAGTTTACGTCCCGAGCTCTTTGTATCAAAATCTGAATAGAAAATAGAGCTTCTCGTGTTCTAAGTCCATTTCTAAAGCCAAACTGAACATTGCTAACGTTTTCTTCAAGTTTTCTATATATTCGAGAGTGAATGATACTGAGAAGGATTTTCAGCGCATGGCTCATTAAGCTTATAATTCTGTAATCAGAGCATCTGGTAACATTTGTTTTCTTAGGAAGAGGAATGAAGGTGGAAACTAGCCAATTTCCAGGCAATTCGCCAGTTTCGTAAATTTTATTAAGTAGACTTGTTAGGAGTTTAAGTTGGTCATCTTCAAATAGTTTTAGTATTTCTGATTGTATATTATCCGGCCCAGGTGACTTATTGTTTTTTAGTAGTTTTATTGCATATGTTACTTCGCTGAGTGTTATTTCTGGTCCGGAAAATCCAAGGACATCTGTTTCTGTCTGCTGTTCTTCATCGAATAATTCTCCCATATATTCCTCCCATCTTTCAAGTATTTTTTCATTCTCGTACAGCAGAGTGTTGTGTTTGTCCAGTACTGAATTATTGCTGCGTGAGTTGTTTCCTCTGGTTAGGACCTTGATTTTCTTATGCAAGTTAAAAATGTCATGTTTTTGTTTTAAGGATTCGATTTCTTTACATTCGTTTTGTAGCCACAACTCTTTTGCTTCCTTGATCCTATTGTTAATAACTTTGTTTATGTCTTTGTACCTTCTTTCATTTTTATATCTGTATTTTCTTCGCTCTTCCATGAGTTCTAATATTTCTTCTGTCATCCACGGATGTTTCTTTATATTTTTTCCAGCTTTTAGTTTATTATCCACTATTGAATTACAGACATTTTTTATCTTCTTCCACATATCATCCACATTTATGTTCTCCTTGTTAATATCCGTGGCTATGCTCGTTATTTTGTTGTTTAATTCCTCTTTGACTTCGTCTCTTTTGGTGTTATCTTTCAACCTCTGAATGTCCGGTCGTTTTTGGAATTTTCCTTTCTAGATCTTTTTCATGTGTAGCTTAATCCGGCTCAGCAAAAGATTATGGTCTGAAGGGACATCCGCTCCCGGATATGCTTTTGCGGATTTTACGGAATTCTGAAATCTTTTGTTTATGATGATATAGTCTATCTGGTTTCTTATCACTTTTGGGGGACAATCAGCTGGAGACTTCCATGTGTAGAGTCTTCGAGGCGGTAACTGAAAAAAGGTGTTCATTATCATTAAAATAAATTACCGAGACGTTAATCTTTAAAAAAAAAAATATAGAAATTATAACACCACTATTACATTTTGATTTTTTAACGGACCACAATCGCAAGAAAAACAAAACAAATAAAAAATATTTTATTGAAGGTCCAAGAAATAAATAATGAATATTTCATATATAAATATATATATATATATATATATATATATATATATATATATATATATATATATATATATATATATATATGATGAATCTACTGTATTTATTACAAACAAAATGTTTAAATACAGACAAGAAACCAGCTAATATCTTTTCTTAGGTAATGAGTAATTAATAACACAATATAAAATAATGATTCAGATTCAGACCGCGACAATTATTTTTGCTCCAATAACAAATAAAATACGTCAATGTACCAATATTAACTTTTTCTTATGAGTTGGCACAAACAATGAAGGAAATTTCTTAAGTGGACTTATGTTTATTTCCAATCTCTGTCGATTATATTTACTGAGAAATATTAATTCTCGAAAGTAATACAAGGAGAGTTAAGGGTACCGATGTTCTACAGATTCAAAGGGTTTTTCGAAAGTATGATAGGAAGATTTAAAATGAATGAGGTAAATTCGTAAGAATGAAACACATTGAAACGTAATATGTTGGAGGTTGTATAGAAAGTTTTAATGTTTTTACAATTAGGCTCGATTAAAATTGGACTCTATAACAACTTTGACTTTCAACTGTATTTATACTCCATGGAAAATAGACTTTCGTCAGTAACAAAAATGTAACATTGTTTTTTTTTTTTGCTGGAATGTGTTCACTTCGGCATCCTATAAAACATATCTCGATGGTAACTCTGAAAGACCTGAGCAAAAAAATGGTGTACCAAAAATGGGCACGATTTTCGGTTTTTTGAGTTTATTTCGAAAAGTAAAAGTTGTATCGAAAAACTTTTTATACAAAAGTTGTAGAGATTTAAAAAACCTATCGATCTGTATAAAATAAGTTATTAGTGGCGCCACCAGTTATCAAGATATATTTTTTTTTCAACAAAATTTACGATTTTTGTTTAAAAAAAAGAGAGAGACATTTATTAACAAACTACCGATTTAAAATTTAACATAAATATAGGTATTATCATTGTAAAAAAGTATTTCTGCCCGAAATCTGCGAGTTTTTTATTTTCCGAGAAATTCGATGTCAAAGTTGAATATTCAAACTCAATTTCCCGCTTTCCTAATTAAAATACAATGCTCGATTTTAATGGAAATTGTTTGTATTGTTTTATATTTTCAATTTCTTTTTCAATCGTGAGCCGAGAAATTTTGCAAAAACCAATTTTTGCACCAAAAAAATTGCGATAACTTTTCACCGGATGGAGATAAAATTATTTTAATGCGTGCATTGGATTTAGATGTATCATTTCCGTTCTCAAAAAAGAAATTGTTTTTTATGAAAAAAACGTTTTTTTTTTTCAAAAATTCATAATGGCGTGGCAAATGAATATTAAGGACTCAAATTTGCAGAAGACGCTTTTTAATACTTGTACTTTACCTGTGAATTTTTTAGATGCAAGAAATACACTTCCATACGGATCTGTGAACCTTCGAAATTGGGCCGAATCTAATCGAAAATAGCTGCTGCAGGCCGCTGTCGGCGGGTTGCCATATTTCAGGCGGTTTATTCATTGGCCTTTCAAGGAAACTTATGCATGACAAGTAATATTTATAATATTGATGTTGTTTTATTAATTTATATGATAGTAACAATTTGTTTAGTCATATTAATTATTAATTTGTTTATTAACAAATTTTTTACTAAAAATTATAGACAAAATCATTCAAATATTCAATTATATATTACATATTTTCCTGTTTTTTCCTTTTTATTATTATTATCTAACAGCTTATTGACAAAATTTTTACAAAAAATTATAGAAAAATTCATACAGATATTCAATTATAGATTACATATTATACTGTTTTTTTCTTCTTCTTCTTCTTCTTCTACTTGTATGAGATCTGTTGATCTGTTAATTCCGGTCGTGCCTCCCTATCATTTCCTGTGATGTGGACTGCCAGCTATCTCTCCATCTTTTCGGTGGTCTTCCTGGTGGTCGGTTTCCTGCTGGTTTTCTCTCTAGTACTATGCGGGGTAGTCTGTGTTCGGACATCCTTTTTACGTGGTGATACCATTCCCGTCTTCTTTGTCTTCCCCATCTTACTATATCCTGTATCCCGCATTGTTCTCTGACGTCTATATTTCTTACACGATCTCTTCTGGTTTTACCGACTATCATCCTCATTATCCTCATTTCAGCCATCCGTAGTATACTTTTCGTTTTACTAGTGTCTTCTCTCGTCTCTATTCCATATGTCATTATGGGTTTTATGCATGTTTTATAGATCTTAATTTTGCTGTCCATTCGCATATATTGATTCTTCCATACAAATTCTCTTAGGCATCCTGTGGTTGCTGCGGCTTTGTTGACTTGGCATTTTACGTCCTTTATAGGTTCATGACTGCTGGATATATTTACGCCAAGGTATTTGAACTGCATCACTTGCTCTATGGGTCTGTCCTGGATTACTAGTTTGCATCTAATGGGTTCCTTACTGATGGTCATACTTTTCGTTTTTTCGATGGAGATATTCATATTAAGTCGTTGTCCCACTTGGTATAATTTAAAGAGCTGTCTCTGCAGATCGTCTTCGGTTTCTGCGAGGATTGCGGTATCATCGGCATAGCCCACCAAGCTGATACGTGTGTTATTTATTCTGTACCTGATGTTTAATGTTGCCACTTCTTCTATGATTTTATCCATAATGAGGTTAAACAGGAAGGGGCTGAGACTATCTCCCTGTCTGATTCCTCCGGGCGTTGGTATGCTACCTGAGGTGTGTTGTTCTGTTTTAATTTGTGTTGTATTGGCAGTGTTCAGATTGCAAATTGTCTTTACTATATTGGCGGGTATTTGTTTATCAATAACCATTCGAATGACGTCGCCTAGTTGGACTTTGTCGAATGCTTTAGTGAGGTCGACGAAACAGACGAATGCTGGTGTGTTATATTCTATGGCCTTTTCTTTAATTTGTTTCATGATAAATATTGCGTCCGTAGTCGATCTGCCTTTTCTGAACCCTTGTTGCTCTTCCCTATTAACTATTAGCTTTTCTAGCTTCTCTTTTATTATTCCTGTGAACAGTTTCATAGTTGTGCACAGTAAAGTTATTCCTCTGTAATTTTCGGGCAATGTCTTTTGTCCCTTTTTTAATATAGGAATTGTTATGCTCGTGTGCCAGTCGTTTGGAATTTTCGCTGTACTCAGGATTTTGTTAAATAAAGTGGTAAGTTTTGTTACAAGTTCCGGGCCACCATATTTTAATAGTTCGTTAGGTATTCCATCTGTCCCAGGTGCTTTTCTGTTCTTTAGCTTTCCTAGTCTTTCTCTTGATTCCGTCTCTGAGACGGTTGCGTTTGATGCTGTCCGGTATTCTATTTCTTGTATTTCTTCAGCGTTATATAGTGTACCAAAGTATTCTTCCCAAGTTTCTATTGCGACTCCTTTACTTTGAACATACTCATTCACCGGCTTCTTTCTGTTCTTTAACATTTTCCACACCTTTCTTTGGGCGCCATGTATATCATGATCCATATCGCTTGTGAATTTATTCCAATGCTCCCTTTTGATGGCCTTAATACGTGAATTGACTCGGTTTCTAGTTTCTATATATTCTGCGTGTTTTTGTTATGTAGCTTCTTCTTTTTAATTCTGCGAGGTCCTTTACTTCCTGGCAAAACCATGGTTTGGTGTTGTTTGTTGATTTTATGTTTATTTTTCTCTTTCCAATGGATTCTTCAGCCGCTTGATGTATGGTATTTTTAATTTTTGTCCAGCAGGTCTCCACGTCATATGCGTTACAGTCGAACTCCTTCAGTTTGCCTGTTAGTCTGTTTTCATACAGTTTTCGTGTGCTATCCGACTGTTTTTTTTCCTGTATATTATTATTACCTAATAGTTTATTAACAAAATTTTTACTAAAATTTCTATAAGCAAATCATATAATAATATAATAATAATATATAATAGGTCATATAAATATTTAATAATACATTGAAATTACGTGCGAATATCATACAAATACAATATATCAATTATACATTCATCTTTCTTTTTTTTTTTCTATTACTTTTATGCAATCGGCGTCCATTTCATCATCGCAATTATTACTCCATAGGAATAAGACAGGGTGATAGCCTCAGTCCAACACTTTTCAATGTAATCATGGATGAAATCGTTGATGAGGGAAAAAGCACAAATATTGGGTACCCAATGGGACACAACGCCGTTCAGATTATATGCTTTGCAGACGATGTTGCCTTGACAGCAGATAGCGAGGACAACTTACAAAGAATGCTTTTCCATCTCAATCAAACAGCCAAACAGTATAATATGAAGATATCCGTGGAGAAAACCAAAGCAATGGTAATAGCAAAAGAACCGGTAAGATGCAAACTAATGGTTGATGACAAACATATCGAACAGGTTGGGAAGTTTAAATACCTGGGAGTACATATAACAAGTGACAGGGCAATAACGGAAGAAGTACGCACACAAGCCAACAAAGAGGACATGATATCAGGCCTACTAAGAGACATAATCTGGAACAATAAGCAAATGACAGTTGGGATCAAAGCAAGAATTAACAAGGTCTGTGTAAGAGCGATACTGACCTACGGCGCAGAAACAAGAAATGAAACAACAAAGACAAAACAAATTAAGAGAACCACAGAAATGAAAACGCTGAGAATGATCACGGGAACAAGTTTAGGAGATAGAAAAAGAAACGCAAAAATACGCGAGGACAGCGGAGTGGGGGATGTTGTGAAGTGGGTTCGAAACCGTCGTAGGCAGTGGAGAGATCACGTGGAACGAATGGACGATGACAGACTAGCAAAAGCCTTGATGAGAGAGAAACAAAACACCAAACGGCCACCTGGATGGCCCCCCAAAAGATGGAGAGACAGCTGGATTTCGACCTCAAACGAGGATCGATGAAGCATTGTGTAGATAACAGAACTTGGTTCTACCTAGAAGAAGAAGAAGAGAAGCAGAATTATTACTCTCGCTCAAACCTTTTCCATCCTTATTCTCAATTCATAATCAAAATCATTCTCACACATATTATTAATTTCCTCTGAATTGTCATTATCGTTTTCTAAATCGCAGGAAATAAAATTTTCAAAGCAATTATCGCACTGTCCATCGCAGTGCTCACACAAATCTCTACATTTCAAACCGTGAGTCTTACATGTACATTTGATAATATATAAATATTACTTGTGATGCATAAATTTCCTTGAAGCGTCAATGAATAAGGCGCCTGAACTATGGCAACCCGCGGACAGCGGCCTGCAGCAGCTATTTTCGATTAGATTGGGCCCAATTTTCGAAGGTTCACAGATCGTACGGAGGTGTATCTCTTGGATCCAAAAAGTTCACGGGTAAAGTACAAGTATTAAAAAGCATCTTCTGCAAATTTGAGCCCTTAATATTTATTTGCCACAACATTATGAATTTTTGAAAAAAAAAACGTTTTTTTCATCCAAAATTACAATTTCTTTTGAGATCGGAAATGATACATCTAAATCCAATGCATGCATTAAAAAAATTTTATCTCGACCCGGTGAAAAGTTATCGCTTTTTTTTGGTGAAAAAATTGGTTTTTGCAAAATTTCTCGGCCCACAATTGAAATTTTTTTTAATATATCTTCAAAATATAAAACAATACAAACAATTTCCATTAAAATTTAGCATTATATCTTAATTAGGAAAGCAGAAAATTAAGGTTGAATTTTCAACTTTGACATCGAATTTCTCGGAAAATAAGAAAGTCGGATTTGACATATTTTTTTAGAATGATAATACCTACATTTACGTTAAATTTTAAAATGGTAATTTGTTACCAAAACTGTAAATTTTGTCGAAAAAAAATATATCTCGATAACTAGTGGCGCCACCTATAACTTATATCATATAAATCGATAGGCCTTTTAATTCTCTACAACTTTTGTTCGAAATATTTTTCGATACATCTTGTACTTTTCGAGATAAACTCAAAAAACCAAAAATCGTGACCATATTAGATCTGCCATTTTTTTTTACACACCTCTTTCAGAGTTACTATCGAAATATGTTTTATAGGATGCCGAAATGAACACATTCCAGCAAAAAAACCAATGTTACATTTTTGTTAACAAAACAGCTCTTTTTTGATCTAATTTCCATGGAGTATTAGCAGATATTTGTAACACAAAAATGTAACACAATTAGACGCGATTAGAAACGGGCTCTATAGCAAATTCGGCTTTCAAGTTTGTCACAAATTATTTGTAACACAAAAATGTAACACAATTAGACGCGATTGGAAACGGGCTCTGGAGCAACTTTAACTTTGAATTTTTTACAAGTTATTTGTAAAACGATTAGATGTAATTGGAAATGGGATATATAGCGACTTTGATTTTCAACTTGATTGCAAGTTTTTGTAACGCAAAAATGTAACTCAATTAGACGCCATTAGAAACGGTTCGTATAGCAACTTTTGAGTTCCAGCTTTGTTATATATTATTTGTAACACAAAAATGTAACACAAGTAGACGTGATTAGAAACGGACTCTATAGCAAATTTGCTTTTCAAGTTTGTCACAAATTATTTGTAACACAAAAATGTAACACAATTAGACGCAATTAGAGACGGCTCTGAAGCAACTTTAACTTTGAATTTTTTACACGTTACTTGTAACACGATTAGACGTGATTAGAAGTGGAGTATATAGCGACCTTGATTTCTAACTTGATTACAAGTTTTTGTAACGCAAAAGTGTAACACCGTTAAACACTATTAGAAACGGTCTGTATAGCAACTTTGGAGTCGCAGTTTTGTTATTGTTATAAAGGGTTTTCCAATAAGAGGTGTTATTTTGATATTCAAAGAAAAATGCCATTTTTTAAGATAAATGATCGGATATTTATTACATTATAAAGAGGAAGGTATGCCGTTAATGATGGAAAATAACATCAGCCAAATGACCACCACGACCATGCCTACAGGACCATATCCTTTTCATGAAATTTTCCATAACCAAATCGCAAAGTGGCTGCCCTATGTCCTCGATAGCCTCACAAATAAACGAATCAACGATTAGAAATGTGTTATTTATTAATATAAGAACCAACAATAATTGAAAATGCGGCGTCTCCCTTTTTACAGGGTACGGCAACGGATGCGCACGGCAGCTCAATATGTCGGAGGCTAGGTTCGTATCTCTTTTAGAGATAGTTGTGCTCTGCTTTGATTACCCAATAGGCGCCACCTGTTTTACATTATCTTTGTTACTTACCTAGTGATTAAACAGGAAAACACTTACGTATGAGGAATGATTTTAAATTATTGACGGTTGGTGTATAGCTCCACAATGAAACGACTTAATTAAAACAAAATAACAATTCCATTTTATTCCCAAGAAAATTATTATGTACATAAATTAGAATGGTGCTTACAATGTTTTTGTACTCTCTTGATAACTATGGTTGTTACCTCGTTTTTAAAAGGTTATATAAAATTTGGTCGCAAATGTTCTAGAACCTTTAATTGCCAATAACGTAAGTTTTATAGAGTTATCAAAAAGTTCTTACATGTTATTATATCACATGAATCGACGCTGGGCTGTTGGCGTAGACCTTGTCTTTCACGTGGCCCCAAAGGAAGAAATCGCAAGGTATCACATCACAAGATCTCGGTGGCCAATTGTGATCACCTCTTCGAGAGATAACACGGCCCGGAAACTTTTCCCGTAAAAGATCAATGGTTTCGTTGCTTGTGTGGCACGTAGCGCCGTCTTGTTGAAAGTAAACGTGGTCCAGATAAATACCATCCAATTCCGGCCATAAAAAATCATTAATCATCTCTCGATAGCGCAATCCATTCACCGTAACTGTTGCTCCAGCCTCATTTTCGAAAAAGTAAGGTCCAATGACCCCGCCGGACCATAAACCGCACCAAACCGTCACACGTTCAGGATAGAGAGGCTTTTCAACAATAACTCTTGGGTTTTCCGAGCCCCAGATGCGACAATTTTGTTTGTTGACGAAGCCACCGAGGTGGAAATGGGCCTCATCACTGAAGATGATTTTTCGATGGAATTCCGGATCATTTTCATGCATTTCAAGAACCCAATCAGCAAAGGCACGACGTTGTTGATGATCGGCCGGCTTGAGTTCTTGCGTTAACTGAACTTTATAAGCCTTAAGACCCAAATCTTTATGCAAAATACGGTGTAATGACGTTTGTGGAATCCCTAATTCCAAAGAACGACGAGGAATGGACAAACCTGGGTTTTCTTCAACACTTTCGGCTACAGCAGCAATATTCTCGGCTGTTCTTGAGCGACGTGCACGGGTTTTCTTCTTCACATAACTAACTTGTCCCAACAGCTCGAATTTTTTCACCAATTTCTTTATTGCGCTCCGACAAGGTGCTTCATGACGACCCAAAAATGTTCGAGTTTTACGAACCGTCTCTGCCAAATTTTCACCATTTTTATAGTGAATTTTAATAATTTCAATGCGTTGTTGAAGCGTGTATCGTTCCATCTTTATTTATGGCGTAGTTTCTACTTGTCAAACGTCAAAAACTTACAGCTTCAAAAGTGACATCTACCGAAATAGCGGGCTTTTCAAAATGACACCTCTTATTGGAAAACCCTTTATATTATTTGTAACACAAAAATGAAACATAATTAGATACAATTAAAGATGATCTCTATATCATCTTTGACTTTCAATTATTTTAGAAGTTATTTGTAACACAACACTATAACAGAAATTGGGAACGGACTACGAAGAAACTTTGGCTTTAAATTATGTTACAAGTTAAAAAAATTTTTACAAAAATGTAAAATAGTGACCATTATATACCGTTGCAATAAACATATCTCTAATTGAAAAATCCGACGCTGTATGATAAGCTTTAAAAGCAATTTGCCTTCTTTCTCGCAGTCTTTCTATGTGGTCTGCTCGCGGATTAACTAAGTGGAACGTTTTCAAGCTACAAGTGCATAATCTCGACATGCCTGCTAAGAAACTTTTTTATTTAGAAAAACCAGAACTTGTTTGAAATTGAAACTATTATTAGAGATTTCATGTAGTTTGTATTAATTTAGAGCTTCATGGTCACACTTTAATTCAGCTGAATAGAGCGTAATTACAGTGTAGTTTGACTTTTTGTGTTATTTATTTAACAATCATTTAATTCGATTTTACTTTTGGTACCTGGAAACCATAATGACAAATTTTTGAAGTATGATTCTACATAAAAAGATTTGAAAAAGAATTCATACGAACATAGGTTGGTATATGTAGCCAATGTTGCCAAATGGTGATAAATTTCCCGATTTGTGGGATTTTTTCAACAAAAATTAATAATTGGCAGCATGGGAGGACTTTTTATTTTTTCGTCGAAAATGAGAAATTTTTTTATTAGTGAGGAGTTACGGACATTTTTTTTTTAATTAAAGAGTAAGGTTTTCAACCCATAACCATCCAACTTAAATGTTCTAGAGCAAAGATTCACAGACGAAATCCACGCGACTTCAAGTGCGATACTCTAGCGAGTAATTGAAAATTTATGTTTCAGACTAAATGATTGTGAAGAAGCGGGTGGTGCGCATTTAAAAATGGTTGTCTTTCATAAATAAAAATTCAAAAATTACTCTATAATCCAACAGCAACTAAATAAGTCTGAATTAGTTCTGATGTTTTATTTTTTAAGATTCAAAAACGAAAGACGTTTTGAGACACCCTATACCTTAAATAAGTGACACCGATTCTTACTGTAGTTCAAGTGAAAGCCGAAGTTGAAGACCTATAAACTTGCTGTTGATTAGATGTGGTTTGAAATTTTAATTAAAAAAATTAAAATTACTTTATTTCTCGAAATTAGCAAAAATAGTTAGTTATTCTCACTCAAATCGTATTAAATGTGTGTTTTTCTACCAAATCCAAATAGGGCTATTAAAATTTGATCGCATGTGATGGAAAGTTTGTTTTTGATCCTGTATACAGGCGCTGCAAGGGGGGCGGTGGGAGCGATCGCCCCCCCCCCCCAAGAGCTTTGAGTTCAAGAAAATAGACCCGATTTTGTCTCTTATACTATAGTTTATTTAAGAACTAGAGAGAGTAATAAATCATTTTTTACCCTTTTTTTTTGTTCGCAATCTACCTGTGTTCTTTAGTCCGGTGTCTTTGGCAAAATCTGTTAGACACATATATTTTTCATAGGAATGGATTAGCAATTTTATAATGAAAAATACCGGTCCATACAACTCCTTTTATTGCAGTTTACATCTCTTCTTCCCACGAAGTTTTTCGTCTGCATGTGATCGAATGTGACTTGAGAATATTAACAATTCCAGTCGTTTTTTTCTTCTTCAGTATTCGGTAGAAAGTAGATTTTCCAACTCCTCTCATGTTGGAACATATCTCAACAGAGCTTATAACATTATTATCTAGATATTGATATCTTAATGCATCATAAATATTCATCGTAATAAGTTTTTCGTTGGATGTGGAAGCCATATCTTTTGGGTATCTCACTAATCTCAAATAATATATAAAAACAAGCACAAACAAGATAAATCACTAAGGACATACTGTAAGGTGTACTATTCTCACTGACGGAAATTAAATTGAACCATCAGAAATTTTATTGTCGGAGTAAATTTATAAAAGCTTATAATACTTAAATATAATTAGATTTACGTTAGTCCTCAGTTACCTGCGGCATTGGAGCAGGTACGTTGGAGATTTCGGTAACAGTTTTATTACTCACTTTAGTTCTTGAATAGAGTATAGGAACGTGTATGCTTGCGATTCCCATCCCCTTCCCAAGAGCTTTGAGTTCCGGAAAATAGAACCGATTCTGCCTTTTATATTAGGAATATGTATGCTGCTGGCATTCTCCCAATTGACAATTTATTTTTCTTGCGATAGCCCCCCTTCCCCCAAGAGCTTCGAGTTGAGGAAAATAGACCCGATTCTGTCTCTTATATTAAGAATGTGTAGGCTGCTCGCATCCTCCCTCCCATCGGCAACTTGTTTTTTCTTGTGATTGCCCCCCCCCTCTCCAAGAGCCTCAAATTCAGAAAAATAGACCCGACCCTGCCTTTTACACTAGAAATGGGAATGTTGCTGGCTTCTCCCCTCCCCTCCCCCCCCCCCCAGTCGACAACTTGCTTTCGCTTGCCATACTGTACTTTTATGATATCACCACCCCCCCCTCAAAGAGGGAGGCTGGATCCGCCCCTGTCTGTACAAAGTAACTTTATAAAATAACTATTTTTGAAAACGTAATTCACAGTGTCATCAGTAAGATGACATTTTTATTATAAAATTTGAGTCAGTTAAATTATTTTCTTAATATTAATGTAGACACAAACTACGTTTTCAAAAATAGTTAGTTTGTGAAGTTAGCTTATAAAGGGTCAAAAACAAATAAACTCTGATCACATGTGACCAAATTTTAATAGCCCTATTTGGATTTTGTATAAAAACACAAATTAAATGTGGTATTACTTTAAACAAAATATGTCTGGAATGAAGCATTGTCAAAACTAAGAAGTTTTATGTAGGTTGAGTCGAGTCTTATTTTGTAACAGTGGTGCAATTTACAAAAAAATGGGCAAAAAATCTAAATTATCTTATGCAGCTGAAATTTTGCATATGAGCTAAAAATTGCACTTAGAAAAACTTTTTTAATGCATTTTTTCAATATTTTGAGATATTATCCCACTTTTGATTTTTTTTGAAAAATAAATAAAATTGACAAATAATACTAATCACGTTACTACTATTTTTTTGGTTAATTTCCATCTCGATCGAAGCAAAAATTGTTGCAAATTTTGAATAAAGCTATTAATAAAAAAATTCCCATGTGATGCGCACTTTACTAGTAATACTGTATGTGAACATAAGCAGCTTATCTACAAAAACGATAGGTAAATTACACAAGTATACATAGAAAATTACAAGTGTACAATGTATTATTTTAAATGATACTTATTTAAAATAGATATGTACTAGATATTATATTAAACTTAAATATTTTTAGTGTTGTTATGCTTACAACGTTTTACAACTTCATTTTTATCAATATAAACATATAAAAGTAATTTTTATATATTTTAATTTTAATAAGCAAGCAATAATAATTTGAACGTGTTAATTTAAACACAATAGTAACAATAAAATGGCGGATGAAATACAATTTGAGATGGAAATTTTTTTGTTGGCAACACTGATAGGGAGCTACATGTCCTTGAAGGTAGTGGTAAAAAGGTGGTTTTTTGGTTCATTTATTTGAATCTACTACTGAATCTTTTAGGTGTAAGTTAGTGTGTTATAAAAATACTAGGTGTCCCATATTGCAACCAGTAGCTTTGGTACAACAGGGTGGCTAATTATTTACGGTCATATTTTTTTTCGCCGAGTGTATTTTTCCTATTTTTTAAATAAATTATAGTTTCTTCAATATTTTTGCGTAAAAAACGCTTCTAGATATGAGATCGTACTATTTGAAAGTAAGTAAATAATTACAATGAAAATTTTAGTAAGCGTTTTATTTGGGCAATTTACATTTTGTAATATATTTGGGTAGAAATTACACCTTATTAAAGCTAATTTTATATCTTAAGCAATACTAATGGCGTCTAAAATTTTACGTTTTATTTCGAGAGACTCGTTCCCTTACGGACGAGTCGCGTGAAGATCATCTAAAATCGGTTGTAGTGTAAGAAAACATTGTGAACTGATTATACGAGATTGTTATGGGACATACCATGGGATTGAGGAATTCCGCAGCATCAGTAACACCAGCATATATAGGGTGTCTCACGACTGACTGTCACGATCGATTTCTTGGAAAATAGACTTACGAAAATTTTTAAAATTTGCCAGTTTTCCACAGTTGATGGGAGCAATTCAGCTAAAATATTTTCAAGATGGTCTCACTTCCGGTTATACCGAAAATTGATGCCTTCTTGGTTATTTTAAATGGAACACTCTATATATTACTTTATTTTTAGATTCTACGCAAAATTATAGACATGGGTAGTCGCTCTAATTGAATCTGAAGATAAATTTTCGAACTTATACCTTACCCTTGCCATACAGTCCTCCAACGTTGTCACTGGATTATAATAAACGATGTTTTTTATCGTTTCTCATATAAAATAATCTAAGACAGTCAAAAGAAGAGAACGAGAAAGCCACAAAAAAGGTCCATTGTTGGCAATCCACTTATCATAAAATGTTGCTTGTAAAAAGTTGGTAACTGGAACGATTTTGTTGTGGGGCGCCATCGTGTTGGTAAAAAATTTGGTCTCCGCTGGACAGTAACATTTTTAGTTAATAAACCTAGGTTAGTTCAGGATGGTTTCAGTTTCTCAAACTAACCAAAACTAAGCTAAATCTGAACTAACCAAAACTGACCAAAAATTTTGGGGAGTTAAGATTAATTTTACCCTTTTTTATACATTATAAAAATTAAACTATATTGTTAACTGTAATGAATAAATTTAACAGTTTATATTACGAAAGTATAAATCTAAATTTAGATTAGTTCAAATTAGTTTCTGTTTTACAAATTAACCAAAATCAAGCTAAATCTGAACTAACCAAAATTTTGGGTGGTTACTATTAACTTTTCCCTGAGACTGTATAAAACATTATAAAAACTGTGTTGTTGACTGAGGTGGACAAATTTTATAGTTAATACCACGAAAATATTTTACATTTGGCAACGTGTCAAACGAATATTAGTCGTTTTCGCGAGTCTGATGATCGATGGCCTGTAATGTATTCACTAAAATTTGTGCAAAAATAGTTTAAATATACATCATATTTGAACTAGTACCATTGAATATAAATATGTAAGTTCAGTGTTTTCTTCAGAATTAAAAGTGCTTGGTAAAGTGAAGCTTGGTGTTCTATGAGTTTTTCTGAGGACTGAGGAAAAATAGTGAAACATCAAAGCCAAAATCGTGTTCTACAAGCTCAAAATATGGGGGTAACTCTTAAATGTTGAACCAAAGATATTAAATATGGGTGGAAGTTGTGTTTCAAAAGAATTCTATGTATTGAGCTCTTCTAGATTCCTGTTTATTGTTATCTTAACGATGCCATAAGATATGCCGCAAAATATCCCAGAATTGCAATTTCGACATTTTCATCATTGAGAATTTATGCTTTTTTACTTTAAGAGTGAAATTTTCCACCTGTTGTGTGGTGAAACTAGCAAACGAAGCACTGCGTATGCTGATTTCAACTCATTTTTTCAGAAAAGCTGGCCATATTGCAATCATGGTTTTAAACGATGCTAGAATAGTCAAATTCGAATGATACACAATCCTTTGTTTGCAAGAAGTCTTCGGTGAATTGAGAAAAACAAACCGGAGATGACAGATCATTCTCCACCATGACAAAGCGATCTTCACACACCAGCTCACTTTTTAAGCACTCAAAACCTGGAAATAATGGGTCATGATTTCTTTTTGTTCCCGTACGTTAAGATTTTCTACACCAGTTGAGACACTTTGATGCGTTCAAAAACCATTTTTGGTATACCATTTCCAAAATGGCAAAAATGCTTTTCAAAATGGTTGTTGACTGAGGTGGACAAATTTTATGGTTTATACCACGAAAGTATTTTACATCCGGCAATGTGTCAAATAGTTGTAAGATCGATAGTTATATATGGTTACGAAACATGGACGCTAACGGTAGCGAACGAAGAGAGACTACGACTCTTTGAAAGAAAAATCTTGAGGAAAATCTCGGGACTAACGATAGATGAAACAACAGGACAATATAGAACAAGAACTAACAAGGAACTAGAAGAACTATTCCCAGATACAGATGTAGTAAAAGAAATAAAGGCCAGAAGACTCCAGTAGGCAGGACATATCAGAAGGCTTCCTGATGACAGAATAATAAGACTAGCTTGGGAGGAAGCACCGACTGGGAGAAGGCCACTGGGACGACCCCGACTCCGGTGGAGAGATAATATAACAAAAGATCTCAAAACTATGGGCATCCAACACTGGATGAAGGTTGCGAGAGATCGAAATGAAAGGAGGCATGTCCTAAAGTCGGCTAAAACCCACTCAGGGTTGTAACCCCACGGAGTAAGTAAGTAAGTAACGTGTCAAATGCTTTTAAAAATGGTTCAAACATAGATAAAAGTGTATTAATCATCGTGGAAAATATTTTTAAAAGCAAAAAAATTATTTGTACTAATAACTAATTGTTTTTATTTGTTATTCCCAAAATATAAAAGAATACTGTCGTGTCAAGAAGAGTTATACTCTTTTGTTCTGAAAAGTTTGTTAAATAATTCCTTCTTGATCGATTTCTTTCAGTGTATCGTTATATAAACATTATGTTGTTACAAAAAAATTAAAGAAGATTTATCGTAAATATCAAAAGACTTGGTGTGAGGTCCCAACATAAAATCTTTGTTTTATCAAGGAGGCGCATAATTGTAATAGCAATATCACGTCGAATAGGTTGTGGTGTTATTGGCCTCGCGGACGAGGAATCCCGAGAAAAACGATTTATACCAACAGCTAAGTGTAGAATGAAACAGGTTTTAAGACTTTTGAGAGATACAGATATCGAGCGACGATGTGATGTTTACATTGTTTGGGTCGCGTTATGATTATGAATAAAAATTACGAGATTAAGTTTTTGGTGAAGAAAGTTCGACGATACCAGTTTGAAATTGAATATGTTGAGAATTATGTAAATTGTATATACTACTTGTTACATGGGTTAGGTCGATTTTAATGATGATTAAAATGACGATTTAAATCACTTGATATATATATATATATATATATATATATATATATATATATATATACAAAGAGTTCTTTCCAGTGGCGTAATTAATGACCCCACAGTCCCTGTGGTGCGGGGGGGGGGGGGGGGGTTGCTGCCAATCTAGGTCGCCCTGAAGTTCCTTGATGAAAATTAATAAATGCGAAAGATCAAGACGGGTGTAAAATAGTAGGGCGCATTCAAAAATCTGTGGGGGAGGGGGCAGGCGCGGATCCAGGGGGAGCCATCGCCCCCTCCCCAAGACCTTTGAGTTCAGGATAATAGACCCGATTTTGCCTCTTATACTATAATTTATTCAAGAACTAGATAGAGTAATGAATTATTTTTTACCCTTTTCTTCGCAAACTACCAGTGTCCGATGTTAAAATTAGACATACTTATTTTTATTTCTATTGCACTGACATCTTAATTTAATTTACATTATTATATGGAAATCCGATTGCCCCAAAATGTAAAATAAACGTGTTAATTCTACACGCTTAAGAAAAAGACACAAATACAATAATAAAATAATAAAAAAATTACGGCTAATTGGAATTAAATATATATAAAATTGAAGAGTGGGATACGCTAAAATAAAAATATATAAAAAATAAAAAATATATCAACAACATTAAACAATAAAATACAGCAAAAACAAAAATTTAAATATTAAATTGTGTTTACACTGGTAAACATTACGTATCTAATTCGTAATCAAAGTCAGTGAAGCTATCTTCGCTCAAATTAATTATAATTGGTTCCTCTATCTCACCGATCATGAGATCGAGTTTCCACATTTTGCTTTATTCAAAAAATCCATCAAAAGCTCAGTTAAATAACTAATTTTGTAAGTTGTGTTATTTCTAGCAACTCTACCTTTTACTCGAGAGAGATATTTCCTTCTCCAACGGTCAGTTTCTATATTTATAAGAACAGATTTCCTATCTGGTATTTCCCAGCAAAAATTAAGTTCTCTGAGCAATTTTCAGAGCTCAGTTTCTTTAATTTCAGCTAAATCCCGATCTTCATTGATTTTAGTTAGAATTTTGTTGACGGTTGGGATCTGCTTCTCATAATAAAATGTATGTACAACTCCTTTTATTGCAGTTTTCATCTCTTCTTCCAACGAGGTTTTTCGTCTGCCTGTGATCGAATGTAGCTTGGGAGTACTTCAATTCCAGTCGTTTTTTTCTCCTTCAGTATTCGGTACATAGTGGATTTTCCAACTCCTGTCATGTTGGAACACATCTCATCAGAGCTTTTAACATTATTATCTAGATATTGATACCTTAAGGCATCATAAACATTCATCATAATAAGTTTTTTGTTGAGGAAAAAATGTCTTGCTTTAACGATTTTGGAATAGATATCATATCTTTTGGGTATCTCACTAATCTCAAATAATATATAAAAACAATCGCAAACAAGGTAAATCACTAAGGACACACCGTAAGGTCTATTTTGCTCACTGACAGAAACTAAATTGAACTATCAGAAATTTTATTGTTGCAGTAAATTTATAAAAGCTTATAATATTTAAATATAATTAGATTCGTGGCAGTCCTCAGTTACCTGCGGCACTGGAGCAGGTACGTTGGAGGTTTCGGTAACAGTTTTATTACTCTCTCTAGTTCTTGAATAGAGTATAGGAATGTGTATGCTTGCGATCGCTCCCCCCCCTCCTAAGAGCTTTTAGTTCAGGAAAATAGAACCGATTCTGCCTGTTATACTAGGAATGTGAATGCTGCTGGCATTCTCCCCTCTCCGAGATCTTCAAATTCATAAAAACATACCCAACCCTGCCTTTTACACTAGAAATGGGAATGTTTTCGGTGCCCCCCCCCCGTCGACAATTTGCTTTTGCTTGCCATACTGTATTTTTGTGATATCACCGCCCCCCCCCCCCAAAGAGCGAGGCTGGATCCGCCCCTGAGGGGGGCATACATACTCTTAGTTACGCTACTGGTTCTTTCATTTTCTCCTGCTAGAAAGGATAATGCATATAACCAACTATTCAAATACGGCAGATAGATTTCTTTATTTCTTACTGAAATTTTGAGCTTCAGGAGGATGTTGGGCATTCTATGTTTGACAAGAAGAACGAATTCTCAATAACTGTCTACCATTTACTAGATAGAGTCTTCCATATTTTAGATAACCTCGAAAAATTAACTGTGCAAGATAAGATCAACAGGTAGGAGACCAAAAGGTTGATCTCCATCTAACTGGCTAAATTAAATCAAAGAATCACAAGTCAATCACTCCAAATGAATCATCGAGAAGTAGAAAACCATCTTCGACGGAAATTTATGAAGCATTATTGCATGTATGGATAATGTTACCATTCTTCCTATGAAGTTACGACGAAGAAAAAAAGGAAGATTGTGATAAGAACTTATCTGGCAGTGATTGAATAAGTAAAAGTGATGACAAAAAAGGCGGTACGTTCCAAAGTAAACCGCTGGTGAAGGCGAATATAAATACTGTAAAATGAGTTCCTCTTTCAGAGATGAAAACTATTTCTTTCACGGAAAATTTCTAGATATCGGGACTCGCAAACTGGTACACCTATTATACCCTAACACTCAATGATTTACAATATTATGTAACTATATAATTTTCCACAATTGACATTTCTGCTTTAGAAGATTTTCATGATTTTCAAATTTGCTTAGAAAGAGACAATTGACCCTTAAAACTGATAAATTATAACTATTGCCAGAGTTACGTCTGAAATTAATCAGGTCATAGTATCGATGTTGTTGATAGAAACATTCATCAAACGGACTGATTGGAAAAACCATATAACGGATGGAATTTACAGATGCTAATCTCCCTTCCCGTAGTTCCCTATTAGTAATATTTTCACAAAACTCCGGCTGAAAACCATGATGGTTTCAACTGATTGGACTGAGCTGCAATATTCACCTGAAAATTTATATTAATGCTGATGTTATCAATCTGCTAGGCAGATATATTCAGTTGATTTAAAAATGTTGACGTTTCGTTCATAAAAAGTTTCTTAAATAATTTAAAAATTAAAGCGATTTAATTTTTTTGTAGTAAAATAAGTGAGCTTTATTGATTCGCGAAAGTTCTGTTTGAAGAGTGTACAGCATTTACACTCAATTAATTTAAAAAAAAAGAACATGTTGAAGATTGAAAGCAGTGTTTGAGCTGTTTAAGTAAAATAAAGAAAATTTTTTCATGCAATGTGTGACAATGGGTGAAACATGAATCCACCACTACACTCCGGAATCAAATCGAGCGTCAGCTGGGTGGACAGCAAAGGATGAAAGTCAACCAAAGAGACCAAAAATTCAATAGTCAGCTGACGAAGTTATGGTGTCCGTATTTTGGAATGCACATAGAATAATATTTATCTTGAAAAGGAAAAAACCATCAATAGGGAATATTATATAGCGTTATTAGTGCTTTTAAAGGAAGAAATCGCTAAAAAAACGGCCCCAAATGAAGAAAAAACAGTGCTCTTGCACCAAGACAATGCATCGTGTCACACGTCGAACGCAATGATGGCAAAACAGCATGAATTGTACTTCGAATTACTTCCTCATCTACCACATTCTCCAGAGACTATTATCTGTTCGCAAACCTCAAAAAAAATGCTCGATGGAAAGAGATATGGGTCTAGTGATAGCCGAAACTGAAATTTTAAAGGGTTGGACAAATAATTCTCTAAGAAAAGCGTAGAAATATGAGAGCAGCGCTAGAATAATTGTATGACTCCAGAAGGAGACCTGTTTTATAAATTTTTCCCTGAAAAGGAATTCAAGTACAAAGAAAAAAAGTATATATTATTGTAGATACAGTAGATACCGGCAATTAAGGAACTCAATATTAGTGTGGTCTTGTGGATTTGTCATCATTAGGGAGTGGGTGCCGAGATGATAAAAAATAAAACATCAAAACCTTCACAAGAAGATAATGAAAATGATTGTAATAATTACAAAAGTCTCGTAAAATATTCAAAAAATCTCATAAAGGAAGATTTTAAAGAAAGTAATTTGAAAGTGCAGATTGTTGTGGTGCGGGAAGATCAGGCACCGAAAACATTTTTTGGTTGAAATAGATAATAGATAAAAGAAGGGCTCGAAAGATAAAACACATGTAAGATTCGTGGACTTTCACATGGCCTATGATAACATTTCCCTATCTAAATTATGGACAGTATTAGGATATTCAACTACATCAATTGCACATATGTGAAAAGGTAAATGGCATAGGTATGGAGCTCACTAACATCTACATATATATATATATATATATATATATATATATATATATATATATATATATATATATATATATATATATATATATATATATATATATATATATATTACTTTTATTACTAACTCAATTACATGATGCAAACTAACCTGAACTAATAGAGACATACAACAGAGGAGGATTATCCGTGAATGTAGAAAAGATTCAATCTTTGTGTATTGGAAACTAGTCGTTTGCATCTCGACTTACCAAGATTCCGAATATTTTAGAGTAAAATTTGTTAACAAATTGCGAAACGGATAATTAATGTCAAGAAAATTATTGAATGTCTGAAAAGCATACTTTGGAGATGCGACTAAACTAACAGAAGGAAATTCAACTTCTACGAGATTATTATTAAGAGTACTCTCCTTTATCGATCTGAACCATGGAGGATATCAGAGAAGTATATGGCCGAAGATGAAGCTGTGGAGATGGGTACAATCAAGAGATCTTTACGAATATCTAGAAATAATCATGTTCAGAATGAAGTCATTAGAGATCAAATGGGAATTGGAAACAATATAATAAAGAATATCGAGGACGGAGAATTAGTTGAGGTTGGTCATGTACTACGAATGCCCACCATAAAACTACATAGATAAGTGATGGAGCGATATTCAGTGCGAAAACATAAAGGATACAGAAATCTATGACAAAGGAATTTGACAATGTAGGATTGCACTGATTACATAATCGTAAATGATGGAAATTACAAAAATATTCTTCTTCTTCCTGTATGTGTGTCAGGTCCCCTTGACGTTCGCAGTTACAATAGAGAATTGGTCACGGCTTTCTTCTGCTTTAAATAGCGCTTTAGCACTGTGTATTCCTGTCCATTCTTTAGCCAGGAGATCTGTTTCCTTCCAACACCTCTATGACCCTCAATCTTATCCTTCATTATCAATTGAAGAATTCTGTACTGATCCTCTCTGAGAATATGACCAAGATATGGTAGTTTTCTGCATTTTACAGTTGTCAGCAATTCACGAGTAACATCTACCTGATCTACAACTGCTATAATAATCTACATAGCTACCCAGGGTGTTCGAAGCATTCGACTATACAATCATATTTCAAATGCCTCCAAACGATTGATCGTGGCAGTCTTTAGTGACCGTACCTCTGCTCCATACAACAACACTGGCCGGATGTAACATTTAACCATCCTTTCACGAAGTTTTAAATTTAGATTGTCACTGTAGACAAGCGATCGCAGTTTTAGAAAAGTTGTGAGGGTCGATTCGATCCTGCAATTAATTTCTTTATCTGGATCAAGCTGTTTAGTAATATATCATACAAGGTGCTTGTAGTAGGAGATCCTTTTAACGATTTCTCCGTTTATTAATAGCGAAACGTCTGGATATTGTGGGTGATTGAAAACCATAAATTTAGTTTTAGCAACATTTGTGTTGAGTCCCATTTTTTCCCAACCCTATTGATATAGTTTAAGAGTGTTGTATGTAGACTCTGAAGGCTATCGCTTATGATGGCTGTATATATGCATAACGAATTGTTTTTATTTGTTCGCCGTTGATTTTAACCCCTAATACTTTGTTATATAGGGATCCTTAAAAAGAAAATGCATCCCTATCTGATGCCTCGTTGAATTTGACATTCTTTGGTGAGTTTACCATTAATTCGGACAACTATCCTTTGACGCTAATATAGATTCTCCATAATTCGCACATCTTTCCTATCAACACCAGCATTCTCCAACATATCTATGAGTTTCACATGCTGTACCCCGTCAAGACATTTTCTCATTATCGATAAAGCATACGAAAATATCTTTACGTTGGTTTCGACACTTTTGGAGCAGTATATTTAGAGTAGATAGTGCTCCTCTAGTACCAAAAGCATTTCTAAACCCAAACTGGAACTCATCTAGGTCGCCTTCGTTTTATTTCTTATTCTACTATGAATAATACTCACGAAAACCTTCAAAGTGTAACTCATGAGACTTATTAGCCTGTATTCATTATATCTTTTGGCATGTTGTTTTTTTGGAAGTGTTATAAAAATCGATTTCAGTCATTTTTCCGGTATTTCTCCAGTATTGTATACAGAATTAAAAAACTATCGATATTGTCTTCATGAATCAGTTGCACGATTTCCATTGGGATGTCATCTGGACCGTTTGCTTTTCTAGATTTTGCATATCTTATTTTATGAAAAACCTATAACTTCAGAATTTCTGATCCTACAGCTCCATACACATCATCTGATATGTTTGGTCTTCAAATAATTCAGTTATGTAGAAACGTCAGGCTTTAAGGATTTTTTGTTCACCAATGAGTTGTTTGTTGTGTATATTGGGTCTTCTTATTGAACAATCCAGAAACTTGAATCTATCATGTTTTTTCTCTAGTTCATTTATCTGCATCTATCTCCCATCCACTTCTCCTTAACTGTACGTATCTTTTGTTTAATCTCCTTGTGCTTCTTTTTATATTCCTCTATGTTGTTTCAATACTTTCTCCTTTCCTCCATGAAATCTAATATTTCTTCAGTCATCCACCGTTGAGATTAGATCACGAAATAATTTCAACATTTCATTTACGTTGTTGGTAATATTTATCTCTCTTATGTGGTTGTTGATGTCGGTTTCTATCTAAACATTACAAAAAGAAAATAAAGTATTATTCCTAGAAAAGAGTGTTTAAATGACTTAACGCTTCTTCTTCTTAAAGTGCCTATCCTTTTTGGATGTTGGCTATCATATTGGTCCACATTATTCCACTGCTGCTCTGAACAGACCTGTTAATGTCATTCCAGTCCATGTTCGTAGGTTGCGCAGCCATGATATTCGTCTTCGTCCAGCTGATCTCTGGCCTTCCATCTTCCCCTGCAGGATAAGTTGGAGCAAGCGATATTTCCAAAGTACTCCAATTTTTTGCGTTTGACATTTGTAAGGTATTCCAGTTCTCCACCGATACGTTGTAAAATGTTTTCGTTTGATACGTGGTGTATCCAAGGAACCCTAAGCATGCGGCGGTAGCACCACATCTCACATGCATCTATACGTTTATATGAAGCATCGGTAAGGGTCCAGGCTTCTGCTCCATATAAGAGAGTTGAGAGTACATAGCATTTCAAAATCTTGATCCGCGTATGTATATTGAGGGATAGGTTGCAGAGTATGTTGCGCAGCTTATTAAAAGTACCTCTTGCTTTCTCGATTCGGCTTCTTATTTCTCGAGAGTGGTCCCAGTCCTTATTCAACGTGCAGCCTAGATATGTGATCGTCTCGGCCATTGTGAGAGTTACGTTGTTGGTAGTAAACTGTATATTGCCGACGTCGTTTTTACTGACAATAATCGTTTGCCTCTTCTTGCAGTTTATCTTCATACCATATCTGTTGCAAGCTGTCACTATTCGGTCGATAATTCTTTGAAGTCCCTCTGCAGTATCGGCTATAAGAACGGTATCATCCGCGTATCTTAGGTTGTTTATTACTTCTCCATTTACAATAATTCCATGTTCTATGTTGCCCAGTGCTTCTTTAAAGAGATGTTCTGAGTATACGTTGAATAGGAGTGGCGATAGTATGCAGCCCTGGCGTACTCCTCTCTTTATATTAAATTCTTCTGTTGTCTCATTCTCAACTCGTACAATAGCCTTTTGTTGTGAATATAACTTTGATATTATCTCTCTGTCTCTGTCGTCGATTCCTGTCTCTTGTAGGATTGAAATCAGTTTACTGCGCTGCACCTTGTCAAATGCCTTTTCAAAATCTATGAAGCATGCAAAGACGTCGGCATTGATGTCACGTGCTCTTTGAATCAGAACCTGCATGGAAAACAAGGCCTCTCTGAAGCCAAACTGCGTGTCACTTACATTTTCATCGAGTTTTCTATATATTCGTGCTTGAATGACGTTAAGAAAAGTTTTTAAAGCGTGGCTCATCAAGCTGATTATTCTATGATCGAAGCACTTAGTTGCGTTCGTTTTTTTGGGAATCGGGATGAATGTCGACAGTAGCCAGTCTTTTGGTATTTGACCGTTCATGTAAATTTTGTTAAAGAGGGTGGTCAGTAGTTTTATTTGTTCTGAGTCAATTAATTTGAAAACTTCTCCGTGTATCTGGTCTGGCCCGGGGGTTTTGTTATTTTTGAGTCTATTTATCGCCAACGACTGTATTCACAGTACTGTTGTTTTCATCTCCAAACAATTCCTCCATGTATTGCTTCCATCTTACAAGTTTTTTGTCAGTTTCGGTGATGATGTTGTTGTCCGAGTCCAAGATTATTCCAGGACTCCGTTTACGGTAACTTCCTGTTGCTTCTTTTATTTAACGCTACAATTCTATAATTTTGTTCATAGGTGTATTCTAAGAGTGATCGTCATCAAAATAATCAACATACCAGTGAGTCATTTAATGTACCGCTGTGCCGAAGTTAAAAAATATTATATGTGGGTCAAAGTTTAAACATCTCTTCAATGTTGTCTGTTATAAATGTTGACGCAGTTCTATTTTTTTAAATGTTGCTTTACAAACATAAATTCCAGTTGGAGTCCATTGATCCCGATCACCTGTATCAAAGAAATAACAACGATAAATTTTGGAATACATACAATTGGTAACATAATCTTAACATTCTCCTTACCAACGTTATCGGTGCGATAAAAATAATAACCAATACTTTATTATAGGTATCACCAACCATAATTACAAATATCGTTATCTTAGTAAACCAAACATACCGTCAGCAGCGTTCCAACAAAGGAAGGTGTTGCAATATGCAATGTTCTCTTCGTTGCCATATTGACGCAATTTGTATTGTTGCATTGTTAGCTCTTCGTTGCTCTCTATTGCCATAACCGACGACGAATCATATCTCCGACGCGACGACAACCCGCTCTCTTTTCTCTCGCTTTAGCCTCTCTCTATATTCTGCCACTTTATGTATAACTTGGTAAATTTGAATAACAAGACTGTTTCCTCCAGTGGTTTCGTTCTTATAAGAACATTTGAAATATTTAGAGTTTAAATAATATATATATATATATATATATATATATATATATATGTTATGTCGAATATTCTCACGGGTGTGATGTGTAATCGAAGGTTTTCGAGCATCCCATGTATGTGCTGAGTCCCTCTTAGGACTGTAAGGCAGCTGACGTTTCGGTGAAATCTCATTCACCATATATATATATATATATATATATATATATATATATATATATATATATATATATATATATATATATATATATATGTTATGTCGAATATTCTCACGGGTGTGATGTGTAATCGAAGGTTTTCGAGCATCCCATGTATGTGCTGAGTCCCTCTTAGGACTGTAAGGCAGCTGACATTTCGGTGAAATCTCATTCACCATTTTCAAAGCTCACTGTATGGCGTCTACGAGCGAACTGACGCCCGCGACTCGGGTGCTGTCGGTTCCGTGTGTACGTCGGACGCGTTCGTTTTCCGTTTTTTGTTATAAAAAAGAACATAAAGACAAGGCTCTAAAAACAAACACTTGGCCCCAAAAAATCGCGAAAACCAAGAGAATAGCTCCAAAGCTTTTGTTTCTTATGTAAGAGGCACCACAGACAAGATCACAAAAATTCTCAGGAGACACAACATTGAAACCATTTTCACCACAGATCGTAGAATGAAGGATCTCTTGCCAACACCTAAAGAAAGAATCGCTCTAGAAAACCAAGGAGTGTATGAAGTTCCATGCGGAGAATGCAGCTCATTTTACGTAGACCAAGCCAACCATAAAATAAGCGCCAGAAGCGACGAACATATGAAAGCTGTAAAGGAAAAAACAACTTCTTCGGCTCTGGCCCAACACTGGTTAAACACAGGACATAAGATAAATTTCGCAGGGTCAAAAATGCTATCGAGATGTGAAAACCTGTCCACAAGAGTTATAAGGGAAGCCATTGAAATTGCAAAGAGGCCCAACAACTTAAATAGCAGAGATGACAGCCAGCGAGTGCCTAATACTTGGAAATATCTGCTTACAAAACATCAATCAGTACCACTTAGTAATAAAACAGATTACAACTCGGCAACGCAACCCCAAACACTGTCAACATATATATATATATATATATATATATATATATATATATATATATATATATATATGTTATATCGTAGGTTTTCACGGATGGTAGAATGAATAGTTTGGTTATTCCGGGTTTCAATCCGTTCGTTCAAAAAATCGTTTTCACGACGTTTCGCCAAAATCTCATTTGGCATTTTCAAGTGCGGTTCGTCTCGTTACTCGCTGAGAACTGATGGTGGCCTCTGATGACTGCCGAGTTTTGTTTAGCTGGCTCGCTTCCTGATTGGATGAGCGATTTCGCAGGCTCCTCCCCTCTGCCGAGTGCGATATATTTTGTTCTTGTATGCTGGTCTCTCGTGTACTAGTTGATTTTTGTTGTTTTCTTTCTTGATTCTTTATTAATGTTTTCCATGTAGTTGGAACATTTATAGCATCGTCTCGTTTATTTAGTTGTCCCGCTTTTTCGATTTCTAGGGCCTCTCTTATGACGCGTACCTTGTAATTCTGTACTGGTGCTATTTCTTTTGTTTTTTCGAAGTCGATGGTGTGTCCGGTTGTTTGGTGATGTTGAAATAGGGCCGAAGTTGTCTGTTTGTTTTTGAGGCTATTTTTATGTTTTTGGATTCTTGCTGATATGCGCCTGTTTGTTTGTCCTATATAAGTTTGATGGCAATCTGCACATGGAATGCTGTAAACGCCATGATTTTCAAGGTTGGTCTTGTCTTTGGGATTTCCCAGGATGTTGGCTATTGTTTTTTGTGGTTTAAATATGGGCTGTATGTTGTGTTTTCTCAAGGTTCTTCCGATTCTGTCTGTTATTCCTTTTATGTATGGTATTATGGCTTTGTTCCTTGTTTGATCTTGGTCTTTGGTCTTTGTTGTAGTCTTCTCTTGTCTTTTTATGGCTTTCTTTATATCTGATTGTGAGAAACCATTCCGTTCTAGAGCTGTTGAAATGTGTCTTATTTCGTCTTGTTTTGTGTCAAGTTCTGTTAGGCGGAGTGATCTTGATACTAGTGTGTTGACTACTGCCTGCTTTTGAGAGGGATGATGGTGTGACGCTGCATTGAGATATCGGTCAGTATGCGTGGGTTTCCGATATACGCCAAAGCCCAGGGTGTTGTTTAGTTTCCTAGTTAATAGCAGGTCCAAAAAAGGAAGTTTCTTTTCTTGTTCGATTTCCAGCGTGAATTGGATTCTGTGGTGGATATTGTTCAGGTATATGAGGAAATCGTCCAGGTGTTCTTTTCCATGTGGCCATATTATAAAAATATCATCAACATAGCGTTTCCAAAATTTCGGTTTTAAAGGTGCCTTTTGCAGTGCTTCTTGTTCGAAGTATATCATGAAAAGGTTGGCTATGACTGGTGAAAGCGAGGATCCCATAGGTGCGCCATCTGTTTGTTTATATATTTGGTTATTGAACATGAAGTATGTGTTCTTTAGGCAGTGTTCTGCAAGTTCAATTGTGTAGGCTGGAAAGTCTTCGTTCATGGCGATTTTGTCCAAGGTCTCATCCAGTGGTATGCTTGGATATAGCGATTTTATGTCGAGGCTTGCTAAGATGTCATTTTCTTCGAGGTGAATGTTTTTGATCATTTTAGTCAGTTGTTCGGAGTTTTTCACGAAGGAATCAGCCAGTTCGACTCTTGGTTGCATGATACTTGCTAGATATTTTTCCAGTTTTTGTGTAGGAGATCCCACGGCGCTCACTATTGGTCTGAGTGGTGCATTTGTCTTGTGTATTTTTGGTAAGCCATACAGTTTTGGACATCTGCTTGATTTTTCTCGTGGTATTATAGATTTTTCAGTTTCTGGGTCTAGTTTTGAGGCTTTAATCTTGGCTTTCGTAGTTTTTTCCAGGTATGTCGTTGGATCTCTGTTGGTTTGTTTGTAAGAGGCGTCTTTGAGAATTTCTGACATTTTTTGCATGTAGTCGTTGGTGTTCATTACAACCGTGACATTTCCCTTATCTGCTGGTAATATTGTTATTTCTTTATTCTATTTTAAGGATGAGAGGGCTTGATGTTCAGCTCGCGTTAAGTTTGAGTTGGGAGGCCGGCTTGTTTTCAAAATTTGCGTTATGTCTTGTCTGGCTTGTTCGGCATTTTCTTCAGGGATGTTCTCTAGGGCAGCTTCTATATTTGAAATTATCTCTTCTAAGGGGACTGTTTTTGGCGTGTTAAACGTTTCGAGAAACTGAGATCCAAGAAATCAGCCCTCCTCTGCGATATAACTTTTTTAATAAGATGCCGCAACAACAATCTGGAACCAACTTGCACCAAACTCTCGTACCATCTAAAGACAAGAAGAACTATTTCAATCCTTAAGACCGCGGGAAAAGCTCTCCTTCGAGAACAAATCCGAGAAAAACGAAGAATTCTATCAAGGACTGAAATAGAACTTTATAATCTCCACTTAGCTTTAACCCAGAAAATCCATCATCTTCTGTGGAATGACATCGAAAAAGTATCCTGTTGGAGAACGGAATCAGACACCCACCTTAAGGCAAAAAAACAACAGAAGAAATTTGAGGCACTAAAACAACGCAATAATGTCCACACACAGCAAACACTGGACTGCAACAAAGTTGTCCATAACATCTCCAACTACGAATTAACAGAATGCGAGAAATTAGTTCTGTCTAAAGGCTTTAATTTTGCCGTAACGCCAAAAACAGTCCCCTTAGAAGAGATAATTTCAAATATAGAAGCTGCCCTAGAGAACATCCCTGAAGAAAATGCCGAACAAGCCAGACAAGACATAACGCAAATTTTGAAAACAAGCCGGCCTCCCAACTCAAACTTAACGCGAGCTGAACATCAAGCCCTCTCATCCTTAAAAAAGAATAAAGAAATAACAATATTACCAGCAGATAAGGGAAATGTCACGGTTGTAATGAACACCAACGACTACATGCAAAAAATGTCAGAAATTCTCAAAGACGCCTCTTACAAACAAACCAACAGAGATCCAACGACATACCTGGAAAAAACTACGAAAGCCAAGATTAAAGCCTCAAAACTAGACCCAGAAACTGAAAAATCTATAATACCACGAGAAAAATCAAGCAGATGTCCAAAACTGTATGGCTTACCAAAAATACACAAGACAAATGCACCACTCAGACCAATAGTGAGCGCCGTGGGATCTCCTACACAAAAACTGGAAAAATATCTAGCAAGTATCATGCAACCAAGAGTCGAACTGGCTGATTCCTTCGTGAAAAACTCCGAACAACTGACTAAAATGATCAAAAACATTCACCTCGAAGAAAATGACATCTTAGCAAGCCTCGACATAAAATCGCTATATCCAAGCATACCACTGGATGAGACCTTGGACAAAATCGCCATGAACGAAGACTTTCCAGCCTACACAATTGAACTTGCAGAACACTGCCTAAAGAACACATACTTCATGTTCAATAACCAAATATATAAACAAACAGATGGCGCACCTATGGGATCCTCGCTTTCACCAGTCATAGCCAACCTTTTCATGATATACTTCGAACAAGAAGTACTGCAAAAGGCACCTTTAAAACCGAAATTTTGGAAACGCTATGTTGATGATATTTTTATAATATGGCCACATGGAAAAGAACACCTGGACGATTTCCTCATATACCTGAACAATATCCACCACAGAATCCAATTCACGCTGGAAATCGAACAAGAAAAGAAACTTCCTTTTTTGGACCTGCTATTAACTAGGAAACTAAACAACACCCTGGGCTTTGGCGTATATCGGAAACCCACGCATACTGACCGATATCTCAATGCAGCGTCACACCATCATCCCTCTCAAAAGCAGGCAGTAGTCAACACACTAGTATCAAGATCACTCCGCCTAACAGAACTTGACACAAAACAAGACGAAATAAGACACATTTCAACAGCTCTAGAACGGAATGGTTTCTCACAATCAGATATAAAGAAAGCCATAAAAAGACAAGAGAAGACTACAACAAAGACCAAAGACCAAGATCAAACAAGGAACAAAGCCATAATACCATACATAAAAGGAATAACAGACAGAATCGGAAGAACCTTGAGAAAACACAACATACAGCCCATATTTAAACCACAAAAAACAATAGCCAACATCCTGGGAAATCCCAAAGACAAGACCAACCTTGAAAATCATGGCGTTTACAGCATTCCATGTGCAGATTGCCATCAAACTTATATAGGACAAACAAACAGGCGCATATCAGCAAGAATCCAAGAACATAAAAATAGCCTCAAAAACAAACAGACAACTTCGGCCCTATTTCAACATCACCAAACAACCGGACACACCATCGACTTCGAAAAAACAAAAGAAATAGCACCAGTACAGAATTACAAGGTACGCGTCATAAGAGAGGCCCTAGAAATCGAAAAAGCGGGACAACTAAATAAACGAGACGATGCTATAAATGTTCCAACTACATGGAAAACATTAATAAAGAATCAAGAAAAAAAACAACAAAAATCAACTAGTACACGAGAGACCAGCATACAAGAACAAAATATATCGCACTCGGCAGAGGGGAGGAGCCTGCGAAATCGCTCATCCAATCAGGAAGCGAGCCAGCTAAACAAAACTCGGCAGTCATCAGAGGCCACCATCAGTTCTCAGCGAGTAACGAGACGAACCGCACTTGAAAATGCCAAATGAGATTTTGGCGAAACGTCGTGAAAACGATTTTTTGAACGAACGGATTGAAACCCGGAATAACCAAACTATTCATATATATATATATATATATATATATATATATATATATATATATATATATATATATATATATATATATAAATTTCCTATAAAGATGTCGTTTTTTCAGCAAAAATCTATCATGCTGATAATTTTACCTTAAAATATTAACGTTATCCTTTTTTTTTTAATATCACCTATAAATTCTTCGAATAAAAACAATCCATTTGTCGGTTAGATCTTTTTTTTTATTTTACGAGTATTACATATCGCCGTAGTTCTGCTTCCTCGTCGATTCCTTTCACACCTCGGTCATTTTATCTTCCTGAATTCTGGTTACATTCTTGCACTACAAAGTACGATTTTCAGTTATATTTGTATATCACTATTTAACCCCTATTTACGTTGTTTTGCTTGGCATTTGCTAGACTTTGGGTAGTTGTATTTACGTCTAGTGTTATTTGAACTTACTGTTATCTTTTTTTTCCAGGTAAATCTCGATTTCCTTGCTTACTATTTGAATGTAATTATTACTTTCGTATGACAGTTTTCTTGACATTATTTTGATCAGTTTCGTAGATTTTGTTTGTTTATATTATATATAGGTTAGTTTTTACGTCTATTCTGTCACTATCGAATTTTTGAGAGCAGCTAACCTATTCTTGACTTGGTGTACATTGGTACCATTACTGGCGGGAAGTGTATGTCTTTCATTTAAAAATTACTAATTGGTTATTTATTAAATTTTGAGTCGAAAATGTTAACAATTAATGAATTGGCCTCTTTTACAAATTCATTTCAGCCGACTGTTATTACTCAGGAACTCGCTGTCATCCTTTTAAAATTCTAAACCCTCCTGAAAGGAGAAGCGTGGTATCTAATCATGGATATTTGACATAAATAATGCCTTTCTGAAACAACTCAAAGTGCTGTAAGTTGTTCATCTCAATTTCTAAAATCCATCCTTCAGAATTTTGGGGTGAAAAATATTTAAAATTTTTTCACTAATTGAGTTTAGTTGTTTAGTTACCTTATCTTACCTATTTTTGCGTTATTTTTGCTGAAATAAATCCAGTTACGGGACTTTTAGCAGAACGAACTTCCACGTTTTTTAAAGGGTAAAATTAATCCAATAAATCCGGTAATCTCGTAAATAGGTCCATATTCTCCGAGATGAGTATAAAAATACCGAATAATGTCGAGATGCCTTGATGTCTCGCTAAAATCGGAAAATGGTTGAAGTTGCGAAAGGTAGTTGAAAGAAACCCTTGGAAACAATTAACGCTAAAATTCGGTAAATAAAACCGTTTATACAACATGACTGACTGACTGACTCCGTAGCACTACAACCCAGGGGGGGTCTTGGCTGCCTCGACTATCTGCCTCCACCTAGAATGGTCTTGTGCCAACTCCCTCCATTCTCGCTGGTCGACTTCAAGGATAGCTAGATCCTTGTGGATGTTATCTCTCCATCTAACACGTTTTAATGAAGGAATTCTTTTAACTCATCTTCTGGTTTCTTTCCTAGCGTGTTCATGTTTAGTTTTTCTTTTGAGTTTGCCTTTTGGCAAAAACTTTCAGTTATCAGCCAATGAGCACCGATGTTTTCTAGTGGCTACACACCACTGCATAGTTGAGCAGTGTTGCGGCCTGATCTATAAGAGACAGTCTCATCATAATAATAAAAGGAATAAAATTAAACGACTAAAAATTATTAATTGGTTTTATTGGTTTCTTTTTGGAAGCAAAAATTATTTTTAAGGCTTAAATAAAGATAATTGACATGTATTTCATAACAAATTTATCACATTTCTGGGAAAAATATCTACAAAATTCCGCTAAAATTTGAAATGGGAACTACTTCAAATTAATTTGCTCAAATGGTGACTTCCCAAGGGAAAACTAAAAATATAACATCAAAAAGTCATTTGCGTAACGCACGTATACTTCGTATAAGAATTGTTCTCGAAAAGAGATGTACATATATCGATTAATATTCCATCACAAGATGTAGTGAATCAAAAAGTTAGGAAAAAGAGGTGAACATAATTACATATAAGATTAAGGAACACAAATTTGATAATCATTTCAATTAAGTTAAATATGGGAAAACGGAACGATTATATGTCTCAGGAAAATCATATTTGTGATATGGCAACAAGGCAAATTGAGACAAGTGACGCTGCTGACAGATGTAACCATTAATTTTGTTTTTAAATCGTTTTTCTCGATTTTCCTGATTAAAAAGAGTAAATTTATAAAACTTTATATAATAAAAAGCTTTTAAAATCGTAAAATTTGTATACGTAACAAAATTTTAACGACTTAATGGAAAAAAATTAAACCGAAAATGAAAAGTTCCTAAATTATGGAAAAAAGTATAAATTGTGAAAAACTAAGGCTAGAATCGAGTTTTACGACCTCAAAATTTCCTAAATTTTACTTAATAATCGAAATAATAACTACAAATATCAAAACTTTTACTTTAAACTTTAATGGAGGCCAAATCACATTATAAATCCATTTTGTCTCACAACACTTTCTTCGACCACTGGCGTATTGCGCTTACTCCTTTATTCGTTTCGAACAAAAGCTGCTCCGGTTCGGATCGGTGGCGTGGAGGAGCAGTGTGGATCACTAATGAATGCGTAAACTGTTTGTTACCGGCAACGCCGCCGCCGGAATGCGATGGCTAAGTGGCGGCGGCGAAGCGGGGGACAAAACGGCCTTAAACGGGGCCGAATCGGGGCTGCCCCGGGGCCATGCCGGCTGACGGACGGACAAAGCCAAGAAGAAGACCCAAATCAATCGACGACGAGAGATTCGGAGAAAAGGGCCAGCAGAACGACCTCATGTGCCCGGTCGAAATTATTATTTTCTCAAGAGTTAGCCAGACAGAGACGATTCTTCTTTGGGCTAAAATTCTTTCTTATGTTAATTTGAAGAAGAGCAGACGATCTTTAAATTAATTAGAGGTTATAGAGTAGCTATTAGTTTTGGGTAGATATCGCGAACGTCTTCTTGGAAGTCTCGCCAACTGTAACACCGAACTGGGATAGGTTAAGTTTAATAGACTTCTTATATTTCAGTTAATAACTTGAAGACTGTACACACGGCGCCATCTCTCGGAAATGTCGGGCACTGTTCATCTCATCCTCTTCAGTTCTTACATAAATCCTACTGGAGAAGAGTCTTTCGGTATAAAGCTGCCTTATTAAAACACCACGCAATAGGACAAAAACTTGTTGATTGGAATGGTAAAAAAAACTTTAGTTGCAGTGATTCAGGTATCTGATTCTTTATTGGCTTTAAGTCAAATTTGACGAAATTTCCTACCTCTGCTTTATATACAATTCCAGGATCTGGATAGAACATTTTTAAATGAATGCTAAACATTAATTAGCTTAAATATGTCTGTTTATCTAGACGTGCCTTTGGCGTGGTAAGACACGCTTTTGGGAGGCTGTATGTGTTTCTATTTCTCGGTTTCCTCGGCGCTTGTTTTGGTGAGCAGCGGCACAAGAAAACTTTGGAATTGTTCACTCATGTTGAAGAAAGCCTAGATTGCTTTTCGTATTCCAACGGTGATATCGTCCAGTGATGTTGCAAGAAATTGCAATATTTTTTACTCAGTATTAACTATTACTTTTTCTTTCTATATATGTATTTTGCACTTGAGCAAAAAAAATGATATAGTGGTTCTCCTTACTTCCAGAAAATCGGTTCACGATGCTGGAAAGACAAAAACAAAAATGAAGCCTCGACAGGCGCGAATTTCGACTTACGTAGCAGAATTTTCCAAAAAAACAGCTTTTTTTTAAATTAATGTACTTATTCCAGAATTTTCGTATATTACTTTCTCCAGAGAGATGATTTAAGAAAATAATAAGTTTCTCAATGAAATCAAGGGATTAATGCATGTTTTGCAACATAATATAATGATAGATCTGATTGAATGGTTTACAAAAGTCAAAATAGACATTATTCTGATTCCTATCATTTAGACCAGTGTTTCTCCAGCAGTGGTTAGCGAAATCCCAGGATTTAGCCAGTTTTCTAAAGGTAATTTGCAAAAAAATATTTTAATGGGGAAATTTTAAAATTAAATATCGCAACAGGCTACAATTTGTACCGCGACGAGTCGCTATGCCGCTGGCGATGCGAGCATATACTCGAATGGGCCGGCAACTTTTACTTCGGCGAACCAAGACTTTTCCTGAATGCTCACGAAAGAACGAGAATACTGAATCGTCTAATGAGTTTAAGAATCCCGAGCGATTTCAAAAAGATAAATGAGTTAGTAGTTATTGCATAGTGTGTACATAAATTACAACAAATACCCAAGTTTTAAAAATCGCACGTTGCAAGGCTAATGTGAAAGTAAATAATATAGGTTTACATGGAAAAAAATTGGATGCCTATTTGACCAGACCATTGTATTATTATGTAATTAGATCGTTGGTTAAAAACGGGTAGTTTTGTCAAATCTGATGAAAAGCTGATTTGGAACCAACACTGGATGGTAGTAGTAGTAAACTACCATGAAAGCAAAGAAAAAATAAGCGAACAGATTGAGAAGAAAGGAAAGAAACGAAAATATGACAAATAGGTTTTTATTTTACCGGGGAGGAGTCAGAACCTAAACCGCTTTGTGTGTAATGAAATCCCAGTCAACATCTCTGTTTCGTAGATGTGGGAAGTGAACTTTTCAAAAGAATAAAATTGACTTATTTCGCTATTCGACTTGACCAGTTGACCGATGTAGCAAACTCTGTAGTATATTATATATATTTTTAAGAATTCCATTCAATAAGATATATTATTTGCAAAACCACCAAAAACCTATACGATAGGGACAGCAATTTTCGATATGATCAATGACTTTTTTTGAAAAAAAAAATAGAATAAATTGATCTTCCGTTGAGCCGTGGGCACTAATGGTGTGGTCTTGTGGTGTGGGTAAAGATGATCAATGAGAATATTGAATGGACGCACTGCAGTATTCATAGCCACCACTTGGTGGTTTGTTGATGTTAGCAATAGTTTTGACGAAATCTCAAGACGATTATATTTGAAAATGTTCTAAATAAAGAACGAAACGTCAGAGCATACCTTCATATCTCCGCATTGGTGTTATTCTTTATTATCCGGTGAGTGACATCCTTCAAAGTAGTCACCATTTAATTGTTCCCAGCGGTGTTTCGACTTCCTGAAGCAATCCTGGAAGTCAGTTTTTGGAATTGCCTTCAGTGCATTCGTCGCATTAGTTTCAACCGTCTCTTTGTCATCGAACCGGTGTCCTTTGAGCGGCATTTTTAATCTGGGAAAGAGTCAAAAGTTGCAGGAAGATACGTCGGGACTGTATGGAGGCTGAGCGATTTCAAGGCGAAAATTCTTCTGCTCTGCTATTAGCAATTTTGGGATGAATTTCGCACACATGCGAGCCATTACCAAATTCTCGGTTAAAATTCTCCAAACAGTAGTTTTTGGTATTCCAAGATCACTTTCTAGTTCGCGTACAGTCAACCGACGATTTCCTTCAATTGCAAGTCGCACACGCTCGACATTTACTGCTGTTCTTGCGCTCGAAGGTCGGCCAGAGCGAGAATCACTGTCAACTGACGTGCGGCCATCTTTAAACCGCTTGTACCACTCTTTTATTCTTGCTTAACTCATACAGTCCTCTCTAAATGCCTTATTCATCATATTAATTGTTTCCGAGCAAGTTTTTCCAAGATTAAAGCAAAACTTGATCAAATTTGTTGATTTTATTTTTCCGTCATTTTTTACAATCACAAAATGCGACACATCCAGTCGGTAGCTGCGCACATCAACGAGTTCATGAAGACTTACTGGTGACGCCCATGCCCCACAGATGTCGCTCGGAAGTGACGCGGAGATATGAATGCAAGCTCGATACTTTTGGGACAAACCTCGTATATATATATATATATATATATATATATATATATATATATATATATATACATATATACATATATATAAAATAAATATTAATAACACAATTTTACTGTTTCGTTTACTGTTGCTGTTGACTATACAGGGGGTTCGCCAAATTTTTCCGGCTTTTAGAAGGGGTTTGCAATAAGAAAAAGGTCTGAAAACTACTAATTTAGAAGAATACAAATATTACAACAGAGTGGAAAAAGATTTTACATACATGACCTCTCTGAGCTTACTTTTTGCTTGAGAGAAAACAAATCTATGCAAGATAATTTCTAGTATTTGGAGAAATTTGCACTGATAAGAGAAGATTGCAGAGGTAGGAGGGGGAACTAGCGAAAATAAAGGAGTATGTCATTTTGTTTTCTAAAGATTTCCTATCATAACGTCGCCGGGAGTAATTCTATGAATGCTGTGATGATCGGAAATTACCGGTACAGAACCAACTTCGAGTGAAGAGAGTCTTTATAAATACGCTGAAAGTAGTTAGAAATAGCTGACACAGGACTATGAAAAGTATTGTCGGTGTTTTTTATATTATATTTAGTACAATAATGTATTGTATTTGTAGGAATGGCCAAAAATTAAACTGGTCACTAGTAATACTAATCAGGGTTGGGTTGCTTTTAATCAAATGATTTAAATCACTTAATTGTATCAATAGTTTCATAGAAAAATGCTCGTCCATCTTCTGTTGTTATAGTTGAATATATGACAGGTTCTTTGGGGACATTTGACCACCCGTCAATTAACATATTTACGCATTCTCTTGAGAGAAGAAGAATTCATAAATTTCATCCAAAAGAGTAGTGGCTACAGGTGTCCTGAACGGGGGTATACAACCAAGTTTCAACTTTTGAAATGCCTTCCGTACTTGCCAGTGTTCAATATACCTAAAGCCTCAGTTAGTAGCAAAAATTACTTTTGCTATTTCCTTATCAATATTATAAATCTGTGTTAATAGAGGAACAAGTTTCAGTTCTTTTCTTTTTTTGGTCAGCCCGGAAATGTTTGGTGAAGATTTTTTGATGCTGGATATAAAGCTAAAAATACACAAAGCTGATGAAGTTGAATTTGCATTCTTATCAATCTTTTGTGAAGTACTCTGTTGCTGATTATTATAAACTTAGAACACCTACTATGAATTACATTGAATGATGATGATGTGTAATTTACTGAACCAGGACACGGAAAGCTTGGCTCGCACAATCGACCACTAAAAGTTCGGTGTTTGGTCCTCAGTCCACGACGGTGGATTCGTCAGTGTGTCCGTCGGTGCCTTTTCCAGACACCTTTTACGTGCTTTCTATTATTTTGGAACTTGTATTTAATTCTAAATCTTGACGGAATCTATCGGTGAGATGTAATCTTACAACAGTACCTAAAATCAAAAGTTTAGTTTCAGTCTCATAGAAACATTGAAGAAAAATAGTTCGTTTTGATTACCCCGGTATAAAAATGAATTTTTGGTAAAAAATAACTAAATCAGTATCATCAATTATCAAGATATAAGGTAGTACCAGGCACGGATTCAAAGGAGGGCGGTGGGGGCGATCGGCCCCCTCCCCCAAGAGCTTTGAGTTCAGGAAAAAGATCCGATTTTGCCTCTTATACTATAGTTTGTTCAAGAACTAGAACGAGTAATAAATCATTATTTATCCTTTTTCTTCTTCGCAAAATACCTGTGTTCTTTAGTCCGGTGTCTTTGGCAAAACCTGTTAGACACATATATTTTTCATAGGAATGGGTTGGGTGGAATTGGGTATTTCACTAATCTCAAATAATATATAAAAACGAGCACAAACAAAATAAATCAGTAAGGACAGGCTATAAGGTGTACTTTGCTCACTGATAGAAATTAAATTGAACTATCAGAAATTTTTTTGTTGCAGTAAATTTATAAAGCTTATAATATTTAAATATAATTAAATATAATTAGATTTAGGGCAGGCCTCAGTTACCTGCGGCACTGGAGCTGGTACGTTGGAGGTTTTATTACTCTCTCTAGTTCTTGAATAGAGTATAGGAATGTGTATGCTTGCGATCGCCCCTCCCCTTCCCAAGAGGTTTGAGTTCAGGAAAATAGAACCAATTCTGTCCTCGTTGACAACTTGTTTTACTTGCGATAGCCCCCCCCCCCCCCCAAGAGCTTTAAGTTTAGGAAAATACACCCGATTGTGCCCTTTATACTAGGAATGTGTATGCTGCTCGCATTCTCCCCCTTGTTTTTTCTTTTGATCGTCCCCCACCTCTCCAAAAGCTTCAAATTCAGAAAAATAGACCCGACTCTACCTTTTTCACTAGAAACGGGAATGTTGCTGATGTCCCCCCCCCCCCCGTCGACAACTTGCTTTCGCTTTCCATACTGTACTTTTGTGATATTACCGCCCTCGCCCCCCTCCCCCCAACAGAGAGGCTGGATCCGCCCCTGTGTAAAAATCATTTACATCGAATAGTAGGTTTTGAAAAAAAATATAGAACAAAAATAACACGACAATTTTAAAGTGCTGTGTTAATTTTGTACAATACTTTGTTACTTAGCTAATTACTTACCTGCATAAACTGCACCTTGCTACTCAGAAGTTTTAGTATAAAACCCATAATGCGTCTTAAGCCTTTTAATTAAAAAAAACTGAAAATTAACCCTATCCTGATACTAGAATGGAGCAATAAATACATTATTTAAAATGTAGCTATACGATTAAACACGAATATAATACTTCTGTATCAGTTGCCACAAAAAAATCAAGAAAATAAAGTAAAGTGCGAGAAAGAAGATCCTCTTTCATGGTGACGTTTCCAGTCACCAGGCTGTCGTAGGATGGCCAAAATTCATGAACTGAAGGTGAAAATTGTGCCGCATTCTCCCGACACTTAGCCCCTTCAGATATCTTTCCCAGCGCAATAAAATTTCTTACAAGAAAAAAGTACAGAGTATTTTGCATACTTGGAAAAAAGCGCCTACAAAAAAGATTCAAGCATTATGGCATAGGTGGCGCAAGTGTATCTATATCTTTAAAAAAGTTTATGTGGAATAATTAAGTAAATAATCTTATCATCCGATCGTTGTAAAAATCAAATAATCTTCAAAACAACATGTTGACGCTGATACTTGGATAAGACATATTTACTCAACAATATCTATCAATAGAGAAGCGACATCCAATCAAATGTTTTCTATTATATTTTATCCTTGACATAATTGTAATTACTTACAAGCAATTGACTTTAAAATATGCATTTATGTGTAAAAGATTTATTACATACGTTAAAATAACATACGTTAGTGTTAAGCGCAAAAACAGCAACAATAATTTAATTGAACCTAATTAATTCAGCATTAATTTTTAAACAATCAAAATGCGCTTAACGTGACTGTCACGTGCGCTCGACTAAGAACGCACATTTCTTCGTAAATTAATTCGGTGCACCTTTCGAGTACACTCCGCGCGTTACGCTCCTGCCTGTCCTGAGAGCAATAAGTAACACATAATTTCACAATGAAATCGTAATGCGACGCGCGTGGACGAGAAAAAGACAGCAAATTGGAAAAGAGATGGGCAGAGCGACGATAAAAAAGTGGGGGCGATGTAGGGGAGTACGGTCGACGTGATTCAAGGACCATGCGACACCGTCGCAGAGCTGTGTTGCCAGATCGTAAAATATTATTAGAATTTAGGGAAAAATTTCTTTTATAACGAGAATCGAAAGATATCAAACCAGACACATGGGTCTTCAATAGGAAAAAAGTTTTTTATGAAAATGACGAAAAAAACTGAATAAATGTCGCCATAAAATGTACTCAAATGATTCTTGAATTCCTTAAAAAAAAAAACGGTTTTTTTCCCATTTAAAATCATTGAGTGACAGAGTGAACGATTATTCAAACTTGAACTAACTCTAGAATAGTGACTTTTCAAGCTTTTTGGACGCCTAAAATAGAAATTTTGCGTGTTTAAAAGACGCTTCCATTAGTTTTTTGATCATTGCAATAGCTTAAAAACTCACAAATCTACAAACAATTGAACCATCAAAAATTGAAATACTGATTCCGAGTATTTCAATTTTAAATGTTTGCCAAATCGAGAGCTTATAAGCTCTTTACACATTTAAAGAACCAAAATAAGCTTCGGTTGAAGACGCGTACTTTCGTTTTTTAAATGTCTAAAAACCTTAAAAAGTGGCAATTCTACAGGCTGTTGAACTTGAAAAATGTTGTGAAAAATTACATTTATTTCGAATTGAAATGCTTGCCAAATCGCGGGTTTTAAAGCATTTTAGACGCTTAAAAAACGAAAGTACGCTTCTTAAAAGACGCTTCATTTTATTTTTTAAACATTTAAATTCGAAATAAATGTAATTTTCCATGTAATGGACTTCGCATCCTAAATGGCTTTTACCAACACCGCGAAATACATAAGTTTACCTGGGTACAACAAACAAGAAATTTGAAATCCGTCATATATTATGTAATAAGGCGTCGGGATACAAGGTTTAAAATTCAAGATGTGCGAGCCTATAGAGGAATCGCGTGTGAAAGTGATCACCACCTGGTTAAAGCCAAAATACTGCCCTGCCGCCTAGCCAAAAGTAAAGAAGGCACTGAAGAACAGAAACAAAAAACTCCTGAAATCAAGTACAACTTAGATAGTTTCAATCACGAAAGAGTTAAAAAACTATACAAAAAGCGACTTGATGATAAACTGGTACGGGAAAACTTTGATAGTGTAGAGCAACAGTACGCTTACGTTAAAGAGTGCCTAAGAAGTGCAGCAGAAGAAGCTTTGGGAAAGTACGAAAAGCCTAACAAAAGAAGGCCATACAGGTGGGATGAAGAAATCGAAGATATGATAAATACTAAACGAGAAAGATACAGTAGATATTTAAGCTTAAAGACGAATGAAAGTAGAAGTGAATACAAAACGGCCCAAAGAGCAGTGCGAAACGCAATAACCCAAAAGAAAAACAAAACCTGGGGAAGAACCTGTACCAGAATAAACGCACATTTGGGGGGTAGCAAAAGTACCGAAAGCTGGAAAATACTGAGATCTCCTCGACAAGAAAAATCTAAAGATGTCATTTCACCGATTGGTTTATCTCAATGGGATGAATACTTTTCAAAATTGCTAGCAGAAGAAAGAGCAGGATACCAACAAACAGTACAAGCTGATTCCGGCGTGCACGTACGCACCATAGTATCTCCACTAAGGATAGATTGCAAAGAAGTTAAGCAAATATGCCAAACAAAAAACCGAAAATCATCAGGTCCCGGAAATATCCCACCTGAGCTACTTAAATACGGCACAGAGAAGTTATACAGATAATTGACAAAGCTCTACCAAAAATGTATGAACGGAGAAAAGATATCCGAAGAGTGAAAAACATCCTATATTACCACTATACATAAAAAAGGAAGTAAAGACGTCTGTGATAACTATCGAGGAATTGCGGTTCTCTGCACAATCTCGAGAGTGTATGGGAAACTAGTCAAAAAGAGGATTGAGAGAGAATACTCAGATATGGAGACCGAAGAACAGGCTGGATTTAGGGCAGGTTGATCTACTCTTGACCATCTCTTTACAATAACCCAGCTCATTGAGAAAAAATCAGCACGGAACCAAGAAATACACCTGCTCTACGTGGATCTCAAAAGAGCCTATGACAGCTTACCACAACAAAAACTCTGGGAAGCCCTAGAAAAAACAAATATAAATATAATACTTATCAGGGCTGTTCAAGAGCTCTATTCAAATAATGCAAGCAAAATAAAGAAAGGGCATAATATGTCAAAAGGATTTACGGTTAGAAAAGGGCTCGAGCAGAAACGTTGTTTGTCTCCAAACTTGTTTAAAATCTACTTGGAACAAGCGTTAAAAACATGGAAAAGAAAGTGCGAAAATATGGGCATCCCACTAAAGGATTCCATACTAAACACATTGTGTTTCGCAGATGACCAAATAGTTCTGGCACAAGACTATGAAGATCAAGAAAATACATGGTTCGTAAGCTAATAGAAGAATATCAAAAGTGGGGGCTAGAAGTTAACATCGAAAAAACGGAATACATGTGTATTGGGGAACAGCAAAACTTGATTCTGGAACAACAGCAGCAGCACTGTGAGAAATACAAGTATCTCGGAATGCATATAACCAACGACAGCAAACTTGACGAAGAAATCAAGCATAGAAACAACCAGGGACGACAAGCTATTAGACAGTTGAATAGCATATTGTGGGATAAAACAATATCCAAAGAAAACAAAAATTTTTAATAGTATTGTTAAAAGCATTGTCATCTATGGAAGTGAAGTATGGCCATTGAAAGAAAGAACTCTAAGAACACTGGAAGCTACAGAAGTGGATTATTGGAGAAAAGCAGCTGGAAAATCCAGAATGGACAGAGTCAAAAATGAAAGAATCCAAGAAATTATGGGCGTTAAGCACAAGATAACAGAAGATATTAAAATCAACCAACTTAGATGGTACGAACATGTTCAACGAATGGACGATACTAGACTTCCAAAAAAAGTTTTAAATTGGGCACCACAGGGAAGAAGAAAGAGAGGTAGACCCAGACTAAGTTGGAGAGAAGGAGTGCATAAAGATATAAGAACAAGAGGAATGGATGAAAACCTATGGACAGACCGAGATCAATGGAGACTGGAAATCAGAAGACGGCATAGAACGTTATAAACTAAGGTTATATATATATATATATATATATATATATATATATATATATATATATATATATATATATATCACATCATTTATTTTTAGTTTAAATAGTTGAGAAGCTTACGAATTTGTTCATTTTCACTTAAAAATGACCAGAAGTAACTACTAAACGTCGTGATATTCTACAAAAAATACTGTTTCGGAAGAAATGTCGTTATCTATGACTTTCAAATGAAGTGACTCTTTTGTTTCGGTTGTCTCTATCTTTCCTTGCCCATAATGTCGAATTTTTCGTGACGTTTAACTGGGATTAAAAGAATTATGTTTTGTTTCCTGTTTTTTTATTATTTATATACAAATTAAGATGACCATATCATACAACTGTCTTTGATGTGTTGGTTTTCTCTCACTGAACCAACTGTATGTCATATGTTATCCTTTAACTATCTTCTTCAAGTGCCTTCTCCATTGCGGAGGTTGGCAATCATAATAGCTATTTTAATTTTTGAGGCAGTTGCTCTAAATAGTTGTTTTGAACTGCATTCAAACCATTCCCTTAGGTTTTTTAGCCATGAAATTCGTCGTCGTCCTACGCCTCTTCTGCCACTTATTTTGCCCTGGATTATGAGCCGTAAGATGCTGTACCTTTCTCCTCGCATAATGTGTCCGAAATATTGCAGTTTTCTCTGTTTTAATGTTATCTCGACTTCCTTTTCTTTCCCCTTTCTTCGGCGTTGGTAACTCGATCCACCCACGAAATCCTCTGAATTCTTCTATAGGTCCACATCTCAAAAGAGTTAAGTCTTCTCATTGCCTCTCGATTCAGTGTCCATGCTTCCATTCCATAATATAGAACACTATATACGTAACATTTAGTCAGTCGTATTTTCAGGGCTAACGTTAGATCTTTGCCAATCTAATTAAGTTGGCACGTGCTTTCTCGATTCTGGTTTTTATTTCGACGGTATAGTCATTATTTTCTGTTATTAAGGTTCCCAAGTAAGTGTACTTCTTAACTCTTTCTATGTGCTGGGCTCCTACCATTAAGGTTTCAATATTATTGGTGTTGTTTTTACTAATTATCATGAACTTGGTCTTTTTCGTGTTAAGAGAGAGTCCATATTCTCCACTGACTTGCAATATTTTATTCATTATCTTTTCTAGGTCTTTCAAACTATCAGCTATTATTACGGTGTCATCTGCATTGATTAAAACTCCGTTTACTTTTATTCCTGCTGTTTCAGATTCAAGACTTTCCAATATGACCTCTTCAGAATAAGCGTTAAATAGTAAAGGTGCCAATATACAACCTTGTCTGACTCCCCTTTGTATTTCCACATCTCCGGATATTTCCTGTCCAACTCTTACTGCCGCTCGCTGATTGTAATACAGATTTGATATCAACCTTAAATCCCTTTCATCCAAATTTTTGCTTCTGAAAATCTCTATTAGTTTGTCACGCTTGACCCTATCAAAAGCTTTGTTGTAATCTATGAAGCAGACATAGAGGTCCTGATTGATATCCAAGCATCTTTGAGTAAGCACATTAAAAGCAAATAATGCTTCTCTTGTACCCACCCCGTTCCGGAAGCCAAACTGTGTGTCACTAATATCCAGCTTCAACTTGGAATGTATTCTAGCGTGTACAATTTTTAAAAGGGCTTTCAAAGTATGTGACATGAGACTGATTGTTCGATAGTCACTGCATTCTTTTGAATTTGCTTTCTTTGGTAAACATATGAATGTTGATGTTAACATTTCTCGGGGGATAGTTCCTGTCGTGTAAATTGTATTAAATAATCTCACCAATAAATCCAAATTTTTGTCATTGATCAGCTTCAACAACTCACCTGGCATTTCATCTGGACCAACAGCTTTATTAGTTTTTATCGACCTTAATGCATAAATGACCTCTGCTTTAGTAATTTCAGGCCCTATGTCACCGCCCAGACTGTTTATAGAAGAATTTTCGTGTCTTTGATCTTCAAATAGTTTTTCTATGTATTCTTTCCACCTGCCTAATTTTTGTTGTGTTTCTATAATAATGTTTCCCTCTTTGTCTAGCAATAAGTTTGAGGTTTTTCTCTTTTCTATTCCAGCTAGTTCTTTGACTTTTTTATGCAAGTTGAAGTTGTCGTACTTGTTTTGCAACTCCTCTATTTCCTTGCATTTTCCAGAAAGGTACTCTTCTTTTGCTGCTCTTATTTTTCTTCTTATTTGAACTTGCAACTGTTGATATCGGGTTGATATAATGTCTTTTTCATAACATACATTAAAATGTCTGTGTGTAAGATTGCTTCATTATTAAGGGGAAAATTTTTCTAGTACCCCTCGTGTAAGAAATTTCTTAAACATATTTCACAATTTTTCATCGATGGGTTAAGTTGTGAATAAGTTTTTACCGCCTACTTTCTTTAAATTTACGTTTTGCGTTTTTTTTATAAATAATATCGTTGTTAAGGTGACCGTTTAAGCTACAATTAATACATATAAAATTATCCGTGTTCTTATTTCGGGATGTATTTTGTCTGCCAAGAATAAAAATAACCTTTGGCAGGATTTTAATGAAAACAGGAAATAAATTTCGAAACAATAAGCGGGTTACAAGTACTTTAAATTGAAAGTTTTTCATTAAAATTTTGCTTGAATATCACAGTGATTGCACATATGAATATTTTATTCAATATTTGTGTCAGTTTCTCGTTTTGAGTGTTCTAAAAGTCACTTGTATGAGCCGATGGGTCATAGTGAGGCATGATCCGTCGTTTTTAGGTTTGTTTTTTCAATTCACCGGCAAAAAAATGGTACTGTACCATTCAGAAGTGACCGTTGTAACATGGCCAATTTTTCTCAAAAAAAAACAGGGATCACTTGTTCCGAAATGCTGGTTGATTTTGGCTTATTACCGACGGTTGACTGCTGCTTACTTTCAGACTCATACACATAGATTCAAAACTCACATCGTCACATTAGCTAGTCATTGTTGCCAGAGGTATCAGTTAGAAAGATAGCGAGCAGATGAAAGAAATTATGGAAAGTATGTAAGAAATGGTTTAATAGTAATGAGTTGATGTATAATTAGAGAAATCGCAAGGCTATGTTGGTGGAAGCAGCAGATCTAGACCGTCCTGTACTTAGAAATACTTTTTGACCCAAAGCTTGGTTTTATTGAACATGCCATGGCAATACGAGAGAACGCGAATAAGCTGGCAGTGAAGATAAGAGGATTACTTAGAAGAAAGAGTGTCACGAACAAGCAGATAGTAAAATCGTATCTGAAAGAGCAGTAAGGCTAGCAATGATGTACGGAGCTGATATTTGGGGTAGTAGGACAAGGGATTTTAAGGTCAAATGTTAATTGGATGCAACAAAGAGGTCATTTCTGTAATGATAAATAGGTCTTACAGGACGGAGATAACGTCGGCCTTAAGGGAGTCGCCTGGGAGTTCTCCATTGTGGATTAAAGCTGGAATAATTGTAGGTGCGAGTCAGGAGTTAGGGGTGGCGCAGATAAATGAAAAAGCACTTGGGAACGAATTTTTGGACGTAAGCTGAGCGGAGATCCTTAATTGGGAGGTATATGTATATACGAGCATAAGGGAGGAGAGGTGCAGAGTATTGGATAACAAGAAAGACTTTGAGGTTGTAGGTGGCACCAGAATCACGAACAATTTGAAATTAATAACTAGGAGCAATCAGGAGGGGGGTATAAATACTAGAGAATGGTTTGCAGGGAAGGGGGGGGGACAAATCTTATGGACGGACTCGATGGAAAGGAAAAGGACAATGAGAGCAAGCATTGAAAATACAAAAATATATGGTTAGAGAGGCAAACGATGATAAGTAGCCATAGCGAAACCCAGCTTGTTCTCTGGGCTGGTAAAGATCTAGTTTCTTCTCTAGTCTGTTGGTGATTATACGAGTGTAAAGTTTATATAGGTGGCTCAGGAGCCTGACGGATCTATAGTTCTCAAGGCTTGTTTCGTCGCCCTTTTTGTGAATGAGGATCGTAATAGAGTTGGGCCGGAATAATCTGGTTTTCAAGGCATAATTTGAATAAACTTTTAGTTTTTTCGATAAGAGCTGGACCCAAACATTTTATGGACTCTATTACTATTCCGTCGTCTCCCGGTGCTCTGTCGTTTTCCATTCTCTTCAAGGCGTAGTTAATTTCTTCAATTGAGATTTCGGGCATATCTTCTGAACCCTGATTTGTGATTCTTAATGTTTCGTGTTCGTCGGGTTCAAGTATTAATTGGTACAATGTCTCGCAGAATTCTTCAACTTCAAAGTAATCTTCTATTTCCTATTTTAAGTTTCCTCATGGGTATAATTCGTTCTTCTCTTTCAGTTTGTGTGCAAAACTTCATTTGGGCCTCTGCGATTGTGTGAGTTATCGAATCATTTAGGAGATCTATGTCATTTGTTGTTACTTCTTTTAGTGCGTTATTTATGTATTTCTGAAATTCTTGGTCGTTTCTAGATTGCGTCCATTTTCTTGTTTTCCTTTTCTGTACCATTTTATTCGTTCCTTTCTGATGTTTAACTCTAATGTGGCTCTGATCAGTCCATGATCGCTTCCAGTTGTAAAGCTGTTTAGCACTTCTTTGATTATGTGTATCTTGTCGCTTATGATGTAATCAATCTCATTTCAAGTTTTGCCATCCGGACTCTTCCATGTCCATTGTGTTTTTTTTTTGTAAAAGAAGCTGTTCATTTGGTATAGGTTGTTTTCCAAAAGGTAGCTTAGTAGATTTTTACCTCTTTCGTTCCTACCCGGACTGCCAAATTTGCCAAGAACGTACTCAAATCGATCAGATTTTATTCCAATTTTAACGTTGAAATCGCCACATAGTAGTGTGTAGTGTGTAGGGTTTTGCCTCAATGCCTCGGTAACCTCGTCATAAAATGTATCCACTTCTTCCTCCGTATGATCCGAAGTTGGTGCGTAGACCTACATTACATTTAAGCTGTATCTCGAATTTAATCGGAGGATCAAGTATGTCACTCTTGTAGATATGGCGTGTATGATGTTGACTTTTTCTTTTTATGTACAAGGAACCCCTTGTACATCAAAAAAAATCAACAACACTGCAAGGCAATGACGACAGTTTTGAATTCCTTGATGATTTTGAAGAGGAAATGGATCACAATAAACAAATCCTATTGAATTCATTTTTTCATTAAAATTACCAGGATATCAAAAGAACCATGATTTGCGAAATTGCCATATGACCGATTCCCAACATCCTATTTTGAGCTCAAAGTTGGATTTGTTCAAAAAAACACAACCTCTGTGGTATTACCTCTACGCTTAAAAAAATAGCGGTTTTCCCTTTTAACTTTAACCGGAATCAGAGTGTAAAATTAATAACACTTTAATTAATTAAGTAAATCCCACTGAAATATGCAAACGATTCGAACCTAAACACGGATCTGTATCGTGTATCGAACATTTAAGTACAAAACCTTCCGTTAATTAATACCGATATTTTTTGTCCGATAAAAACAAGTTTCATATTTTGACCTTAACGTTAACGGGTGGACATCGGTTGAATGGTGGCAGACATACACGTAATAAATTATTTAGATCTGGTGTTATACCGGAGAAATGCGCGCGCTGTTGTGCGCTTCAAGATGCCTCCTCTCCTACGTTGCCGTATTTCCAGCTATGCATAAATGATGACGCGATTTCGGAGAAAAACCCAACAAGGTTTAATCCCTAGAGAAAAGTTGGCCAAAGGAAAATCTAAAGCACTAGGTCAGTCAATATTGTAGAGTCAGCATCGATTCAAATATATATATATATATATATATATATATATATATATATATATATATATATATATATATATGTTTATGCGGCTTTCACGGATTCCTCCGTGTGAGATGCAATAGCAGTGGAAATATCCACATTATGCCGTTGTAGTGATGAAATCACATTCAGCAAACGTACAACTATATTGTTATAGAACACAATTCATCCTTTTCCACCACCATCGAGATGATGGCCTACCTGCACCACCATACCGAGAAGAAAGTCAAAACTTACCTTCCCCGCCATAGTGATACAGCAGAGGTACATGTTTCGTCTCTACTAGACTCATCAGGGTACCGACATGCACCTGGCTGTGCAAAGGATAGATCGGAAGGAGGCATGCAAATATTGAACGCGGCTTCGCCGACCTCCCGCCGGATAGCGTATATATGTTTATGCGGCTTTCACGGATTCCTCCGTGTGAGATGAAATAGCAGTGGATATATCCACATTATGCCGTTGTATTGCTGAAATCACATTCAGCAAATGTACAACTATATGCAGCTCCTTATATGAATGAAGTAAAATGCGAACTGCCGCGTTCAGTATTTGCATGCTTCCTTCCGATCTGTCCTTTGTACAGCCAGGTGCATGTCGGTACCCTGATGAGTTTAATAGAGACGAAACATGTACCTCTGCGGTATCACTATGGCGGGGAAGGTAAGTTTTGACTTTCTTCTCGGTATGGTGGTGCAGGTAGGCCATCATCTCGATGGTGGTGGAATACGATGAATTGTGTTCTATAACAATTTATTCTAACTGTGCAACCTCCAACACAGAAAGGATATGATGGAGAGAAGTTTGCACTTACAGTTCGCATTTTACTTCATATATATATATATATATATATATATATATATATATATATATATATATATATATATATATTTATATCTATAGATTATATATATATATATATATATATATATATATATATATATATATTTAGTCGAAGGATTTCGGGCATCCCGTGTATGTGCTGAGGCCCACTCAGGACTATTAGGCAGCTGACGTTTCGGTGAAATCTCATTCACAATTTTCAAAACTCACTGTACGGCATCTACGAGCGAACTGGCGCCCGCGACTCGGGTACTATCGGTCCGTGTGTACGTCGGATGCGTTCGTAGCCAATCAGGCTGCGAGACCTGCTGCGTGTCATCGGCCCTATTGTCAGTATTTGGGTCATGTTGTCATTTCTTTACTACCAACTACTGGTTGATGTTTCGTAAGCAGGTTTTTCCAAGTACTGGGCAATCGCTGACTGTCATCTCTGCTATTTAAACTGTTTGGCATCTTTACAATTTCGATGGCTTCCCTTATAACTCTTGTGGATAGGTTTTCACATTTCGATAGCATGTTTGTTCTTGAGAAATTTATCTTATGTCCTGTGTTTAACCAGTATTGGGCCAGTGCAGAAGAAGTTGTTTTTTGCTTGACAACATTTATGTGTTCCTCTCTTTTGGCGCTTATTTTACGGTTGGTTTGGTCTACCTAAGATGAGCTGTATTCTAAGCATGGAATTTCGTACACTCCCTGGTTTTCTAGAGGGACTCAAAAACATTCGAAAAACTATGAACGAAAAAATCGAGACTGTTTTGCGACCTCGCCTTCTTACGCAACTGCCGAGATCAACACCTTATACAGACCTACTGCAAGATTAAGTATCATATAAAAAGCTCTAAAACAGACAGAATACTAAAGAACACTAGTCTAGCCCTGCTTCGAGAAAAAATACAACAGACAAGAACATGTCTAAATTCCATCGACTGTCAGCTCCGCTTAAGTAACACTATTCACGTGTCACTACGGTCTACTATAGATATTCTAGCAGAATTCAGAACCGAAACAGATTTCTCAATAAGAATAGACAGACAAAAAAGAAAAATTATCCGATTAAAGGAGTCATCACTAGTCTGAATGCCAGATACTAAAGAAGAACAACCAAAATGCGCCCACTGTGAAAGAGAGCACCCTACATCCTACAGGGGATCTCCCAGAACACCACAGCATGCAAATGATGCCCCTGGACACACCACCCTCACAGAGCAGATGGTGTACCACAACAGGGACACCAGTAACAACAAACACACTGACCAATCCAATCATCCAGAGGCTCAAGCAACAAATGATGGGCCAAATCCAAAGTTCCTTGCAAGCCATGTTAGAAAATACTGGCCTGGGGAATCTGGGAGAAGACAGACACAGAGACTAGACATGCAAATAAGCAACCAAAGTACTTGAGTCCGCCAGGAGGAAGACAAACATTAGTTAGAATAAAAGGTGTCATAAGTAGTGTTAAATTTATTATGTAACCATACATTTAATTCTATACATAAAAAGATGTTTTTAGATTTTGTCTCTGACTTAGTGACAATAAAGAACTATCGAACTATCTAAAACTTTCAAGAGCTTTTGAACAATAATGATATCATAGGCCTTTGTAAAGTCAACGAAAAATAAACAAACGAACGAGAGTGTGGGAAGCCAGTTACAATAAATAAATGTGATAATAAAATATACTTAGTTCTTAACATTTAGAAAAATCTCTTGGCGATCAGCAACCTCGTCTGGTAATTTTTCCAATATCCAGCCATAAACAAATGACATACAACGTTGTGTGTCATCGTTTGCTGAATGTTTTTATGAAAAAGTTTCGCATCTATGTTGTTTGTATTTGATTTTAATTTTAACTCAGGGAAATTGCTTTTTCTAGCCTTAAAAATTCTTTAAACAATTCAATTTCTTTAATGTATCAACTGATATTTAATTCTGCGTGCACTCCCTACCCTTTCGACTCGTTGATAGAAACAGTGGTGCTTCATGAATTGTAAATCTGCCGCCCGTTTGGTGGCGGGCAAGAAAGGGTGGCATTCGTGGGCGGCAGCAGGGGTTGGGGCGAGTTTGTTTGAATTTAAGCGGAGTTACGTTTTTTGCCCTTTTGTCTTTTCGACGGCGGTGTCTGATGGCCGGGGATAAAAGTTATTACTTTTCGCCCCTTTTTTGTTTCGATTTATATGTATAAAAAGTTTTGAAATATGTATATTCCTTCCATTTGGAAATTGATTTTTTTGTATATATATGAAAATGTTTTGAGCTTTAATTAAGCTCAAACGTTTTCACAGGTGGTTTGAAGTGATTCTCCACGCATTTCGTTTCGAGGAAAATTTGTATTTGAAAATTTTACTCCTCTACTTTATACATATATTATATATATATATATATATATATATATATATATATATATATATATATATACATATGAGACTAGGCTGACAAGCTTATTTTTTCTTGATTTTTTTCCAAAAACGTTCACTCAAGGCTCGGCACCTCGACTTTTTCACCCACAGTCATGATCCTGGGTGAAAAACTCAGGGTAGACACTCGTAAGTCAAAATCGGCCTTTAGTATTTGTATAGTTTTGTCCCGGTAAACTCACTTTTATATAGGTTTGTTTATTTTAATTTATTGAGCGTAAATTATCACAAAATCTTTGGAAATTTTTAATATAGGTTACTGGTACACTTAAACCGAAAAAATCCGATGTTTGTCTATTTTGAAACAGCGCAATTAAAATTGGTATGGCAATGCAATCAGTTTAAATAATTTTTGCATAGTATAATTTATGTTGAGCGAATAATTTTAGCGTATTTATTTTCTACAGTAGAGGTTCCCAAACGTTTTTGTTCCGTAGACCACGAATCGATTTTTTCTGTCTTACTAATATTAAATTTTTACAATTTCATCATTGCAAGTTAACCTTGTTAAATTTGGTACATAAATCTGTTAAATTGGCAATATCTGGTTTCCATTTGATTGAGTTTTCTTTTAAAATGGAATCTTTAGTATCCAAAAAGTCTAAAACTGAAAAAAATCTTGCGAAGCATAAGCCTTTCAGCAGCCAGCGTACTTCAATATGAAAGAGTTATTGATTAAAGTTTTCGTCGTTTTATTGACACAAATTCAAAAACGTGGCAGATGCTGTTTTTGTTGCTCTTAAGATATTGAATAATGATTCACCTTTAGTGTCTGTTATAAAAGTTGTCGCAAAGAGTAGTTCTTCGTGGTTTTCTTGGTATATAACAAAATATCTTAATAATAGTGCCTCATTACCAAATAATGTTAACTCGTCAGTTGTATCTCATTAATAGATCTTTAGACAATGTTGTTGCTAAAAGGGATTCTTTTGAGTATATCAAATGCAGGTTTACGCAGTACAGTTTTAACAACCTCTTCAGTAGTTGGCAAAATTAGCTCTCCCCGATAGTATGTGGCTTTCCTGATTTTTCTATCAGTAGAAAGTTGTTATAAGATGTCAGCAAACTATCATAATCTCTTATTGACGTTGAAGCAAACATACCATCCACACTGGGTCTCCTCTGGAGTTTTTCTTCCAGTGTTTGAAAGCATGTCAAATATTTTTTATGATTGCGATAAGTAAAACACATTCTAACCTAAATTTTCACTTGCATTTTTTGACGGTATAACAAATGTCACTGCACGACAGCTTCTTCAGGTACTGTGTACAAGATTGTGAGGTTATGCTATTTAAGTTATCAGTTACAACAAGAAGAAAGTGATGTTTATGTCTAACCATTGGGTCTTAAAAGTTTATGATTTTTACGGTTTGGGTAATTCCAATGAATTATATTTTTACGAAAAGAAGATTTTTAATTTTATATACAAAGTATTCCCGATATACCCTCAAAGAGGAACTGATAAAAAGCTTTTGTGTTCTTTATTCAACTTTCCCAGTTTGAAGCACATGCGTATTGAAGCATGTGTTGGGTTTTTGTTTAAATTGATTGGGAATACTATTGATAATAAAGAGTTTTTCGAACAACTTCCATTTAAAATAGGCCGAGTTAACACCAGATCCAGAAATTTTATTTTATATTAATACACCTACGACTAACCTGTATAAAAATTCCTCATTAAAAGATTATGTTTATATTTTAATAAGTATTGTGGCGCCATTGTTACCTAAGTTGTAACAGGTTTAGAAGTCAAGTGGGAGATGAATTGTAGTACCTTTTTATTTAGGTTCTAACTTAGATTGTAGTCTTAATATATTAAGTTTAGTAGTATCTGTAATTGACTTTGTAAAGTTGTTGATAAATGAATAAATAAATAAATAAATAAAGGTTCTTTTTCCTAAAATGTGTTTAATAAAGGTGATCAATTTAAATTTATTTGATTGTTTAATAATACATTTTTATTTTTAAGGTTGCTTATTTCCAGCCATTTTAGAATTCTGGTTAAAACTATGATTTAAATCTATTAAATGATTATCATAATTTGAATAATTTTTACCGTATTAAAATATTCGTTGATTAAGTAGGGTGCTGGCTTTTACTTGATGGAAATCCAGATTCAACGATGAATAAAAGACGAATATTTGTCAGATTTCCAATATATTTAACTAAAAAACTTGACGCTTTTCGCTAACACTGTAGCTTCATCAGAAGTTCTATTTTAAAATAGTTGTTCCTTGATTCTTTTTGAAAAACTTCTGTCTGATTGGCCTACATAGGTTTTTGAACAGTCCCCGCAAGTTAGCGCTTATATATATATATATATATATATATATATATATATATATATATATATATAGGAAAGAGAGACAGAGAGAGAGAGCTTCCTCGTCTCTCAAAGTTGTTAGAAAAAAATCAACAAATAAAAACTTTTTTCGAAAACAATTCTATTTTACACGTAAACAAATCAGGATTCAGAAAAGGATACTGTTGTGCAATGATTTTTTAGCTCTTGCAAATGATATTGTCAAAGCTTCGGACATAGGCAATTTATCGGCAATTTATCGATCTTTGTGTTTTTGGACTTTTTTAAAGCATTCGATATTATAGGTCATGACCTGTTGTTATCTATATTAAGTTTTGTTGATTTTTTGAGTAATGCCATTGGATTTGTTGAGAGTTATCTAAAATATAGAGTACAATATATTGAAACTTCCATAGGCCAGTCGTCAAGAGAGTTAATGAAATGTGGCGTACCACAGGGTTGCATATGGGACCCTTGCTGTTTACAATTTATGCTAACAACTTCATTTCAGGTTTAAATCATGTTACAGCTCACTTTTATGCCGATGATACCCAAGGTTAAGGATTGCAGATTAACCCTGATTAACTCTGACAAATCATCTGTCATGGTTTTCGGTAAACACAAAGATCATTTACAGGGTGACCTTAATATAAATATTGCTGGAAGAAGATTATAATTTAATAAATGAATAAAAAAATTTTAGGTATCCGAATCGATCAGATTTGCTTTCTAAACAACAAATTGGTTCCAGCTTACAAAAAGCATAAATATGTTTAAAAATGCGTTATCGTCATCGTTACCTTTCAAGTAAAACTCTTAAAATAAAATTATTAGATTCTCTTGTGTCAAGCCGCTTTAATAATTGTGATATTTTGTGTGGTCCCTGTTTAGATAAATTAGACTTAAACAGAATCAAAAAAGTAGGCTCGATATATTGTAATTAAAAGTTGCAAAATGGTATTTTTTCATAACGTAATTTTTAATGATTGCCCTCCATACTTGACAAATAAAATTAATTATAGAACAGATGTTCATAATTTAAATCTTAGATTTAAGGGTCTTATCTCTCCACCACCGCATAAAACAGCGCTTTTCAGATGAAGCTTTATAAGATTTATATAATTCCTATTTTCTCAAAAACTCTTAAATTCCTATTTTTAGAAAAAATATAATAAATATTTTAATGAATAGAGCGTATTTTACGTTGCTTTCTTCTTGTCGTCTATGAGCGTTTGTATTCTCTCTCTTCACGTTGTTTTTTTTTATTTATTCTATTATTTTCAATATTGTGCGAATATTCTGGTTAGGGGAAATATTTTTACCAGCTGAGCTTTGAACTGTTATTAATATCTTATTTTTATAATATTTTTAAAGCCCACAATTCGCTCACAGACGCCGCATGCTGAACTTAGAAAATGGTGAATGAGATTTCACTGAAACGTCCGCTGTTCTACAGTGCTGAGAAGGACTCAACACACACGCGGGTTACCCGAAAACCTTCTATTATATATATATATATATATATATATATATATATATATATATGTACATAAAATATTTTTTTTGAAAACGTAGTTTGTATCTAAAAGTAATACACATTATTATTAGGAAAAGAGTTTAATTGAAAAGCCTCAAATTTTCTAGTAAAAAATCATAATATAAAGAAAAAGTTAAATAAAAATTTATTTTCTACCTAATGCAAACTTGACTTATGACACTGTGTATTTGTTTGTTTTAATTGTAATGTGTATTAATTTTAGACCCAAACTGCGTTTTCAAAAATAGTTATTTTATGAAGTTACCTTATACAGGGTGAAAAACAAAAAAATTTTGGATCACAAGGGTTTTCAAGAGCCTATTTGGATTTTGTAGAAAAACACACATTTAATATAGCGCTTCTTTAAACAAAATATATCTGGGATAAAACTGAGAAGTTTTATGTAGGTTGCGTTGAGTCTTATTTTGCAACAGTGGTGCAATTTACGAAAAATTGGCAAAAAATCTAAATTATCTTATACAGTTGAAATTTTGGATATGAGCTAAAAATTGCATTTAGAAAAACTTTTTCTTATAACTTTTCTCGATATTTTGAGATATAACCCAATTTAGGATTTTTTTTTTTGGAAAAAAAAAATAAAATTTTTTTGGTTAATTTTCATTTCGATGGAAGTAAAAATTGATACCAAAGTCAAATTTAGAATAAACCTATTAATAAAAAAAAATCCCCCATCATGCTTTTTTTAACTCAACGTTTATTTTTCAAATTTAACGTTAAAATTAACGTTTTTCGTGTTAAAACTCTCTTACAATTCCTCTATTTTTCAAACGTGTTAATCCATCGAGGATAAAATAACGACGATCCCAAGGTTCAGTTTGTTTAATAAATATTACGTTTGTTACAAAAATTGTTATTACTCAATACGTCATTGAGGTTTTACTTGGAAAGTGGGCGACCAGATAGTTATTTAAAATTTATCGTTTAATTAGGAATGGTTCATTAAAATATGAATGAGATCGGCCTGTGAGTAAATGAAATCGGAAAATTTGAAGTAAAATGGGATGTTTCTATGAAAATTGGAGAATCTTTCGATATATTTGATTCCCTAACATCTTGTAAGAAAACCCCAATAGTTCTATTTTTTTTAACTTTGCGAGAAGTTACCAAATTACCGGGATACGAGGAGTGTCCTAAAATACGTAATTTTCAAAATCGCTCTGTATCTCCAAAACGACGAAGCTTATGAAAATTCTATTGTGGCATCGTTCTTTTCTTAAAAAAGTAGCATAGGGTCACGAAAACCCGATTCTTCTATTTTTATGAATAACGAAGATAACCCGTAAAACCATCGAAAATTGGTGTCCATCTTTTGCGCCTTTATTGGGTCTACGTACGAAGTTTTCAGTATCTTGATAACCTCTCCTGGGACGTCTTGCACTATATTTTTGTCCATATGGTATTGAAATCAAGCGCCCCACAAAAATTTAATTTATTCGAGGTTTTAAGTTATGTTTGTAATTTTTTAAGGTAAAATGCTCGAAAGAGAATAAGAGTTACAAATATGAATTAAACATGAACATTTTTAAAACATATTAATAAATCCGCCTACTAGATTAATAACATCAGCACTTATATTTATTCACGACCATAATTTAAAAGTATTTAACTTGAAGTAAAGAGTCTCTCTCTCTCTCTTTTTCTCTCTCTCTAGCAGCCCAATTTGGCTCACTCCTGGACATAGGCCTCCTCTAGTCTCTTCCAGCCAACCTATTTTCCGCAATCCGGTGCCATTTTCTACCTGCTTTTCTTTTTATGTCGTCTATCTTTTTGAGGGTTTTCCGTTACTTCTTTTTGATGACTTAGGTCTCCATTGCAATATATATTCTGTCCATCTTGTATAGTCTTGCCTTGCGACCTGTCCTATCCAGATCCATTTCAAAGTAGCAATGCGTTTTATCACATCCTCCACTTTCGCGCGTCTTCTGACTTCTTCGTCCCTTATTTGGTCACGTGATATTCCCAGCATGATTCTTTCCATTGCTCGCTGTGTAGCACACAGTTTATTAGCTGCTTTTACTGTTAATATGGTTGTCTCCATTCCATAGGTCATTACTGGAAGAACACACGATTCAAATGCTCTTCTTTTCAAATTAATGGGAATATCAGGGTTTTTAAGAGAGCATCCCAATCTTCCAACGGCTGCCAACAATATTCTAATTCTTTTATTTATTTCCGCTTCTTGGTTTTCTTTCCCAAGTCTAATTAGATGGCCTAAATATACATATTCCTTAACTCTCTGTATTTCGTTGGTTCCTACATAAGGTAGCGTATTTTCTAGAGACATTATTTTGGTTTTTGTTAAGTTCATGCTTAATCCTACTTTTTCTGAAGCATTGTTCTACAAACATTTCCTGTAACTTGTCTAAATCTTCACTTCTTAACACCACATCATCCGCTAAACATAAATGGTTGATATATCTACCATCGATGCTAATGTCTTTATGTTCCTAGTTTAGTTGCTTAAAGACATCTTCCAGAAATCGTATCTCACTGTCGTGATTTTACCGGTTTGAAGACATTTATTTAAAAGAATACTCATTAAATGTAGCGTTGCAGACCCTCCCAGTTCAAACATATCTTGAGATATAACATCTTTACCTGGGACACGATCAGATTTCATTTGTGACAAAGCATGTTTCAACTCTTCGATTGTGATGTCAGGTATTTCTTCTGAACCGACGTTTGTAAAATTGGAGAGCTTGATATCTGGTTTTCGGATAACTGAAGTGTACAAATTTGAATAGAACTCTTCCACGATGTTAGCCATTTCGCTTCGTCCATTTTTTCTTTCTCCTTCTTTATCTTTAAGTTGGTTCATATTGCGTTTACCAATGGAGTTTAAGGATTCTAATACCTTCATATTTTTGTTGTTTTCTATGGACGTCTAATACTTTCCGTGTTATGCTTCCTAATATCGTGTCTAATTTTTTTTCTAATTTGTTTGTTTAGTTATACATAGTCTGCTGCAGGGGCGGATCCAGCCTCTCTCTTTGGAGGGGGGGGGAGGTAATATCACAAAAGTGCAGTATAGCAAGCGAAAGAAAGTTGTCGACGGGGGGAGACACCAGCAACATCCCATTTCTAGTGTAAAAGGTAGGACCGGGTGTATTTTTCTGAATTTGAAGCTCTTGGAGAGGTGGGGGCGTTAAAAATAAAAACAAGTAGCCAATAGGAGGGGAGGATGCGAGCAACATACACATTCCTACTATAAGAGACAAAATCGGGTCTATTTTCCTGAACTCAAAGCTCTGGGGGGGGGGGGCTATCACAAGAAAAATAAATTGTCAACGGGGAAGAGTGCCAGCAGCATACACATTCCTAATATAAAAGACAAAATCGGTTCTATTTTCCTGAACTCAAAGCTCTTGGGAAGGGGAGGGACCATCGCAAGCATACACATTCATATACTCTATTCAATAACTAGAGAGAGTAATAAAACTGTTACCGAAACCTCCAAGGTACCTGCTCCAGTGCCGCAAGTAACCGAAGACTGCCATAAATCTAATTATATTTAATTATATTTAAATATTATAAGCTTTTATAAATTTACTGCAACAATAAAATTTCTGATAGTACAATTTAATTTCTGTCAGTGAGAAAAGTACACCTTACCGTGTGTCCTTAGTGATTTACCTTGTTTGTGCTTGTTTTTATATATTATTTGAGATTAGTGAGATACCCAAAAGCTATGGCTTCCACATCTATATTTATTTCAAGATCCTTAAACCAGGGCATTTATGTTTATGATGCCTTAAGATATCAATATCTAGATAATAATGTTAAAAACTCTGTTGAGATGTGTTCCAACATACCAGGAGTTGGAAAATCTACTATGTACCGAATACTGAAGAAGAAAAAAACGACTGGAATTGTTAGTACTCCCAAGCCACATTCGATCACAGGCAGACGAAAAATCTCGTTGGAAGAAGAGATGTAAACTGCAATAACAGGAGTTGTACATATATTTTATTATGAGAAGTAGATCCCTACCGTCGACAAAATTTTAACTAAAATCAATGAATATCGGGATTTACTTGAAATTAAAAGAACTGAGCTCTGGAAAGTACTCAGAGAACTTAATTTTTGCTGGGAAAAACCAGATAGGAAATCTGTTCACATAGATCGTCCGGAAAATGTCCGTTGGAGAAGGAAATATCTCTCTCAAGTAAAAGGTAGAGTTGCTGGAAATAACACAACTTATAAAATTAGTAATTTAGCTGAAATTTTGAAAGATTTTTTTGAATAAAGCTACTGCAGAAAATTGGGGAAAATCCCTATAATTAAAGAATAATAGAAAAAGTGGAAACTCGATCTCATGATCGGTGAGATAGAGGAACCAAATATAATTAATTTGGGCGAAGATAGCTTCACTGACTTTGATTATGAATTACTACATTTACATTTGAATCCTTTTTTAGTGTTTAGTTGTAATTCTGCAGATGATTTAAGAAATAAATAAACTGACACGTCAAATGTCCTAAAAATGTTTTTAATTAATAATAAAATGAATAATAAAATTACTCGCTCTAGTTCTTGAATAAACTATAGTACAAGAAGCAAAATGGGGTCTATTTTCTTGAACTCAAAGCTCTTTGGGGGGGGGGGCAATCGCCCCCACCGCCTCCACTCCTTGGATCCGCGCCTGGTCTGCTGTGCCTTTTTCCATATTTCTTCATTTATCTAACAGTGCAGATTTTCTTTACAGCAGTTTGGACATCTTTTTGGATTTAAATAAAAAGTGTTAAGATCAAACTGAAAATCTAAAGAAGAAATTGGTGATGATGATATCGGGAATGTTCTTTCATTTAGTTAGGTTAGCTAGGTAAGGGATTTGCACCAAAAACAAGAAGTCCTAGGTACGAGTCCTAGAGAAGGTCGCAGGACTTTTCAATGTTAATGATTGTCTAAAAACCACAAAAAAAAGTGTTAATTTTTTAATATTTCCAAAACCATAACTTCACTTTAATCCAAAAATATTGTTATGCCTTGTTTATTTATTTATTTTTTGTAATGACTTATATTAGTTCGTATTATTTACTTAAAATTAGCTAAATTAAAAATAAAATCAATCCTATTATAGCTCACAATGGTATTCATTATTTTAAAAATCACAAAATAGATAAAATAAGTAATGAAAATTACAGGTAATTGGCCACCTTTGGAGCATCGACGACAACTCGACATATACATATATGTAAAACCATTTTAATGCACTTTGTAATGAGATGTTTTTATACTAAATTGGTCGAGAATGTTATGTAACTATTGTTAAAAAAAACGTTCAATTTTATTATTTAAAATTAAAATAAAAACTAATATTATTATAATTCCTGGTTAAATGAATGTTTGAAGAAAGCAGATTTACACCATGGAAAATAGTTCGTCAGTAACAAAAATATAACATTGTTTTTTTTGCTGGAATGTGTTGGTTTTGGCATCCTATAAAACATATCTCGATGGTAACTCTGAAAGACCTGTTCAAAAAAATGGCGGACCAAAAATGATCACGATTTTCGGTTTTTTGAGTTTATTTCGAGAAATAAAAGTTGTATCGAAAAATGTTTCAAACAAAAGTTGTAGAGAATAGAATACGTAATATTCAGGGTGATTCAAAAATCGATCACGAAACTTAAGGGGGTGATTCTACTTGACAAAATAAGGGTAGAGCTTCATATAATTTTTTTTCAAAATGTCATTCGTTTTCGAGTTACAAGCCGTCCAAGTTCAAGTTTTTATTTTTTGTTTTTTGAATTACTCGCTTACAGGAAAACCGATTTGACTAATATTTGAAAGATAGGCTAAGTCTTCTGCGCTTCATCATTTTAGTAACAATTCACATTGATTGTTTGCCGCTAGAGGGCACTTTACCTACATTGAAAATTGTTTTTTTGTCATAATTTTTTAGTGTTGACAGCTACAGTAGTTTTTGGTATAATTTCTGAAAGACTGATGCCAGGCCTTTAAAAAAGGTGCTCTTTATTTACATCGCTAAACCCAACGGTTTAGACGTAAATCACCCTTAAAAATTTAGTGGTAAATTTACTTTTCTCATTTCATTACCACCAGCTACCAGGTAAATAGCTATCAAAGTATACTAGAGCTGTCAGTTTAACATCAAATAAATTCGCTTTTTAAACTATTTAATTTATAATCTTAAAATAACTAATAATGGCTAATCACCAATATTCAAATATCGAATATTGTGATATCCATTTTTGTTATGGAAAAGCAAATGGTAATGCAGAGTTGGCAAGAAGATATTATATGGAGAGTTATCCGGAAAGAAATATCCCTCATGCTCAAACATTTTCCAGTGTGCACGGAGGCTTGCGGAATGTGGTTCCTTTAAAAGTTATAATGGAAATAGGGGAAGACCTAGAACTGCTAGAAACGTGCAACAAGAAGAAAGAGTGCTTGAAATTATTGAAGATAATCCAGGTATTAGTACTAGAAAAATTGGGAATGAAGTGCGGCTCTGTCAGGCTAGTTCATGGAGGATACTAAGAGAAGAACAACTCTACCCGTTTCATTCAAAAAAGGTGCAGGCTCTTTATGACGATGATCGGCCGAGACGGTTGGAAATGTGCAATCAGATCCTAGCTAAGTATGAACACGATAATCGATTAATTGGCGTCATATTATTCACTGACGAAGCTGGTTTCACTCGTGATGGCATAACAAATCTACACAACATCCACACATATGCTTACGAGAACCCAAACAATGTGGTAGAAACGAAACATCAGCGTAGATTTTCACTAAATGTGTGGGCAGGGATAATAGGAGATTACCTTATTGGTCCTCATTTCTTTGATGGCCCATTAGCTGGTGACGTATACTTAGATTTTATCCAAAATCGTCTCCCATTGTATCTGGAAGACGTGCCATTGGAAGTAAGGGCCAACATGTGGATCCTCCAAGACGGAGCTCCGCCCCACTTTAGTATACGTGTCCGACAGTATTTGAATGCAACGTATCCTGAGCGATGGATAGGACGAAGTGGACCATTGGCATGGGCAGCGAGGTCACCAGACCTTAATCCTATGGATTTTTTCTTTTGGGGTCATTTGAAACAATTGGTGTACGATATTCCAGTAATCAACGTCGAGGATCTTCGCTTCAGGATAATCGAAAAGTGCCAAATTATTAAAGAAACACCAGAAATTTTTCATCGAGTTAGGCGACATTTTTTGAAGAGTGTTAGGAAATGTATTGAAGAAAATGGGGGACATTTTGGAATCTTTTTTAGTTTGTTTAGTACTGTTTTTAATTAATTTTTATCAATTAAATGTATATCGCAATAATCCATAATATGAATATTTACTGATTAGCCATTATTAGTTATTTTAAGATTATAAATTAAATAGTTTAAAAAGCGAATTTATTTGATGTTAAACTGACAGCTCTAGTATACTTTGATAGCTATTTACCTGGTAGCTGGTGGTAATGAAATGAGAAAAGTAAATTTACCACTTAATTTTTAAGAGTGATTTACGTCTAAACCGTTGGGTTTAGCGATGTAAATAAAGAGCACCTTTTTTAAAGGCCTGGCATCAGTCTTTCAGAAATTATGCCAAAAACTACTGTAGCTGTCAACACTAAAAAATTATGACAAAAAAACAATTTTCAATGTAGGTAAAGTGCCCTCTAGCGGTAAACAATCAATGTGAATTGTTACTAAAATGATGAGAGAAGACTTGGCCTATCTTTCAAATATTAGTCAAATCGGTTTTCCTGTAAGCGAGTAATTCAAAAAACAAAAAATAAAAACTTGAACTTGGACGGCTTGTAACTCGAAAACGAATGACATTTTGAAAAAAAATTATATGAAGCTCTACCCTTATTTTGTCAAGTAGAATCACCCCCTTAAGTTTCGTGATCGATTTTTGAATCACCCTGTATAATTGAATATTTGTATGATTTTCTCTATAATTTTTTGTAAAAATGTTGTTAATAAACAAATTAATAATTATTATTACTAAAGAAATTGTTACTATCATATAAATTAATAAAACATCAATATTATAAATATTACTTGTAATGCATAAGTTTCCTTGAAGCGCCAATGAGTAATGCGCCTGGGCTCCTATCCTCGAAAGTGTGATGTGAAAGGTGATGTGAATGGCGATGGGAATAGCGATGTGAACTTTTTGACAGTAAAAGCCGTATTCTTGAAAAGCCAATGTTGCTAGATATGCATGTGCTAAAACCCCAGAATTTCAAAAAATAAAATGGATGACAGATTGAATTGAGCTGTCAGACCGAAAATGTCCGTAGTATATTTTGTTGCCATTTTAAGCAAAATGTAGTTTTGGTACTTTTAATTAATCGTCAAAAGTAAAAAAAAAAATAGTGTTGTTGTTATTTTTGTGAAGTTATTAATTGTCATTACAATATTTGTACTTTGCCTGGATTAAATTTATCTTAAATTGACACTCTAAAACTGTTAAACAAAAATGCATACAAAGAGCCAAGTACTTTAAGATTCTAATATATAAAGAAAAAGGGATATCAAGAAAAACAGCAATCATATATACAAAGTAATATACTGGCAGTAATTGCAGAAAGCCAGCGCTGATAAACCTTGAAACGGTGGAAATTACAACTCTACGTAGAATGACTAAAAGCCATCATCCCAATCCACTAAGGAAACTATCCGATCAGTTATTTATTGTATGAATTCACAAAATGTTCAGCCTCTTACTGCAAGATGTTCTGTCCTGACAACTAAATTTGAAAGAAAACCTGGAACTTAAACAATGATAGTGAAACTGTTTATGACCAGGGACCGAAACCAAAGGTCAGACAGAAGACGTCCATTAAAGATACTGGCGGATCTCACATTCAAATTTTAATATATATTTTTTTAATTTTACAAAGATTTGTAGAGACTTGAAGATTAAATGTACTATAAATAAGGTTTTTATGCTGAAGTACCTCATTCGTTGGTCTGTAGGGTTCATATTTATATGCCCCGATAAATTATAATCATAATATTTATTTAATTGTAGTGTCGTATAGTGTTTAACACAGTGTGCTGTAGTTAACATAAGTTAAATATAAAATTTGTTACTTATTTAAATAAAAGTTTCAGATAGCTTACAAATTGTGATTTCTCAAATTTATTATAAGTTGCGTCGTGAAAAGAATTATGTTAGATTTAACTGTTTAAATCTAAGATACTCGGCTGTTATGAACACAAGTATTTATGTTAAATTCATAAGCAGAAATGGTCCTAGAAAACATTTTTAAATAGCACGTTCATACAATTGAGTTATGAACAGAATCTCCTGTAATAATTTTATATGTCTGTAAACTCAAATTTGCTTAATATTTGCGAGACATATTCAACTTTCTAAGGATATTTTATTAAAAAATTTGAAAATATTAAAAATATCGGGGTACCACCTAATTAACGTTTCAACTGTTTATTCAAAAAATAAAACGTCTTAAAGAAACGGTTCGTAACAAATTATTTTTTTTAATGACGAGTTATTTTGAAGAACCAAAAATAAAATAAAAATGTTTAATATTATTTTATTTTTTGAAATCCGTGCGTTAAATATGTCATTTAGCGGCTGACATTTCATTTGCGCATGTTTCACCGTTCGCTTACCTTCCACTGGGCGAACGAGGATATGAATGATGAACATTTCAAGAATACGCGTTCACCACCTTTTCACAGTTCACTTCACGTTCCCCAGTTCGAGGATAGGGCCCCTGAACCATGGTAACCCGCCGACAACGGCCTGCAGCAGCTATTTTTGATTAGATTGGGCCCAATTTTCGAAGGTTCACAGATCGTATGGAAGTGTATTTCTTGGATCCAAAAAATTCACAGGTAAAGTACAAGTATTAAAAAGCATCTTCTGCAAATTTGTGCCTTTAATATTCATTTGCCACCCATTATGAATTTTTGAAAAAAAAACGTTTTTTTTCATTCAAAATTAATTTTTTTTGAGATCAGAAATGATACATCTAAATCCAATGCACGCATTAAAAAAATATTATCTCCGTCCGGTGAAAAGTTATCGCAATTTTTTTGGTTCAAAGATTGGTTTTTGCAAAATTTCTCGGCCCACGATTGAAAAAAAAATTTTTTTAATAGATCTTCGAAATATAAAACAATACAAACAATTTCCATTATAATTGAGCATTGTATCTTAATTAGGAAAACGGAAAATTGAGGTTAGATTTTCAAATTTGACATCCAATTTCTGGAAAAATAAAAAACTCACAGATTCCGGGGTTGATATACTCTTTTTGAATGATAATACCTATATCCATGTTAAATTTTAAATCGGTAATTTGTTAATAAATGTCCTTTTTTTAAAAAAAAAATGTAAATTTTGTCGAAAAAAAAATATATCTTCAGTAACTAGAAATGAACACATTCCAGCAAAAAAAAACAATGTTGGATTTTTGTTAACAGAACACCTCTTTTTTGATCTAATTTCCATGGAGTTATTGGAGACTACTGATGATTATCTACCATGACAACGCGAGCTCTCACACATCAACTCAAGCAGCCAGTATAATTGGTTGTTAGGAAGTAACTGCACATTTTCCATTTCCAACAAGCTAGTGGTTGATAATCTAGTTTCAAAAACTATGTGGCTTTATAGAATCCAGTTACGAGATTGTGCTACTGATTCCAACATTAGATTCATTCGAATGTTTTAAAACAAGAAAATACGAAACTAATGGCCAGTGGCATATTTGTAACACTAATCTTCATAAAAATCTGTCGATACGAACTGTGAAGGAAGAGATTTAAATGTTTTCAAGCAAGCATGCAGCGCGGTTCCGCCATCAAGTGAATACAGAAGCTCTTCAGCTGCTGGAAAACAAATATCCTGTACGAAAACTGAACCGAGCCAAGCCACTAGAACTCGGGTAATGTGTTGTATAAAACACAGTACAGGGTGAGTCAACGATTGGATGAAGTAGGTTTGTGCCTTTTCGGTGAAATTAACAAAGAAACTATATTTATTGTTTGATACAGTTTATTTTTACGCAGATTTTAAAAATATTTAGGACTCTACAGGGTGAACCAAAAAACTAGGAATAGCATAAAGTTGTATTTTTTTAAATAGAACACCCTATATACGAATCGTATTTTCGATTTAGCTTATAATTTTAAATCTTTTTTATTAAGGGTTTACTATAACAAAACTTTATAGTTTCTGAGATAATTAATTTTAAAGAAAAAAAGTCACATTTTCAAGCATCAATTCAATCCTAAATAACGTTGTCAATTTTGTGACAAATATATTCAAATTTGGAATTTAGCAAGGCCAAGAAAAAGTTAACATAATTTTTACCTAATATTTGCAATAAAAGCTACAGGGTGTTGAACACATCGGCTCAAATTTGAACAAGTTTAAATGTATAAATATCTTTTTTTTTTAAATGGTACACCCTGTATATTTTCATGTTATTTAATAGAGTAATAAAAACCCTAAAAGTTTTGTTCAATATATCCTATACCTATTTATAATAGTTTTTGAGATATTTCAGTTTTTCTTATTTTCGATACTTTTTTACAGAAATAGTCTTCATTATCATAGTAGCCATGGCAAAAACAATGTAAAAGAACATTTTTCTGTGTGTCAAATTTATAACCGCAATCGCTTCTTTTGGTTTTTATGTAGTGTAGTTTGGTTTTTTTTTTGCATTCATCTTATATTGTAAAATGAATTTTCCAAAGAATAAGTTAATAGATATGATTTATACAATAGGAGAGGCTCAAAAAAATTGCCTTCTTGCTCAAAGAATTTACAAAATGAAGTATCCTGATCGACGCCAGCCTAATACCCATACCTTTCAAAACTTAATGCAAAGATTTGATTCTTCTGGTACTGTTGATTATCCAAAACGTAAAGTGGTCAACAAACCAGTAACTAATGAAGAAAAAGAACTACAAGTATTGTTAAATGTTCAGGAAAATCCTTATATTGGTAGCCGTCAGTTAGCAGCATTATGTGAAACATCACAATCCACCGCTAATCGTACTACCAAGAAATATAGGTATCATCCATATCACATGGAATTACACCAAGAATTGCATGGACAGGATTTTGAAAGTCGTGTAAACTTTTGTCGTACAATAAATGCGGAGATTCAATTAAATCCAAATTTATTATGCAAGGTAATGTTTAGTGATGAAGCTACTTTTATAAGTAGCGGTGTCGTAAATAGACGCCACATGCATTATTATGCCACAGAAAACCCATTTTGGATTAGAGAGGTGCAACATCAAAACCACTGGTCATTAAATGTTTGGTGTGGTATTCATCATAATCGAATTATTGGACCCCACTTTTTTAATGAACCACTAAATGGCCATAGTTACCTGAACTTTCTACAAGAAGAACTACCCCAACTGCTTCAAGGTCTCGATAGGGATGAGCTCGACAGTATGTGGTTCCAGCACGATGGTGCGCCTCCGCATTACAATCGTGAAGTTCGTGCGTTTTTGGACCAACGATATCCGCAAAAATGGATTGGACGTGGGGGTTTCATTGAGTGGCCACCAAGGTCTTGCGACATCACCCCATTAGATTTCTTCCTATGGGGTTATATTAAAAATAAGGTGTATGTTAATCCACCAACAACAGTGGAAGATATGCGAAACAGGATTAGGGATACCTGTAGAACAATAACGCCACTAATTTTGTCCAGGGTCCGAGAAAATCTGCAAATAAGACTAAATTTGTGCATTGCACTAGAGGGTCGTTTATTCGAACACTTATTAAAAAGAAATAATTAATCTCAGTATTTAATAGGTAGTTTTTTTTTGTTTCAATTTAGTATAAAAGTAAATATGTATTTGCCTTGTCGTTATTGTTGTGTTAATTTTTTCACATTATGTTTAATTAAACTATTGCCGTGGTAATATAACGAATAATGTATTTCATCATATTTAACCACATTCTGTTTGTTTCTGTAGTTTCTTTTTATTATTTTACATGGCTACTATGATAATGAAGACTATTTCCGTAAAAAAGTATGGAAAATAAGAAAAACTGAAATATCTCAAAAACTATTATAAATAGGTATAGGATATATTGAACAAAACTTTTAGGGTTTTTATTACTCTATTAAATAACATGAAAATATACAGGGTGTACCATTAAAAAAAAAGATATTTATTCATTTAAACTTGTTCAAATTTGAGCCGATGTATTCAACACCCTGTAGCTTTTATTGCAAATATTAGGTAAAAATTATGTTAACTTGTCCTTGGCTTTGCTAAATTCCATATTTGAATATATTTGTCACAAAATTGAAAACGTTATTTAGGATTGAATTGATGCTTGAAAATGTGACTTTTTTTTTTAAACTTAATTATCTCAGAAACTATAAAGTTTTGTTATAGTAAACCCTTAATAAAAAAAGATTTAAAATTATAAGCTAAATCGAAAATACGATTCGTATATAGGGTGTTCTATTTAAAAAAATACAACTTTATGCTGTCCTAGTTTTTTGGCTCACCCTGTGGAGTCCTAAATATTTTTAAAATCTGCGTAAAAATAAACTGTATCAAACAATAAATATAGTTTCTTTGTTAATTTCACCGAAAAGGCACAAACCTACTTCATCCAATCGTTGACTCACCCTGTGCAGTGCGCGAGTGATGTGTAGATATGTATGGGAATTTAAGGATTTAGTTTAAGTTGTTATTGGATTAAAATAAATGATTAGTATTTTAAACTAGTTTTAATGGATTGACACCAAAAGGTGTTTGAATAAATAAAAAAATATCGCGAACTTGATGGGCCATTTACCGTATCGCCCCGATTTGACATCCAACATGGAGAATATTTTGGAAAACAGTAAATCAATTTTTAATTACAAATTTTTGTTTTTGTGTAGTAAACTCACAAAAAATAACAGCTTTTTTTGCTTTCAACTTTAAGTTAGCATTACCAATTGCAACAACACAAATTTACTTTTGGTAGTTTCATGCTAATCTCGTCTAAATGCATAAAATTACATGCAGTCTTTAATAATGTAATTTAAGACAATATTCCCTCGTATATGCGGAAAACACAACAAACAAACGTTATTTTGTAATTTGTTAATTTATTTGCTATCAAGTTTTTTAATGTGCGTGAGAATCAAAATTATAGTTATTTAAAAAGTTTCCACGACAGAAGGAAAATAACATTGGATATTACATAATTGCAAAGGTTATAATCATAAAATTTAGCACGGGGTAAAAAGTTATTTCGGTTGAAAGAAAATGATAATTTATTCCGTATTATAGAGTAATTTCAACAAAAGTTGCAACTTCATATATATATATATATATATATATATATATATATATATATATATATATATATATATATATATATATAAAGGGTGTTTTTTATAGAGGTATAAAACTTTAAGTTGGCAATACTTTTTTAATTGGCGGCCATTTTGTCAGCTGTCAAGTGATTTATGTTTAGTTAGGTTTGGCATTTCAACATGAATAAACTGACGCCTGAACAATGTTTCCAAATTGTGCAAATTTATTTTGAAAATCATGGTTCTGTTCGAAATACATATCGCGCACTACGTCCATTTTACGGTCAACATAATCATCCATCAGAGCAATTAATTCGATTAACTATGGAACGTTTTCGCACCACGTTTACTCTAAAAGATAATAAGCATCCACAGAGACGTTGTACAGTGCGTACAGAAGAAGTCATTGCTGCTGTAGAGCGTAGTGTAGAGGAAGACCCGAATCAGTCTATCCGCCATCGTGAACAGGAATTGGATATGTGTCCATTCACTTTATGGAAGATTTTGCGGAAAGATCTTGGTTTGCGTGCTCACAAAATCCAACTCGTGCAAGAATTGAAGCCACACGATCACCTAGCAAGGCGTAGATTCGGTGAATGGGCCCAAAACAAGATTGCCGTTGATCCCGATTTTCATAAGCGAATTTTGTTTAGCGATGAAGCTCACTTTTGTTTAAATGGATACGTCAATAAACAAAACTGCCATATTTGGAGTGATGATAATCCTCAAGTGTATGTTGAGACACCGTTACATCCAGAAAAACTGACTGTTTGGTGTGCTTTATGGGCTGGTGGAATCATTGGTCCGTACTTCTTTAAAAACGATGCTGGTCAGAACGTTACAGTCAATGGTGACCGCTATAGAGCCATGATTACTGACTTTTTCGTTCATAAATTGAACAACCATGATGTGCAGGAGCTGTGGTTTCAACAAGACGGCGCAACATGTCACACTGCTCGTGTCACAATTGATTTATTGAAGGAAATGTTTGGTAACCGCATAGTTTCACGTTTCGGACCCGTGAATTGGCCTCCAAGATCGTGCGACTTAACGCCGCTAGACTATTTTCTGTGGGGATATGTGAAGTCGCTAGTCTACGCCGATAAGCCCAAAACGATTGATCACTTGGAGGACAACATTCGCCGCGTTATTGCCGATATACGGCCACAAATGTTGGAAAAAGTCATCGAAAATTTGACCTCTAGACTAGACAACGTCCGAGCCAGCCGTGGCGGTCATATGCCAGAAGTCATATTTAAATTATAATGCCAGAAGGTTATCTTTCGAATAAAGTAAATTTCATGTCAATTTAAAAAATTCATCTTTGTTTTATTCCATTTAAAAGTTCTATACCTCTATAAAAAAAACACCCTTGTATATATATATATATATATATATATATATATATATATATATATATACATTGTTTCTATACAGGCACCAAAAATACGAGAAGTAGGGGAAGAAGTAACTGCAATTCATGAAGACATTCCAGATGTCCTCATGGATGAAGTAGAGGAATTTTTTGAGAACATTAAGAACTGCATAACAGCTGGGAATGATGGTGCTACAGCCAACTATTAAAGCACACTGGGATAACAACTTGGAGAACTGAAAAAAATATATACAGATGGCCTAAAAGCAAGATACAATCCGAAACAGTGAAATAGTGCTAATATAATTCTTATTCACAAGGAAGGTAGGAAGGAAGATATAAAAAATTATAGACCAATTGGCTTGCTACCAACAATATGTAAAATATTCATGCAATACATAGCACACTTGATTATTCACAACCTCGGGAGAAAACAGGCTGTATAAGTGGTGTCAGTACACATAAAAGAATACGGTCTACCACTAGCTCTAGCATTCATGGACTTTGAGAAGGTTTTCGACTCAGGACATCTTAGAGCAGCTATAGAAGCTCTAGTCGATCAAGGAGTAGACAAATCATATGTAGAAATGTTAGCAATTATATATAGAGAAGCTATAGCTAAAGTAAACATCTATAAGAACATCCCATTATATATATATATATATATATATATATATATATATATATATATATATATATATATATATATATATATATATATTTATATATATATATATATATATATATATATATATATATATACATATATATATAATTTTTTTTAAAATTTAATAGTCTCTAAAACTATATTAAGGTTTTCTTTACCTTTCTTTTTCGTTTTAGCATTTTCGATTGTGGACATAAATGTTTTTTAATTTGTTTTTAAAAAGTAGTAGTTCGAAAGACGGATGTTTCTACATGATTCTACATGGTTAATTAGAATATCTCTTGTCGGGCATGTTATCATCCTATTTTATTTTTTATAAATTCACCAGTGGCGGAGATATCACCAAATCTCTAATTTAATTTTCAATATCACTGCTTTTTTTAAATATTTTGTTTGTGAGAATGTCCAATTTATATGCGATAAATATTATTTCTTGAGATATTTAGAAACCATTTGAAACTAATTAATTAACACCCTCTAAACGTTCTTCTCATTTTTTATGATTATCAGGATTCCTTTTAGAAATTAGCTGTCATCGGAGTAGGCTAGCTATAGCGAAACTAATAATTTTTTCTTTCGTAAAATTTCTTGGTTTTTTATGTAAAATAATTTGTCAAATTATATAAGGCATAGTAGTAGAATATAATTTCTTCTCTTTCTCTTTCTCTCTCTCTCTCTCTCCCTCTCCTTCTTTCTATATATATATATATATATATATATATATATATATATATATATATATATATATATATATACTTGTTTCCTGCTGATTCTGATGAGATATTAAAGGTTATAAAAGGTTTAAAAAACAAGAAGTCGGTTGGAGATGATCAGATACCTATTTCTATTTTAAAAGATATGGATGACTTTATTTCTGAGCCTTTATCTTTTGTTATAAATTTGTCTTTTACAACAGGTATTTTTCCAAATAAGCTAAAAACGCACATATTAAGCAATCTATAAGAAAGGGGAGAAATCTGAAGAAAATAAGTATAGACCAATCTCGCTATACCCTAATATAAGCAAGGTTTTTGAAAAGTTTTATATCAGAGAATTGTAACATTTCTGGATAAGTTTTCTGTAATATCAGATAAACAAAATGGCTTTAGAAAAGGGAAATCCACACTAAGAGCTGAATAAAAAAAAAATCAAACATTGGCCATGTGCCTGGATCTGTCTAAAGCCTTTGATGCTGTGGATCATAAAACATTATTGTTAAAACTAGAAATGTATGGTATAAGGGGCAATGCGCTGGAATTAATAAGATCGTATTTAACGGACAGGACTCAGTGTGTAGTGGAGTCTGATCTCCATGGTAGGGCTATAGTGTCTCAGAGCGTTAAAATGAAGAGGGGCGTCCCTCAGGGATCAATACTTAGACCTCTTTTGTATATTCTTTATACAAATGATTTACCCGAAATCTCAGGAGAGCAGACTGTACTATATGCTGATGATACATCGCTTATATTCAGTAAAAGCACGGCGGAGTTGCTATCGATGAAGGTTCAATGTGTGATGGACATTCTCGATGGGTCCTCTCGGTCCAACAGCCTGTCGTTAAATATTTCCAGGACACAGTGCATTCAGTTTGCCAACAGATTGAATAATCAATTTACATTAACATTTAAGGATACAACAATAACATCAGTTGAGAGCGCTGTTATTTTGGGACTAAACGTCGATAGAAGTTTGGACTGGGGAACGCACATCGAGAGAGTTGCCACTAAAATATCACAGTATTGTTTTGCATTAAGAATTATTTCGGAGAGAGTTGGGATCGATGCAGCTCTGTCAGTTTACCATGCATTTGTACTGTCCAGACTCGGATATGGTTTGATATTTTGGGGTAATTCCTGTGATATTAATAGGGTTCTGATTCTACAAAAAAGATATTTACAGTGTATTTTTGCAATAAAGCAATAAGATAGTTGTAGAAATATCTTTATTAGTAACAATATTTTGACGGTTATAGATATGTATATTTTGGATTCGGTGATGTTCATTATTGATAACGGGGATCTTTTTGAGGATGCATCTATTAAACATAACTACATTACTAGAAATAAAACAAATCTGCTTTGTGATAAATATAACTTTAGTTATTTGCAGAAAAATGTTGAGTTTTGTGTAATAAAAATTTTTAATTCTTTACCTGAAAATGTACATTTACTACCTAGAAATAGATTGAAGTGTGTCTTAAAAATCTTTTTGTATAAAGAAGCCTTCTATACATTGGAAGAGTTTTATGAGTGTGATAAAGGCAGCATTTTCCAGAAGTAGAATTTTTGTTATTGGCTGAATTATTAAATTTTAAATATGTTTAAGTTTACTTATCATTAAAACTTTTTTCATTTATAATATTGCTCTTTATATTTTTAATTGTTTTGTTTTTACATTACTTTGATAGAATTATTCAAGAAAGGTATTTAAAACAATATAAGTATTGTTGAGGTTTTTTCCTTTTAATTTTTTTTCTTTTTATATCTACAGTTGAGAATGAACTATAATTGTTATTATGATGTTTATTTTGGACATTGTTCCATGTCCTTATGGGTTTTTTTGTAAGTAATACTTCCTGGAATAAATAAAGACTTATTAATCTATCTATCTATCTATCTATCTATATATATATATATATATATATATATATATATATATATATATATATATATATATATATATATATATATATAACAAATTTTTTTCCTCTAAAAACAGTGAGTCGCAAACATTCCAGATCAAATATTTCGTATTTCACTAATAAAAAGTTGTTAGCCAACATGCAAATAAGGAAAAAATACAGGAACCTCTCCATGACATTTCGATGCTTTTATATAATTAATTCTCCTATGTCGATCACACCCTTCTGATGCTTTCTAAAAAATTAACTCTAGAATAACTGCATTAATCGCGTCCTTGTCATTAATAATATATCCTCTTGATACAATATTAATAAAGCTTAAGCCAAATATAAATTACTTTTACCGTGTCGATTTGTGTGGTTACATAAGAAGTACAAGGGCGGAACTATCACAGAGCTGTCTAACTAATTTCTGTTGTTCTAACTTGGCATCAGTGTTTCATCATTTACTACTCTGTGTATTCAAAAAATCATACAAATATTCAGTTATATATTACATATTATACTGTTTTTTTTCCTTTATATTATTATTACCTAATAGTTTATCCACAAAATTTTTACGAAAATTTCTATAAACAAATCATATAAAAATATAATAATAATATATAATACTTTATATAAATATTTAATAATACATTAAAATTGCCTGAAAAAATCATACAAATACAATATATTAATTATACATTCATCTTTCTCTTTTTTTTCTATTACTTCTATGCAATCGGCGTCCATTTCATCATCGCAATTATTACTCTCACTTAAATTGCACATACCATTTTCATCATTATTCTCAATTTCATTGTATAGGGTGAGTCAACGATTGGATGAAGTAGGTTTGTGCCTTTTCGGTGAAATTAACAAAGAAACTATACTTATTGTTTGATACAGTTTATTTTTACGCAGATTTTAAAAATATTTAGGACTCTACAGGGTGAGCCAAAAAACTAGGACAGCATAAAGTTGTATTTTTTTAAATAGAACACCCTATATACGAATCATATTTTCGATTTAGCTTATAATTTTAAATCTTTTTTATTAAGGGGTTACTATAACAAAACTTTATAGTTTCTGAGGTAATTAAGTTTAAAGAATAAAAGTCACATTTTCAAGCATCAATTCAATCCTAAATAACGTTTTCAATTTTGTGACAAATATATTCAAATTTGGAATTTAGCAAGGCCAAGGACAAGTTAGCATAATTTTTATCTAATATTTGCAATAAAAGCTACAGGGTGTTGAATACATCGGCTCAAATTTGAACAAGTTTAAATGAATAAATATCTTTTTTTTTAAATGGTACACCCTGTATATTTTTCATGTTATTTAATAGAGTAATAAAAACCCTAAAAGTTTTGTTCAATATATCCTATACCTATTTATAATAGTTTTTGAGATATTTCAGTTTTTCTTATTTTCCATACTTTTTTACAGAAATAGTCTTCATTATCATAGTAGCCATGGCAAAAACAATGTAAAAGAACATTTTTCTGTGTGTCAAATTTATAACCGCAATCGCTTCTTTTGGTTTTTATGTAGTGTGTTTGGTTTTTTTTTTTGCATTCATCTTATATTGTAAAATGAATTTTCCAAAGAATGAGTTAATAGATATGATTTATACAATAGGAGAGGCTCAAAAAAATTGCCTTCTTGCTCAAAGAATTTACAAAATGAAGTATCCTGATCGACGCCAGCCTAATACCCATACTTTTCAAAACTTAATTCAAAGATTTGATTTTTCTGGTACTGTTGATTATCCAAAACGTAAAGTGGTCAACAAACCAGTAACTAATGAAGAAAAAGAACTACAAGTATTGTTAAATGTTCAGGAAAATCCTTATATTGGTAGCCGTCAGTTAGCAGCATTATGTGAAACATCACAATCCACCGCTAATCGTACTACCAAGAAATATAGGTATCATCCATATCACATGGAATTACACCAAGAATTGCATGGACAGGATTTTGAAAGTCGTGTACACTTTTGTCGTACAATAAATGCGGAGATTCAATTAAATCCAAATTTATTATGCAAAGTAATGTTTAGTAATGAAGCTACTTTTAGAAGTAACGGTGCCGTAAATAGACGCAACATGCATTATTATGCCACAGAAAACCCATTTTGGGTATTAGGCTGGCGTCGATCAGGATACTTCATTTTGTAAATTCTTTGAGCAAGAAGGCAATTTTTTTGAGCCTCTCCTATTGTATAAATCATATCTATTAACTCATTCTTTGGAAAATTCATTTTACAATATAAGATGAATGCAAAAAAAAACCAAACACACTACATAAAAACCAAAAGAAGCGATTGCGGTTATAAATTTGACACACAGAAAAATGTTCTTTTACATTGTTTTTTGGCCATGGCTACTATGATAATGAAGACTATTTCTGTAAAAAAGTATGGAAAATAAGAAAAACTGAAATATCTCAAAAACTATTATAAATAGGTATAGGATATATTGAACAAAACTTTTAGGGTTTTTATTACTCTATTAAATAACATGAAAAATATACAGGGTGTACCATTTAAAAAAAAAGATATTTATTCATTTAAACTTGTTCAAATTTGAGCCGATGTGTTCAACACCCTGTAGCTTTTATTGCAAATATTAGGTAAAAATTATGTTAACTTGTCCTTGGCCTTGCTAAATTCCAAATTTGAATATATTTGTCACAAAATTGAAAACGTTATTTAGGATTGAATTGATGCTTGAAAATGTGACTTTTTTTCTTTAAACTTAATTACCTCAGAAACTATAAAGTTTTGTTATAGTAAACCCTTAATAAAAAAGATTTAAAATTATAAGTTAAATGGAAAATACGATTCGTATATAGGGTGTTCTATTTAAAAAAATACAACTTTATGCTGTCCTAGTTTTTTGGCTCACCCTGTAGAGTCCTAAATATTTTTAAAATATGCGTAAAAATAAACTGTATCAAACAATAAGTATAGTTTCTTTGTTAATTTTACCGAAAAGGCACAAACCTACTTCATCCAATCGTTGACTCACCCTGTCATTCTCATCATTATTAACATTTTCATAGTCAAAATCCTCTGAATTGTCATCATCGTTTTCTAAATCGCAGGAATTAAAATTTTCAGAGCAATTATTACACTGTCCATCACTGTGCTCATACAAATCTGTACATTTCAAACCATGAGTCTTACATGTACTTTTGATAATATATAAATATTACTTGTGATGCATAAGTTTCCTTGAAGCGCCAATGAATAATGCGCCTGAACTATGGCAACCCGCCGACAACGGCTTGCAGCAGTTATTTTTGACTAGATTCGGCCCAATTTTCGAAGGTTCACAGATCGTATGGAAGTGTATTTCTTTGATCCAAAAAATTCACAGGTAAAGTACAAGTATTAAAAAGCATCTTCTGCAAATTTGAGCCCTTAATATTCATTTGCCACGCCATTATGAATTTTTGAAAATAAAAAGTGTTTTTCATCCAAAATTTTTTTTTGGCATCGGAAATGATACATCTAAATCCAATGCACGCAATAAAAAAATTTTGTGTTAATCCGGTGAAAAGTTATCGCAATTTTTTTGGTGCAAAAATTGGTTTTTGCAAAATTTCTCAACCCACGATTGAAAAAAAAATTTTTTTAATGGATCTTCAAAATATAAAACAATACAAATAATTTCCATTAAAACTGAGATCAATTTTTGACTTAGATAAATTAATTACTTTTTTTTCCTTTTTCAGTACTTTTCAAAATACAGGTTCATGCAAACATGCTTGCATAACGCTTTTACTTTACAATCTAAGAATTTCATTTAAGTATTTCTAAATTACTGATAAAAGCTCATTTCAAGGAAAGACTTTTAAACATACAGCATGTTCAAACACAGGCGGTAGATACTCTTAAAGTTTGTAAACATTTGAAGCAATTTTTTTTTGTATATTTATTTAAAAAAAAAACGCAGTCTCATCTCCATGTTCTAAATATGTGTGTTATAAAATTATAATAAAAATAGCAGTGTAAATGAAACTGTATATGTTACCAGTTTTATTCGCTGCGTACCTATATTGACGTCAGCAACACTATATTATGTCAAATTCAATCAAATATATATTTTATTTTTTAATTCAAATTTATTTTTGTGCCAATAAAAACAAAACAAAAATTATGTTTTTTGGTAATTTGAGTAGGATTTTAAAAATAATTTTTTATTTAAAAAATAGAAGATTTATTAAAAATCTTATTTATCCACATTCTTCAATGTGTTTGTTTTCAATTATATTACAAATTCAGTCTTACTTCTCGGATGCTAGAAAGTTGTGCTCTTCTACAATGACAGTATCAGCGAATGGAAAAAAAAATAAGATCAAAAATATATGCTTCATGATTTGTGGCAAAAAATGGCTGAACAATCTAATTTGTGTGGATTCCAGATTACTCTGAAATTCACGTTGTTCAGCAACGATGGGATGGGTTGTCGACCTAAACTACGAATTTCATAAAATAAAATGCTCGTCGCCATTTTAGGAGCGAAATAGTTTTGGCAACAATGAAATTTTAATTAATTATTTTGTTGATACTCCTGTTACATGTCAAATTAACCATCAAAAGTCATTGATGTTCTTATTGTTGTGACGTTGTTGATTATCATTAAAATATTTGTTTCTTTCCCGAATTATATTTATTTTATATTACTTAACAACTAAGACCCAGTTTCACAATCGATGGTAACATGAAGTGGTTAAATAATCAACACTTGCAAGTTAACCATGAGTTTTCAAAGGTAGGTGTTCTGCAAACAAGAATTGAGGGCTGGTACCTGACTTTTAAGAAAATATCACGCACATTTTATGAAATTCGTGGGAATTAGGTTTAATGCCGTAATTAAAAAATTAAGAAGAATGATTGGTTTGACAACTAACCTCTATTTTTACGACGGTATTTCAAAAAAAAATCCTCGAAAATAATTTTATTATTATAAAGATAATATTTGTGAAAATTTTATAACTATGGAGAAGAGAGAAAAAAGAGCTGTACATTTCTCTAAAGAAGAAGAAATCCTTCTTACATCTCTAGCAGACAAATATAAGAATATTATTGAAGGTGATTCTCACACTTGGAGTGATAAAGAAAATTGTTGGAAAATTTTACGAAATGAGTTCAACGCCAGTTGTACTATAAATGGCACAAGAAATGCCACTCGTGGTTTGTGTGAAGAGGTCTCCAAAGCTTTTGACTCAAAGTCTTCCATAAATAAGTTAGCGAGTGCAGGAGATAGCGGCGATCCCATCGGGGCTCCCTCGACTTGTTTATCGTCGGCATTCATAAGTAAAATAGGTGTTATCAAGAGAGTGTCTAGCTAATTCGATGATATATTTTGGCAGATTGTATTTGTTTTCTAATACAGAATGAGGTTCTTTAACTGGTATTTGCGTGAAAAGTGATGTTACGTCGAAACTAACTAATTTTTAACGTAAGAGGCCGTTTTTTCGACGAAGGGTTGGAGAATGGTGTCTAGATGTTTTGCCAGGGCCTGAGTTGGAGAGCCAACAAAGCGTACAGTTGGTCTCAAGGGAGCTCTGGGCTTGTGTATTTTGGGTAAGTCATAAAGTTTAGGACATATGGATGATTTTTCTCTTGGTGTGATGAGTTGTATGGTCTCTGTTTATTGGCTTGTAGGCAGGATCGTTTAGCAGGGCGGCCATCTTTTCATGATAGTCTGTGTTGTTTAGGACCACTGTCGAATTTCCTTTGTCAGCTGGAAGTATTACGATCGAGGTGTCTTTGCGCATGTCTTGTAAGGCTCGATGTTCTTCTGCAGATAGATTACTTTTTGGAGGTTTTGCTTTGCGTAAAACGGCGTGATACGTGATGGTGCTATAGCAAAATTAAAACCTTTGGTTAAAACATTCTTGGCAGCTGGTGTCAAAACTTTGTCAGATAAGTTGTGTACGATTTCTGGGTCCTCCGTTGGTTGTTTATTTAATGGTGCTTTTGTTGACTTTTTTAATCGGATAGTTTTTCTTTTCTGTCTGTCTGTTCTTATTGAGAAATCTGTTTCGGCTCTGAATTCTGCTACAGTGTCTATAGTAGACCATAGTGGCACGTGTATAGTGTTGCTTAAGCGGAGCCGTAATCTATATAACTGACAGTCGATGGAATTTAGACTTGTTCTTATCTGTTGTATTCTTTCTCGAAGCAGGGCTAGACTGGTGTTCTTTAGTATTCTGTCTGTTTAAGAGTTTTTTATGTGATACTTAATCTTGCAACAGGTCGGTATGAGGTGTTGATCTCGGCAGTTGCGTCAGAAAGCGAGATCGCAAAGCAGTCTCGATTTTTTCGTCCACAGCTTTTCGAATGTTTTTGAGTCGTGATAGGTTTCCTCCCCGTAAACGTAAATTATGTTATGTCGGATATTCTCATGGGCGTGATGTGTAATCGAAGGTTTTCGGGCATCCCGTGTATGTGCTGAGTCCCTCTCAGGACTGTAAGGCAACTGACGTTTCGTGCTGAGTCCTGACGTCCTAACGTCCTAAGAGGGACTCGGCACATACACGGGATGCCCGAAAACCTTCGATTACACATCACACCCATGAGAATATGCGACATAACATACAAACATATATATATATATATATATATATATATATATATATATATATATATATATATATATATATATATATATATATTAATAAAGAATGCTGTACGTCATTAAGAATTTTTTTAAAGCCGAATAATAAAAAAAAAACATTTTTATTTTAGTCGAGCTGTAAAAGCCTTCATTATTTTGCCTATCAACCTATCTATGTATATGATGATCATGCAAATACATCAGCGGAAAAAATCGTCGATAATTCCGCATTTTGCTGTAATTAATGTTAATGGCTAATTACCATTCAATAATTCAATTTTTAAATTAGTTTTTGGCCTTTTTATTTAATTGCGATTTGCAACCAAGGTGGCGCGGAAGGTAAGAAAGGATATTAACGAGTTTTGCAGACATTGAAAATATGCTATTAAAAAATAGTCTATATGAGAACCATTCATTTTGAGTATTTGTTAGGATTATTCAGGGTCCTACGCCATACAATGATTTGCAATTAAGCGTGGACTTTGAGAAAATATTTTTATATATACTGGGTGTCCGGGAAAATGTCGGAAAGCTCCCGGATATGAAAAAACGTGTGAAAGGAATACTACAAGTTCATATAAACTTTTTCCGTATATGCCTCCTCTTCGGACATAGGGGCTCCCAAAGAACTGCAAGGGAATCAAGTTTTTTACACATAATTATTGAACCACCAGGTATATTTCAATTTTCTTTTAATATGATATATACCAGGTAAGACCCTTCAAATTACTATCAAAAAAAGGGTTGTCAATTTCTCACAGCGCAGGGACGGATTAGCTATGACACTCACGCCGCAATTTTTTTTACGCCCTTTATGATAAGAACTTTAGACAACATTTTTTACATACCTTTAACTAATGACTAAAAATTAAGTACTCTTCATTTATATCGATAATTCTAACCGTTTTCGAAATAAACGTCCTTTTATTTACATCATAAATTTAGCGTATTTCGATAAAACATACATCTTTGTTCCTATCAAATGTTCAACCTTCAACCTTATGATAAAAAAAATTCCATCCAGAATTAGAGTTTACCTTTTTGTATAATATCCTAAACATAAGTCTAACTTTATGTCAAAAATTACGTTTGCAGGCCTAAACATAACTATCAATTGCTCCTATATGAAAGCCTTTATTATTTAATTGGGATTGGTTTCATTCTAGGAGATCTACTTTATACTCCATATATAGCTGTTTTGTTAACAAAAATGTAACATCGGTTTTTTTGCTGCAATGTGTTCATTTCGGCATTCTATAAAACATTTCTCGATGGTAACTCTGAAAGACGTGTGCAAAAAAAATGGCGGATCAAAAATGGTCACGATTTTCGGATTTTTGAGTTTATCTCGAAAAATAAAAGTTGTATCGAAAAATGTTTCAAACAAAAGTTGTAGAGAATTAAAAAACTTATCGATTCATGTAATATAAGTTATAGGTGGCGCCACTAGTTATCGAGATATATTTTTTTCCAACAAAATTTAAGGTTTTTGTTTCTTTTTTTTAAGACATTTATTAACAAATTATCGATTTTACATTTAACATAAATATAGATATTATCATTCTAAAAAAGTATTTCAAACCCGAAATCTGTGAGTTTTTTTATTTTCCGAGGAATTCGATGTCAAAATTGAAAATTCAACCTCAAATTTCCACTTTTCTGATTAAGATACAATGCTCAATTTTAATGGAAATTGTTTGTATTGTTTTTTAAATAGATTTTCAAAATATATTTGAAAATCTATTTTAAATTTTTTTTTCAATCGTGAGTCGAAAAATTTAGCAAAAACCAATTTTTGCACGAAAAAAATTGCGATAACTGTTCACCGAATGGAGATAAAAAAATTTTTTAATGTGTGCATTCGATTTAGATGTATCATTTCCGATCTCAAAAAGAAAAAAATTAATTTTGGATGAAAAAAACTTTTTTTTTTCAAAAATTCATAATGGCGTGGCAAATGAATATTAAGGGCTCAAATTTGCAGAAGATGCTTTTAATACTTGTACTTTACTTGCGCTATAATTTTTTGTAAAAATTTTGTTAATAAACTGTTAGATAATAATAATATAAAGGAAAAAAACAGTAGAATATGTATAATATAATTGAATATTTGTATGATTTTCTATATAATTTTTTGAAAAAATTTTGTTAATAAACAAATTAATAATTAATATAACTAAACAAATTTTTACTATTATATAAATGAATAAAAAAACATCAATATTATAAATATTACTTGTGATGCATAAGTTTCCTTGAAGCGCCAATGAATAATGCGCCTGAACTATAGCAACCCTCCAACAGCTGCCTGCAGCAGCTTTTTTCGATTTGATTCGGCCCAATTTTCGAAAGTTCACAGATCGTATGGAACTGTATTTCTTGGATCCAAAAAATTCATAGATAAAGTACAAGTATTAAAAAGCATCTACTGCAAATTTGAGCCCTTAATATTCATTTGCCCCGCCATTATGAATTTTTGAAAAAAAAAAACGTTTTTTTCATTCAAAAATTTAAAAAAAAAATTGAAATCGGAAATGATACATCTAAATCGAATGCACGCATTAAAAAAATTTTATCTCCATCCGGTGAAAAGTTATTGCTATTTTTTTGGCGCAAAAATTGGTTTTTGCAAAATTTCTCGGCCCACGATTAAAAAATTTTTTTTTAAATAAATCTTCAAAATATAAAACAATGTAAACAATTTCCATTAAAATTGAGCATTGTAAAGGGTGTTTTTTATAGAGGTATAGAACTTTAAGTTGGCAACACTTTTTTAACTGGCGGCCATTTTGTCAGCTGTCAAGTGATTTATGTTTAGTTTGGTTTGGCATTTCAACATGAATAGACTGACGCCTGAACAACGCTTCCAAATTGTGCAAATTTATTTTGAAAATCATGGTTCTGTTCGAAATACGTATCGCACACTATGTCCATTTTACGGTCAACATAATCGTCCATCAGAGCAATTAATTCGATTAACTATGGAACGTTTTCGCACCACGTTTAATCTAAATGATAATACTGATCCACAGAGACGTCGTACAGTGCGTACAGAAGAAGTTATTGCTGCTGTAGAGCGTAGCGTAGAGGAAGACCCGAATCAGTCTATCCGCCATCGGGCACAGGAATTGGATATGTGTCTATTCACTTTATGGAAGATTTTGCGGAAAGATCTTGGTTTGCCTGCTTACAAAATCCAACTCGTGCAAGAATTGAAGCCACACGATCACCTAGCAAGGCGTAGATTCGGTGAATGGGCCAAGATTGCCGTTGATCCCGATTTTCATAAGCGAATTTTGTTTAGCGATGAAGCTCACTTTTTTTGAATGGATACGTCAATAAACAAAACTGCCATATTTGGAGTGATGATAATCCTCAAGTGTATGTTGAGACACCGTTATATCCAAAAAAACTGACTGGTGTGCTTTATGGGCTGGTGGAATCATTGGTCCGTACTTCTTTAAAAACGATGTTGGTCAGAACGTTACAGTCAATGGTGACCGCTATAGAGCCATGATTACTGACTTTTTCGTTCATCAATTGAACAACCATCATGTGCAGGAGCTGTGGTTTCAACAAGACGGCGCAACATGACAGCTCGTGCCACAATTGATTTATTGAAGAAAACGTTTGGTAACTGCATAGTTTCACGTTTCGGACCCGTGAATTGGCCTCCAAGATCGTGTGACTTAACGCCGCTAGACTAGTTTCTGTGGGGATATGTGAAGTCGCTAGTCTACGCCGATAAGCCCGAAACGATTGATCACTTGGAGGACAACATTCGCCGCGTTATTGCCGATATACGGCCACAAATGTTGGAAAAAGTCATCGAAAATTGGACCTCCAGATTAGACTACGTCCGAGCCAGCCGTGGCGGCCGGCCAGAAGGTTATCTTTCGAATAAAGTAAATTTCATGTCAATTTAAAAAATTCATCTTTGTTTTATTCCATTTAAAAGTTCTATACCTCTATAAAAAACACCCTTTATATTAATTAGGAAAGCGGAAAATTGAGGTCGAATTTTCAAATTTGACATCGAATTTCTCAGAAAATAAAAAACTCACAGATTCCGGGTTTGACATACTTTTTTAGAATGATAATATCTATATTTATGTTAAATTTTAACTCGATAGTTTGTTAATAAATGTCTTAAAAAAAACAAAAACCGTAAATTTTGTCGGAAAAAAAATATATCTCGATAATTAGTGGCGCCACCTATAACTTATACGAATCGATAGGCTTTTTTATACAACTTTTGTTTGAAACATTTTTCGATACTACTTTTACTTTTCAAGATATACTCAAAAAACCGAAAGTCATGACCATTTTTGGTCCGCCATTTTTTTTGCACAGGTCTTTCAGAGTTACCATCGAGATATGTTTTATAGGATGCCGAAATGAACACATTCCAGCAAAAAAAAACCAATGTTACATTTTTGTTACTGATGAAAGTATATTTTCCATGGAGTATTAGTATGTTAGTGTGTTGATATGTTGATGATAAATAAATACCGGGAAATCAAAAACTTATATTAAATATTAACTTGAAAAAATCGTTAAAAGTCAATTTTTTTAAACATAAATCCCCTGTTTTTATAACGTTATCTTATTTGGCATTAAAAATAAGGGTGACTTTGTATAAAGTTATCTACTCCAAAAATTTGCAGTTTTTAAAATAACAGCAAAAATGCTGTTCAGATTAGTTCAAACGCATGAAAAGTGTATTTTTGAATCATCGTGAAGAATATTTTGAAAAACAATAAAACCATTTTTAATGATAAATATTTGTTATTATTTGTTACTTCCGAAAGTTAAGCATTGCTTAAATGCCTGAAATAAAGTTACACAGAATAATCGTCATTAATTTCCAGCGAACTCGGAACGGACTTCAAGTGTGCTGAAAGTAATTCCGCAATATTAGGTAGTTATTTTGTTAAAAAGCTTTCTGCACTTTTTACCTTTTACTATAATTTTAAATGATTGATGATTTTTGTGATTTATGAGTTCCACTACCTATATTAAACATAAGCAAGCGTATAGTATATTATTATTTTTTATGAAAGAAAATGCCTGACGTCTTCATTTCTTTCTTAGCAATAGCGGATGTTTTGTATTGATTTACATATTCAATCACAAAGTGGGCTATAGGGTGTCTCAAATTGGAATGCCACTTTTAAAACTTCGAAAATCGATAGCTAGTCCATGGAAATTGAATTTTTGGTAGGGAAAAAATGTAACTAGCGATTTTATTGCTGAAAAGGGTATATTTTGGCATCACTAAAAACATACTTCGATGGAAATTTATACGGTCAATGGCTTACAAAATGGCGACCAAAAAATTATCACCTTTTTCAGTTTTTCCAGTTTATCTTGAAAAATAAGAGTTGTATGAAAAAATATATCAAACAAAAGTTATAGAAATATGAAAAACCTATCGATTGATATGATTAAAGTTATAGGTGGCGTTACTAGTTATCGAAATATAATTTTTTTTTCGTTAAAATTCCATTTTTTTTATTTATAATTAAATAATATTTATTAATTAACTATCGCTTCAGAATTCTAGGAAATGATGGATATTTTTGACCCAAAAAAGTGTGTTTAATCCGAAATTTGTGAGTTGAATAGTTTCCGAGAAAATCGAGTTCAAAGTTGAAAATTCGATGTCGATTATTATCCTTCCTAATAAAGATACACCAACCAGGTTGAGAGCAATTTGTTTGAAATGACGTATATTTTCAAGATATATTTTCAAAAAAAAATTTTTTTTTGATTTTCTGTCGAGAAAATTGCGAAAAAGAGTTTTTTGCACTCGAAAAATTGCAATAACTTTTTTGTCAGTGTAGTTACGATTTTAATACGTCTATTAGGTTTAGATATATCATTTCCGATCTCTAGAAAAAAAATTGTTTTACGATAAAATTTACCTTTTTTTAAAAAAAATCGCAACGTCGCGGTTTATAAATATTAAGGGGTGAAATTTACAGAAGACATTATTGAATACTGGTAGTTTATCGAGAAATTTTTCGGTTTCACGAAAAACATCCCTGTAAGATCTATGGACCTCTGAAAACTACCCACAGAATCTATCCGACGGTATTCAAATAGCCCGGGTACAGCTAGTCAGCGGGTTGCTATGTTGCAAGGCGCAGATATCTTCCGTTCTTGGGAGTATCCGGTTCGGAGCCGGCATTATGGTAACACCTGTCATTTCGAAGTAGTATGCTTTGGAGTTAATTTGATATAACGTTTTGGCATACTAGAAAGAAAAAATATTATAGTATTTGTACATTTGTAAAAGCAATATTGCAAACATTTTTTGTATTTAAAAGCGTTTTAGTGAAAGTTCACGCAGATTTTAACTTTAAAAAATATTTGAACACGTGGTGGACCGTTGAATGTGACATATAAATCATTATGAAACAGTGTATATACAAAGGTAAGAAAAATTGTAAAATATTATTTTATAAAATTATTACATAGAACTTGTTAATAAGCTTTTTTTTTAAATTGTTCATACAATTAAATTATTGAAGAATTGTATACAGAGATGTATAATATATTAATGTATTTATTGATTTCTTGATATATATATATACATTTATATATATATATATATATATATATATATATATATATATATATATATATATATATAATTTTTCTTAATTTTGTATTTTCTTGGGTTTAGGTTCTATAATTAATAAAACACAAAACGATTGACGTTTCGCCCTTTATTCAAGGCATTTTCAAAATTTTTTCTAAAAAAATATATAATTAAAATACATCAAATAAAAAACATATTTTACCATTTTGGAAAACAAACAAGACACTTAAAAACAGTAGTCAAAAACTTTAAAACATTTTAAAAATATTTAATTTTACCAGTACCATAAATTAAATATTTTTAAAATGTTTTAAAGTTTTTGACTACTGTTTTTAAGTATCTTGTTTGTTTTCCAAAATGGTAAAATATGTTTTTTATTTGATGTATTTTAATTATATATTTTTTTAGAAAAAATTTTGAAAATGCTTGAATAAAGGGCGAAACGTGAATCGTTTTGTGTTTTATTAATTATAGAACCTAAACCCAAGAAAATACAAAATTAAGAAAAATATATATATATATATATATATATATATATATATATATATATATATATATATATATATATATATATATATATATATATATATATATATATATATATATATATATATATATATATATATATTTTACTTTAGATATATTTATTTATGGAGTTTTGTAGTACCCCATCTGACACGGATTTCAATATTAAATAAAACGGCTGAACCATACTAATGTATATTTTTTATATTTTATATTATTATATTATACATGTACACTTATTGTTCAAACTTTTTTTGTAATAAAATGATGTATTGCTAATAAAATAAGATATAACTTTTGTATTATAATATATTTTGTATACTTTTGATTCAAACTGTATTTTTTTAATAAAATAATGGATTGCTAATAAAATCAGAAATAACTTTTTATTAATAATATAATCTAAATATTACAATTTTACCATATGCCTTGCTCCAAAATGTTACCAGTAGCACAAAGCGATATGTGCTTGTAGTTCGTAGCTGAGCGGCACGCCTGCAGCATAGCAACCCGTTGACTAGCTGTATCCGCGCGATTTGATTACCGTTGGATAGATTCTGGTGGTAGTTTTCAGAGGTTCATAGATCTTACAGGGATGTTTTTCATGAAACCGAAAAATTTCTTGATAAACTACAAGTATTCAATAATGTCTTCTGTAAATTTCAGCCCGTAATATTTACAAGCCGCGACGTGGCGAATTTTTTTTTAAAAAAAAGTAAATTTTATCGTAAAACATTTTTTTTCCAGAGATCGGAAACGATATATCTAAATCTAATAGACGTATTAGAATAATCGTAAGTACACTGACAAAAAAGTTATTGCAATTTTTCGAGTGCAAAAAACTGTTTTTCGCAATTTCCGCGACAGAAAATCAAAAAAAATTTTTTTGAAAATATATCTTGAAAATATACGTCATTTCAAACAAATTGCTGTCAACCTGGTTGCTGTACCTTTATTAGAAAGGATAATAATTGACATCGATTTTCAACATTGAGCTAGATTTTCTTGGAAACTATGCATCTCACAAATTTAGGATAAAACACACTTTTTTGGGTCAAAAATATCTATCATTTTCCAGAATTCTGAAGCAATAGTTAATTACTAAACATCATTTAATTATAAATAAAAAAAAATGGAATTTTCCGAGAAAAAAAAATTATATATCGATAACTAGTGGCGCCACCTATAACTTTAATTATATCAATCGATAGGTTTTTTAATTATCTATAACTTGTTTGCAATATATTGCAATACATTCATACAACCTTTATTTTTCAAGATAGACTGGAAAAACTGAAAAAACTGATCATTTTTTGACCACCATTTTGTAAGCCATTGATCGTATGAATTTCCATCGAAGTATGTTTTTAGTGATGCCAAAATATACCCTTTTCAGCAATAAAATCGCTAGTAACATTTTTTCCCAAAACGGCTCTTTTTAAGTCTAATTTCCATGGACTATAGCAGAGAAAATTCTGAACTGACATTTAAAGGAACATTGTACTTTAGACGCTCGAAAAAAAGGTAATTTTTACGATTGTTTTAACTATTACTATTAAAGATATCATTCTAATACTTTTTGAGATATATTAATACACTACTGACGTATGTGAAAAAAGTATTTTTATTGATTTTATATTTGTTTTATATTAAAAAATTTGTACTTTGACTTGAAGTGCAAAAAAAGATAAATCGGTTTCATTAAAATCAACTAACAACAAAGTTATTGCCTGGACTTAACCTTAAAATTTTATCATTGTAAACCCTAAAAATGTACCTGAAACATTACAAGAAATTTGGGTTACCTGAATGGAAGTCAATAGAAGAGTGTATGTAATAAAAGCATTCATTCATACCAGTGCACAGTAGGAAATTCCGGTCTATTTCTTTGAAACCAGCTTATTTTTTGTTCTATCTCAGTGTATTTTGTTAAAATATAAATAATAGTTAAATTCTCTATCAATTCATCTAGCCCGATGTTCTATTTAAGACCGATTTCTTTTATATTTTCGCAGAAACAAACCTTAAATAACGTGAACTATTGTTATCTCTAAAACGGTACAAATTACGAAATCGGTTAAATTTAAAAAATTTGCCTTTTCCCATTCCCTTTCATAATATTTTGGCGATGTTGCCCAATTGCTTTTAATTTCTGTAAAATATATAAAATACCAACATTTTTTTCCTAATATCTTCAACACTGCTGGCGTAATTAGAAAAAATTACATGAAAACCAACTAATAAATTTTCTTCTTAGGGCCCGTTCTAGGGATGGATAACCCGGACATTTGCAAGGGGCGCCAAAATTTAGGAGCGGCATTTTGGTTGTAAGTGTGAGAAAAATGTTCACCTATCGATTTTTTCGTTGGCCAAAAATTTACAGTACCAAACGTGTATATTGTTCTTACTCTTCTTATCAGTCGAAAGATCCACAAGAAAACAGTACAATTCACGAGCATTCTATATTCCTTGTAGTAGCCATCCTCTCAATCTTGTTAATGATATGGCACAAGAATTCTTGGAAGCCGTTAATTCCTTCAACATGGTTCAAAAAATATATATATTTTTTGAGATCTACTTTTTGATGGGCTACTTTTAAAAAATATTCAAACTTTAACTTTAAAATCATTGATACCGAGATAAAATTTTAAAGTTACTATAAACAGCACAAAGAACGTCCGTATGTCAAAACGTTTCGAGTACGTATACCGCCCAAAAAGCTGATCCACCTCACCAAAGTATGCGTAAATGGCTGTAGATCCAGGGTACGAATAGGTAACCAACTCTCAGAATTGTTTGAAATAAACAGTGGCCTAAAACAAGGAGACGCACTGTCACCCCTCCTCTTTAATATAATCCTGGAAAAAGAAGTGAGAACAACACAAATTAGAACAGAACTAATAACAGTAAATGGACCAAAATTACTACTAGCATACGCGGATGACATTGATATTGTTGGAAACACCGTCACCAATGTAAAAGAAACTCTCAACAAAATAGAGATAGAGGCAAGGAATACTGGTCTAATGATCCATGAGGAGAAAACCAAATACATGTGCATAAACAGACAAAAGAATCGAGATAGAATAGGACAAAATGTAACAATAGACACATATAACTTTGAAAAAGTGGAGCGTTTTAAATATCCCGGAGCGACAATCACCGCAAATAACGATATCACAGAGGAGATAAAAAGGAGAATTCAGGCAGCAAACAGATATATGTATAATCTCAACAACATCATTAAATCCAAGAACCTAACACGAACCTCAAAAATCATATATATATATATAGAACAGTGATTAGACCAGTGCTCATGTATGGCTGTGAGACGTGGGCGCTGACAACAGCAATGGAAATGAAACTTAGATATTTTGAGAGGAAAATCCTTAGAAGGATTTTCGGACTCTGTCACGACCCCAATACTAATCAATACCAAATAAGAACAAATACCGAAGTCAAACAGATATATAACGCTAGGGACATCGTACAAGAAATTAAATCCCAACGCCTAAGATGGGCTGGCCATGTCCATAGGCTCCCTAATAACCGCCCCACCAAATTAATTAGGGAGGAGGCACCGACAGGGAAAAGATCCTTAGGATGCCTAAGAATGCGATGGAAAGATAACATATGGTCAGATTTAAGAATAATGGGGTTACCCACTGACCCAACTATCATGGACGACCGTGTGAGATGGAAGCAAGTTGTGCAGTCAGCCAAGACCTACCCCGGTTGTAGGGCTACTAAAGAAGAAGTATCTAATGAACAGATTGATACTTTCTTCCAGAAAATAAATCTCAAATTCCAAGGTGGTTTTCTTTCAGATGACGCTTATTTTTACTCTCTATCGTTCACGATAAGTATCGTGCGAAATCTCTACGTAATTCATAAATAACTTTATAAACTGTAAAGGATTTCAGCGAGGTCAATGGAACGCCATCATTCTTTTACTGATGTTTAGTAATTAACTAATGGTGCTATTTCAATTAAAGACTCTTCTGTCGATTATTTTTAATGTTAAAATGGCAAAAACAACAGGATTATGCTCATAACGTTCGTGCATTCCTGAAAAAAAAATATTTAGGGTGTTAAATGAAAAATTATTATTATTTATGGTAAATGTACCGGAACTTATCGAGACATGCTAGGAAGGAATAAAATTCTTCAAGGTTTCCATAGAAATGACGCTGATTAAACATCTAATAAAATATAAATTTATTTGTTTTTTGGCTGACTTACATTTCTAAACCATCACAGAGTCTCCCTTGTACTTCACAGTAACTTTCAATTTTTTTTAACAAGTCGTCAGCCTTATTTAAACTTGATGCTGTCCACCTGGACAGAAAATGTTGAATTCGCTTCCATCACTGAAAACTTTGTAACAAAACCTTGTGCCTCCACCTATGGCCAAACACTTTTAAGATACAGGGTGGTGCAAAAATTAAAAAAGAAAAAAGCGTTTTAGTGAAACTTCTATTATATGAAAATTTCTACACAATCTAGAAATATTTTTAATTATACATGGTGTTTAATGACAGCGTGGAGCTAAGAAAATATATTTTTTAATAGGATACAGCAAAAAAACCAATGTTATATTTTTGTTACTGAAGTCTGTTTTCCATAGAGTATTATACAAATTTTTGGATTTCAATTTGTATTAGTTTTCCTCATATTTTTACCGATTCTTGGTCGTGACTCACTCTGTATGTCAGTATCACTAAAAAATACGTTTGGTAATTTCTTTGGTTAGTTACAGAAAACCACAAAAAAACTACTATAACCAAAATTTTAGTTAAGGAAGCTAGCTTAATTAAAATTTTAGTTTATAAAGGATGTTTTTTTTAGAGGTATAGAACTTTTAAATGGAATAAAATAAAGATGAATTTTTTAAATTGACATGAAATTTACTTTATTCGAAAGATAACCTTCTGGCATTATAATTTAAATATGACTTCTGGCATATGACCGCCACGGCTGGCTCGGACATAGTCTAATCTGGAGGTCCAATTTTCGATGACTTTTTCTAACATTTGTGGCAGTATATCGGCAATAACGCGACGAATGTTGTCTTCCAAGTGATCAATCGTTTCAGGCTTATCGGCGTAGACTAGCGACTTCACATATCCCCACAGAAAATAGTCTAGCGGCGTTAAGTCGCACGATCTTGGAGACCAATTCACTGGTCCGAAACGTGAAACCATGCGGTTACCAAACGTTTCCTTCAATAAATCAATTGTGGCACGAGCTGTGTAACATGTTGCGCCGTCTTGTTGAAACCACAGCTCCTGCACATCATGGTTGTTCAATTGATGAACGAAAAAGTCAGTAATCATGGCTCTATAGCGGTCACCATTGACTGTAACGTTCTGACCATCGTTTTTAAAGAAGTACGGACCAATGATTCCACCAGCCCATAAAGCACACCAAACAGTCAGTTTTTCTGGATATAACGGTGTCTCAACATACACTTGAGGATTATCATTATTCCAAATACGGCAGTTTTGTTTATTGACGTATCCATTCAAACAAAAGTGAGCTTCATCGCTAAACATGGGGCCCATTCACCGAATCTACGCCTTGCTAGGTGATCGTGCGGCTTCAATTCTTGCACGAGTTGGATTTTGTAAGCACGCAAACCAAGATCTATCCGCAAAATTTTCTATAAAGTGAATGGACACATATCCAATTCCTGTGCACGATGGCGGATAGACTGATTCGGGTCTTCCTCTACGCTATGCTCTACAGCAGCAATGACTTCTTCTGTACGCACTGTACGACCTCTCTGTGGATGCGTATTATCATTTAGAGTAAACGTGGTGCGAAAACGTTCCATAGTTAATCGAATTAATTGCTCTGATGGACGATTATGTTGACCGTAAAATGGACGTAGTGCGCGATACGTATTTCGAACAGAACCATGATTTTCAAAATAAATTTGCACAATTTGGAAGCGTTGTTCAGGTGTCAGTCTATTCATGTTGAAATGCCAAACCAAACTAAACATAAATCACTTGACAGCTGACAAAATGGCCGTCTGTTAAAAAAGTGTTGCCAACTTAAAGTTCTATATCTCTATAAAAAAGCACCCTTTACAATTACCAGTTTCAAGTATTATACATTTGGGAAATTGGCTGTTCAAAAGTCAAGAATTGCCGCCACAACATTCATTATTTAATAAGCTTAAACTTTAGTTACGATAGGTAGAAAGTGTAGGTATAGGTAGGCTTTACTAAACAAGATTTTTATTTAGTTTTGCGAACCAAAATTTCGTTTGAGTTCATTTTCACTAAGAAAAAAAGTTGTCATTACTAATTTTAGTAAATATTACCAAGTTATTTTTAAGAGTACGCAAGCACAAGTAGTGTATATCTTTAAAACAAGATTATAAAAAAAAAATCACAAGTGCAAAAATAAAACTACTTTAAAAAAACAAGATTTGCAAAAAGCAAATAAAAAGTATTCAGTAAGAAAATAAATATGTTTTTCACGTCTTCACTTATATTTTTCAAAATGTTTTATTTTGAAAAATTAATTAATGAAGGTTCATCTAATGTTTAATAAATAAATTTCAGTTGATTGCATCAAACTTAAAATGTCAAATTTAAATAATTGATGTTTACTTTATATCGCTATTTACGAAAAAGACAGACAAGGTTAACAATTTCGTAGGTAAATAAAAAATAAAAAGGAAAAACAGTGAGTGACGAGGAGCTATATTTATTTAGGTATAAGAAGGATCAAAATGACGGGCAAGTTAGAAAAGGTACCTTGCTTTTTGATAATATTAGAGAATCTTTCAAATACGAGTAGCACAAGACCAACGGTTCCAACCTGTTCCTTCTTACGAACCCCCTGTGTAATAGGAACAATAAATGTAAGAGTAAAATTAAATTAATAAAATTTATTTTCCATGTTGAATAACGAAAAACTAAAGAATTTTCGCTGGTTCAATAATAAAACAATTAGGAGATGAGATCTAATTTCCACATTTTTTTTATTCTTTTATTATATGGATTTTTCCCAATTTTTTGCAGTAACTTTAATCAAAAAAATTTTTCAAAAGTTCAGTTAAATTACTAATTTTGTAAGTTGTGTTATTTCTGGCAACTCTACCTTTTACTTGAGAGAGATATTTCCTTCTCAAACGGACCTTTTCCGGACGATCTATAAGAGCAGATTTCCTATCTGGTTTTTCTCAGCAAAAATTAATCTCGATCTTCATTGATTTTAGTTCGAATTTTGTCCACGGTTGAGATCTGCTTCTCATAATAAAATGTATGTACAACTCCTTTTATTGCAGTTTACATTTCTTCTAACGAGGTTTTTCGTCTACCAGTAATCGAATGTGGCTTGGGAGTATTAACAATTCCAGTCGTTTTTTTCTCCTTCAGAATTCGGTATATAGTAGATTTTCCAACTCCTGTCACGTTGGAACACATCTAAACAGAGGTTTTAACATTATTATCTAGATATTGATATCTTAAGGCATCATAAACATTCATCGTAATAAGTTTTTCGTTGAGGAAAAAATGCCCTGGTTTAACGATTTTGAAATAAATATAGATGTGGAAGCCATATCTTTTGGGTATCACATTAATCTCAAATAATATATAAAAACAAGCGCAAACAAGATAAATCACTAAGAACACACTGACAGAAATTAAATTGAACTATCAAAAATTTTATTGTTGCAGTAAATTTATAAAAGCTTATAATATTTAAATATAATTAAATATAATTAGATTTGCTTGCTTTCGCTTGCCATACTGTACTTTTCTGATATCACCGCCCCCCCCCCCCCAGAGAGAGGCTGGATCCTCCCCTATATATATATATATATATATATATATATATATATATATATATATATATATATATATATATATATATGTATATATATATATATATATATATATATATATATATATATATATATATATATATATATATATATATATATATATATATGTATATATATATATATATATATATATATATATATATATATATATATATATGTATATATATATATATATATATATATATATATATATTAAAACAGATACCAATTGAAACTGATTACACTTCTCAAATACTAAAAATACCGAAAATAAGGTTTTTAATTGAAACAACTCATTAGTTAATTTATTAAACAATATTAAATAATGACGTTCCATTGACCTCGCCAAAATCCTTAGCAATTTATTTATGAATTAAATGTAGATTTAGCACGATTTCATTTTGTGCTCGCGCTAAATAATAGAAAGTATTGTCGACTTACTCGATTTTTTCAGCACAAGAATTTCAGAAGGGTAAGGTAAGCGGTGGTATTACTGCGGACGCCCTAAATATTGCGGATTTCAAAAGATAGCTTTTTTACAATGAAACAAAATTTTTTGTGATTTTTGTTCTATAATAATACATCCTAATGATATTTAAAATCAAATTTTCATCATGTAAATTGTTGGATAAATATTTTATTCGAAATTAGATCCGCTGTATTAAAAGCGAACTCTCAAAAAAAAAATATAAGCATATATTACTGCGGAGTAAACCAACCTTACCAATGTTTCCATAACCTCACATCTAGGTAACTGCCATTGATATAAAAGTAATTAATAGGACTTAACATAGACTGCGGATCCTGAAGACTGAGCATTTTCGATGAGTAAAACCTCTGTTTCTAATGGCCGAGCTAAGCACAATACTCTAAACATCATTGTATATCCCTTTACTATTTATCGAAAACGCTCTGTCTCTTTTTAACTGTAAACCAACTTTCTTCTATAGGATCCACGGTTTTATTATATGCTTTATATGATGTCTATGGTCGCTGCCTGCACTGTTGCTAATTGTTAATTAATAGGATGTAAAATTTTTCTTTGTAAAATGCATATAGATTGCATACTTAAATATTTATGTATCCAAAGTTCGAAGAATGGTAACTTCAAATGAACTTGGTTGCATTCGCAGTAATAGGCGCGTAATATTAGATGTTCCCGCCATATTTGGAGCGCAATAATACATTAATTTGTGCAGTTAAACCAGTAAACACTTCAATCAAGATTTTTTCCGTAATTAAGGTAGTTCCCTCACGACAATCGTAGACAAGAATATAGCCTTTAAGTAAGTACCAAAAGTTAAAGATTCTCAGGCCAAAAGAATTTTGTTTTTGTACTAGACTGTATCCAACACATGTTAACTTTCAATATACAGACACATTCCAGTAATAACTTGAAATATATTAAATCTGGCAGCGCCGCAAATGTCTATATTGAATGCTCTATAGCGTAAACGTGTGTATAGTAACGTTCATATAGCGTGAGTCTCGTAGCTATACAGTTTGTTATGTTGACATCCCAACACATTGAGAAAATAAATAAAAATATCGAGAAAAATATTTTAAAAAATGTCACATTCTGAAGAACTAACCCAATTAACTTAGGTTTGAATTATCGCGCGTTAAGTATGACGATAACAAGGTTGCCAAGTTGTGACTACTGTACCCCACTACGCGTTAGATGTTTTCAAATTATTTTTATTAAAAAAAATTGTATTCTCTAAACAAAACGGTCAAGAAATTCCGTTTTTTTTTAAAAAAAAATCATAATTTTTGGATCTACGTTGCATTAGTTTTTAAAAAATATGGTAAAAACCGTTTTTGAGATATTCCAAAATGTATTGGCATTTTGTTATATGTAGTGACCTCCAGCATGTAAATTATGCATATTTTAATTGTTAATATTTCGTCTTACAAACGATTAAAAAATTTTGTTTTTTTTTAATTAAATAAAAGACACTTTTGTAAACTATATATTCAAATTCGTTCACATTCCTAAGAAAAGCCGTTTCACGGGTGAACTACCTTAAACTAGAGCATTCAAATTTTTAATAAAAAAAAGGTGCTATCAAAAGACTGATTAAAAATAAGAAATCACATAATGAACATCCTTTTATTATGTCTATAGTAGCTGTCTGCACTCTTGCTAATTGTTAATTGATAGGATATGAGGTTTTTCTTTGTAAAATACATGTAGATTCCTCGTTATTAATCGCTTATCTAAATATTTATGTATTCAAAGTATCTTAACCTCAAATGGACTCTGTTAAATTTGCAGTAATATGTGCGTAACATTCGGTGTTTCCGCGATATTTGGAGCGCAATATTACATTCATTTTCGCAGTAAAACCAGCAAAAATTAAATTGTACTTTACATATTCAGTTTTTTACTTTGGTCAACATTTTTTTCCGTAATTAAACTAGAGCATTCAAGTTATTAGTAATTAAAAAAATTGCTATGAAAATGTTGATTAAAAATAAGATATCACATAATGAATGTCCAAAGTACTGCATCAACCGCAGTAATACCACCGCTTACCCTACATGGTCATCCCATTTATAGCAATTATTTGAAAAGTAATAAAAATTGACTCATCTTTAAAATTACCAAATATAGCTATTTCTTTTTCTAAATTAGTTCGGTAAGGTGTGTGTTTTTTATAGAGGTATAGAACTTTTAAATGGAATAAAACAAAGATGAATTTTTTAAATTGACATGAAATTTACTTTATTCGAAAGATAACCTTCTGGCATTATAATTTAAATATGACTTCTGGCATATGACCGCCAAGGCTGGCTCGGACGTAGTCTAATCTGGAGGTCCAATTTTCGATGACTTTTTCCAACATTTGTAGCCATATATTTGCAATAACGCGGCGAATGTTGTCCTCCAAGTGATCAATCGTTTCGGGCTTATCGGCGTAGACTAGCGACTTCACATATCCCCACAGAAAATAGTCTAGCGGCGTTAAGTCGCACGATCTTGGAGGCCAATTCACTAGTCCCAAACGTGAAACTATGCGGTTACCAAACGCTTTCTTCAATAAATCAATTGTGGCACGAGCTGTGTGACATGTTGCGGCGTCTTGTTGAAACCACAGCTCCTGCACATCATGGTTGTTCAATTGATGAACGAAAAAGTCAGTAATCATGGCTCTATAGAGGTCACCATTGACTGTAACGTTCTGACGGCAGTTTTGTTTATTGACGTATCCATTCAAACAAAAGTGAGCTTCATCGCTAAACAAAATTCGCTTATGAAAACCGAGATCAACGGCAATCTTGTTTTGGGCCCATTCACCGAATCTACGCCTTGCTAGGTGATCGTGTGGCTTCAATTCTTGCACGAGTTGGATTTTGTAAGCACGCAAACAAAGATCTTTTCGCAAAACCTTCCATAAAGAGAATGGACACATATCCAATTCCTGTGCACGATGGACGATTATGTTGACCGTAAAATGGACGTAGTGCGCGATACGTATTTCGAACAGAACCATGACTTTCAAAATAAATTTGCACAATTTGGAAGCGTTGTTCAGGCGTCAGTCTATTCATGTTGAAATGCCAAACCAAACTAAACACACTTGACAGCTGACAAAATAGCCGCCAGTTAAAAAAGTGTTGCTAACTTAAAGTTGTATACCTCTATAAAAAAACACCCTTTATATGTGCTGATGTTACTTATCTAGCACGCAAATATACTCACTTATATTTTCTTTGTCGCCTCTGTGAGAAATGGCCGAAGTATTTATGTTTACTAACAGTATTTATTACTTTTCGGTTAACACAAAGGATCCCACAAACCATCGAAAGATCAGAAAACAAATATGTCTTAATGATATTTCTCACATTCTTCCAAGTGGCCTATTCAGAGAATAAGTGTGTGAACCACAAGAGTCAAGGTATTAATTTATTCTTTCATGGTCTGATAGGTCAAATAATAGAAAAATTTAACTCTTTGAAGCCACCTACACTTGTAGAAATGGTTACGGTATCGCTGGAATTTTGTTGTGTCGATATGAAATAAATTTCGAAATGTAATGTAATAAATTTAGTTTTATTATTTAATTTATTACATTAATTTAATATAGACACGAGAAGATTCAATATGAAATTGCAGGTGTGCTTAAAATATTTTAAAATTTACATCCAGTGTAGCTAATTCTTGATGCCGAGTGGCCCTTTTAATAATTCGATATAGCAGCTCAAAATGGCAGAGATAACATTTGCACTGCTACAATACTTTTCCAATTTTTTCCACTTTAATATTTCAACTCAATCAGAATTGGATGGAAATGGGCACTTGGAAATTTTAAGATCGTAAATCAAAAAGCTATTCCCAAAACAGTACAATTTAAGATGGCGAATCCAGTATGGCGGTCTAATAGCCTCTTTTTACACTATTAATCACTCTAAAAACTTAGGAACAAGCCAGTAGTGTTCTCTAGGATATTTTCCGGGTTATTATTGATGAAGCTAGTCTCAGAATAGCATAATTCAAGATGATGGATCCAATATGGCCGTCGAACGCGCTATATTCACACTGCAAATTACTCAAAATACTTCAAAATGGCTCAAAAATGGTTACTAAGAGATCACATGATAATATATTTTAAAGGATAAATCCAATATGGTCATTAAACACCCCATTTTCACACTGTTATTCACTCAACATCCACCAGGCTATAGAAATCATAATATATATAAATATATATATATATATATATATATATATATATATATATATATATATATATATATATATTCGCATTTCCGGAATGTTCTAGCACTAATCGTCAAGAGGACTTTCAAGAAGAAAATGAATATATATATATATATATATATATATATATATATATATATATATATATATATTTGAGTCATTCAATCTCAATGGGCCAATGACTAAGTCCAAAATTGATTTGGGTTTAAATTAAATATAAATTTATGAAGACTTAAATGTCATGTGCATTGGCGTAGCTAGGGAGTTTTCCTAGGGGGAGCAGTTGGTCAGTAAAAAACCTTTTTCTCAAGATAAAACAATGAAAACAGTGTATTTTTCAATATTGTCAATTTTTCTAGAGTGGGCAATCAGTTTTGTAGGGAGGGCGGTGCCCACCCTTGCTCCCCCCTAATTACACCCATGGTTATGTGGTACTTTGTGAAATTTTCAAGATGGCGTCTATGTTTGATGTAAGGTTAATTCAGGTTTTTTTTCCAGTTTAGCACTTATTTTAGTTGCTAGAAAATTTTATTTCTTAATATTGGGATTTAAACTATATTTTATAAAAAAAAATAGTAAGAAATAATCCATTTCTACTTGTATTCAAAATGGCGAATCCAATATGGCGGTTAAAATCTTTTTAAGATTAATCATAGAAACAGTAACGTATTTTATTTTACATTTTCAAAATTTTTAATACGAAATGACGGATTCAACATGGCGGTATGAAAATTCCAGAAATTTTGTACTTTTTTACAAAACTTTTTATTATAGGGGCTTTTTAGGTCGCGGAATATAAATTTTCATACTGATTTTGAAAATTTTTACATTTAAATTGGCGGTAAATACAGTATGGCGTCCAAATATTATAGTAACGCCCACTTTCGCACTTCTAACTAATCATTTTTAACAATGAAGTTTTTATTTAATTATTTACTTCATGATTTTTTTATATGAATTACAAATATAAACTGCGGTAGTATCATGTTTTAAATTACCAGAAAAAACGACCAAACTCTTATGGTGTAAGTTTTCTGTATCTCAATAGTAATATACTACAGTGTAAATAGAATCTTGATTACTAATTTAATGAAATGCCCAGACTGCATTTTGAACATTAAAAATATAATTTTACACAAAATCGCACAATTCAACTCTCTCTCCTTCTTTTGATTCATTTTTTTTTTATTTTTTTGAAAAAAGATAATTGTTAGTGATAAATGTAAATATGTGTTTTCAGGTTCATCAATTTATTGCCAAACCTATAAGAATTCTTCTGTACTTACAACTTTGTTTTTCATTTCCTTTCTATTGGTTGACAGCCACGTATTAAATAAGATTTCCCCCACTTCTTCTTTTTTGCAAAATAATTCATAACACTTCTGTCAGTTTACTAAAGTTTCAAATGGGTGTTTTTATATTATTTCAACATTAATTTACATTAACTGCCATCGTAAGGGTCGAAAGTTTCAAAATCTGCATGAAAATTTATATTCAGCAACCTAAAAAACCCTTATAATAAAAATTTTGTAAAAAAAATAAAAAAATTTTCGGAATTTTCATACCGCCATATTGGATCAGCCAGAAATTTGTCAGTTTAACTCAAAATTCATTTCTAGTAAATACAAATATTCCTATATGCCAAATTAAATAAAAATTTCGTCATTAAAAACGATTAGTTCTAAAAGTGGGCTCTTTTATAATATTTGGGTGCCATATTGGATTTACCGCCATCTTGAATGAAAAATTATCAAAATGCGTATGAAAATTTTTAATCAACGATTTAGAAAGCCCATAAAATAAAAATTTTGTAAGAAAATACAAGATTTCTAGAATTTTCATACCGCCATGTTGGATCCACCATCTTGAATATAAAAATTTTGAAAATGTGAAATAAAATATATTACTGCTGACTACAAGTATTGTCGTGTGAACTTAAATGTCAATTTTACCGTTAAAGACACTTGTTTCTACGATTAAACCTAAAAAATTGAACTTTTTATAACATTTTACTATCATATTGTATCCACCATCTTAGATATAAGTAGAAATTGATTATTCCTTACTATATTTTTCTAAAATATTGTTTAAATATCAATATTTAGAACTAAAATCTTATAGCAACTAAAATAAATGCTAATCTAGAGAAAAAATTCAAACCTGACATCAAACATAGCGCTGCCATATTCACCATCTTGAAAATTTTACAAAGTACCGGCATTTAATTCTCTATGAATTTATCTTTAATTTAAGCCCAAGAATGTCAAAATCGATTAAAACCAGTTTTGGACTTAACCGTCAAACATTCCTATGTCGATCGTCAAATCCCATACCTACCATTAAAAATCTTCATTGCTTCTTCATCTTCTTAAACCGTAAAAACAATACAATCGAAAAGAAAACACACGAAGAAAAAATGGTCACCCTGTATATTACCGAGCCAATTATAGATGTTAATAAGGCGTAGACACAAAGGTTTTGTTTCATGGGAAGTCCCACAGGAAAAAATTCTTAGGATGGGGTGTTGGTTTTTGATTATGGGAATTTTCCATAAGAGTAGGTAGATTGTGAAGTTGTGACCTTTTGACACGTGGTGTGATAAAGTCATTAGACGACGCCAGAAAAACGATTATCCTTAAATATTTTATTTATTATGATTATTGCGAGGGCAATAAAATTAATGAACTTGAAGGAAAAATGCTTTAGTTTCATATCGGGGATTTGGGATAAAGCTGTACAATGGGACTGTCTTCGAGAAAGTTTACAGTGTGTCTAATTTTGATTATTATGTACAAGGGTAACTATTTATATTTCGGGAATAACAAACTAAAACAAATATTTATCATTGAAAATAGTTTTATTGTTTCTAAAAATATTCTCTAGGATGATCACTTAGACCAGCGGTTCCCAACCTTTTCTTTCTTGCAAATCTTTGCAACAAAAATGCCATCTAAGATGAGACGTAGTAAAGAAACATGAAGGCGTCCAAAGTCCTCACAAAACATACGGAATAGACGAAAGTTTGTAGCATGCGATTTTATAAAATTTACAATTTTTACAGCGTCGCTTCAAGTACTGGATAACTTTGCAGGAATAAGGAATGTATTTACATGCCAGTGCTTATCTATGAAAACAGCAATGATCTTCTTTATCCGCACCTGAAAACCAAAAAATGTTCAGGTCATTGATTTTGCACCACCAGTGCGCAAAACAAAAAGACAAATTTATTTAATTTTTTTCAAAATAGTTATTGAAAAGTACTGCACTTGTCGTATAGGTTTTCATTGGTTTGCAATTATATTTTCTTCGATGGAATTCTTAAAGATATATCTAACAGTAAACATGGAAAGCTTTGAAAACTAAAATAACAAAAATCCAAGAAGACATCAGATTCACGAAAAACAACAAAAAAATTAGAATGGATAACACAAAACAAACCCAACATAACACAAGAGAGGTGAGGGTGATGTTCCTGCAGAAATCTCTTATAATAACATTTACTATTCGGGTGCAAAGGGTATTGCAGATGCATTTGCGCTTTATTTTGGTAATGTATTTAGTGCTGCAGGGGTGATGGAATGCAGTGGGGGTATATCTAAAAATCATTTTTGTGACTATCCCATAGATAAGACTGAAGTACGCTGTGCTCTTCAAAGGTTAAAGGGTAACAGAGCTATTGGACCAGATGGGTTGCCTGGCTATGTTATAAAAGGCTGTGGCGAATCTCTGTTAGAATCTTTGCTATATATATTTAACCTTTCACTTAAATCAGCAACATATCCTACAGAATGGCGTATTACAAAGGTTATACCTACTTTCAAAGGAGGGGTAAAGCACGAAGTAACTAATTATAGGCCTATTAGCATAGTGAATGCAACGTCAAAGTTATTTGAAATAGTGATTTTTAACAGAATATATGATGAAGTTAAGCACAGTATATCTGAGTGCCAACATGGGTTCTTACCAAATAAGTCAACATTAACTAACTTAATTACTTTTACACAATACATTCATAACTATTTTAATAAAAAAGCACAAGTTGATGTAATCTACACGGATATGGCAAAGGCATTTGACAGAGTGAACCATACACTTATAATACAATCCCTTAAGCAACTGAATGTTACAGAGAATCTGATAAATATTATTGTCTCTTACCTGACTGATAGAAAGCAGTACGTTGAAATAAAAGGGGCCAAATCATATGTATATAGAAGTACTTCTGGTGTTCCTCAGGGGTCTAATTTGGGATCTCTTTTATTCTTAATTGCCTTTAATAATATATGTAACGTGATCAAACACTCAAAAGCATTACTGTTTGCAGACGACTTTAAACTTTTTAGGGAAGTATTGACTGCTGATGATTGTGACTGTTTACAGCAGGATCTAAATAATGTTGTTGAATGGTGTAGAATAAACGGTTTTTGTCTTAATGACAACAAGTGCCCGTCAATGTCTTTTACTCTGAATAAAAATGTCTTAAATCAAGCCTATTCTGTTAATGATATAGTGTTAAAACAGACTTCTTGTCAGAAGGATTTGGGAGTATTGTTTGATAGTTCATTGAATTTCAATGAGCATATAATAAATAAAAATAATGAAGCTGACAAGATAATGGGTGTCATCATCAGATCTACTAGACATTTTGATGTTGATATTTGCATGGCACTTTTTGACAGTCTTGTACTGCCAAAACTTGAATACTGTATTATAATATGGTCACCACAATATGAAGTGTGGAGTAGAAACATAGAACGTGTCCAGCGAAAGTTTTTGAAGTATATGTTTTTTAAAAAATTTGGATACTATTCTATTCAGGGTTATAATCACCTGGACTTATTGAATATATTTACCAGATTTTCATTGGAAAACAAACGTATAAAAATATGTTTGGTATATATATATATATATATATATATATATATATATATATATATATATATATATACAAGATCTTAAAAAATAAAATAAATAGTCCAGACCTATTGCTGCAACTTCCATTTGTGGTAAATACGGGTGGAACAAGACAAAGACCAACATTTTATCTAGAATTTCCTAGAACAAACACTTACAAAAATTTGCCCCTATATAAAATGTGTAATTATTTTAATACATACGTTAGTAATGTAGATTTAAGTAGTATTACTTTACGTTAATATAAGGATATTCTTGACCATAAATTGCTAGATTCTCAGGCTCAAATGTAATATTGACAATAATATTAACTAGGAATGATAGTTTAATGTTTTTAACTTTAAGAAAGGTATCTGTAACTGGCTTAACTGCTGTGGATGCTGTATTCAATAAATAAATAAAAATAAATAAATAAATAAATAAGAAATTCAATAAAACCACTAAAAAAAGTGCAGAGAGGCTAAAGAAAATTGGATGTCAGCAAATAGTCAAAAAATTGAACAACCTCAGGAAAAATATGACACTTTTAACGTCCACAAGACAATAAAACAGATAACAGGCAGTCACACAAAGTGTCAGGAAACAATCTTAAGAGATATTAAAAACAAAGTAAGTCTGGGGACAGAAGACAAACTTGCGAGATGGAAAGAATACATCCAAACACTTTTCGACGATGATAGACCTGTGATCTACCACCCACATACAAGCAAATAAATGAAAAAGGTCCAAAAATAACGAAAGAAGAAGACAAAATCACCGTCGAAATACTTACTTTGATCGCAGCAAATGAAAAGCTTAGATTTGATAACATCAGTATTCAATAAGATATATACCTCCGGCAAAATACCACCAGACTGGCTAAAGTCAACGTTCATAACAGTACCAAAAAAACTCACAATGCGGTGACTACCACTGATGTTTCATGTCTTTAAAACGTTTCTCAGAATCATCCAGACATAAATTTACAAGAAGTGCGAATATCAGAAGGATGATGCTCAGTTGGGATTTCGTAACAGATTGGGAACGAGAGAGACACTTTTTTCCCTAAATGTTCTGACACAGCGATGCAGAGACATGAATGTGGATGTATGCGCATGTTTTATAGACTACCGAAAGACGTTCGACTGCGTTAACCATCAAAAAATGATGGAAATTCTGAGAACAATCGAGATCGATGAAAAAGACCAACGCATTATTTCAGAACTTTATTGGCATCAAACGGCAACAGTCGAGATGGAATAAACAACATCGGAAGATATTTTAATTAGATGAGGAGTCCGAAAGGGTTGCGTTTTATTATGTATTCGGAGTCTGTGTTTAGAGAAGCACAAGACAATGCCCAAGATGAAATCAAGATGATCGGAACTATGATCAACAACATTAGATATGCTGATGATACCGTCTTAATAGCAAACAACATACAAGAGCTACAAAATAACATAAATTCCATGGTTTATCGTAGCGAAATGTTACATCTAAATGTCTCTAAGACCAAAACACTCTTCTTCTCAAAGACGCCAATAAAAGTACATCTACATGTCAAAGGACAAACAATAAAACAGCAACATCAATAAAATACCTAAAAGCTAATATCAATAGCTAGTGTAACCTGAAAAAAGAAATATTGTCAAGGATTGAACAAGCGAAGAAAACACTCATGAGTATGTATTGTATCGCAACGTCGGTCGGTCGGTATCTGATTCGCGTATCTGTTCTAAGGGTATGCCGGTGCCATGCGCTAGTAACCGTTTCTGATATTTGAGATGTTTGTGTCCTATAGCACTCGTGAGTTGTTCCACCAGGAGTTGTCTCTTTAGGTTGTGTTTGGTGAAGTCTAAATGCCGATGCTTCTGGGTTAGCTGGCATTAGGTTAAACTCTATGCTACTATCATGAATGAATCCTGGAAATTGCCTAAACTCCGCATCAAAGGATGACGTACGCACAGGGTCAGTTTGGAAACTTTGGAACATCGAACGTTGTTCCGGAAATTGAAAGGTAGGGCACCGCGCAGGCGGTGCCAGAGAGGACCCACCATAACCGCCCGACCCGGCGAAAAGCCAGGCCGCCTCACCTTGCTTGATATTTGTCGAGGGCACCTGAGGAAGATGAGCTATGCTCTTAAATTTCGAAAAAGAAAAACTTTTATGCCGAAATTTAAACAGGGGCTATGGGATTGTGCGTCTGGGAAGCGAGCGTGGATGCTCAACACTATTTAAAAAAAAATATTATTTTTTTTAAATTTTATATTAAGAGTTCAAGGTTCATACTAATTATTTTGTGAAGAAATAATTAGTATAGGGGGGCAAGGGTCAAGTATACTTTGTCGTGGCCAAATGTTTTTTGAGCGCAACGAACCTTCTTTACCGAATAAATTTATTTATTCTTCTTGCCGATAAATTGTTTAAACTTGAGTCGAACGCTAGGTCACACCGCAAGTCGCAAATTTATTTATTTATTGTTAAACTCCTCAATGATTTTCAACACCGAAATTTTAACGCAGAAAAAGTATAGGTAATTAGACTTTATCGTAAAATTTTAAAAATGCGCAAGAAAAGTTTGAGTAACTGAACTTAGACGCAATTTTATAAATTTTCAAAGTCGAAAAAAGTAAGGGTAACAGATCTGATTTTTAAGAAGAAATTAAGATAAAATTTAGATTTTCACGAAAACTAATAAAGGGGTTTCCGCAAGTAAATTTGGAAAATTTAACTAGCCTAATGTCTCTGGAGGGTAAGGTTTTTCAATCTAATTTTTTACGATTTTCACCGAAAACTTAGAATGTCTTTAACGTTAAATTTCCGCAAAAAATCTTAGTTTTTCTTCTTAATCTTCTGACTGAAAGAGAGATTTTTTTATTTTGTTTGTTGAGTATTGGAAAATCAAGTTAGAATAGGTACGCGATCTTTATGACGGTGATCCGAGATTGCAACACCAGGTCGCGTATACAATCCCGAATATCGCCCGTCTTTCGAACTGTAGTGTACCGGGCTCTGGGAAATAAAACCTATCTTACCTAGACACGATTTATTTTTATCCAGAGGACTCCCGATACACCGTATTTAAACCGATGTTTTTGCAATAGGTTTTCTATTTTTAAAGTCTTCAGGCGCCCCAGCCTTTGGCAATTACCCGGGTAAAAGCTACTAGTTCGTCCAGGGGCCTCGGAGGTACTTTATTTTAAATGATTTTAAAAACACTATCACTTTCAGCAATGCAGCCCTCTAAAAGATCGTCGATGTTGTAACCTCTTCTTGGCTGTTCAGCCGTCCTAAAAGCGATGAAAGTTAACTACTTCTTAAGGCAACTGAATTCCGCTACTCCTCTTGAATATTATCTTTCTTTAGATCTGATCTGCTACTCGTTTTATACTACTTCAGTTCTGCTACCACTGCCGATTTCTGTATAAAATCTGACGGTTATTTTACTTGCCGGGAAGTCACGTCCCAAAATCAGGTGATGTACCGACAACGTAACGTGATATTCAAGCGCAAATTTGAACGTTAAATTTTGTCGCCGAATATGCATAATTCTTTTAAAAATGCTTTTATTAGATTTAGGCAGATAAGAAAAACAATTTACAATTGTTTTCTTCCGCTGTTCCGTTTTTTTTAAACGTACATTTTCAACAATTATTCGAGAGCTTACCCAAAATGTTTAATGAACACTTTTGAAATAAAGATATTTTTTATGCAAGTTTTTATCAGTTAAAAAGAATTACTGGGTAGCCCTTAATCTATATCACCAATATTATTTTTCAATTAGGTTTATGGGATATTTGAACGTACTATTGGGAAATTGTTCTGTAATGTACATGTAAATAAATAATATTAAAGTGATATTTGAAGCAGATATTGCTATCTCTATCTTTATTCGTATTTTTATGACGTTAAATAATGAAAAACAGTTTTTTTCTAAATTAAATGCGTCTAGCACGGACTCCAGACATGTTTCTCAATATTTTATGTTTTTGCATACAAATTACATTCAAAACAACTTTGGTAGGAATAACCCGCAAGTAGTATGACTTACACTTTTTTCGGTGAAAAACAAACTGAATACTTAAGGCATTTTTCAAAATTTGAGCACTATGTAAATAGTATTTAAGTATTAGAGAGTTTTCGCTACCAATTAATAAACTTTCAAAGAATAAAAATCTTATTAGAATCCATTTAGGTGTCACAGAATGTGTTTACACGATAATCTTCATCAATTGAATACTGCTTCAGTTATTTCCAAAATTCACAATAATATAGATTTACTAAAATATGGTTGTCAGACTGCAGAATCTAATCGTTATCAAGTATAAACTGAATGTTTTGTCTTAAGACTACAAGCTTATATAGGGACTGTGTCCATTGAAACGCAAAATTTTGCTTCACTGTACACAACTCAATGATTTGCTGTTATGAAGTAGTGGTTGCTAAAGATTAGGTATCTCTACACTAGGTTTACTGAAGAATCCATTATTATTTTTAATGTAAGCTGCTTCTATAATTTTTTTTTTTTTATGTTGGGTTCCATGTATATATTGCCGCAGCTTCAGACCATTTTATATGGTGTTGTTTGTCCCAGGCATGTTCTGCAATACCTAATCTCGACGTTTCCTCTTTTTGTGTATGAGTTCGCTCCAAATTAGAAGCATCTGTTTTAAAAGAACTTCTTAAGGGTAAATCCATAAAGATTCTACCAGCGGACAAGGGAAATGCAACGGTGATCATGAACATCGTAACGAACGACCAAAAGGTCGGAGATATCCTGGTTAAAGGATAAGATAGACTCAGACCCAACTAAATCTATAGAGTTCCAACTAAATCTATAGAGTCAAAAATCTACAGAACATACGATCGGCGCTCACACCACACTACAGTAAGCCACCTCATCTGTATGGACTAATAAGTTTTGATGTGGAAAGTCTGTATACCAATGTGCCATTAGGAGGATAATTTATTTATTTATTTTTTATTTATTTATTGAATACAGCATCCACAGCAGTTAAGCCAGTTACATATACCTTTCTTAAAGTTAAAAACATTAAACTAACATTCCTAGTTAATATTATTGTCAATATTACATCTGAGCCTGAGAATCTAGCAATTTATGGTCAAGAATATCCTTATATCTACGTAAAGTTATACTACTTAAATCTACATCACTAACGTAAATATTAAAATAATTACACATTTTATATAGGGGCGAATTTTTGTAAGTATTTGTTTTAGGAAATTCTAGATAAAATGTTGGTCTTTGTCTTGTTCCACCATTATTTACCATAAATTGAAGTTGCAGCAATAAGTCTGGGCTATTTATTTTATTTTTTAAGATCTTGTATATATATATATATATATATATATATATATATATATATATATATATATATATATATATATATATATATATATATATATACCAAACGTATTTTTATACGTTTGTTTTCCAATGAAATTCTGTTAAATATATTCAATAAGTCCAATCCAAATTTTTTAAAAAACATATACTTCAAAAACTTTCGCTGGACACGTTCCATTGTTCTACTCCACACTTCATATTGTGGTGACCATATTATACTACAGTATTCAAGTTTTGGCAGTACAAGAGTGTCAAAAAGTGTAATGCAAACATCAACATCAAAATGTCTAGTAGATCTGATGATGAAACCCATTATGTTGTGAGCATCATTAATTTTATTTATTATATGCTCATTGAAATTCAATGAACTATCAAACAATACTCCCAAATCCTTCTGACAAGAAGTCCGTTTTAACACTATATCATTAACAGAATAGGCTTGATTTAAGACATTTTTATTCAGAGTAAAAGACATTGACGAGCACTTGTTGTCATTAAGACAAAAACCGTTTATTCTACACCATTCAACAACATTATTTAGATCCTGCTGTAAACAGTCACAATCATCAGCAGTCAATACTTCCCTAAAAAGTTTAAAGTCGTCTGCAAACAGTAATGCTTCTGAGTGTTTGATCACGTTACATATATTATTAAAGGCAATTAAGAATAAAAGAAGTCCCAAATTAGACCCCTGAGGAACACCAGAAGTACTTCTATATACATATGATTTGGCCCCTTTCATTTCAACATACTGCTTTCTATCAGTCAGGTAAGTAAGTAATATTTATCAGATTCTCTGTACCATTCAGTTGCTTAAGAGATTGTATTATAAGGGTATGGTTCACTCTATCAAATGCTTTTGCTATATACGTGTAGATTACATCAACTTGTGTTTTTTTATTAAAAGAGTTATGAATGTATTGTGTAAAAGTAATTAAGTTAGTTAATGTTGACTTATTTGGTAAGAACCCATGTTGGCACTCAGATATACTGTGCTTAACTTCATCATATATTCTGTTAAAAATCACTATTTCAAATAACTTTGACGTTGCATTTACTATGCTAATAGGCCTATAATTAGTTACTTCGTGTTTTACCCCTCCTTTGAAAGTAGGTATAACCTTTGTCATACGCCATTCTGTAGGATATGTTGCTGATTTAAGTGAAAGGTTAAATATATATAGCAAAGATTCTAACAGAGATTCACTACAGCCCTTTATAACATAGCCAGGCAACCCATCTGGTCCTATAGCTCTGTTACCCTTTAACCTTTGAAGAGCACAGCGTACTTCAGTTTTATCTATGGGATGGTCACAAAAATGATTTTTAGATATACCCCAACTAGACCTTTAAATGATACATTATCAGATCGAACAACGTTACCACTGGACGGGGTGAGGGACCTTTTGAAATATTGCCTGAGTAGTGCTTACTTTCAAGTAAAGGACAAGTTCTACGCTGAGGATGGCGGTCTTCCGATGGGTTCTTCACTCTCTCCAGTAGTTGCCAATGTATATATATATATATATATATATATATATATATATATATATATATATATATATATATATAGGCAAATCCGATTTACAACAGCATAGTTATCCTTTAAAATTAATTGACGATGTTATAAATAACTTTATAACAACGACCACTGGACAGCAAGAAACACATTCCTTCTTCACAATTCCGTACATTAAAGGAACTTCGGAGAAAATAAGACGAATTGCCAGAAGTTATAATATAAAAACAGCCTTTAAATCAGGAAATACACTTAGAGCTCATTTAACAAAAACGAAACCAAAAACTACCGATACAAAAGAATGTGTTTACAAAGATCCATGTGAGTGTGGTGAAATGTATATTGAAGAAACCAAACGACCACTAGAAGTTAGAATTAAGGAATATAAAACTCATACAAAAAAGAGGAAACGTCGAGATCAGGTATTGCAGAACACACCTGGGATAAATAACACCATATAAAATGGTTTGAAGCTGGAGCAATATATATGGAACCCAACATGAAAAAAAGAAAATTTAAAGAAGCAGCTTACATTAAAAATAATAATGGAGTCTTAAGTAAACCCAGTGTTGAGATACCTAATCTTTGGTAACCACTATTTTGTAACATCAAATCATTGATTTGTATACAGTGAAGCGAAACTTTGCGCTTCCTATATAAGCTCGTAGACTTAAGACAAATCATTCAGTTTATATTTGATAACGATTAGAGATACATCCTAATCGGAACATCGTAAAAACAAACAAAAATAAAGACAATGCAAGTCCGACAACCACATTTTAGTCAATCTTCAACATTATCTACAACCTTCAAACAATATAGATTTATTTTTTGAGATGCATTCATTTCTCCATACAATATTTATATAGGGTTGCCATCCGTCCGGATTTCCGCGGATTTGTCCTAGTTTAGATGGCGTCCGGGGAGAGTCCGTGCGAGGCTTCATTTCTAGTCCGGATTTTAGGCTGCTGACATATTTACCGAGATTACAAGATGTACGATTCATCAGCATAGCCACTGATACTAGTAATCACGCAAGCGCAAAATTATTTCCTCTTATTATTGAATATTTTGATGAAAAAAAAAACGGAATCACTACAAAGCTCTTCGAACAAGAAAGCACGGAAAATGAAACATCTGACTCAATTACTTAACGGATTATAAAACAAGTTAACCAGCATGATGTTTTGTCTAAGCGTATTGCGTTTGCTTGAGACAACTGCAACACAAATTTCGGTGGAATCAACAACGTTTTTTATAAGCTCAAACAAAGTCTGAACCCCAACATAATTGGTGTGGGTTGCTCTACATACGTCATTAACAAAGCAGTACACCACGGATGTGATTTACTGCCAGTGGACGCTGAATCTATCATCTTCAAAATTTATAATTTTTTTTCTATCTACACAGTACTCTCTATCATTCCAAGACGCGTTGGTTAAGACTGTTTCTAGCTACCGTTCATTAAAGAATTATTTTGAAAACTTAGAAAAGCCACCTGTTTTATTAAAGTTTCTTAAAATTTAGCAACCAGATTCACTAAAAAGATTTAAGACTTAAACTCCATTCCCCATTTTTACCGGTTCAGTAATAAAATAGAATGATTTTCTTATAAAGGGTGTTTTTTATAGAGGTATAGAACTTTAAGTTGGCAATACTTTTTTAACTGGCGGCCATTTTGTCAGCTGTCAAGTGATTTATGTTTAGTTTGGTTTGGCATTTCAACATGAATAGACTGATGCCTGAACAACGCTTCCAAATTGTGCAAATTTATTTTGAAAATCATGGTTCTGTTCGAAATACGTATCGCGCACTACGTCCATTTTACGGTCAACATAATCGTCCATCAGAAGAAGTCATTGCTGTTGTAGAGCGTAGCGTAAAGGAAGACCCGAATCAGTCTATCCACCATCGTGCACAGGAATTGGATATGTGTCCATTCACTTTATGGAAGATTTTGAGGAAAGATCTTGGTTTGCGTGCTTACAAAATCCAACTTGTGCAAGAATTGAGGCCACACGATCACCTAGCAAGGCGTAGATTCGGTGAATGGGTCCAAAACAAGATTGTCGTTGATCCCGATTTTCATAAGCGAATTTTGTTTAGCGATGAAGCTTACTTTTGTTTGAATGGATATGTCAATAAACAAAACTGCCGTATTTGGAGTGATGATAATCCTCAAGTGTATGTTGAGACACCGTTACATCCAGAAAAACTGAGTGTTTGGTGTGCTTTATGGGCTGGTGGAATCATTGGTCCGTACTTCTTTAAAAACGATGCTGGTCAGAATGTTACAGTCAATGGTGACCGCTATAGAGCCATGATTACTGACTTTTTCGTTCATCAATTGAACAACCATGATGTGCAGGAGCTATGGTTTCAACAAGACGGCGCAACGTGTCACACAGCTCGTGCCACAATTAATTTATTGAAGGAAATGTTTGGTAACCGCATAGTTTCACGTTTCGGAACCGTGAATTGGCTTCCAAGATCGTGCGACTTAACGCCGCTAGACTGTTTTCTGTGGGGATATGTGAAGTCGCTAGTCTACGCCGATAAGCCCGAAACGATTGATCACTTGGAGGACAACATTCGCCGCGTTATTGTCGATATACGGCCACAAATGTTGGAAAAAGTCATCGAAAATTAAACCTCCAGATTAGACTACGTCCGAGCCAGCCGTGGCGGTCATATGCCAGAAGTCATATTTAAATTATAATGCCAGAAGGTTATCTTTCGAATAAAGTAAATTTCATGTCAATTTAAAAAATTTATCTTTGTTTTATTCCATTTAAAAGTTCTATACCTCTATAAAAAACACCTTTTACTTTTATTTTTCGGGTTTAAAACTGACTTGTTGTTGCTCTTGTCAATTTAAGTCCTCTGCTGTCAATTTAATATGGTTTTAAAGCTAAACCATGTTAGTGAATCCGGCTGTAAGATTTTATTCTGTTAAAAAAGTAAATTTTTGTTTTATTAAAGAAATTAAAAATACAGATAGTTTCTTATAACTTTAAGAAGATTTTGTTTCATTAAAAGAATAAATTTTTATTTTATTTAGAGAATTAAAAATGCAAGACAACTAATTGATTGTTAAAACTTTAAGAAGATTCTGTTTTGTTTCTTTAGAAAACTAAATTTAGTTTAAGGTTGTAAGAAAATAAATAAACAGTTGATTTATAACAATTAAAACTATTTTTTCTTTTACTGAGTAACTTAAAAAAAATTTGTTGATATGTCCGGGTTTAGAGTTCCAAAATCCGGGGTTTTCATGCTTCTTGTCCTGGTTGACAGATTTTAGAGATAGCAACCCTATATTTACATCATCTTGTGTCATTATAAATATTAATTTTCTTGCAGTAAACTGATGGAAAAAATTTGTCTGAAGACGAAATATTATATTTACCTATCCACGAACATACAGGGTGAGTCAACGATTGGATGAAGTAGGTTTGTGCCTTTTCGGTGAAATTTACAAAGAAACTATATTTATTGTTTGATACAGTTTATTTTTACGCAGATTTTAAAAATATTTAGGACTACAGGGTGAGCCAAAAAACTAGGACAGCATAAAGTTGTATTTTTTTAAATAGAATACCCTATATACGAATCGTATTTTCGATTTACCTTATAATTTTAAATCTTTTTTATTAAGGGTTTACTATAACAAAACTTTATAGTTTCTGAGATAATTAAGTTTAAGGAAAAAAAGTCACATTTTCAAGCATCAATTCAATCCTAAATAACGTTTTCAATTTTGTAACAAATATATTCAAATTTGGAATTTAGCAAGGCCAAGGACAAGTTAACATAATTTTTACCTAATATTTGCAATAAAAGCTACAGGGTGTTGAACACATCGGCTCAAATTTGAACAAGTTTAAATGAATAAATATCTTTTTTTTAAATGGTACACCCTGTATATTTTCATGTTATTTAATAGAGTAATAAAAACCCTAAAAGTTTTGTTCAATATATCCTATACCAATTTATAATAGTTTTTGAGATATTTCAGTTTTTCTTATTTTCCATACTTTTTTACAGAAATACTCTTTATTATCATAGTAGCCATGTAAAATAATAAAAAGAAACTACAGAAACAAACAGAATGTGGTTAAATATGATGAAATACATTATTCGTTATATTACAACGGCAATAGTTTAATTAAACATAATGTGAAAAAATTAACACAACAATAACGACAAGGCAAATACATATTTACTTTTATACTAAATTGAAACAAAAAAATTACCTATTAAATACTGAGATTAATTATTTCTTTTTAAAAAGTGTTCGAATAAACGACCCTCTTGTGCAATGCACAAATTTAGTCTTTTTTGCAGATTTTCTCGGACCCTGGACAAAATTAGTGGCGTTATTGTTCTACAGGTATCCCTAATCCTGTTTCGCATATCTTCCACTGTTGTTGGTGGATTAACATACACCTTATTTTTAATATAACCCCATAGGAAGAAATCTAATGGGGTGATGTCGCAAGACCTTAGTAGTCACTCAATGAAATCCCCACGTCCAATCCATTTTTGCGGATATCGTTGGTCCAAAAACGCACGAACTTCACGATGGTAATGCGGAGGCGCACCATCGTGCTGGAACCACATACTGTCGAGCTCATCCCTATCGAGACCTTGAAGCAGTTGGGGTAGTTCTTCTTGTAGAAAGTTCAGGTAACTATGGCCATTTAGTGGTTCATTAAAAAAGTGGGATCCAATAATTCGATTATGATGAATACCACACCAAACATTTAATGACCAGTGGTTTTGATGTTGCACCTCTCTAACCCAAAATGGGTTTTCTGTGGCATAATAATGCATGTTGCGTCTATTTACGGCACCATTACTTCTAAAAGTAGCTTCATAACTAAACATTACCTTGCATAATAAATTTGGATTTAATTGAATCTCCGCATTTATTGTACGACAAAAGTTTACACGACTTTCAAAATCCTGTCCATGCAATTCTTGGTGTAATTCCATGTGATATGGATGATACCTATATTTCTTGGTAGTACGATTAGCGGTGGATTGTGATGTTTCACATAATGCTGCTAACTGACGGCTACCAATATAAGGATTTTCCTGAACATTTAACAATACTTGTAGTTCTTTTTCTTCATTAGTTACTGGTTTGTTGACCACTTTACGTTTTGGATAATCAACAGTACCAGAAGAATCAAATCTTTGCATTAAGTTTTGAAAAGTATGGGTATTAGGCTGGCGTCGATCAAGATATTTCATTTTGTAAATTCTTTGAGCAAGAAGGCAATTTTTTTGAGCCTCTCCTATTGTATAAATCATATCTATTAACTCTTTCTTTGGAAAATTCATTTTCCAATATAAGATGAATGCAAAAAAAACCAAACTACACTACATAAAAACCAAAAGAAGCGATTGCGGTTATAAATTTGACACACAGAAAAATGTTCTTTTACATTGTTTTTGCCATGGCTACTATGATAATGAAGACTATTTCTGTAAAAAAGTATGGAAAATAAGAAAAACTGAAATATCTCAAAAACTATTATAAATAGGTATAGGATATATTGAACAAAACTTTTAGGGTTTTTATTACTCTATTAAATAACATGAAAATATACAGGGTGTACCATTTAAAAAAAAAGATATTTATTCATTTAAACTTGTTCAAATTTGAGCCGATGTGTTCAACACCCTATAGCTTTTATTGCAAATATTAGGTAAAAATTATATTAACTTGTCCTTGGCCTTGCTAAATTCCAAATTTGAATATATTTGTTACAAAATTGAAAACGTTATTTAGGATTGAATTGATGCTTGAAAATGTGACTTTTTTTCTTTAAACTTAATTATCTCAGAAACTATAAAGTTTTGTTATAGTAAACCCTTAATAAAAAAGATTTAAAATTATAAGCTAAATCGAAAATACGATTCGTATATAGGGTATTCTATTTAAAAAAATACAACTTTATGCTGTCCTAGTTTTTTGGCTCACCCTGTAGAATCCTAAATATTTTTAAAATCTGCGTAAAAATAAACTGTATCAAACAATAAATATAGTTTCTTTGTAAATTTCACCGAAAAGGCACAAACTTACTTCATCCAATCGTTGACTCACCCTGTACTAATACAGATTTACCTCTGGATGGGCATATATTCTTCCATATGACACAATATCATTTTTGTTTTGTACGAGCTTATAATTGAAAGATAAAGAGAATGTAGGTTGGCTATAAATAATAAAAATTCATCTCAAACGACGATGAGAAAGTATCAGTGCAAGACCTCGACTTGTGGACTGGTAACAAGATTTTTAAAATAATAATTATTGGTGTCATTGTAAGTCAAAGAAACGCTGAGTTCTGCATTCTTATTTTATGTGGGTCATATAGTGCGACGGTGTGTAGTTTACAACTTTTTACATACCGAATGTTATTGTTTTCGTAAGCCTATTTGCAACATCCTTTGACATTGAAAAATGAAGTCTGAATTCTGGAGTATCTAATAATAAATTACCTGCTTATGTAACTTATAACTTTGTCATTTTTAACAATTTTTTTAAGATATCTTATGAAAGAACTTTACGATTTAACCAATAATCTTGTGAGTAGTCTACAAGAAAGTTATAACAAACTTTTATTATAGTGAACATTGTCATAAAAGGAAAAACTCATCCTCAGATCACAAGAAACTATGCTTTTCTAGTGTATAAGACAAAGAAGTCAACGAAGCAGTGGTAATCAATTCTATAACAGCAGAAAACTGGAAAGAATACATGCTGTGCCTTTACAATAACCAGGAGTATAACAATGAGGACATCCATATAGATTTAGATAAGGTAAAACCGATGATGGAAGACGAGAACATAAAAATAGAAGACGTACACGAAATGCTGAGCACGCTGAAAAATAGAAAAGCTCCGAGAACCGACAATATTTCCAATGAAATGCTTATATATGGGCCTTGAACTAGAAAAAGCACTAACAATACTATTCGACAAAATTCTATCAACCTGCAGTATTCCAGAACAGTGGAGAAACAGCCTGACTATACCCATCTTCAAAAAGGGAAATAAGAATGACCCCAACAATTATAGAACAATAACACTACCAAACCGTACAAGCAAATTATTAACAAAAATCATAACTTCAAAACTAACGAGTAAAATTGCAATAAGTGAAGAACAACACGGATTTAGACAGAACAGATCGACAGTTGATGCGATTTTCATTATCTGACAGACTATTGAAAAATCGATAGAATACATTAAACCTCTTTTCATCTGCCTAGTGGATCTTAAAAAAACGTTTGATAGAGTTCGACTTAAAGACGTCTTGCAAATACTTCAGGAAAATAGCGTTAACCACAACTATATTACGGTAATTGAAGAGCTAAATTAAAACAATAAGACACGCATAAAGACACAACAAGGAGTAACAGGAAATACCTATCATGACGGAAATACGACAAGGCTACAGTATGAGTCCATTTCTCTTTAATTTAATTATGGACAAGATAATACAAGATGTAAAAGAAGTCAATGGAGGATACAAAATGGGACGAAAATCTTTAAAAATCTCATGTTTTGCCGACGAGGCCTTACTTTTAGCAGAAAATGAAGACGATCTGCAACGACTACTATACCGATTTCAGACCACATCAAAAAATTTAAATATGGAAATATCTACAGAAAAGACCGAAACGATGGTAATTTCAAAAGATTCTGTCAGATGCAAATTGGTGGTGAAGAACCATCCTATCAGACAAAGCATGTCTTGCAGATACTTGGGAGTTGATGTATCATGCAATAAAAATCTATACCAGGAAGTCAGAGCACAGGCTAACAAGGCCTCAAGGATATCAGGATGCCTGAGGGACATAATCTGGAAAAATAAGTATATGTCTACAGAGAGCAAAGTACGCATCTACAGAACTGACCAATACTAACTTATGCATCGTAAACTCGAGCCGAAACATCTAAAACAAAAAGTATCCTACGAACGGCTGAAATGAAAATGTTAAGAACAACAAAGGAGTAACCCTAAGAAATTCCAAAATAAGGGAAGACCTCAATGTGCCTGATGTGGTACGGTTCATAAGGTCAAGGCGCAGATATTGGAGGGACCATGTGGACAGAATAGGCGCTGATTGATGGGCAAAATGGGCTAAGAACGAGATACCAAACACTAGAAGACCCACTGGTCGACCTCCAAAGCGATGGCATGAATGTTCGACATCAACATCACAGGAGGCTTAACATAGCAGAAAAACAAGACGTCAGTATTAAATAAAAGAGGAAGAAGAAGAAGAGAAATTTATTAATCAAAAGATTTTCAAGTGATGAAAATACTTTTCCGTTGTAGTATGTAAGAGTTATTAAAGATTACAAAGAAAAGTAAACTTATGCCCCATATTTCTCAACCATTTGGACCCAATATTTAAAAAATACAATTTTAATTCAAATTTTTCAAGAAAAATACTTAAAAAAAAATTGCCTCATTGAAGTGAACTTTTTTTGTAAAGAATCCAATTTTATGTAACCTGGAGGTATTATGGTTATATTTCTGAATAAAAATTAAACAAAAAGTGGTCTCAGCCGAAATTTTTCAATCTGCTTGGAAAGCACAGTTCAAGACCTTTAATTTGAGCCTTTGTAGACTTCAATCGGATCTATTTCAGTGGTTTTATAGTTATGTTTTTAAAAAAATCAAAGTCTCGTTGTTTCAGATGCCATATTGAATCTGCCTTATGTGTAAAATTAATTTTAACACCCATATTTGAAAAGTAGAACCTTCAATTTGTGCTATTTTAGACCTCTTCTAAGTGAAACAAATGTTGAACATTCATTCATAAAGAATGTCTATATATATATATATATATATATATATATATATATATATATATATATATATATACATAGTATATGTAGTAGTATCGTATAAGTGTGTGTGTGGATAGAAGTAATTTAAATTTGAATAAACTAAAAATAATAATAAAATTTAACACCCTGTATCTTAAAAATCAAGCATTATCGGACACTAGCGACCCGCCCCGGCTTCGCACGGGTGCAATGCTGATACTAAATACACTACAGAAAAACTGTGACTATTTATTTTATTTTTACAACAATTATTACATCGGCCTCCGACGCGCTATTTATAGGCACGCTGCCGCCGCCCCGGTCGGCCAGTACCGCCGCAAGCGCTACTTCCCGCAATTTTAAATCTGTAATATCTTCGAAAATATTCATTTAAATCTTGTGCTGTAAAGGACCATATAGATCTATATTAAATCAACAATATATTTAAGCTATTTAATTGGATAAGGATTAATGCTGTATTGGTTAAAATCGCTTCAAAATTTGCCATTATTTGTCGTAAAAAGTAAATGACAAAAAAATGTTATTGTGGGATATCCATGAGAGATAGACATATACCATCGCGGAGTTTTCTGTAGACCTTTTCAATGTGTACAAATAATTAGTACATTATTTTGATAAATCTTGTAGGGTTCAGCCTGCGTTTGCAATGTAAGCGGAAAAAAATATGATAATTAACGACATCACATTAGAAACCTCAAAAATAACAGTATTTCTCCACTATTTAATGGATGTTATTATACATATAAACCTTCCTCTTGAATCACTCTATCTATTGAAAAAAACCGCATCAAAATCCGGTGCGTAGTTTTAAAGATTTAAGCATACAAAGGGACATAGGGACAGAGAAAGCGACTTTGTTTTATACTATGTAGTGATATGTTTGTTGAAGTCACATAGTTGTTCTAATATTTTAAAGGACATCTTCTAATAACACTGGAAGTTGGTGTAAAAGAAAATCGCGAAACATTAAACCATTTAAAGGTCCTTCAAAAAAGTAGGGTCCAATTAAATATGGACCCAGTATTCCTCCCCACACATTAACAGACCACCTTCTGGTTTCTCATAACTCTGTATTCATGCGGATTTGAATCAATGAAGTTATAACCACTTAAATATCTTATTTGATTAGTTTTAATTTTTGGACACCCTGTATAATATAGCAGGTTTATTATAATTGGGATATAAAATATGTTTTATTGTTACATTTCACTGTAAATTTCGAGCACATAACTGAAATACTTCTTAAGTATTTGAAACATGAAAATTAGTTTAGATTTTGTCAAAATACAAATTATTTAAAAACCCTTAAGGTTTAGGAACTATAACTTTATTAAAATAGACACTTATTTTGATCAAGGAATCCAAAAATGCAATAAAATATAGGGGTGTCATTCAAAAAAACAAAACTTTGATACTTTCAGAGCTTTTGAGACACCCTGTATAATATGAAATTAATTTAAAAAGGTAACTATATTAGAGCCTCATATATTCCAAAAGTAAAACTTTTTGAAAGTCACGTATTTTGGCCGCAATATTTCGTGCCGTACAGGGTGAATAATCCTGTATATATTAACTTTTTAGGTAGATATATTTCTTTAACCCGTTTTTTTTTTGGAATTAATTGTGCGATATAGAGGAACTGACAGACATATAGAAACTATAAGGATTGATAGCCTGGCTACGGAACACTGAAAACCCATAGATACATTATACACCAAAACTCTTCTACATCAAAATAAAAATTCTTTTAGCTACTGAAAAATTGAAAACAATAACTTATAATTTATTATTAAGAAGTCAAAAGAATTACCAAGTCAAATGAGTACAAGTAAAATAATTAATTTTAAAACCGCAAACAATTAATCCAAAATCTCCAAAAATCCAAACTCGATAGATTTTAATATATCATTGAATCAGACAGAAGTGATCAGTGCTTAGTAAATACAGCCTTAAAAAATAGAAAACAACACAGTTGCATCATGGCTATTATTGTTTTGAGAAATATCATTGGGAGTGTACCGAGCTTACGTCGGATAATTTGCTTAATTTCATTGAAAATGTGTCGATTTAGATAAACATTAAGTCTTTGTCCGAGTAGGTAAACCTCGCGTTTTTTTTATAAGCTTATTGACTGCATATGTTATGAGTAAGGCTCCTTTTTTTATTAATTAAGTTCATGACCACTAAGGCAGGGATGGAACATTAACAATTGGTTATTGAAAGCTTAGACATAAAGAAAATTAATTGTTATTAGTTTTTGACCGACATCCATACCGATATATCGGCCGATATACGCAAATTATATCGGCTAATCGGCCGATAAACTTTGCTTGGAATATAATAGAATTGAAACTTATCAAAAAAAAATAAAGGGTGTTTTTTATAGAGGTATAGAACTTTTAAATGGAATAAAACAAAGATGAATTTTTTAAATTGACATGAAATTTACTTTATTCGAAAGATAACCTTCTGGCATTATAATTTAAATATGACTTCTGGCATATGACCGCCACGGCTGGCTCGGACGTAGTCTAATCTAGAGGTCCAATTTTCGATGACTTTTTCCAACATTTGTGGCCGTATATCGGCAATAACGCGGCGAATGTTGTCCTCCAAGTGATCAATCGTTTCGGGCTTATCGGCGTAGACTAGCGACTTCACATATCCCCACAGAAAATCGTCTAGCGGCGTTAAGTCGCACGATCTTGGAAGCCAATTCACGGGTCCGAAACGTAAAACTATGCGGTTACCAAACATTTCCTTCAATAAATCAATTGTGGCACGAGCTGTGTGACATGTTGCGCCGTCTTGTTGAAACCACGGCTCCTGCACATCATGGTTGTTCAATTGATGAACGAAAAAGTCAGTAACCATGGCTCTATAGCGGTCACCATTGACTGTAACGTTCTGACCAGCATCGTTTTTAAAGAAGTACGGACCAATGATTCCACCAGCCCATAAAGCACACCAAATAGTCAGTTTTTCTAGATGTAACGGTGTCTCAACATACACTTGAGGATTATCATCACTCCAAATATGGCAATTTTGTTTATTGACGTATCCATTCAAACAAAAGTGAGCTTCATCGCTAAACAAAATTCGCTTATGAAAATCGGGATCAACGGCAATCTTGTTTTGGGCCCATTCACCGAATCTACGCCTTGCTAAGTGATCGTGTGGCTTCAATTCTTGCACGAATTGGATTTTGTAAGCACGTAAACCAAGATCTTTCCGCAAAATCTTCCATAAAGTGAATGGACACATATCCAATTCCTGTGCACGACAGCGGATAGACTGATTCGGGTCTTCCTCTACGCTACGCTCTACAGCAGCAATGAGTTCTTCTGTACGCACTGTACGACGTCTCTGTGGATGCGTATTATCATTTAGAGTAAACGTGGTGCGAAAACGTTCCATAGTTAATCGAATTAATTGCTCTGATGGACGATTATGTTGACCGTAAAATGGACGTAGTGCGCGATACGTATTTCGAACAGAACCATGATTTTCAAAATAAATTTGCACAATTTAGAAGCGTTATTCAAGCGTCAGTCTATTCATGTTGAAATGCCAAACCAAACTAAACATAAATCACTTGACAGCTGACAAAATGGCCGCTAGTTAAAAAAGTGTTACCAACTTAAAGTTCTATACCTCTATAAAAAACACCTTTTATAAAGGTTATGGAAAGGTGAAAGTAATATTTCGAGGGTTATCAAATAGTGAAGTCCATCTGAGGCCGGAAGAGAAAAATAAGAGAATAGACAATGAACTTTGTAAGAAGGAAGATGACATAAAAATGGAAGAAGTAGAAGAATCAATCAGAACTTTGAAACAGTGAAAATTGGCTGGACTTGATGGAATAGTGGCGGAAATACTGAAAAATTCATGACAAATAGGGAAAGAAATACTTAAGAAAATGTTTAAGAAAGCTTGGAGAAGCGGAAGAATACCTGGTGATTGGTAAGTAGGAATAACAATACAAAAACATAAGAAGGGTAACCCTGGAATGTGTGGAAACTACAGAGAGATCACCTTTCTAAGTACTAAAATCATTAGAACAGAGATTCAAGAATGTAGTATAAGAGCAGTTGGATGAAGAACAGTGCTTCAGGAAAGGACGAAGTACTCAGAACCATATATTCTCCATAAAGCAAATGATTGAGCAAGGGAACAGAAGTATACATAGCATTCTTTGATATAGAGAAGGCATTCAATATGGTATCACATAAAGCAATATGGAAAAAACTAGAAAATAGAAACAGAGATAAAAATTTATTGACAGGAATCAAAAAGTTTATTAGATAATAGTAGAAGTTTCGTGAGAGAATCAGGAACCATTAACATAAAATATTAAGACAAGATGAAGTTATGAGCGCAGCATTATTTATTATAACATAGGACGATTTAAAGCAAATAAGCAAATTAAAAGAACAAATACAAATAAACGCAAAATAAACATGGGATACCATATGTTGAGGGTTGTATATTGAGGTGAGGGGGCAAACGACATAATGATATGTGCGAAATCCGAAACAAGTCTACAGGAAAAATTGCACAAATGGAAACACGGAATAAAGAGAAGATAAATATAAAAAAGTATAAGAGAGACCAGGACCATGCATATAGGTAGTAGGAAAAAAAAAGAATGAACATAAGATTGAAAAATGAGAGGGTAAAGCAAGTAGATGCGATAAAGTCTTTAGGTGCAACATTGTGCAGGGAAGGAAACATAGAAGAACTTAATAAATGAATGTAAAAAGCTACCAACATATATCATACTTTCTTTAATTCTTTTTGTTTTGAAAAAATTCTTAAAGTAAAAACTGGATATTAATAAACGCAATGAAGAACCAAATACATGACTTTGACATGGAATTTCTTGACAAAAGTAAAAGGAATAACTAGAAGAAATAGAGTGAGAGACGAAAACATCAAAGAGGAACTGGAAGTTGCAGAAAAAGTGGAACAAATAGAGAGGAAGCAGCTAAAATGGTCGGGTACTTAAAAACAATGAGGGACACTAGAATAGTAAAACAAGTATAGCAGGCAAAGATACGGAGAGTCAAAAGAAGAGAAAGATCGAAGAAAACGTGGAATAACGAGATTACAGAAGTACTAGAGAAAAAAGAAGAAACTTGGGATATCGAGTAAGATGGCAAAGAACAACAAAGAATGGGGAAGTTGATATAGAGCTTACATACCTTAGGATAGAAGGATTATGATTATATATATATATATATATATATATATATATATATATATATATATATATATATATATATATATATATATATATATATATATATATATATATATATATATATATATATTTATATACTAATAAACAGAAAAGATGTAAGGTTTTTAAATTTAAAAAATACACAATAAAAATGAATTAAAAAACGTTAATATTAATATAAGTATTTTAATTTTTAGATAATTGATAACATCTTGAAATACTGAATTATCAATATAATTATCTGAGTACAAAAATATTTATGTTTTCAAAGCAACAAACAATTACATAATATATTGCGGAGATTTTGAAAATGTGTGTTTTTAACATTTTCGCCGTCATGAAATACGAATATATTACTTGTGTTGCAAATTTCTTTGAGTGAACCCCCTTGTTATGTTGTATATTATCATGACTGTAAGTTTCCTAAATGAAACATGCTTATCTATAAATTAAGCGTATAAAATTCCGCAATTTTATTTAGAACAGGAACATTAAACTGATAACATGCAAAAATAAACATAGAACGAAATGGAAATATACATTTTGCTTATTTATTAATAATCATCATGGATTATTACGGGTATAATGACGGGACACATGGCCGTCAAAGTACATCTGAATAAAATGAATCTATATAACGGAAACCTCGGCTGCAGACTATGTAGACAAGCCGAGGAAACGGTGAAGCACATCATATGTGACTGTGAGTCACTGGAGAGATTTAGACAACAAACATTCGGGTCAGTAAGTCTGGAACCGGGAGAAATACTCACTCACTCCTTAGCAGGACTGTACAGATTGAGCCAGGGGGCTAGGTTGACAGAGTGGCTGTAATGTCTAGGGTGAGTACAATAGGCCTACTCTGGCAGCAGTGCGACCGGCTTTAGGACGGACTCGGGAATAAAAAAAATCATCGCAATCACAATCAAGGGAGTTAACCTATGATTGCGGTGGTCTGTGAGTACATAGTGAGTCTACATTCTTTCGAATATTCTCACGAACATTCTCACGGCTGTCGTATGTAGTAGGACCAGACGAACCTGCCAGGTGAACCCAAGCGCGTTGCGTCATCGGGGTAGGATTGGGCGATGTATTAAATAAAAATTTAATGGATTATTCCGGTCCTGTCGCGGAAGGTAAAGCAAGTTTGGCACCGACTGCACGGGAAAACGGAGCCTAGATGTTGGATGTCCTCCATATCGGTGTTTTCATCTACAACCATCATAGGTACTGTAAGTCAGTAATATGCTTCCTACCTAGTGGCGTTGATGACCGATGTTTACATCTGCAAGAGAACCGTTGGGAGGGTGAGGTCGTATAGTCTCACTTGGAGTAATTCACTTTCCATTTCAGGCAGAGCAGTGTTTAGTCGGAAATGTACTGCAGATCTGCAATCGCCTGACACTCCTTCGGATTGATATATCCACAGGTCACTGTTCAACGGACTCAATCCGTGAAACACTCTTAACATATTTATATATATATATATATATATATATATATATATATATATATATATATATATGTTATATCGTAGGTTTTCACGGATGGTAGAATTAATAGTTTGATTATTCCGGGGTTCAATCCGTTCGTTCAAAAAATCGTTTTCACGACATTTCGCCAAAATCTCATTTGGCATTTTCAAGTGCGGTTCGTCTCGTTACAGTGTGTCCTTACTGATTTATCTTTGTTTGCGCTTGTTTTTAGATATTATTTGAGACGAGTAAGATACTCAAAAGATATGGCTTCCACTTCTATATTTATTCCAAAATCGTTTATGTTTATGATGCTTTAAGATATCAATATCTAGATAATAATGTTAAAAGCTTTGTTGAGTTGTGTTCCAACATGACAGGAGTTGGCAAATCTACTATTTACCGAATATTGAAGGAGAAAAAAACGACTGGAATTGTTAGTACTCCCAAGCCACATTCGATCACAGGCAGACGAAAAACCTCGTTGGAAGAAAAGATGAAAACTGCAATAAATGGATTTGTATATATATTTTATTATGAGAAGTAGATCCCAACCGTCGACAAAAAAAAATCTATAAAGAGTGGGATTTACCTAAAATTAAAAGAACTGAGCTCTGGAAATTGCTCAAAGAACATAATTTTAGCTGGGAAAAACCAGATGGGAAATCTGTTCTTATAGATCGTCCGGAAACTGTCCGTTGGAGAAGGAAATATCTCTCTCAAGTAAAAGGTAGAGTTGCCAGAAATAATACAACTTAGAAAATTAGTAATTCAACTGTACTTTTGAAAGATTTTTTGAATAAAGTTACTGCGGAAAATTGGGAAAAATCCATATAATAAAAGAGTAAAACAAAATGTGGAAACTCAATCTCATGATCGATGAGATAGAGGAACCAATTTTAATTAATTTGAGCAAAGATAGCTTCACTGACTTTGATTACGAATTAAATACGTAATGTTTACCAGTGTAAACACAATTTATTATTTAAGTTTTTGTTATATTTTATTGTTTAATTTGTTTATATATTTTTAATTTTTTTATATATTTTTATTTTAGTGTGTCCCACACTTTAATTTTATATATATTTAATTTCAATTAGAAGTAATTTTTTTATTATTTTGTTATTGTATTTGTGTCTTTTTCTTAAGCGTGTAGAATTAACATGTTTATTTTATTTTATTGGGGCTATCGGATTTCAAATAATAAAGTAAATATATATATATATATATATATATATATATATATATATATATATATATGTGTATATATATATATATATATATATATATATATATATATATATATATATATATATATACCGGGTGTCAACGAATCTATTAGACAAGTCATAATTTCTAGAGTATTATGTGTATCAAAATGAAAATTAGTACAGGTAAATGTTATGTGAAGGGGAGAGTTTTCGCATATTTTCCACTTTCCGGTCACTTCCGGTTTCACCGGAAATGGCCCCGGTTTTGAATTCTTAAATAGAATACCCTGTATATTTTAACATCTTTGGATTTCTGAGACAATTCTAGATCAGAATGTGACATTGTAAAAACTTTTTACGTCTACTTCATTTTTTTAGAGCCACTTTTAAAATTGCATCTAGGTGGCCATGATCGGACGCAAACTAATCTAACGGCCTTAAGTTATGTCAAAAAAATACAATCGCACAGTTTTAGTGACTAGTATGAAAGACAGGAATTGGATTAAAAATTTAACAAAATTAACAAAAAACTAACAAAATAAACTAATAACTTAGACGACGCACTTAAAATATTTGATAGTTCAGTAGCTGAATTTGTTAAAAAGTTTAGTGTAGTAAATGTTCAAAGTGCATTCCTTCTTTTTCACGACACATTTCAGCTCGTTCAATTGTTTCTCTCAACACGTTTTGTAGCATTTGGGGCGTTATACTTCTAAATGCCCGTAAAATTCTTTCTTCTAATATTTCAAGAGTAGCTGGGGCTGCTCCATAGTAAACCCTTTGTTTAACATATCCCCAGACAAAGAAATCGAGCACAGTAAAATCCGGTGAGCGGGCTGGCCACCGTACCGGACCATTGGTTGCAATAATTCGTTTATTAAATTGCTCTATTAAATAATTAAGAACTTCTCTAGTATTGTGAGGCAGTGCTCCATCTTGTTGAAAGTAAATTCGCCGTAAAACTGCTAAAGGTATATCATTGAGATGATTTTCGATTTCATTTTGAAGAAAACCTAAGTATCTAACCCCTGTTAACTGACCTTGAAACAATATTGACCCAATTATTCTGTTTCCAACGACACCAGCCCAGATATTGACGCCAAATCTTTCTTGAAAATTGCCCTCTCTCATATCATGTTGATTTTGTTGGGGCCAGTGCCGAGTATTTTGCTTATTGAACATACCATTATTTGTAAATCGGGATTCGTCGGAAAATAGAATAAAATCGATAAAATTTGGGTTAACTCAATGATTTTGAAGCAGCCAATCACAAAACACTACCCGTCTATCGCCATCAGTATACAAATGTTGATGTAACTGATATTTAAATGCTCGATATCCATGCTTTTTCAGTATTTTTCTTGCTGATTCATAACTTATCTGCAGTTCTTGACTAATTTTTCTTAACGAAACTGTTTTATCAACCTCAACCATAGCAAGTACGTTAATCTCAGTCTCTTCATTTATGACAAACCTCTGTTCCGCCTCTTGATTTCCTATTTGCCTAAAACGAGTCTCGACATACGGAAAATACTGATGGGCTGGATGTTGACGATTCGGATATCTATGAGCATACAACTCGGCAGCATTCCTTGAATTTCTATGACACTCTCCAAATATTAACATATCCACTTTTTCACTTTGAGTATACATTATTTTAACAAAAATTTAAACTAAACTTAACGAAAATTAAGAAACTTTTACGTCTGTTCTTAGAGCGTATGTCACTGTCATTATCTACTTAAGTGAGTGCTTTGTTTTCCAAAGAAAACTTAATAAAAACAGTTGCAAATTATTATGCATCATGGTTGTCCGTGGCGCACTTGTCATAAGTAAATAAATTATCCAGTATTTTGCTTAATAATATTTAATTTCTGTTCTTATGTCTAATCCAATCGCAAATAAATTAGTACCGTTAGATTCGTCAAAGAATGCTTTTTTCGAAAAGTAGTTGTCAAAAAGGGGTCGCCATTTGAAAATTAATAGTTAGAAATGAAAACGTAATTTTGTCAACTTGTCTTATTCCTGTCTTTCATACTAGTAACTAAAACTTTGCGATTGTATTTTTTTGATATCACCTAAGGCCCTTAGATTAGTTTGCGTCCGATCATGGCCACCTAGATGCAATTTTAAAAGTGGTTCTAAAAAAATGAAGTAGACGTAAAAAGTTTTTAAAATGTCACATTTTGATCTAGAATTGTCTCAGAAATCCAAAAATGTTAAAATATACAGGGTGTTCCATTTAAAAATTCAAAACCGGGGCTATTTCCGGTGAAACCGGAAGTGGCCGGAAAGTGGAAAATATGCGAAAACTCTCCCCTTCACATACCATTTGCCTGTACCAATTCTCAATTTGATACACATAATACTTTAGAAATTATGACTTGTCTAATAGATTCGTTGACACCCGGTATATATATATATATATATATATATATATATATATATATATATATATATATATATACTACAGACTTCAAATAATGAATATTAAAGATTTAATAATTTTGTCAGGGACCCTCATTCAAGGATGAACACCCATTGTCCGACTAGTTTCATAGACAGACTATTTCATCACGGATATTTACAAGAAACATTTACTTTTAGGAATGTTAACCTAAAAAATTTACCACACCACAAGCCTATACTACAAATATTATTGTTACAAATGGAAAAATTCCAAATCACTACATTACTAATCATTTACAAGGATCTTAGATCATTATATCAATAAAACAATAGATTAACTAGATGTGTCACATTTCTTATTAACGCGAAGCAGCAACATTTGATATTGTCGCAGATTTAATGTGTATCGATTTTCCCCTATCGTATATTACACATATGTATATTAATAGTTGATAATTAATTCCGTGATTAATGAAAGTGTAATTTTTCGTCATAATTCGGATCACTGCACACCGATTGAAGATATAACCAAATATAAATATGGCACAATAGCACATATTTGAATATAATCAGATTGTTAATACGCTAAATAGAATTTATTTCACAGTCTTCAAGAATGACAACACCTTCAAAAATTACTTTTATTTTAATCCGCTCGTGTATAATATCACCTTTATACCAAAAATGCCCCAGGTTCGGCGCTATTCCATGCAACTATTGGTCTTATTGTTTTGGCAACACTGAATTTACAGAAACTAAAGAAAAATAAAAAAATATATATTTTCGTTAATTGAATACAAAAATAAAAGTGACCACTTCTAGATTATTTTCTTAAACCAACCTTAAACAAAAAATTACCCTCGGTTCGTATGCTTCAGTTTCTGACTAATATTTTGCAAATAATCAAGTTGCATGTTATTTTTAACGCAAAATTAACTATCTGAAGTTGCAACCCCTCATTTTTATTTTAAAAATTCGAACTCATTTGTCTTTATTTCTATAAAAAAAAATTCAAAATGAGGTATATTGCTTCGCAATAGTGAATTCAAAGAGATAGTTAAAACAGAGAAAAGCTATGAAGAAAAGTTTGATGAAAACAGCTTACAAATTCAAAATGGGCTCTAAATATTTTATACAAATATTGTTATTGAATGAATACAAAAATGAAGTTGACCTTTTCAAGAACTACCCGTGAACAGAAATTTCATCCCCCCATAAAAGGTTTTATTTGGTATTTTGCTAATAACCAAATAGTATATTACTTTAAATACGACAAGTAAACTTGCCGAAGCAATTTTTACCGTAATGGTTGCAACACTTAAAGTTCAAATTACATCAGATAGTTTAGATCTGCGTTAAAAGTAACATGCAATTTAATTATTTGCAAAATATCATTCAAAAGCTGATGAATACTGAAAAATCTATTTTGGGCAGAAATTTTTTATTTAAGATACAAAAAAGTAGATTTTTCAATATGAAAAATAGGGGTTACAACCGTTACATTTCAAATTGCATCAAACAGTTTAATTTTGAGTTAAAAGTAACATACAATTTGATTGTTTGCAAAATATCAGTCAGAACTTAAAGCATACTGATAAACCTGATTTTGGGGGTAATTTTTCGTTTATGGATGGTTTAAGAAAATAATCTAGAAGTAGTCACTTTTATTTCTGAAATTAATTATACATATTCTTCATCTTTAAAATGTGAATTTAGTTTATATGAAAATATAAATAATAAATGTAAATTTATTAAGAAACAATTAATTTATATATGTGAAATACCTATTAGAACTAATAGTTGTTCATTCATAATAAATGGTACTGAAAGAGTAATAGTTTCTCAATTACATAGAAGTCCTGGTATATTTTTTGATATAGATAGAGATAAAAGTAATTTATATGGTAAAAACATTTATGTATCAAAAAATATTCCATATAGAGGTTCTTGGATAGATTTTGAATTTGATTCAAAAGATAATATATTTGTTAGAATAGATAAAAAAAATACCTATAACTTTATTATTACTAACCTGAACTAACCTGCACTAACCTGAATTAACCTGAACTAACCTGAACTAACCAATATAATTTTTCTAATTTTCCTTAGCTTATTTAATTTTTTTTTATTCAAATATCCACAAAAAAGTAAATTTTTTAATCCAAAAAAATAGAGGTTGCAACTTTTAAGGTCGAAATTGCATCATTTAGTTGCACATTAATATCAAAAGTAATTCACATTTTGATTCATTGGAAAATTCCAATTAGAACCTGAGATATATGGGAAAATCAATTTTCAAAGATGAACTTTGGAGGCAGATTTCAACTCTTTAAAGTGTTTTTCTGCAGCAAAAAATTCCCTTTATTTTATCGTGGTTCACAACATATCAAAAAATTATTGAAACCAGAGGCGTCGAGTTGAGATACTTTCCAGATTTTTCAATGTAAAAAATAAGGGTTGCAACCCTTATGATTCACTTTGCATTGGACAGTTTAATTTTTCATTAAAAGTAATTTGCAATTTGATTATTTGCAAAATATCAGTCAGAAGCTGAAACATAATGACAAACCTTTTCTGAAGGGTAATTTTTCGTTTAAGGGTGGTTTAAGAAATTACTCTAGAAATGGTCAACTTTTTTTTTGGAATTCAGTCAACGAGTATATTTTTTCCTTCGCACATTTTGATTTTTTTAATTCAAATAGACACAAAAAAGTAGATTCTTCGATTTAAGAAATTGAGGTTGTAACCCTTATGGTCGAAACGACGTCAGTTAGTTGCATATTAACATCAAATAACATGCAATTTTTTCATTGCAAAATTTTAATTAGAACCTGAGGTATTTTGGAAGATCCGTTTTCGAGGGTGAACTTTGAAGGCAAATTTCAACCCTTTAAAGTGATTTTATGCAGAAAAAAAATCATTGTCTTTTATTTCATCGTGACCTACAACATGTCAAAAAATTATTGAAATCAGAGGCGTCGAATTGGGATACCTTCCAGATTTTTCAGTGTGCAAAATAGGGGTTGCAAAATGATTTACATTGCATCAGATAGTTTAGTTTTTCGTTAAAATACACACAAAAAAGTAAACTTTTCAATGTAAAAAATAGGGGTTGCAACCCTTATGGTCGAAACTGCATCAGTTAGTTGCACATTAACCTCAGAAGTAATGCACAATTTGTTTCATTGCAAAATTCCAATTATAACCTGGGATATATTGGAAAATCCATTTTCGGTGGTGAACTTTGGGAGCAGATTTCACCTCCTTAAATGTTTTTCCACAGATAAAAAAATCTCTTATTAAAATCGAAGGCGTCGAGTTGGGATATCTTCCTTGTGAGAAAAACTATGAAGTAATGTTTGAAATATACATCTTAGAGTCACTAAACTCGGATCTATATTATACACTGGCCCAACAAAAAACTCCTGATTTAAATGTGCATTAACTGACATCAATAACACTATCTTACCATCGAATTAATGTTTCATCGATACCTTAAGCTGAGTATCTAAACATGTATACCGTTATAAGTTAAAATAATTATACATTTCAAAACCAATATGCCATATTAAAATACACATGATTGCATATAATATGGAATGTTTAAATATAATTAAGCATGTCTAGAAATTATATAAATTTTATTGTTATGTATTTGGTTCGGCTAAAAATAGAATAGTAAACATTTTGTCTGGGTATATTATTAATTGAAAATGAATGTATATTTAATTAATTACTTATTACTTTAAGAAAAGTAAAACAAAAATTCTTGATTTTAGCTTAAGTAATAGGAAAATTTGTGTCATTAAAATCCGTTAGTAATATAGTGAAAAGCTGTGATTGTTTAATTATCATTTTGAAAATTCAAGTAGAACGGAATATGTTAAACCAGTTCTGGCACGTGCGTTTGGTTATATCTTTCTGAACCTAAGCAGCTCACTTTCTTTGACGGAAATAAAAAAGTTAAGAATGCCGCAAATGTTTGTTTCCGCACTGCATGTTAAAATTGACCTTAAACTAACAACTACCAACAAAATTGCGCAAAAATTGCTTCTAAGATAATTTAAATGTGACTGAAATCAAAGGAAAAAACACAACACTGACAGACGTCCTTCAAAAGAATTACAACGCTCTCTATATATGACAGCCACAAATATTTTCTTATCGACCGAATATGTTTGTGGTATACATCTTAAGGTGCGTATAAATATGGCGTGACGAGCGCGTGACGCGCGCATGACGAGCATATGACGAGTATGCGACGGGCTTGTAACAAACCTCTTTGAAGTTTACTGGTTCAAACCCTTATCTTCGACGCCCGGCGCCAAAAGAGATTTATAGAGTCTGGACGGTGTAAACCAATAAAGGATAAAGAAAAAAAAATATTTCGTTGAAGTCCAGTTAATAGAAAGTTAGGGAAAAAAGTATACATGCCCTTCCATATGTGACGACGAAGAACAAACAGCAGATATATTAATTTTATGCAGTGGGGTTTTATTATCATCAAGCTTGTTAAATAAAAAACGAAAACCTCGACGACGTTGGCGTACTGCTTCGTATAAAAAACGGTCAGGATCGGCACTTTGAGCCGATTGAAATTTCCAACATAGTAACGAACAATACAAAAATTTTGTCACAACGTCTCCTATCAATTTTGAATACTTGTTAAACAAAATAGGAACAGTTATATCCAAAGAAGAAACATTTTTCCAGCATAAGTTCAATGAATTTCAATTAACAGTGATATGGTGGTGCTCAAAGAACAACATTTCCATCTTCTGTAGCCTATTTGTATATTACATGTTTCTTAAATTGCCTTTTTTTCTCGTTCGCAATTTTTAAAAGTTCCTTCTTTAGCAAACCATTCGTAAAGGGAATGGATAACCAATCTGTAATATCACTTTTTTCAACTATGTTATCGGCAACTTTTCCACCATTCTGGAATGATAACTGGCGTTATCCAGAACTATAATAAACCTCTGCGGAATAAACTGTACCACTTGAGATAAATATTTTTGAAAGATATCGGCTGTCATGTATTCATGGTAATCTTTGGTAGATTTCAATTCGAACTGCAGCAAAAATCCTCTAAATCCATCAACACTTCCAATATGAGTTATAATAAATTTGCTGCCCTTACGGAGTAAGGGTTTTAAACCTGTCGACAACCCTTCTAAGAATGCTTCACGAAAAATTGTTATATTCTTTATACTATGTGTCCTTCACTGAGACAGATTGCATCCAGATAAAAATGTTTTTGCTTTCTCTATAGTATTTTCTGATGTCCCACAAATACTCTCTTCTCTAAAATAGTATTTCCTCTGTATGACCTCCATTTTGACTTTCGCTCAGCGAAATTAATTTTTGTCAGCACTTTCTACAGATTAGCTTTTCCCATGCCAGGCACATCCTCGTCTTCTTTCACATTTTTTAAAACTTTATCAAGACTTGTTTTTTATTTTCTAAGATATAGTTCGTGAACGTGTCTACTTAGTATGTTTTTGAAGCATTCGTATAATTTTTTTCTACTCGGAGACGGTTTAGGCTCGCACACAGTTCCACTTTTCCTTTCCTTAATTCGCCTTTACGTTGTAGATTCGCTAAGTTCCGTTATGCCAGTACATTTCGAAAACAAACTACACACCCTCATCAGAGTTCTCGGTTGAACAAGTGAATTATGCACATTTGAAAATATTGTCTTGGATTTTAAATCCAAAATACCTATACAAAGTTTTGGAGTAAAAGTAGACATTTTCAACAGCTAGTACTGAAAGTTTTAAGATAATAACATAGCAAGGCCTTACACTTATACACATCTGTATGATACTTAAAAATGTCATTACTGTTAATTGTCCAATTAAGATGTATACTTTTAAACCTACTTATATTTTAAGGATACTAATCTCTCCTCAAATACATACCTCAGACACATACCCCACTTTATCCAACTTCGGAAAGCCGAATTATTTATCTCTTGTGCAGATAATTGCCATACTTTGTCTGATAATGAAAAACAAACGACAGTTTTGTTAGTTTTACGTAGTGGGGTTTTACCGTAAAAAAGTATATTAAACAAAAAAGGAAAATAAGGGCGATATAAGCACAATACCTTGTATAAAAAATATTCAGGATTTAAACTTCTAGTAAATTTATAGTTCCAACGTATTAGCGGATAATATAGAAATTTCATCACAATCTCTTCGTTACATTTTTAAAAAAGGGTGTTTTTTATAGAGGTATAAAACTTTAAGTTGGCAACACTTTTTTAACTGGCGGCCATTTTGTTAGCTGTCAAGTGATTTATGTTTAGTTTGGATTGGCATTTCAACATGAATAGACTGACGCCTGAACAACGCTTCCAAATTGTGCAAATTTATTTTGAAAATCATGGTTCTGTTCGAAATACGTATCGCGCACTACGTCCATTTTACGGTCAACATAATCATCCATCAGAGCAATTAATTCGATTAACTATGGAACGTTTTCGCACCACGTTTACTCTAAATGATAATACGCATCCACAGAGACGTCGTACAATGCGTACAGAAGAAGTCATTGCTGCTGTAAAGCTTAGCATAGTGGAAGACCCGAATCAGTCTATCCGCCATCGTGCACAGGAATTGGATATGTGTCCATTCACTTTATGGAAGATTTTGCGGAAAGATCTTGGTTTGCGTGCTTACAAAATCCAACTCGTGCAAGAATTGAAGCCACACGATCACCTAGCAAGGCGTAGATTCGGTGAATGGGCCCAAAACAAGATTGCCGTTGATCTCGATTTTCATAAGCGAATTTTGTTTAGCGATGAAGCTCACTTTTGTTTGAATGGATACGTCAATAAACAAAACTGTCGTATTTGGAGTGATGATAATCCTCAAGTGTATGTTGAGACACCGTTACATCCAGAAAAACTGACTATTTGGTGTGCTTTATGGGCTGGTGGAATCATTGGTCCGTACTTCTTTAAAAACGATGCTGGTCAGAACGTTACAGTCAATGGTGACCGCTATAAAGCCATGATTACTGACTTTTTCGTTCATCAATTGAACAACCATGATGTGCAGGAGCTGTGGTTTCCACAAGACGGCGCAACATGTCACACAGCTCGTGCCACAATTGATTTATTGAAGGAAACGTTTGGTAACCGCATAGTTTCATGTTTCGGACCCGTGAATTGGCCTCCAAGATCGTGCGACTTAACGCCGCTAGACTATTTTCTGTGGGGTTATGTGAAGTCGCTAGTCTACGCCGATAAGCCCGAAACGATTGATCACTTGGAGGACAACATTCGCCGCGTTATTGCCGATATACGGCCACAAATGTTGGAAAGTCATCGAAAATTTGACCTCCAGATTAGACTACGTCCGAGCCAGCCATGGCGATCACATGCCAGAAGTCATATTTAAATTATAATGCCAGAAGGTTATCTTTCGAATAAAGTAAATTTCATGTCAATTTAAAAAATTCATCTTTGTTTTATTCCATTTAAAAGTTCTATACCTCTATAAAAAAAACACCTTTTATAGGTTAAAAAAAAAGAAAAATATATTTTCAGCAACCATATGGCAGACGCAGTGGAAATTTTCTTCTCGCTGATCTGTGCACATTTTCTAACGCAATTTCATTTCACACATTCTCTTTAGTTTCTAAAATTTTTGTCCATAACTGACAAATTTTGGAATTATTTGCAGGTCTCCTGTAAATTCAACATATTTTCTTCAGACCACTCCATATTCACTAATGATAAATTTTTAATCAATGCCAAGTACCAAATAAATTTCATTTCATTAACAAAAAACTAAGAAAATCTCGTATCTTAAGTCTTGCCGCAAAGTAATTTTTTTCCAAAGAACGTGTCATAAACCCGTCCCATTAGAGAAAAAAACCTTTTGAGTTCGCACCAAAAAACCGACAGAAAATGGATCGCTGTGAGTATCGGTCGATCTACTCGAAAACAATAGAACTGTATTGACTTCTCGTAACCCAACTGCATCTATTACCTCCTTTGAAGCCTGCCGATGAAGGCCTTCGATAACAATACAAATCAGCAAAATTCAAAGGAATCTCGCTGGAAGTTCGAGGCATACTCGTCACGCGCGCGTCACGCACTCGTCTCGCCATATTTATACGCACCTTTAAGTTTCTAAGTAACTTACAACTAAACTTTTATACTATTTTCAAAAAAAAAACAAATCTTATGATTTCATTGCAATCAAGTTCCACACCTAAATGAATAACAGTATAAACTGTACTATTATATACTTAAAAAATTGTAATAAAATCAAACTTTTCGCAGGAACTTAGTAACTAAAAGACTTTATATGAACAATAAACTAAAGGTCTTTCTTAAGCCCTCTTATAAACTAAATTGTGTTCAGAGTAAATATTAATCTGGTTCAAAAAACTTAAGACACAAAAATGTCTCTAACTTTTTACCTAATAAATTTGTCCGGAAAAACACACAGGATTGTGTATTTTTTAATTTGAAACAGGCTAAGCTTAGGCATTTCTTTTGTTTACCCAAAGAAATATTTTATTTTCATCATACGAATGTAAATCAGCCTGTCTAAATATGTCTGTATGTGTTTTCGAAAGTTCAACTGCATAAAAAAGAAATGCATTAGATTGGGGAGTTGCTGCGAGAGTGAATGAGCGCTAAAGTTGCTTGATCGAAAACAGTCATCTAAGATCAAATTTCAATTATTTGAAATACTGTATCTATAAAGGCTGGTTTTCATTGAAAAATCCTGTAAAAAGAGATAGAAGTAAGTAATAGACTTTGTTGAATAAGCAGCTAGATTAAAATGGAAATGGAACGCTTACAAGATCAGCGATGAAATTACCAAATAGAAAAGGAATGGTTTTCCATGAGGAAAAAGATCCAAAGGTAAACCATAAATATACTGAAGGGATAATGCAGATTTATGTGGTAAAATTGAGACAAAAATTGGAAACAAATAAGGAAAACTTATGTCGAAAAATGGAAAAAAATAGAAGGAGTTTGCTGATATTTTCGATCTTTTAACCGCCAAAGCACAAAATGCAAGGATTGCTGCCAAGAACAATAATGTAACGAACGTGAAGAGAGATCTTAGAATGTTGAAAAAAGTGTTTCTTAAATACAATACCCCTCTGTCTTCTTCGACTCCAATAAAAAGACTGTGACAAACCTTCCTAAATCCCACAGGCTTTCAGATGAAGTGGTTAAAGAACGTATAGTTCTAAAGGATAATTTAAATTACAAACTTCAATCTGGTAACCCAAATTCACTTTATATTTTTTTCTATCTGTTAAATTATTTGATTAAACTTAATATTTTGTTCACCCATATTTAAAAAAGGTATATACAAATTGCAGCAAGCAAAAGTGTATATATATTCATCGTGGAGAATATTTTGGAAAAAAATAAACCCATTTTCAATAATAAATATTTGTATTTGTTTGTAACCCCCGAAATATAAAGAGCTATCCTTGTAAGCACTTTTTATCTTAACATTTTAAACCCACTTCCATAGTGTACAAATTTTAATTAAATAACGACCAGTATTTTTTAGATCCCCGGACTATTTTTCTGGTATTAAAGCTTAATATGTTTTTTTTACGAATTACGTGGTTTAACCGATTTTGAATGGGAATATAATGATGCAATGATTAAAAGATTAATTATGTTATTTTCCTGCCTTGATTTATTTTTATGAAAATAACTAAATTATATATGGTAAAAATTTAGTTCAATTATTACAGAAAATTTTGTGGAAAAATGTTATATATATATATATATATATATATATATATATATATATATATATATAAATATAGTGTGTTCGAAATTGGCGATGACAGCATTGCAATCTTGAAACTATACGAGATAGAAAGGCAGTTAAATGGGAAAATTTTTAGGCAATTATGTCAGTAGCGTTTTTGAGATATTAAAAAAATATAATCTTGTATTTTCTCAGATCGACTATAACGTTTTTATTTCCCAATATTTTTTAAATCTTTCTCTCTCTCTCCATATATATATATATATATATATATATATATATATATATATATATATATATATATATATATATATATGTATTGCCACTTTTTACGCAAAGTACGTCAATTTAATATAATTTTAGTTACACTGTTTTGATTTTCTGAAATGAGTAATATCAGAAATATTTTTGAATATTTTATTGACAATCTTGCCTTTTCCGATAAAGTTTCATAGACAAATGAAACATACTTTAGTAACGAAATTTTTAATAAGAAAATCGCCATTACTAGGCTCCAGAAAACCCGCAATTAAGGAAGCCACGAAGATTACAAGTACCGTTTGATTTTAATATGTAATGCTTGAATGATTGGTAAGAAATATCCTATTTGGGTTGAAATGATTACCATTTTTGTGAAATGTTTTAATCATTTATCTTCAAAATGTGTTTTACCCTTTTTAATATTACCCATTTTTCAGCAAATAGTCTGATTGGCCTATTTATTTATGACCAAACATTAACAGGTCAAAAAAATCTAGCAATTTCAAAAAATCATATTATCTCTGCCATTCCAGAATTTCTGCCAAATGATCAGTTTGATAATATGTGGTTTCGGGTTGACTTTTTTTACCCTTTTGGTACTAATATTGAAAAAAATATTTAACATATTTACATTTGTTATACATTGCATTCGCTTTACACATTGAATGATTTTTAAGAAAAAAAAAATATTTTTTACCACTTATATGTGGTCCATCACTGTATGGGGGTAGTTAATGGGTATTTAGGGGTGACGATTTGAAAAATTCCGAAATACGTCAACACTAATAATTGATATTGTTAAAAAAAAATTCTTTTTATAATTTTTTTAAATTCATTCTTCTATATTTATAAAAAAAAAAATATTCATAAAAGTTGCAGCTTTTTAAAAAATAATATGGAAGTTGAAAAACAGAAATATGAGGAAATGGAAAGGAATAGACAAGACTCAAACAGTCGAGCATTCTACAAATCGGTGTCAAATGAGAAGAAAGGCTTCAGACCTAACTCTGTATCTATACTTACAAAGAATAATGATGAACTCATAATCAACGAAGAGGAGCTACTCCAAATATGGCAAGAATATTTCCAAAGTCTACTAAACATACATTAAGAGGAAGAACATATATATATATATATATATATATATATATATATATATATATATATATATATATATATATGTATATATATATATATATATATATATATATATATATATATATATATATATATATATATATATTGGGGTGGACCCACCGGTAGAGGACCCAACAATAGAAGAAACAGTTCAAGCAATTAACAAATTAAAGAACGCAAAATCCCCAGGCTCCGACAATATACCGGCTGAATTTCTCAAGTACGGAGGGGAGGTTTTACATAGACAATTACACACACTAATCACACTTATATGGAAAGAAGAGAAAATGCCAGCAAAATGGCACGAAAGCATAATAATCCCTATCCATAAAAAGGGAAACAAAACCAAGTGCTCCAACTATAGAGGAATCTCCCTACTTAACACGGCACACAAAATCTTATCGAATATCCTATTAAGTAGACTAACGCCTTTTGTAGAAAATTTCCTAGGGGGATACCAAGCCGGATTCAGGAAAAATAGATCGACTATAGATCAGATCTTTACTATAAGGCAGCTACTTGAAAAAGGATGGGAATTCAATAGAATTATCCACAATCTTTTCATCGACTTCCGACAAGCATACGACAGCATTAAAAGGGGTCAACTGTGGAATGCAATGGCAGAATTTTCGATTCCAAAAAAACTGATCCACCTCGCCAAAGTATGCGTAAATGGCTGTAAATCCAGGGTACGAATAGGTAACCAACTCTCAGAATCGTTTGAAATAAACAGTGGCCTAAAACAAGGAGACGCACTATCACCCTCCCTCTTTAATATAATCCTGGAAAAAGTAGTGAGAACAACACAAATCAGAACAGAACTAATAATAGTAAATGGACCAAAATTACTACTAGCATACGCGGACGACATTGCTATTGTTGGAAACACCTTCACCAATGTAAAGGAAACTTTCAACAAAATAGAGATAGAGGCAAGTAAAACCAGTCTAATGGTCATTGAGGAGAAAACCAAATGCATGTGCATATACAGATAAAAGAATCAAGATAGAATAGGACAAAATGTAACAATAGACATATATAACTTTGAAAGAGTGGAGCGTTTTAAATATCTCGGAGCGACAATCACCGCAGATAACGATATCACAGAGGAGATAAAAGGGAGAATTCAGGCAGCAAACAGATGTATGTATAGTCTCAACAACACCATCAAATCCAAGAATCTAACACGAACCTCAAAAATCAGGATATATAAAACAGTGATTAGACCAGTGCTCATATATGACTGTGAGACGTGAACGCTGAAAAAAGCAATGGAAATGAAACTTAGATGTTTTGAGAGGAAAATCCTTAGAAGGATTTTCGGACCCTATCACGACCCCAATACTAATCAATACCGAATAAGAACAAATGCCGAGGTCAAACAGATATATAACGCTAGCGACATCGTACAAGAAATTAAATTCCAACGCCTAAGATGGGCTGGCCATGTCCATAGGCTCCCTAATAACCGCCTTACCAAGTTAATTTGGGGGGAGGCCCCGACAGGGAAAAGACCCTTAGGACGCCCAAGAATGCGATGGAGAGATAACATGTGGTCAGATTTAAGAACAATGGGGTTACCCACTGACCCAACTATCATGGACGACCGTGTGAGATGGAAGCAAGTTGTGCAGTCAGCCAAGACCCACCCCGGGTTGTAGGGCTACTAAAGAAGAAGAAGAAGATATCTATTGTAAAATTTGACATTCTAGAAGGTATATGAACTCGTTGGCACTTGGGCACTATTTGTGTGCGAGAACTGATAATACAAGATCATCATGTGTCATACCATGAGATTGAAGTATCCCTGGGCATTAGTATCACCAGCGTATATAAAATATTGTATGAACCTATGTTGACTAAGCAAGCTAAAGCAAGCGTAATTTGACAATCGCTCAAAAATAACTCATCTGGGTCTTCTACATAGGCTCAAACAACTGACCTCTTAAGCCCTCAAATCGTGGAATTGATGAGTCACCCATCATACAGCCCTGATTTGGCATCAAATAATTTCTCTGATTAATTTAAATGCATGCAAAAGTGCATTATTGCAAATATTTTTAAAAACAAAACTATATTCAATGAGATTTACAAGCCAAACGGCTTCGCACTCCCTCCAGGGATTATTCACTCATACTAGGTATAGAAAGACACTAAAAGTATCAAGCTCTGTGGGGACCCTTTCCATGTTATCGGGTCCTCGGTGGCGTGGTCTTCTGCACTTCCTACAAACTTTCGGACGGTTCGCGCGGTTGCAAGGAGAACCGCTTTCTGAATCGGTTTATACAGATGCTCACTAAGACCCAGTCCCTTGATGTACTGCAGGAAGTTCTTTGGTATCACTCCAATTGTTGACAGTATTATAGGAATCGTGTGGACGCTGTTCATTGCCCACTGTCTGCGGATTTGCATCTCCAGATCTCTGTATTTGACGATATTCTCGTTGTATTTTAACCTTAGGTGGTTGTTGTTCAATACAGCGATGTCGATTAGTGTAGTTCGCTTGGAAATTTTATCCGTAAGTATAATGTCTGGCCTGTTATGAGCAACTGTTTGATCTGTTAGGACCGTTCGATCCCAGTATATCTTGAACTCGTTGTTTTCAAGAATAGGCTCTGGATTATATTTGTAGTAAGGCGCCTTTCCTACCTGCAATAGTTTTAACTTATCTGCTAACTCTTGGTGGAGTATCTTAGCGGCTGAATCGTGTCTTTCCTTATACTCGGTTGCCGCAAATGCTTGGCATCCTCCAGTTATGTGCTGCATCGTCTCTGATGTTCGACAGCCATATCTATATTGATCATTTTCTATTGAGGGATCTCTGATAATGAATTTCCGATAGTTCTTCGTCGGAATAACCTGGTCTTGGATAGCTAACTAGAAGCCCTCCATTTCCGAAAACATCTGTCCTGAAATCAACCAGTAGTTCGACGCTGAGTTGTCGACATTGTCCTGGTTGACCTCATTTGGATGCCGTCCATGAAGTGGCTTCTGTAGCCAGGCTTGTAGCTTCTCTTAGTCTGTTCGGTGGTGAGAAGCAAAATATCCCGTTCCCTCAGCTGTAGCGGCGTTGAATCGTGTGCCTCGCATATTGTAGTGTGGAAAAGTCCGCTAACCTATGGAAATAAGAACGTAAATTTATTATTTGTTGATCGAGCTGGTTACCAATATCGACCAATCCTCTTCCGCCTTGGTATTTTGGAAGCAATAGCACTCGAGGGTGGTGTTTGTGTGCTTTTGTTAGGAGCGTTCTTATTTTTCTTTGCAGGCCTTCGATGTCCATCCTGCACCATTTTACTATTCCAAAAGAGTAGCTAAGCGCAGAGCATGCGTACGTGTTGAGCGCCTTAAACAAATTTCTACTATTTAGACTAGTTCGTAACACCCGTCTTACCCTCCTGACAAATTCGGTTGTCAATTCGGCCTTCATAGTGCGATGGTCAATTCGTTTAACTTGTTTCATACCTAGGTATTTGTATGTTTGTTCTGCTTCCATTGCAGCAATGGTTTCACCGTTCTGCATCTCAAATGCTCCCGGTTGTATCTTTCCTGTAACGATGTTCAAAATCCGGCACTTGTCAAGTCCAAACTGCATTCCGATATCCCCGGAGAACTCCTCGACAATTTTGAGCATTTGCTCCAGCTGGTTTTTGGTAGCAGCCATCAGTTTAAGATCATCCATGTATAGGAGATGATTCAATCTTGCTACCTCTTCGTTGTTTTTTCTAATACTAAAGCCGTATCTGGTGGAGTCCAAACGGCGTGACAGAGGGTTCATTGCCAGGCAGAACCACAATGGGCTTAGTGAATCGCCATGAAATATTCAATGATAATTATTTGTTTTTATTTCTTGCCTATTCTCGAAATACAAATCGCTACTCGCGAATATTCGAATCATTATGTTTTTAATATTTTTAACCAAGCCCCAGCACGTAAACGGTTGAAAATTTTCGTGTGAAAACAACTTATTTTGGATATTATAATAAGACAGGTATAACTTGTAGATATTAACGAACAAGGAACTAGCGTGAAAAGAAAAAATATGCCTATTGCAACATTTAATTCTTAACCTTCTGCAAATTTTTCAGATCGCGAATATTTTCATTTAAAATTATGCCGACATTTATTTTTTTAATGTTTGAAATAATAACCACATCACGTTAATACCGGTATAGAAATTTGGGCGGATTTGTTAAGTGAAATGCTTTCTTTTGCGGTTGAGTTCCAAATTAAAGAATTAAGAGTAAAATAAATAATACGATGCGTAAACTCTCTCTAATGATAGACCTCTTGGCTGTTAGTTTATTGTTTTATAAACAAACTGACTTTCGAAAAATGCTCCCAAAGCCAGACAATTAGTGACATTTTTATGTGATATTTACATCAGTGGGAAATGCTATGGCGTGGTTGTGTTTTACGCCCAACCACTGGCGTAACACAATAACAACAATATATATATATATATATATATATATATATATATATATATATATATGTCGTCAAACATGGCTTCCACGACAATTTGGACTCTGGTATACGGAAGCCAATTTGCAATTTGATTTGAAATTTATCCTTGAGCTTAGAATTTTACAACGAATCAAGGAAATCTGAAATCTTGCGGAGCCAAAGTTTTTCCAAACGAATTTCATATAATATTACACAAGGTAATGTGTCTAATTCACCGTTTGATGGCACTGTCATCAGTCACCCATATACTACGGTAATCTCTACAGTGGAAAACTTGAGCATCGTATACCGACAACATTGTTTGAAATAATAGTCTGTAGCGGTGGTTATATTTGAACATAAGGCGGGAATTAATATGTCATTTTTACATTTTTAAATGTATGCATTATTTTGTCCATTGCATTGTTTAATAAAATGCCATTTTCCAGTTAGTATATAATGTAATCTTCTGTATTTTAATTTTATTTTAATTTAAAATCAAAATTTAGAAAATGAAGATGCTGCCTGTGTGTGTTTGTCGATCTGTATTATGACAAAAAATATTTATTAAATTAATATTATGTCTGTGTATCCCAATATATATATATATATATATATATATATATATATATATATATATATATATATATATATATATATATATATATTTATCTTCCTAAAAATATTTTTTATATAATTAAAAACATTTATAAAACATATTTAAAATTTTAAAAAACAAACAAACACTTTAAAACACTATTTAAATTTTTTAAAGAAGGTTTTACCAATACACATCTTGACATTTCATTTATTTATTAATAATGAAATGAAACTTTTACATCGTCTATTTATGTATTAAGGATACATGGAATGCGAGTGTGTTTTATTTTTTATATTTTACAATGTACCAAAAAACCGAAAAAAAAACGTATACATTTAAATGTTTAAGAGGATATTCAATTTTTGATGTTTATTAACAGGATCGAATACTTAATATTTTTGATTAAATTAGGCTGGTGTAAATGGGGTTCAAATACCCTATATACATTCTGTCTTTAACAGTGTTTTTATCGTTTTTAATCATTTTCTTTAACTGCAATTTTTGGTAATTTATATCTTTGTTTTAATTATGGTACTGTTATAATCGAAGGTATGATTTTCGTCTTGTGTGTGTTTGTTTAACGCTGTTGAGGCGTTTTCCTTATATTTATGGTCATTCAATCTGTTCTTTAGTAATTGGCTCGTCATGCCTATATATATTTTTGGGACAATTTATGCAAGGGATCGAATATACTACATTTGATTTATTCACTAGAGTTGTTTTACTTTTTAAATTAGTAAGTTGTATATTTAATTTATTATGAGAGCTGTGGCATTTATATGTTCGTTTATTAATTATTTCGGTGATAGTCTTTCCACTGAAATTATTATTTATTAGTGTTTTTTCACCTTTTGCAATATTCTTCGTAGGAATTCTGGAGAAGTTAGAGAGATGGCACGATCAGACAGACCGATTATAATACTATTTTTTAGGAGTTTTTGAGTGATTAGAGAAACAGATCAGATATCTACCTGACCAAGTTGATTTCATTTGGTTCAAATTTTGTTTTTTCTGCATATAAATGTCATATCTAGAAAATTTAGTTTATTATTATTTTCTGTTTCGGACGTGAATTGTAATTTTTCGTTGAAACTGTTTAACTCTTGGAGAATTTTATTGATTTTATCCAGTGGCAGGGTTGCTATGCAATCATCGACAAACCGTTTGAAAAATATATTAAAATTTAATTTTTCTAAAACTTTTTCCTCTAAATATTCCACTACTAACTGAATATATATGAAATTGGTGATCCCATAGCACATCCATCGAATTGTTTGTAAAAGGTGTTTTCGTACTGAAAATAATTTGTGTTTAGAACGAGGTCAACAGCATTCATAAAATGGTTTTTTGATAGTGATGTATGTGTCTTTAAATTTTCCCATTCTTCTGCTAAAATAGTGTGGACAAGTTAATTTGGTATGTTTGTATACAAAGATATAACATCTTACGAAATTAGTCTGTAATTTTAGGGTAGCTTTACTGTATCAATGAATTTTTTAATGGCGAATGAATCTTTAATAAAAAAAATAATTTTTTCCTGTAATATTTGAAATGCAATCCGATAAGAATTTTGATAAACGATAGAATGGCGATTGTACACAAGAAACAATAGGTCTTAGTGGTATATCATGTTTATGTAATTTTGGTAGGCCATATATTTTTAGTGGAATAGTATTGTGAATGGTTAGCCTTTTTGCATCTTTTTCAGTTAGTTCTTTTGCATTGAGTAAATTTTTTACGAAGCTATTATTTTTCTTTTGATATAAGTTCGTTGGATCACTCTTAATATTTTTATATGTATTTTCGTCTTTTAGTAGGCGAACTCGTAGACGCCACACAGTGAGCTTTGAAAATGGTGAATGAGATTTCACCGAAACGTCAGCTGCCTTACCGTCCTGAGAGGGACTCAGCACATACACGGGATGCCCGAAAACCTTCGATTACACATCACACCCGTGAGAATATCCGACATAATATATATATATATATATATATATATATATATATATATATATATATATATATATATATATATATATATATATATATATATATATATATTCAATCTCCACAGCAAACTTAAATATACCTCCGGAATCAGAAAACCAAAAAATGCTCATTTACTCAAGGACGTCGACGGAAGAATCTGTAATCACGAACAACAGTGCAGAGAATGGGAGAGATACATCAGTGACCTTTTTGACGATGCTACTCGAGAAAACGCTGCACATACACATACTATATGCAGCAGCGAAATAGACAGGGGCCCCAGTATATTGAAATCAGAAGTCAGGAAAGCAATACAGCAAGCCAAAAATAATAAGGCACCTGGACCAGATCAAATCCCTGCTGAGTTGCTTAAACTTCTAGATGAGGAAAATATTTCCTACTTAACCACTTTCTTTAATAAAACCTACAACGAATGAATAATACCAAATGATTGGTTAGAATCGCTGTTTGTAACATTACCAAAGAAAAGTAGACCCACCAAATGCAGCGACTGTAGGCTGATTAGTTTAATGAGCCACACACTTAAGATACTTCTACGAATTATACAGAACCGAATATTCCTTCTATGCGAAAATAGAGTGAGTGATAAGCAATTTGGATTTAGAAATGGTCTAGGAACAAGAGAGGCACTATTTTGTATGCGCCTTTTCCTACAAAAGAGTTGTGAATTCCGAAGGAATATCTACGTCTGTTTCATCGACTTTGAAAAGGCATTCAACCGAGTACGACATGATAAACTTTTTGAGTGCCCACAAGCAACAGGTCTAGACCACTACGATATAAGACTGCTAAAACATCTGTATTACAATCAAGTAGCCCCTATCCAAATTGAAACCAGTTGTACTCAAAACCTACCCATCAAACGTGGAGTAAGACAGGGTTGGGTTATGTCACCCTGTCTCTTTAAGGTATACTCTGAAGAAATCTTTAAGGAGGGTTTGAATGACAGACAAGAAGGAGTAAGACTAGACGGAGAAGTAATCAACAATATTAGATTTGCTGATGATACGGCCATTCTTGCAGAAAGCATCGAGGATTTCCAAACATTAGTAAACCTAGTCAATGAAGCGAGCTGCCGAAGAGGCCTTAAAATCAACATCTCAAAAACAAAGTGGATGACAGTTGGAAAGGTTAGTGTAGATGAATGTCAACTTTGGCTCGATGAATAGAGCGTGTAAACCATTTCAAATACCTTGGCAGTTGGTTGAATGTAAATGGGGACTCAGATGAAGAGATAATAGCTGGGCTAGAAATATCGCGGAAGGCCTTTATGACATGGAAACCAGTTCTATGCAACATGAACCTATCAATGCATATTCGTAAAAGGGTCCTGAAATGCTATGTATGGTCTATTCTATTATACGGTTGCGAGACATGGACACTAAAAACCACAACGCTAAACAAACTGGAAGCATTAGAATTGTAGTGCTACCGTCGAATCCTAAAGATATCATAGGTTTCGCACACTTCCAAAGAGGATGTTCTCAGAATGATGGATACAGATCGACTGCTCTTGAACATTATAAAGAGGCGGAAAACAGAATACTTCGGTCACATAATTAGATGACCTAAATACCAGCTATTTCGCCTTATAATACAAGGAAAAGTGGGAGGAAAAAGATGGATAGGCCGAAAGAAGCTTTCATGGCTACGTAACATCAGGCAGTGGTGTGATTGCACGGTAAAAGAACTATTTCGCGCAGCAGCCGATAGAGAAAGATTTCAGGAAATTGTAAACATGACTACCAGCAACGTCTGAATACAGACATGGCACCTAAAGAAGAAGAAGAAGAGAATTAATCATTTGTTATAATAAATTATCATATAAATTATTATATTAATTAGAACACGTTAAGGCGTTTCAGTGGATGTCATACGCCACTGAGCGCATGAGATAAATTCATATACAAATAGCCAAATAAACATAGGGAACTGTTACCCGAGACGTCAGATTTGAAATTTAAAATTATCCCATAGCGAGCTACTTCACACCGAACGGCTTTGTTTCGGTTTTAAATCGGTGCAGCATTTTTAAACGCATTCGGATATAGGGTTAATGACATGGATTTATTGCTGGATCGTGAAAATACCAGAATGGGTTTTTAGATCGATCGGAAAAAGAAATTAAATATAAATTGTCCCTTTTCAAATCAATGATGCTTGAAGCATACAAGGAAAAATAGAATTGAATGTTATCCACTTACGAACTTGACATTTAAAACTGGATTGCTCGTGTAAATAATTTTGGACCCCTCCCCTTGCAGGTCGCCATTACGTGCAAATATTTGTATAGCAGCATTAAATTCCCTGCTAATTTCTTATATTGACGTGAATGTGTTGTTTATAAATATTAGGTATATTATTCTAAATAATTCATTGATACAGTAAACCTACCCGAAAATTACAGGCTCATTTCGCTAGATGTTATATCTTTGTATACAAACATACCTAATCAACTTATCCACAGTTTTTTTAGCAGAAAAATGGGATATTTTAAAGAAACATACATTACAATACATTACAAACATACATTGCCATGATATCAGGCCAACTAAGAGACATAATCTGGAACAATAAACATATGACGGTTGAGAGCAAAGCAAGAATTTACAAGGTCTGTGTAAGACCGATACTGACCTACGACGCAGAAACAAGAAATGAAACCACAAAGAAAAAACAAATTATGAGAACCACAGAAATGAAAACGCTGAGAATGATCACGGGAACAAGTTTAAGAGATAGAATAAGGAACGCAAAAATACGCGAGGACAGCGGAGTGTCAAAAAAATACAATCGCAAAGTTTTAGTTACTAGTATGAAAGACAGGAATAAGACAAGTTGGCAAAATTACGTTTTCATTTCTAACTATTAATTTTCAAATGGCGACCCCTTTTTGACAACTACTTTTCGAAAAAAGCATTCTTTGACGAATCTAACGGTACTAATTTATTTGCGATTGGATTAGACATAAGAACAGAAATTAAATATTATTAAGCAAAATACTGGATAATTTATTTACTTATGACAAGTGCGCTATGGACAGCCATGATGCATAATAATTTGCAACAGTTTTTATCAAGTCTTCTTTGGAAAACAAAGCACTCACTTAAGTAGATAATGACAGTGACATACGCTCTAAGAACAGACGTAAAAGTTTCTTAATTTTCGTTAAGTTTAGTTTAAATTTTCGTTAAAATAATGTATACTCAAAGTGAAAAAGTGGCTATGTTATTAATACTTGGAGAGTGTCATAGAAATTCAAGGAATGCTGCCGAGTTGTATGCTCATAGATATCCGAATCGGCAACATCCAGCCCATCAGTATTTTCCGTATGTCGAGACTCGTTTTAGGCAAATAGGAAATCAAGAGGCGGAACAGAGGTTTATCATTAATGAAGAGACTGAGATTAACGTACTTGCTATGGTTGAGGTTGATAAAACAGTTTCGTTAAGAAAAATTAGTCAAGAACTGCAGATAAGTTATGAATCAGCAAGAAAAATACTGAAAAAGCATAGATATCGAGCATTTAAATATCAGTTACATCAACATTTGTATACTGAGGATGGCGATAGACGGGTAGTGTTTTGTTATTGGCTGCTTCAAAATCATAGAGTTAACCCAAATTTTATCGATTTTATTCTATTTTCCGACGAATCCCGATTTACAAATAATGGTATGTTCAATAAGCAAAATACTCGGTACTGGGCCCAACAAAATCAACATGAAATGAGAGAGGGCAATTTTCAAGAAAGATTTGGCGTCAATGTCTGGGCTGGTATCGTTGGAAACAGAATAATTGGGCCAATATTGTTTCAAAGTCAGTTAACAGGGGTTAGATACTTAGGTATTCTTCAAAATGAAATCAAAAATCATCTCAATGATATACCTTTAGCAGTTTTTCGTCGAATTTACTTTCAACAAGATGGAGCACCGCCTCACAATACTAGAGAAGTTCCTAATTATTTAATAGAGCATTTTAATAATCGAATTATTGCAACCAATGATCCGGTACGGTGGCCAGCCCGCTCACCGGATCTTTCTTACTGTGCTCGATTTCTTGGGGATATGTTAAAGAAAGGGTTTACTATGGAGCAGCCCTAGCTACTCTTGAAATATTAGAAGAAAGAATTTTACGGGCATTTAGAAGTATAACGCCCCAAATGCTACAAAATGTGTTGAGAGACAATTGAACGAGCTGAAATGTGTCGTGAAAAAGAAGGAATGCACTTTGAACATTTACTACACTAAACTTTTCAACAAATTCAGCTACTGTACTTTCAACTATTTTAAGTGCGTCGTCTAAGTTATTAGTTTATTTTGTTAGTTTTTTGTTAATTTTGTTAAATTTTTAATCCAATTCCTGTCTTTCATACTAGTCACTAAAACTTTGCGATTGTATTTTTTTGACATCACCTAAGGCCGTTAGATTAGTTTGCGTCCGATCATGGCCACCTAGATGCAATTTTAAAAGTGGCTCTAAAAAAATGAAGTAGACGTAAAAAGTTTTTAAAATGTCACATTCTGATCTAGAATTGTCTCAGAAATCCAAAGATGTTAAAATATACAGGGTGTTCTATTTAAGAATTCAAAACCGGGCCATTTCCGGTGAAACCGGAAGTGACCGCAAAGTGGAAAATATGCGAAAACTCTCCTCTTCACATAACATTTACCTGTAATAATTCTCATTACACATAATACTCTAGAAATTATGACTTGTCTAATAGATTCGTTGACACCCGGTATATATATATATATATATATATATATATATATATATATATATATATATATATATATATATATCCAAAGGGGGGCGGGGAGGGGGCGGGGGGGGCGATCCCCCCCCCAAGAGCTTTGAGTTTAGGAAAATGGACCCGATTTTTCCTCTTATACTATAGTTTATTCAAGAACTAGAGAAAGTAATAAATCATTTTTTACTCTTTTTTTCTTCGCAAACTACCTGTGTTCTTTAGTCCGGTGTTTTTAGCAAAATTTGTTAGACATATATATTTTTCATAGGAATGGGTTAGAAATTTTATACTCAAAAATACCGGTCTATAATAGATTAAAACGTAGGATTATTCTCTCAAAAAATTCTAAGTTATAATTTAAATACTTACAAAATATCCATTGTCAAAAATACAAGAAGTTAAGCATATATAAAAAAATAAATTCATCCATATAATAATAAAATATTTTTGGGACTATCGGTCATTTTATTATTAATTAAAAACATTTTTAGGGTATTTGACGTTTCAGTTTATTTATTTCTTAAACCATCTGCAGAATTACGCTTAAACACTAAAAAGGGATTCAAATGTAATTACTTTTTTTTATGTTGTAATTAAAATTAGACCTACTTATTTTTATTTCTATTGTACTGATATCTTAATTTAATTTACTTTTATATATGGAAATACGATAGCCCCAAAAAAAATAAGATAAACATGTTAATTCTACACGCTTAAGAAAACGACACAAACACAATAATAAAATAATAAAAAACTTACAGCTAATTAGAATTAAATATATATAAAATTAAAGAGTGGGACACATTAAAATAAAAATATATAAAAAAATAAAAAAAAAACATATAAACAACATTAAACAATAAAATACAACAAAAACAAAAATTTAAATAATAAATTGTGTTTACACTAGTAAATATTACGTATATAATTCCTAATCAAAGTCAGTGAAACTATCTTCGCTAAAATTAATTATAATTGGTTCCTCTATCTCACCGATTATGAGATCGAATTCTCACATTTTGTTTTATTCTTTTATTATATGGATTTTTTCCAATTTTCCGCAGTAACTTTATCCAAAAAAATCTTTCAAAAGTTTATTTAAATTACTAATTTTATTAATTGTGTTATTTCTATCAACTCTACCTTTTACTTGAGAGAGATATTTACGTCTCCAACGGACAGTTTCCGGACGATTTATAAGAACAGATTTTCTATCTGGTTTTTCCCAGCAAAAATTAAGTTCTCTGAGCAATTTCCAGAGATCAGTTCTTTTAATTTCAGGTAAATCGCGATCTTCAATGATTTTAGTTAGAATTTTGTAGTTGGTTGGGATCTGATTCTCATAATAAAATGTACATACAACCCCTTTAATTGCAGTTTTCATCTCTTCTTCCAACGAGGTTTTTCGTTTGCCTGTGATCGAATGTGGCTTGGAAGTCCTAATAATTCCAGTCGTTTTTTCTCCTTCAGTATTCGATACATAGTAGATTTTCCAACTCCTGTCCGGTTGGAACATATCTCAACAGAGCTTTTAACATTATTATCTAGATATTGATATCTTAAGGCATCATAAACATTCATCGTAATAAGTTTTTCGTTGAGGAAAAAATGCCCTAGTTTAACGATTTTGGAATAAATATAGAGGTAAAAGCCATATCTTTTGGGTATCTCACTACTCTCAAATAATATATAAAAACAAGCGCAAACAAGATAAATCACTAAGAAAAAACTGTAAGTTGTACTTTGCTCACTGACAGAAATTAAATTAAACTATCAGAAATTCTATGTTGCAGTAAATTTATAAAATATATTTAAATATAATGAAATATAATTAGATTTATGGCAGTTCTCAGTTACCTGCGGCACTGGAGCAGGTACGTTAGAGGTTTCGGTAACAGTTTTATTACTCTCTCTAGTTCTTGAATAGAGTATAGGAGTCTGTATGCTTGCGATCGCCCCCCCCCCCTCCCAAAAGCTTTAAGTTCAGGAAAATAGAACCCATTCTCCCTTTTATATTAGGAATGAGTATGCTGCTTGCACTCCCCCCCCCCCCCCCGTTGACAACTTGTTTTTCTTGCCATACTGTACTTTTGTGACATCACCGCCCCCCCCCCCAAAGAGAGAGGCTGGATCCGCCCCTGTATATGTATATATATATATATATATATATATATATATATATATATATATATATATATATATATATATATATATATATATATATAGTGGTTGCATACTATAATTTTGTATTAAAAGTCCAAAACAGCATATCTAGCAGTCTTTTAAACTCTTAGTTTTTCGGTCTGTTGGTTGAATGTCTCCGCAATCATGAAAGTTAGAAAAGAAATCCGAAATATACGATCTCTTAATTTTCCACAGCCGCAATTTGTTGCCTAAGTAATTGGCATCGAGATAACAGGCGAGTAAAGGAATGCACAACAGAGCCCGATGGTTATAAATACATAAACTTTGGTATGCGGCAATGCAGAACTGAGTTTCTTCTGGCTTATTCATGCCTAGTTATTTAGTTATTTCCCTTGAAAGATGCACTTTGTAACAGGAAGTTAATTTATCGCGAAATATTCATTTTGGGTTATTAATTTTAGCTTTTATTTATTGTCATTAATACGAAAGTGGTGCTTGGCACAATGTGGCAGTTCTTGTTGTAATAACAAATACTTTTCGATTTTCGTTATAATGAAATTAGGTCCAAGTATAAAATTAAAAAAAAATTTATTTAAACTTACCAATTAAGGCCGAAAACACAATTAGTTCCGTAAGCACGTGTTGCTGCGTATAGTCTGACAGCCAGAGGAGTTTTCGTGGCCCTTTTAGGTCCCAAGAGCAAGTAAGTGTTTTTACCCGCTGAATCCAAATATGAAACATCAATCCCCAATATCGTACAGGCTGGATTCAGAAAGCACTTTAGCACCACAGATCACCTACACACGATAAGAATACTAATTGAGAAGTGCACCGAATATAACGTACCGCTCCATATGGCTTTTGTAGATTTCCAGAAGGCATTCGACTCCATCGAAATATGGGCAGTATTACAATCCTTAGAAAACGCAAGAATCGATTCAAGATACATTAACATCATAAAGAACATATACGAAAATGCAACCGTTCAAATAAAAACAGACGACAAGACGGAAACGAACCCCATAAAACTACAAAGGGGAGTGAGACAAGGGGACACTATCTCGTCAGAACTATTCACCCTAGTCCTAGAGGACATTTTTAAGGAACTTAAATGGGACATCAAAGGGATAAATATCGACGGAATATACTTGAACCATTTAAGATTTGCTGATGACATAATCTTAATAGCAAGTAATCTCCAAGAATTGAACGAAATGCTACAACAGCTAAATGACGTATCCACATCTGTATGCCTTAAAATGAACTACAGCAAAACAAAAATAATGAGTCACGAACAGGCAAACATAACAATACAGAACCAGAGGATAGAAAACGTCGAACACTATGTGTACAGGGTGAGTCAACGATTGGATGAAGTACGTTTGTGCCTTTTCGGTGAAATTTACAAAGAAACTATATTTATTGTTTGATACAGTTTATTTTTACGCAGATTTTAAAAATATTTAGGACTCTACAGGGTGAGCCAAAAAACTAGGACAGCATAAAGTTGTATTTTTTTAAATAGAACACCCTATATACGAATCGTATTTTCGATTTAGCTTATAATTTTAAATCTTTTTTATTAAGGATTTACTATAACAAAACTTTATAGTTTCTGAGATAATTAAGTTTAAAGAAAAAAAGTCACATTTTCAAGCATCAATTCAATCCCAAATAACGTTTTCAATTTTGTGACAAATATATTCAAATTTGGAATTTAGCAAGGCCAAGGACAAGTTAAGATAATTTTTACCTAATATTTGCAATAAAAGCTACAGGGTGTTGAACACATCGGCTCAAATTTGAACAAGTTTAAATGAATAAATATCTTTTTTTTAAATGGTACACCCTGTATATTTTCATGTTATTTAATAGAGTAATAAAAACTCTAAAACTTTTGTTCAATATATCCTATACCTATTTATAATAGTTTTTGAGATATTTCAGTTTTTCTTATTTTCCATACTTTTTACAGAAATAGTCTTCATTATCATAGTAGCCATGTAAAATAATAAAAAGAAACTACAGAAACAAACAGAATGTGGTTAAATATGATGAAATACATTATTCGGTATATTACAACGGCAATAGTTTAATTAAACATAATGTGAAAAAATTAACACAACAATAACGACAAGGCAAATACATATTTACTTTTATACTAAATTGAAACAAAAAAATTACCTATTAAATACTGAGATTAATTATTTCTTTTTAATAAGTGATCGAATAAACGACCCTCTTGTGCAATGCACAAATTTAGTCTTTTTTGTAGATTTTCTCGGACCCTGGACAAAATTAGTGGCGTTATTGTTCTACAGGTATCCCTAATCCTGTTTCGCATATCTTCCACTGTTGTTGGTGGATTAACATACACCTTATTTTTAATATAACCCCATAGGAAGAAATCTAATGGGGTGATGTCGCAAGACCTTGGTGGCCACTCAATGAAACCCCCACGTCCAATCCATTTTTGCAGATATCGTTGGTCCAAAAACGCACGAACTTCACGATGGTAATGCGGAGGCGCACCATCGTGCTGGAACCACATACTGTCGAGCTCATCCCTATCGAGACCTTGAAGCGGTTGGGGTAGTTCTTCTTGTAGAAAGTTCAGGTAACTATGGCCATTTAGTGGTTCATTAAAAAAGTGGGGTCCAATAATTCGATTATGATGAATACCACACCAAACATTTAATGACCAGTGGTTTTGATGTTGCACCTCTCTAATCCAAAATGGGTTTTCTGTGGCATAATAATGCATGTTGCGTCTATTTACGGCACCGTTACTTCTAAAAGTAGCTTCATCACTAAACATTACCTTGCATAATAAATTTGGATTTAATTGAATCTCCGCATTTATTGTACGACAAAAGTTTACACGACTTTCAAAATCCTGTCCATGCAATTCTTGGTATAATTCCATGTGATATGGATGATACCTATATTTCTTGGTAGTACGATTAGCGGTGGATTGTGATGTTTCACATAATGCTGCTAACTGACGGCTACCAATATAAGGAATTTCCTGAACATTTAACAATACTTGTAGTTCTTTTTCTTCATTAGTTACTGGTTTGTTGACCACTTTACGTTTTGGATAATCAACAGTACCAGAAGAATCAAATCTTTGCATTAAGTTTTGAAAAGTATGGGTATTAGGCTGGCGTCGATCAGGATACTTCATTTTGTAAATTCTTTGAGCAAAAAGGAAATTTTTTTGAGCCTCTCCTATTGTATAAATCATATCTATTAACTCATTCTTTGGAAAATTCATTTTACAATATAAGATGAATGCAAAAAAAAAAACAAACTACACTACATAAAAACCAAAAGAAGCGATTGCGGTTATAAATTTGACACACAGAAAAATGTTCTTTTACATTGTTTTTGCCATGGCTACTATGATAATGAAGACTATTTCTGTAAAAAAGTATGGAAAATAAGAAAAACTGAAATATCTCAAAAACTATTATAAATAGGTATAGGATATATTGAAGAAAACTTTTTGGGTTTTTATTACTCTACTAAATAACATGAAAATATACAGGGTGTACCATTTAAAAAAAAAGATATTTATTCATTTAAACTTGTTCAAATTTGAGCCGATGTGTTCAATACCCTGTAGCTTTTATTGCAAATATTAGGTAAAAATTATGTTAACTTGTCCTTGGCCTTGCTAAGTTCCAAATTTGAATATATTTGTCACAAAATTGAAAGCGTTATTTAGGATTGAATTGATGCTTGAAAATGTGATTTTTTTTTTTAAACTTAATTATCTCAGAAACTATAAAGTTTTGTTATAGTAAACCCTTAATAAAAAAGATTTAAAATTATAAGCTAAATCGAAAATACGATTCGTATATAGGGTGTTCTATTTAAAAAAATACAACTTTATGCTGTCCTAGTTTTTTGGCTAACCCTGTAGAGTCCTAAATATTTTTAAAATCTGCGTAAAAATAAACTGTATCAAACAATAAATATAGTTTCTTTGTAAATTTCACCGAAAAAGCACAAACTTACTTCATCCAATCGTTGACTCACCCTGTACTTGGGTCATGACATCAGACTAAGGAAATCAAACCAGGATGCTGAAATAAAAAGAAGAACACAGTTGATATGGGTCTCTTTCGGTAAACTTGCATACATCCTGAAAAATAATTTAGTTCCCATAAATCTAAAAAGAAAAGTATACGACACATGCATATTACCGGTGGGTACGTATGGATTAGAGACCATGTCCCTCACCAAAAAGTCCGCTAAAAAATTAGGAACAGTCCAAAGAGGGATGGAAAGAAACATGCTTGGAATATGATTAAGAGACAGGATTAGAAACACCGAGATAAGACGCAGAACGAAAGTCAAAGACATCGTGAAGGAGGTTGCAAAGATAAAGTGGCGATGGGCTGGTCACATAGCCCGATATGAGGACAACAGATAGACACGAAGAATCCTGGAATGGAGACCGAGGGAGACAACAAGAAGCACGGGAAGACCTGAAAAAAGATGGGTAGACGACATAAGGACAGTGGCGGGCAAACAATGGATGAGATTGGCGAAGAATAGAGAAATGGAAACAATTGAGAGAGACCTAGATCCAGGAGTGGATAGACAGAGGTTGACACAGAGAGAGAAGAGAATCCCCAATATATTTCTTAAATCGTAGTACACAAAAACAAATGTACAAAACACACGTTCTCGCGACGCTGAAGAAACAATTGCACGCAGGAACTGCTTCATTACTGGTAAATATTCTGCAGTTTCAGGTTCATCATTTTGTGAGATCCACTACTGAGGATCAAACATATAATATCTAAAGCTCAAAATTTCTTCTTCGGATTAACTGCACAACCTGGCAACACTGCCTATTATTAGTCATTGTGCTGTAATTTGTGACATTTAGCAATTCTTTTTGCTTTCACTCGTGATTTAATTTTGATTTTAATACATTTCTTATATTATCTTAAAGATAATGGTTTGTGTTTGTGAAACAAAGTGAATTTGATTGTGAACATTGATAAAATATTGCGAAATTTGCAAAAATATATAAATAAAGACGGATGAATATGTAGAGGGTCAGAGTTTGATGTGATATATAGAAAAATATACTTTTTCTTCACGTAATCATTGCAATTTTGGCTATTAACAATTCTATAGTTTCAAATAGTCTTGACGGTCTTTATTTTAATATAAAATCCCTTTGACAAAAACATTTATACTAATATTGATATACTGATATTAAATCGGTATATATATATATATATATATATATATATATATATATATATATATATATATATATATATATATATATTTATATATATAAAGTAAAATGCGAACAGTAAATACAAACTTCTCTCCATCATATCCTTTCTGTGTTAGAGGTTACACAGTTAAAATAAATTGATGTAGAACACAATTTATCCTATTCCACCATCATCGAGATGATGGCCTACCTGTACCACCATAGCGAGAAGAAAGTCAAAACTTACCCTTCCCGCCACAGTGGTACATGTTTCGTCTCTACTAGACTCATCAGGGTACCGACATGCACCTGGCTGTGCAAGGGACAGATCGGAAGAAAGCATGCAAATACTGAACGCGGCTTCTCCGACCTCCCGCCGGATGGCGTATATATGTTTATGCGGCTTTCACGGATACCTCCGTGTGAGATGCAATAGCAGTGGACATATCCACATTGTGCAACCTCTAGCACATAAAGGATCTGATGAAGAGAAGTTTGCATTTACTGTTCGCATTTTACTTCATTCCTATACGGAGCTGCATATAGTTGTACGTATGCTGAATGTGATTTCAGCATTACAACGGCATAATGTGGATATATCCACTGCTATTGCATCTTATACGGAGGAATCCATGAAAGCCGTAAGAATAGATTGCAAAGAAGTCAAGCAAATATGCCAAACATTAAAAAACCGAAAATCACCAGATCCCGGAAATATCCCGCCTGAGCTACTTAAATACGGCACAGAGAAGTTATACAGACAATTGACAAACCTCTACCAAAAATGTATAAACGGAGAAAAGATACCCGAAGAGTGGAAAACATCCTATATTACCACTATACACACAAAAAAGGAAGTAAAGACGTCTGTGATAACTATCGAGGAATTGCGGTTCTCTGAACAATCTCGAGAGTATATAGGAAACTAGTCAAAAAGAAGATTGAGAGCGAATACTCAGATATGGAGGCCGAAGAACAAGCTGGATTTAGAGCAGGTAGATCATTGCTGACCATCTCTTTACAATAACCCAGCTGATTGAGAAAAAATCAGTATGGAACCAAGAAATACACCTAGTCTACGTGGATCTCACAAAAGCCTATGACAGCGTACCACAACAAAAACTCTGGGAAGCTCTAGAAAAAACAAATATATATATAATACTTATCAAGGCTGTTCAAGAGCTCTATTCAAATAATACAAGCAAAATAAAGAAAGGGCATAATATTTCAAAAGGATTCACGGTTAGCAAAGAGCTCAAGCAGGGATGTTGTTTGTCTCCAACCTTGTTTAAAATCTACTTGGAACAAGCGTTAAAAACATGGAAAAGAAAGTGCGAAAATGTGGGCATTTCACTAAACGATTCCATACTATAAATATTGTGTTTCACAGACGACCAAATAGTTCGGGCACAAGACTACGAAGATCTAGAAGAATATCAAAAGTGGGGGCTAAAAGTTAACATCAAAAAAACGGAATACATGTGTATTGGGGGAGAGCAACAAAACTTGATTCGGGAACAACAGCAGCAGGAAATAAATCACTGTGAGAAATAAGTGTATCTCGGAATGCATATAACCAACGACGACAAACTTGACGAAGAAATCAAGCATAGAAACAACCAGGGACGACAAGCTATTAGACAGTTGAACAGCAAATTGTAGGATAAAACAATATCCAAAGAAAACAAACACAAAATCTTTAATAGTATTGTTAAAAGCATTGTCACCTATGGAAGTGAAGTATGGCCATTGAAAGAAATAACTCTAAGAACACTGGAAGCTACAGAAATGGATTATTGGAGAAGAGCGGCTGGAAAATCCAGAATGGACAGAGTCAGAAATGAAAGAATCCAAGAAATTATGGGCGTTAAGCACAAGATAACAGAAGATATTAAAATCAACCAACTTAGATGGTACGGACATGTTCAACGAATGGACGATACTAGACTTCCAAAAAAAGTTTTAAATTGGGCACCATAGGGAAGAAGAAAGAGAGGTAGATCCAGACTATGTTGGAGTGGATAAAGACATAAGAACAAGAGGAATGGATGAAAACCTATGGACAAACCGAGATCAATGGAGACTGGAAATCAGAATATAGCGTAGAACGTTATAAACTGATGTTATAACAATATATATATATATATATATATATATATATATATATATGCAAATCATTTTTGAATGAAAAATATCAGTTTTTCCAAAAGAAAATCAATAAATGCCTCTCATAGGTACATTATGTATAATTCAGGTAAATACAATTTTGTACTTCGTCCTCTATCATGTAAGTGTCAAAGGGTACATACGCATGATATTTATACAAATACAGTAAATGAGTTCTCGGTAGTGATTTTAATAAATTGATAAAGATATTAATGTTGTAAATATTCAGATGGAATCTGTAACAGTAAAAGTTAAGTACAAAGGTGTATTTTTTAACTTAAAACAAACCTTGTTGGCATAGGATTTTTTCTTATTGTTTGTCTAGGCACGTTCAAGCTTTGAATTTAATAAAATAGATAAAAAAAAAACGATAACACACCAATCTCGTATCCAATTAGAAGCCCAGTGGAAACCAACCCGCGTTAACATGTGGGGAATTTTTGAATGCCTCTTTAGACAACGATAAAGTTGACGTTACGAAAAATACTTGTTTGTTGTTATTATGTTTCTAGTATTATGTTAGGACAATATCAGTTGTTAACTTTAATTAATTTTATTGCGATTTGGAATTCAGTTATAACTCCTTGCCCTCATAGCTTGTGTTTTACTTAATTTTATATATGTACAGGGTGAGTCAACGATTGGATGAAGTAGGTTTGTGCCTTTTCGGTGAAATTAACAAAGAAACTATATTTATTGTTTAATACAGTTTATTTTTACGCAGATTTTAAAAATATTTAGGACTCTACAGGGTGAGCCAAAAAACTAGGACAGCATAAAGTTGTATTTTTTTAAATAGAACATCCTATATACAAATCGTATTTTCGATTTAGCTTATAATTTTAAATCTTTTTTATTAAGGGTTTACTATAACAAAACTTTATAGTTTCTGAGATAATTAAGTTTAAAGAAAAAAAGTCACATTTTCAAGCATCAATTCAATCCTAAATAACGTTTTCAATTTTGTAACAAATATATTCAAATTTGGAATTTAGCAAGGCCAAGGACAAGTTAACATAATTTTTACCTAATTTTTGCAATAAAAGCTACAGGGTGTTGAACACATCGGCTCAAATTTGAACAAGTTTAAATGAATAAATATCTTTTTTTTTAAATGGTACACCCTGTATATTTTCATGTTATTTAATAGAGTAATAAAAACCCTAAAAGTTTTGTTCAATATATTCTATACCTATTTATAATAGTTTTTGAGATATTTCAGTTTTTCTTATTTTCCATACTTTTTTACAGAAATAGTCTTCATTATCATAGTAGCCATGTAAAATAATAAAAAGAAACTACAGAAACAAACAGAATGTGGTTAAATATGATGAAATACGTTATTCGTTATATTACAACGGCAATAGTTTAACTAAACATAATGTGAAAAAATTAACACAACAATAACGACAAGTCAAATACATATTTACTTTTATACTAAACAAACAAAAAAATTACCTATTAAATACTGAGATTAATTATTTCTTTTTAATAAGTGTTCGAATAAACGACCCTCTTGTGCAATGCACAAATTTAGTCTTTTTTGCAGATTTTCTCGGACCCTGGACAAAATTAGTGGCGTTATTGTTCTACAGGTATCCCTAATCCTGTTTCGCATATCTTCCACTGTTGTTGGTGGATTAACATACACCTTATTTTTAATATAACCCCATAGGAAGAAATCTAATGGGGTGATGTCACAAGACCTTAGTGGCCACTCAATGAAACCCCCACGTCCAATCCATTTTTGCGGATATCGTTGGTCCAAAAACGCACGAACTTCACGATGGTAATGCGGAGGCGCACCATCGTGCTGGAACCACATACTGTCGAGCTCATCCCTATCGAGACCTTGAAGCAGTTGGGGTAGTTCTTCTTGTAGAAAGTTCAGGTAACTATGGCCATTTAGTGGTTCATTAAAAAAGTGGAGTCCAATAATTCGATTATGATGAATACCACACCAAATATTTAATGACCAGTGGTTTTGATGTTGCACCTCTCTAATCCAAAATAGGTTTTCTGTGGCATAATAATGCATGTTGCGTCTATTTACGGCACCGTTACTTCTAAAAGTAGCTTCATCACTAAACATTACCTTGCATAATAAATTTGGATTTAATTGTATCTCCGCATTTATTGTATGACAAAAGTTTACACGACTTTCAAAATCCTGTCCGTGCAATTCTTGGTGTAATTCCATGTGATATGGATGATACCTATATTTCTTGGTAGTACGATTAGCGGTGGATTGTGATGTTTCACATAATGCTGCTAACTGACGGCTACCAATATAAGGATTTTCCTGAACATTTAACAATACTTGTAGTTCTTTTTCTTCATTAGTTACTGGCTTGTTGACCACTTTACGTTTTGGATAATCAACAGTACCAGAAGAATCAAATCCTTGCATTAAGTTTTGAAAAGTATGGGTATTAGGCTGGCGTCGATCAGGATACTTCATTTTGTAAATTCTTTGAGCAAGAAGGCAATTTTTTTGAGTCTCTCCTATTGTATAAATCATATCTATTAACTCATTCTTTGGAAAATTCATTTTACAATATAAGATGAATGCAAAAGAAAACAAACTACACTACATAAAAACCAAAAGAAGCGATTGCGGTTATAAATTTGACACACAGAAAAATGTTCTTTTACATTGTTTTTGCCATGGCTACTATGATAATGAAGACTATTTCTGTAAAAAAGTATGGAAAATAAGAAAAACTGAAATATCTCAAAAACTATTATAAATAGGTATAGGATATATTGAACAAAACTTTTAGGGTTTTTATTACTCTATTAAATAACATGAAAATATACAGGGTGTACCATTTAAAAAAAAAAGATATTTATTCATTTAAACTTGTTCAAATTTGAGCCGATGTGTTCAACACCCTGTAGCTTTTATTGCAAATATTAGGTAAAAGTTATGTTAACTTGTCCTTGGCCTTGCTAAATTCCAAATTTGAATATATTTGTCACAAAATTGAAAACGTTATTTAGGATTGAATTGATGCTTGAAAATGTGACTTTTTTTCTTTAAACTTAATTATCTCAGAAACTATAAAGTTTTGTTGTAGTAAACCCTTAATAAAAAAGATTTAAAATTATAAGCTAAATCGAAAATACGATTCGTATATATGGTGTTCTATTTAAAAAAATACAACTTTATGCTGTCCTAGTTTTTTGGCTCACCCTGTAGAGTCCTAAATAAAAAATAAACTGTATCAAACAATAAATATAGTTTCTTTGTTAATTTCACCGAAAAGGCACAAACCTACTTCATCCAATCGTTGACTCACCCTGTACAGAAATCAACAAAGGCAAGTATGTGATGTGTTTAGTGTTTGACTTAACAACAGCGTTTGATATGGTAAACAGAGGGTTCTTATTGAGAAAACTCTTTAATTCGGATATGAGAGGAAATATCCTGAATCTTATTGATTTTTATATGTTCGATAGAAGTAGGTTTGTCCGATACCAAAAATGTGAATCAGATCACAGAAAAATCGCCTTAGGTATGCTTTGGAGCTTCTCTTGTTTATGCTAAAATTTAATGGTCTACCTAGATTCAAGAGTAGAGGGAAATTGGCTATGTTTGCTGATGATACCACGATAGCTATGTCTGCAGATGCCCCAGAAGAATTGATATTTGCGGCAGGAAGTGTGTGGTGAAGAGTTGTAGTATTGGTGTCAACTTAATCACCGACAGAGACTGGATATATAAATTTCAATATAAAAAGACCATCACTTGCAGAAGATAAAGTGACTTATAATATTGAAACCTCAACTAATGTTAAATTCTTAGGTACATGAACATATTTGTAAAAGATTAAATTCTGTCTGTTTTGCCATTTTGCAGATGAAATCATCTCTAGATTGAGCTGGGCTGCTGACTGTATATTATTCGCTGCCATACAGTCAGATATTAAGTAATATCATATCTTGGGGAATGGTACAGGAAATTAAACCAGTGTTTCTTGCTTACAAGTGTAATGCAGAGATTAATATTTGGTCTTAGAGAATTTGATTCGTGTAGGATTAGTTCTAATAAAAACAACACGTTAAATTTTATTCTATTTATATTTTTGGATGTGTTTTGTATATTAAACAAAATTATTCAGAGTTAAGACCCTTTGCCCAGGACACAGATATGTTCCACGAAATGGTAACTTTTATAATATACTTAAACATAGAACTTGCCTCTAAATTTAAAAACTCTAGTAAATTCAAAACAGAATTTAAAAAAATTGTTGTTCAACGACCATTTTATTCTTTTAATGAATCTTGAATCCTATAGGGCTAAAGTTTTCAACATTTTTCTTCTTGCGAACAACTTCTAAAAACCCAAAAAAATTGGTGAATCCCCTGGGTAATTTTTAGGAACAGTAAATGAAACAGTAAAATTGGTTTATTAGAATTTATTCTCCATATTTAATAACAGTTTATAAAGAAAAACTAAAACATAATTGTAAAACAGTATACTTATTTCCTACTCTGAACTATAAATCTATTAAGGAGTTATATTTAAAAACAATTTTTTAGGGAATTGTCTTAGGATAACCCAATAAGCTTGCTTCTTTTTCCAATGTCGCAGTGGCAGTTGCAGTGGCAGTTGCAGTGACAGTTGCAGTGGCAATTGCAGTGGTAATTACAGTGGCAGTGGCAGTTTTTTTTTGTAGAGGTGTAGAAATGCTTTTTACGCACTCTGTATGGGACTCGCGTCTCCAATCTAGAGAGCACCCTACCCACTAAAACCACACCCCTTAGGACACTACGGTTTTCCTCTTCGGAACTACCCTCGGGTATTACTTCAAAGAGGGTGTCTTAGTCATGATGTTCCAATATTTTTACTATCTTTCTGCCTGTCTAATATCCTTCTCCTTTCTTTCCATGATACCTCTAGCAAGTTGATTTATTGTTTTCCAACCATCCTCGTCCTGCAGCATCTTTTCCACGATATTTTGTGCGGTTATCTCCCCTATACTACTTTCGGCCGTCCTTCTATCCGTTTCCCATCTAATGCACTTAAAAAATGTATATTCGACAGTGTCTACTTCTCCACAATATATGCATTGGTCACCGCCACCTTAAAGCGATGCCTGTATGACTGAAAGCATCCGTGACCAGAGATTAGCTGGGTAAGATGATACGTCACATCCCCATGTTTTCTTTTAATCCATGGCTCCAGGTTTGGTATCAGCCTTTGTGTCCTTTATTTGTATTTTCCTGCCATTCTTTCTGCCACTTTCTGAGAGTTCTTTCTCTAGATATTTTTCTGTCAGTCCCTTCCTGTATAGAACTTCTCTCCTCCGCCAGTAGATAGATCGGCGGAGTTCTAGCGATAACCAGAATGGCTTTGGTTGATACGGTTCTATAGGCGCTCGCGATTCTTATTGCCGCTTTCCTTTGGACACTCAGCAGGATATTTCTATAAGTTGTCCGCTTCATAGCTCTTCCCCATATTTCTGCTCCATACAGGATAATGGACTCTGCAACAGTAAGGAGTATTCTCCTGTTTCTCTCTCTGGCTCCTCCGATGTTAGGCAGAATTCTACTTATATTCCCTATGGCGTTTGTTGCTTTTTTAGCAACACTTCTGATATGCTGTCCCATGGTCATATTTCTATCTAAGAGGACACCTAGGTATTTTATATATTCTTTGCTTTTAATTGTATTATTTTCTACCTTTACAACAACTTCCTTTACAGTGCGCCCACCCGCCAGAATAACTACCTCGGTTTTTTGTGGGGCTAAACTAAGTTGTTTTTGCCTGAGCCATTCCGTTACTCTTTCCAAGACTCCATTTGCTGATTCCTGTAGTCTGCACGCATCCTTCTCAACCACCGTTATTCCGATATCATCCGCATATCCAATAAGTTTCACCGTACGTGGAACTGGGATCCTCAATATGCCATCATAGTAGATGTTCCACAAGGTCGGACCCAGGACTGAGCCCTGAGGTACGCCGCATGTCATTCTCATTTTTCCATTTTCCCCAATGTTTAGCCATCTTTCCTCAAGGTAGCTTGCAATCATGTTATACAAATAGGAGGTAATGGGTCTTTTTCTCAATTCTTCTAGTATTCCAGCCCATGGAGCAGTGGCTGTGGTAGTGGCAGTGGCAGTGGCAGTGGCAGTGGCAGTGGCAGTGGCAGTGGCAGTGGCAGTGGCAGTGGCAGTGGCAGTGGCAGTGGCAGTGGCAGTGGCAGTGGCAGTGGCAGTTACAGTTACAGTGGCAGTGGCAGTGGCAATGGCAGTTACAGTTGCAGTTACAGTGGCAGTTGCAGTGTGTGTTACAGTGCCAGTGGCAGTTGCAGTGCCACGTTTAGAGGAAGAAATTCTGTGTTTTGTTTTGAAATTAAATTTTGCTTCAACTGGTTAGCTTCTTTGCAAACTCAATGGCAGACATTTTTTGACTCTCAATCTTTAAACTAACTTTATAGGCATGAAAAAAATGAGTTAGTGTTTTCAAAAAAACTATTTAAGATAGTAGGGTATTGTCGATGCCTAAAAAGTAAGAATCTGGTGCTTCATACATTTTTAAAACTCGTTTGACCATAGGCTTAAATACAAGCCATCTTTTTTTGCCGTTTCATAATATCCAAAATTGCATTGTCTCCACAAAACACCACAATTTTTTTGTTTATATCATATTCGTCAAAAACCTTAGTTAAGTACTTTACAATAATGTCGGATTTTTCGCCTGATTGTTCTGGAAAATCCAATAATTTAACCAGGCATCACTTATGTATCTCTCATTAAATTGCTTCGTTTGTTCCAAAATTTATCAATTCTACTAAAAAGTTTGCCAATCTCTAATCAGAGGCGGATCCAGTCTCTTTCTTTGAAAAGGGCGGCAACATCACAAGGGAAAAGAACAGATCAACCCCATTTGACAGAGAGTACAATATGACAAGCGAAAGCAAGTTGTCGATGGGGGGAGGGAAAGTTGGGTCCGCGCCTGTCTCTAATTGGATAACCGACTTTGAAAGCTTGCAGTGGCTTATCAGCTGACTGGCCGCCCCCCCCCCCCAGGAAAACTCCCTAGCTTCGCCAATGTATACAACTAACAAAACATTTTATGTCCCGACAGGTTCTCTAGAAATACCGGGACAATACATTTAAAAATGGTTCTATCTCGTTGAAACCGGGACGTATGGTCACTTTAAGTATACTCTAAAAAAATTTTCGTGATTTTGACTTGTCTTTACATTAAAATGAACAGCTTGGGGAACTTTCGCTTTCAGTTTCCGGCGCCGTCTTTTACAGGCGATAGCATAAGATCATCATCAAAGATTAAAATATAATCGCCAGTTGGAAAACTCTCCAAACTGAAAGAAAACTTCTCTCGGGCCGTATTTTAGCCGACTTAACAACACGGTGGGTGTAAATGCAGACGCGCTGTGGGTTTTATTTACAGTATATTACTCTGCCGCTTCGCACGAATATCGGAAGAGATGAGAACGAGAGAAAAAGGAGAAGAGGCGAAAGATCGAAGGGATCCGATGTTAAGTTGGTCCTGCCAGTGGCGGATTTCGACAGAATTGCAAACATTTTGAATGTGTTTCAGTCAATACGAAAATTAATCCTCCCGTCTAGCTATACAGGATGACTCCTGAAGGTCTGTACAATATGCTAGCGCAAATTCCTGATGATTAAATACGAGGAACAACCCCTTACAGATCAAGAAAATTACCACACAGAAATGATCATACTGCAAGACGCCCTAACAAAAAAAATGGTTAAAACAAACAACATATAGACAAGGCTCTAAAAAACAAACGCTGAAGAGCTGCAAAAATCTTATTCCTTATATCAGAGACAGCACAGACAAAATCTCAAAAATTTTCAAGACACAACATTGAAACCATTTTCACCGTAGACCGTAAAGTAAAGGATCTCCTGCCAATACCTAAAAAGAAATATTTCTAGAAAACCAGGGAGTGTACGAAATTCCATGCGACGAATGCAACTCATCTTACATTGGCCAAACCAATCGTAAAACAAGCAGCAGAAGAGACGAACGTGTAAACGCTGTCAAGCGAAAAACAATTTCTTCTGCACTGGCCCAACACTTAAAAAGCAGAGATGATGGCCAGTGATTGCCTAATACTTGGAAAAACCTGCTTACAAAACATCACATTATCAACATTAGTGGATAGTAAGGAAATAGATCACAACTTGGCAACACGACCCCAAACACTGGCGACAAGTCCGATATCACACAACAAGGCTCGCAACCTATATATTTGACAAATAATGCTAATCACGTGATTACTATTTTTTTAGTTAGTTTTTATCTCGATCGAAGCAGAAATTGTTGCCAAAGTCAAATTTTGAATAAAGCTAGTAATAAAAAAATTTCCATATGATGCGGACTTTATATATATATATATATATATATATATATATATATATATATATATATATATATATATATATATCATTGAAAAGTTCTTAGTAAGTGAAATGCAACCGTCTATGAATATATGGGGTGTTCCCAATAACAGAAATTTGATTTGTATCTAAAAACAGTAGTACTTAAAGAAAAACTAACGACGCCACTAAATTTTATGTGAAAAACTTTATTTGATTCAATATTGATCTTTTCGATAACTAAAAAGATAATCGAAATACGAGGAGTGTCCCAAAATGGCAAATTTTCAAAAAACCCCTGTATCTAAAAAACTAAGTGTGCTGTAAAAATTCTGGCTGCAGCATCTTTCGTTTCACGCAAAAATAGCACCCGCATCCCGATAACTTTAAAAATAAAGGAGTTACCCGGCAGAAACAACGAACTCCAGACACCCTGTATGAATTTTTTTATATTAAGCATTTCATTTTTTAGTTGTTTTATAACTTTACCGACATCATTACTATCTATTTCAACGTTTTCTCCTTATATGTTAATTATAGCTGTTTCTTCAATATACTGAACCCTCTTCCCAGTTAGCAATTCCTGATAATGCATAATCCAGATATTATTTCGATAGATGCCGTTTCCCGTCCTGAAAAATTATTTTCCTCTCGATACTTGTAGTACTGATACGTTGAGAATTTATATACACTTAACAACATTCATAGTAATAATTGTGATGTGTTGACATTTTTTTCATAATATCGTAACTTTAATTTAAGGAAAGTAAAATAATACCACGTACAAAACCAAAATTTGTATTAAAAAAATTCAACTCCAAATTGGATAAAGAAAGTGTTAATGCAATCTATACTTAAAAGCTAATTTATCTAAAGAAAACAACATTTATTAAGATAGTTTATATAAAAAAAAAGTTTGTAAATTTAAGAATGGGATTCTTACATTAATATAATAATTTTTAAATTAAATATTTTTATAAAAATTACGTATCTGTTTGAGAATTTGGCAAAAAACTTTCCTAGTGTTGAATTGTGCAAATGGCAATCAATCACAGCTTCTCTCTACTTTGACAGGGGATTTTCACGACACAAATTTTCTTACTACTTGAGCTAAAATCTAGAATTTTGTTTTATTTACTTAAAATAATAAGTAATTTTTTTTTCATTAATAACATATTCAAACAAAAAGTTACCGTTTTATTTTTAGCTAAAGCAAATACAAAACAATAAAATTTATGTAATCTCTTGATGTGCTTAATAATATTGAATTATTTCATATTATACGCAATCATTTCCATTTTCATGTGGCATATAATTTTTTAAATATATAATCATTTTAAATTATAACAGCATACCTGCTTCGATGCTTTTCTTAGACAGTTTATTTGTAGGAAACAAATCAAAAAAAACTTTTTGCTCAACTCTTGTATACAGTATTTCAAGAAAAATGCTCTGAACAGACTTACTCATTTGGTATAAAATAATTGTGATCAAGATTTTGTCTTTTGAAAAACTGAAATATTAATAACATTTACGAATTTTTATATATAATATCCATAAGATTAAACTTGTTACCCTTACCAAAAAAAAACTTTAAAATTCACGTTTCTTTTTAAAATTTCTAGCAAAACATTACCACAAAATGTATAAAACAAGCAAGAAGAAAGTCAAATAGTCCATGGGAACCAGATCAAAAAAGAGCTGTTTTGTTAACAAAAATGTAACATTGTTTTTTTTGCTGGAATGTGTTCATTTCGGCATCCTATAAAACATATCTCTGCAAGACCTGTGCAAAAAAAATGGCGGACTAAAAATGGTCATTATTTTCGGTTTTTTGAATTTATCTCGAAAAGGTTGTAGAGAATTAAAAGACCCATCGATTCATATAATATAAGTTATAGGTGGCGCCACTAGTTATCGAGATATATTTTTTTTTCGACAGAATTTACGGTTTTTGTTTTTTCTTAAAAAAAAAGGAATTTATTAACAAATTGCCGATTTAAAATTTAACATAAATATGGGTATTATTATTATAGAACAGTATGTCAAACCTGTAATCTGTGAATTTTTTATTTTAGGGAAATTCGATCTCAAAGATACAATACTTAATTTTATTTAAATTTGTTTGTATTGTTTTATATTTTGAAGACCTATTAAAAAAAATTTTTTTTCAATCGTGGGCCGATAAATTTTGCAAAAACCAATTTTTGCACCAAAAAATTTGCGATAACTTTTCACCAGATGAAAAATCTCAAAAAAAAAAAATTAATTTTGGATGAAAAAAACGTTTTTTTTTTCAAAAATTCATAATGGCGTGGCAAATTAATATTAACGACTCAAATTTGCAGAAGATGCTTTTTAATACTTGTACTTTACCTGGAAACGGAAACACCAGACGAATGGCATAATAGCATCACCATACCTATATTTAAGAAAGGACTAAAAACCTGCCCACAAAACTATAGAGGAATAACTCTCTTAAACACAGTAATGAAACTTTTCACGAGTATTCTCAAGGACAAACTGGAAACACAAATTAAGAATGCTGAGGAACAACAGGGCTTCACAAAGGGACGGTCAATAACAGACGCAGTGTTTATAATAAAACAAATAAAAGAAAAGGCTACAGAGTACAGTATGCCAGCGTATATCTGCTTCATTGACCTAACAATGGCGTTTGACAGAGTCCGATTGGGAGACATTCTACATATATTAATGGAAAATAAGGCACCAGCGAACATAACGAAGATAATCCATAACCTAAATAACAATAACGTAACAAAGGTCAAGGCAGGAGATCAATTCACTGAAAATATCCCAACACTGGGAGGAATTAGACAGGGTGACAGTCTGAGTCCTTTTTTGTTTAATCTCCTCATGAATAAAATCATAAACAAGGTAACATGTCTCAATCTCGGATACAGACTGGGCAACAAAAGAGTGGGTTTGGTGTGCTACGCCGATGATGTAGCAATTATTGCTGAATCAGAAAACGATCTACAGAGACAACTCTTCCAGTTTTTCCAAGTAAGCCGCCAACTCAATATGAACATTTCTATCAGCAAAACCAAATGCATGACAATCGCAAAGGATCCACTCAGATGTAAGCTGGTGGTGGAGGACAATCCCATAGAGCAGGTGATGGAATTCAGATACCTAGGCATAGACATATCAAGCACCCACGGCCCAGTTAAAGACCTAAGGAGCCAGATTAACAAAGCATCCGCACTATCAGGATGCCTACGAGATATAGTCTGGTCAAACTCGTACATGCGCAAAGATAGCAAAATTAGAATCTACAAGACTTGTATCAGACCCATCATGACATACGGCACGGAAGTCCGTGAGGACACTAACAAGACGAAACACATGCTAAGGGTGGCCGAAATGAAAACACTGAGAACAATAGTGGGGAAAACAAGAAGAGACAGAGTAAGAAACACAGATATCAGAGAACAATGCGGGATACAAGACATTGTGAGATGGGGAAGACAACGTAAGAGGCAGTGGTACAACCATGTAAGACGGATGGACGAGAACAGACTTCCGAAAATAGTCCTAGAAAATAACCCGCCCGGCTCAAGACCTCCCGGGAGGCCCCCTAAAAGGTGGAAAGATAGTTGGCAATCTACCTCTCAGGAAAAGATGCAGAGGCAGCTTCAGAATTAACAGATCGACAGATCTCCAAGAAGTAGAAGAAGAAGAAGAAGACTTTACCTGTGAATTTTTTGGATCCAAGAAAAACACTTCCATACGATCTGTGAACCTTCGAAAGTTGGGCCGATTCTAATCGAAAATAGCTGCTGCTGGCCGCTGTCGGCGGGTTGCCATAGTTCAGGCGCAATGTTCATTGGCGCTTCAAGGAAACTTATGCATCGCAAGTAATATTTATAATATTGATGTTGTTTTATTAATTTATATGATAGTAACAATTTGTTTGGTCATATAAGTTATTGATTTGTTTATTAACAAAATTTTTACAAAAAATTATAGAGAAAGTCATACAAATATTCAATTATATATTACATATTCTACTGATTTTTTCCTCTATATTATTATTATATTTTTAAATGATTTGCTTATAGAAATTATCGTAAAAATTTTGTTAATAAACTATTAGGTAATAATAATATAAAGGAAAAAAGAACAGTATAATATGTAATATATAATTGAATATTTGTATGATTTTTACTATAATTTTTTGTAAAAATTTTGTTAATAAACTGTTAGATAATAATAATATAAAGGAAAAACAGTAGAATATGTAATACATAATTGAATATTTGTGTGATTTTCTCTATAATTTTTTGTAAAAATTTTGTTAATAAACAAATTAATAACTAATATGATTAAACAAATTGTTACTATCATATAAATTCATAAGACAACATCAATATTAAAAATATTACTTGTGATGCATCAGTTTCCTTGAAGCGCCAATGAATAATGCGCCTGAACTATGGCAGCACGCCGACAGCGGCCTGCAGCAGCTATTTTCGATTAGATTTGGTTCAGTTTTCGAAGGTTCACAGATCGTATGAAAGTGTATTTCTTGGATCCAAAAAATTCATGGGTAAAGTACAAGTATTAAAAAGCATGGTCTGCAAATTTGAGCCCTTAATAATGATTTGCCACGCCAGTATGAATTTTTGAAAAAAAAAACTTTTTTTTCATCCAAAATTAAATTTTCTTTTTGGGATCGAAAATGATACATCTAAATCCAATGCATGCATTAAAAAATTTTCCATTTGGTGAAAAGTTATCGCAATTTTTTTAGTGCAAAAATTGGTTTTTGCAAAATTTGTCGGCCCACGATTGAATTTTTTTTTTTATAGATCTTCAAAATATAAAAAAATACAAATAATTTCCATTAAAACTGAGCATTGTATCTTAATTAAGAAAGCGGAAAATTGAGGTTGAATTTTTCACTTTGACATCGAATTTCTCGGAAAATAAAAAACTCACAGATTCCGGGTTTGATATACTTTTTTATAATGATAATACCTATATTTATGTTAAATTTTAAATCGTCAATTTGTTAATAAATGTCTTGTTTTTAAACAAAAACCGTAAACTCTATCGAAAAAAAATATATCTCGATAACTAGTGGCGCCACCTATAACTTGTATTATATGAATCGATAGGTTTTTTAATTCTCTACAACTTTTGTTTGAAATATTTTTCGACACAACATTTACTGTTCGAAATAAACTCAAAAAACCGAAAATCATGACCATTTTTGGTCCGCCATTTTTTTTGCACAGGTCTTTCCGAGTTACCATCGAGATATGTTTTTTAGGATGCCGTAATGAACACAGTCTATTTTCCATGGAGTAAAAATGAAAAGTATTCAGTCAATATCAAGAATAAACTTTCACCAAAATAATAACATTTTTAGTTTTGTATTTTAAATTTGTGATTTAGACTAAAGAAAATTTATTCCTAAAAATGAAACAAAAACAAATTTTTTCAAATCACATTTGACGGTAAAACCGATAAAGGCCGATTTAATTTTGAATGGCCGCATTATTTTAAATAATTTACCGCATCTGTTTACACGGTAGTATGCCGTGTTTAATGACTAAGCGTGGTACAATGATAAGTAATTTATTTGGTTAAAAATTAGTACCAATCATCTAAAAAAATATCGTCACATACCGTAAGGATACTAGTCATAAAAAATAATTTAATTTCCACACATTGTCGCAGATTAGTAGGTAAATTATTCTTATTTTTCTCACCACTAAAATTTCCAATTTTGTTTTTTAATATAATTTCCCTTTATCTCACCGCATTTGTATCACCTCATCAGCAAAAAATTATTCCTGCAAAATTCCAAAATAAGCATGAATCTGCTCTTTCATCTAATTGACGTCTGCAATATATTTCTGGGGGCTTTTTCAAGCTTCTGAATAAAAAGACAAAGAGTCAAATCTGGAGTCCACATCGAATAGTCCAACTCAAAGATGTGACATTCATAAAAGATGATTTGAACTTGGCTCTTTTATGAACTCACTGGTTCTCTTGAAAAAGAAAGCATTATCTATGATACTAAGCAGGATATTTGTATTCAATTATTACACTTATATTTTTGTTAATATAGTAGATAACTGTGGATAATGTATTGCCTTTCGGTACTTAAAAAACTCCTACTTGCTCCCAAAATACGGTAACCAAACACTCCCAGCTGAAAATTGTGTGCGCGCATTGTTTAAAGATGAAGCTCCTTTTTTATTGCAAAACACTTCTTAAAACACAAAATACTTGAAATCACACAAGTAAATTTTTTCTGGTATTCCTCGTAAACAGATTTAAACGACTACTTTGTAAATAATTTACTAACCAATAAGTGTAACCCGACACTGAGCATGACCTATTAAGAATGACAGTTTGAATTGTCAACGCACCGCTAACTATAGATTACAAAAACAAAATAAATTCGTCATGTGATAACAGCACTTACCAATAATTATGAACATGCAAGTAAAAAAACGCTTTTACGAGTCATCACATATCAGGCGCTCAAGCAAAGTTCACCAAGATTTTGAAACTGTATGAACAGCATGTGCATTATCATTTAAAATAATATGATTTACTATTTTTTGAAAATTTTGTGATTTCATGGTATTATAACTTAATTCTTCCTTGTTTAGGGTTAAAGTTTGGGGGCATATGATTTCAATTAACACAAATACAGAAATGAAACAAAATTACAGTAGGATAGTATAACTATTCTATTGAGAGATGAATCATTGATAACTAAAAGTGAATTAAATTCCACAGTGTCCCTGGTGCGGGGGTTCGGTTTTTATGCAGGTGTTATTATGATGGTTGCTTTTAGGGCATTGGATGTATTTTCTTTCGTCTTCTGGGTTTTGATTCTCGGTTGATATTAGTCAATGCAGTCTGTATAGTATAATGTAGATTTCTTTTTGCAATTTGGTGATGAGAATCTTTATCATAGATGATTCTCTTTTTTCTGTATCTAGTTTTAATCTGTCAATTTCTAGTGGTGAATATTTCATTGCTTCAAAATCTTTTACAACGTAAATGGGTATCATTACTATGTATTACTTTAATAAGATGTCTTTCTTCTGGGGGAAAGTAAGTATGGAATTCTATTTCCTGTTCTTCTAGATATTGGGTGAGTTTACTATGGTCATCTTCTGTGGCAAGCGACACTTCAATTTTTAGTTTGCCTTAATGTTTTGATTTGTATTTCTGTTTATATTTAATTCTATTTGTTGGTGTCTCATATATAACTGAGACAATATGGCTTTCTTGTTGTTTTGGGTGGATCTATTTTTAGTTCTGGTAGAGCCGTTGTTAATGGCAATGCTAGAAATTCTGAGATTTCCATATGTTCTAAGTATCTTGTTTCTTCTTGGTCAGAATAAAAGTCTGCTTGGGCATCTATCTCTGATTGCAAAGATAAATTAGTTTGAGTTGGTATTTCTACTCGCTTGTATAACTTTTTGCACGGTGTAGTTCTATAATCAGTTCTACTATTTTGTTATTGCTTTTTGTCAGTTCTAATTTTGCTTTTTCAAGTTATGCTGTGATATTGGCACTTTGTAACTTTAGGTCTATGCATTCTATAAACTTTTTGTTGAATTATTTTTCTTTCTGGTTAATGAGTAATGAGTAATGAGTAATGAGTAATGAGTAATGAGTAATGAGTTGAGTAATGAGTAATGAGTAATGAGTAATGAGTAATGAGTAATGAGTAATGAGTAATGAGTAATGAGTAATGAGTAATGAGTAATGAGTAATGAGTAATGAGTAATGAGTAATGAGTAATGAGTAATGAGTAATGAGTAATGAGTAATGAGTAATGAGTTACAGGTTTTTTTTTTAATGTTTCAGGATAAAACTTATAAGAATATTTGTTTTTTTATATCCAAGCCTCCCAATATTTCCACTCCACATTATCTGTATTAAACAATAAAATTAAATGAGAGTAAATAGCGCAATTTTTACATCTCTTGTTTTACGGCAAAACAATTTAATAACCAACTATATTTTTAACAAAGTTTTTATTATTTAAAATCAACAGACTTACAAGATAAAATAATCTGACTAACAGATTCGCCACTTATTTGTTTTCCTTTTAATAAATATTTAGCTGAATCTCTGTAACCTTCCATTATTAAACTAATTCAATTAATAATACGAACAACAATAATATTGAAATTAGCGCAACGTATGTTTATTTAAAATTCCCTACATCTCTGTGAATTTATTTCACCAATGATACCATGAATATAGAAACTACCTATATTAAGTAAAGTATTCACTCGGTATTTTAAATATTTTTAAGTGGCTTCCGTACTTTGCAGTGCCGTAGATAGGAGGCATCAAAGGGATCAACCTTCAACCCCATGAGAGAGAAAGATATATATTTTATTGACGCATCGACAATTGAAGCCTTTTAACGTCTATTCAGGTTAGTTTACTCTATTATCTGTTTATTAATATATGCATACATATGTATACTCAACACATGCACTTACACATACATTTATGTATTTTTTTTTTCATATTTTACTAAGTAGTTGGATGTCATTTAGGAATGAAAGGAGCATGTTTATTGGGTTACCTGATATATTGAACTTATTAAGTTTGGATTGGTAATTATGGCAATCAAAGAGAATATGTCCGATTCGTAGCCTAGTAAGTAAAGGGTGTTTTTTATAGAGGTATAAAACTTTAAGTTGGCAACACTTTTTTAACTCGAGGCCATTTTGTCAGCTGTCAAATGATTTATGTTTAGTTTGGTTTGGCATTTCAACATGAATAGACTGACGCCTGAACAACGCTTCCAAATTGTGCAAATTTATTTTGAAAATCATGGTTTTATTCGAAATACGTATCGCGCACTACGTCCATTTTACGGTTAACATAATCGTCCATCAGAGCAATTAATTCGATTAACTATGGAACGTTTTCGCACCACGTTTAATCTAAATGATAATACGCATTCACAGAGACGTCGTACAGTGCGTACAGAAGAAGTCATTGCTGCTGTAGAGCATAGCGTAGAGGAAGACCCGAATCAGTCTATCCGCCATCGTGCACAGGAATTGAATATGTGTTCATTCACTTTATGGAAGATTTTGCGGAAAGATCTTGGTTTGCGTGCTTACAAAATCCAACTCGTGCAAGAATTGAAGCCACACGATCACCTAGCAAGGCGTAGATTCGGTGAATGGGTCCAAAACAAGATTGCCGTTGATCCCAATTTTCACAAACGAATTTTGTTTTGCGATGAAGCTCACTTTTGTTTGAATGGATACGTCAAAAAACAAAACTGCCGTATTTGGAGTGATGATAATCCTCAAGTGTATGTTGAGACACCGTTACATCCAGAAAAACTAACTGTTTGGTGTGCTTTATGGGCTGGTGGAATCATTGGTCCGTACTTCTTTGAAAACGATGCTGGTCAGAACGTTATAGTCAATGATGGCCGCTATAGAGCCATGATTACTGACTTTTTCGTTCGTCAATTGAACAACCATGATGTGCAGGAGCTGTGGTTTCAACAAGACGGCGCAACATGTCACACAGCTCGTGCCACAATTGATTTATTGAAGAAAACGTTTGGTAACCGCATAGTTTCCCGTTTCGGACCCGTGAATTGGCCTCCAAGATCGTGCGACTTAACGCCGCTAGACTCTTTTCTGTGGGGATATGTGAAGTCGCTAGTCTACGCCGATAAGCCCGAAACCATTGATCACTTGGAGGACAACATTCGCCGCGTTATTGCCGATGTACGGCCACATCGAAAATTGGACCTCCAGATTAGACTACGTCCGAGCCAGCCGTGGCAGTCATATGCCAGAAGTCATATTTAAATTATAATGCCAGAAGGTTATCTTTCGAATACAGTAAATTTCATGTCAATTTAAAAAATTCATCTTTGTTTTATTCCATTTAAAAGTTCTATACCTCTATAAAAAACACCCTTTATAACAGATTCTTACCTTGTTAGAGAAGAGTATGAGGAGTTTACAAAGTAAGAGTGTTTTATGGTGTGCAATTTGTTATCGTCCAAGGTTAGATCCCATTCAAGCTGAGCTCGATTATGGAAAAGTTTATTGATGTAAGTTTTAATATCCTTAATGTAGAAGATTTGATCTATAAGGGGGGGATTAGGGGGGTGTTTAGCAAGGAAGTCAGCTTTTTCATTGCCTGGTATTCCCATATATCTAGGGGTCCACAGAAGGATGATATATTTATTGTCTATGAATCCCCTCTCATGTAGATACTCAGTTTCCCCAGACAAGGTGTGTTTTGGGTAGTATGAAGAGATATTCTGGATAGAGTTAAGTGAATCAGTAGCAATTACCCATTTTTTCTACGGAGATGACATAATATCTTTGAAGGCTCTGTAAATGGCGTATAATTCAGCTGTTAGTATACTGGTTGTTTTATGCATTTGAAAAATTTCTTCTACATTGGAGGAGTAATATGCTGCAATGGTCTGAGTGGCAGTTTTGGATCCATCAGTGTAGATGACATTGAATTTATCATATGCAGTTTGAAGCAAGAGGTTGGCAGTTTTCCTGATTAAGAGAGGGGGGTTATTCAATTTATGATATTTATTGAGCATTAGATCGCATTTAATTGGGGACATATTCCATGGAGGAAAAGTATAACCGTTATTTTGTGGTTTGAAGCATAGAGGCAATTTGTAGGCGTTCCTTGAGTTTGTTATATCTTAGGCTGGAGCTAGGAGGGTAATTACTGAAAGAATTTATCCAAGAGAAGTAATTTCTATGAAACCGTTTTGATATAGTAAAGGAAATTTTAAATAGCAGAGAGTGAGCATAATTTAAAAGTTGTATATCTCTGATATAGTTTATGGGCAAGATTTCAGCTTCGCACATAATGCTGGAAATTGGGCTAGTGTGGTAGGCGCCTGTAGCCAGCCGAACACTTGTGTTATGTATGGGATTTAACTTAGAAAGATAAGATGGAGGGGCGGAGTTTGGTCACTTCATTATTTTACATTCAAAGAAAAAGTGGAAAACATAGAAATTTTTTAAGTTTTGTTGCCTTTAAACAGGGAATACAGCAGGAGTGATCTGTATATGATCATACTGCGGGTGCTTTGATGTTGCTACCATTGTGTGTGAGGCGCATATATCTTGACCTCGTTCTACTTTATAAGATTGTTGTACTCATTCTCCTAAACTACTCAATAATATTGGATTATCGGTTCCTCAAAGAGCTTTTAGAGCCCACGATTTGTTTGAAGTGATATATCACCGAACGAATTATGGCATTAACCGTCCTATTTCTCGAATGTGTAGGGAAATGAATTCAGTTCTTACCGAGATTAATATTTTCCATTTGCCAGTTAAAGTCTTTAAATTAAAAATTTTGCAATTTTTGAAAAAATAATTAATATTGTCAACTGTCAATACTTCTCTTTTGAAGCACTTAATGCATTCTTAGATTTGCAAGTTTCTTAATTCTGATTCTGTTTTAAATAGTGTTCGTATTTTTTATTTTTGAAATGGATTCTATTTATTTGATCCGTTAATATACTATTATATATATATATATATATATATATATATATATATATATATATATATATATATATATTAATAACTAATAAATATTGGAGACAGAGCTAACGTCGAAAATTATCGTGGAATTTCGAAATTTTCACTATTTAGTAAGATATTTGAGGGTGTTGTTTACCAAAAGATGTGTCCTCTTTTTAGGCATGTGGCATATAAATAAATATATATATATATATATATATATATATATATATATATATATATATATATATATATATATATATATATACCAAATTTGAAGCCCTTATCTCGGGCTGAAAGGCTTTTTTTTTGTGGCCAATTTCCCCTCTCAGTAATTTTTTAAGATTTTACACAGAGAGGAAGGAGTTTTTGGCCCCCAGGGAAGTAGAATTTAGTAAATACTGTTTGACGTGAGATTATAAGCCTAAGTAGTCTGCGTACTAAGCAAATTTAACCAGCAGCTTTTTTTCCTGTTAAATCTTAAATGGAAGGTAGTTATCCCGAATTTATAACGAATATAAAAATTAATTTCGTAAAATTCAAAATAGCAGATTACTGTACCATACTAAATATTTTTGTGGTATAATTTCATTTAAAACTGGTATTTAGAGAATTCTCAGAATCAGAGACTTTTCGGTTGTTCAATTTAGAGTGTCTACGACGCTGAATAAAATGAATACTTTTTTGCGACCGTAGAAATTCAACTGAATTCAAAACTAAAAATGCAAAAAAAAAATTGAATAGACTCCTAAAAAGCTCTAAAAAACGAAAGATAACAATAGAAATTCTTATACGAAATTTATGTTCTTGAAGGCGGCGCCAAATTATTACTAAATAAAACAAATATCTACTATCGCATGTGAATCACGTTATATCAGATATTAATTTGGCGCCCACTTCAAAAATTTCCATTTCTAATAACAATTGAAATTAGTTTTTGCTTTTTAGCGCATTTTTAGACGTCGGTCCAATTCTTTTGTAAAAACGTTTATATCATAAGTTGCAGCGTCTCCCTTTTTACAAGGTACGGCAACGGATGCGTACGGTAGCTCAACATGTCGGAGGCTAAGTTCGTATCTCTTTTAGAGATAGTTGTGCTCTGCTTTGATTACCCAATAGGCGCCACTTGTTTTACATTATCTGTGTTACTTACCTACTGATGAAACAGGAAAACACTTAGGTATGAGGAATGTTTTTAATTTATTGACTGCTGGTGTATAGCTCCATAATGAAACGACTTACTTAAAACAAAATATAGATTCCATTTTATTCCAAAAAAAATTATTATGTACATAAATTAGAATGGTACCTACAATTTTTTTATACTCTTTCTTGATAACTATTGTTGTTACCTCGTTTTTAAAAGGTTATATAAAATTTGGCCGCAAACGTTCTAGAACCTTTATTGCCAATAACGTTTTATAAAGAAAGTTATCAAAAAGTTCTTACATGTTATTATATCAAATGAAAATATATTTATATTGTTTTGTTTGCATGTAAAAAAATTGATGTAGAGCTCCAATTCTATAAATTAAAGTTTTCTCCTACCTGGTCTATGCTATGGTACCTCTCACTTCTATTTATTTGATCCAGCGCTGTTGCTAGGATTCCTGTTGTTGTTGTGGATGAATGGGGGCTTCACAGGGCCACTTCCAACTCACCAACCAAACGCAGGGTAAGGGTTAAAATCGTCGTGGTAACACGGTCAGAAAAACTAGGGCCGGAACCATCAGAAAGCCTTGACAGTAATATCAAAATGGAAATCACAGTAAAAAGAATGAGATGAAGCCAAAGATGAAAAAGACTTGCTTCAGATAGCCCTGAAATAAAATGTTCTTTTTACTACATGTTCGTAAAGATAAGGGGCAAAATCTTACCTCATTGATTAGTGGACTTTAAAAAAAACACTTGACCGTCTGCCCTTTCAAAGCTAATGGCAGGATTGGTCTACTGCCTTCGACGGTTCAACAGTAAAGGGAACGAAAATGAAAATCTCTCTTGCAACCAGGATACCTATTCTCGTTCTTGAGAGAACGATCACTTGATGGAAAGTGGGCGTGGTTCTCACGAAAAAGTATGAAACCGTATTCTGGGTAGCTTTTCTCGTTCTCGAGAGAACGATCATCTTGAAGGAAAGGGGCCATGGTTCTCACGAAAAAGTAAGAAACCGTATTCTGAATACGTTTTCGTACTTTTTCGTGAGAACCACGCCCACTTTCCATCAAGATGATCGTTCTCTCAAGAACGAGAATAGGTACCCAGACGTGACAAATCTTAGGGATATTTGTAGTTACTTTTGCCAACTTTATTCTCAACCTGGAGCACTCTAACCTAGTTCCGAACTTACAATGATTACCAGGTAATACATCAAATATTGGCAAACCATGGAAAATTATCAAAAAGAAAATTATGATCAAACAGTCCAAAGTTACTAATCAAGATTAAAACAAAGTTCAAAAAAATTGCTACAAATTCCATGCATACTCAACCTTAAATGATCGGTAACTACATACCGTGCTCGTGTCAACGAATCGGTTATACATCCACAACAAATGCTAACTGAACTATATTACCGACTATAACCTTATATTTTTAATACTGAAATGGAATGTAAACAAATAAGAATTTATTAAAAATAAAATATTTTACGACTTTTAAATTCAAACCAAATAATGTGATAGATAAACTACAGCAATTTACAAACTCTGTTAAGAAGAAAGAGTGATAAGTTGCAAGACCAAAAGAGTTGTGAACCAAAAAAAAACAAATTCCATGTTTACTATTTTAAATTACGGGATAAATAACTATATTTAATCAGGTAAAAACATACAAATTATATCATATTACTAAAAACATGTAGCATTGATGCAAACTGGTAAATTTAAATGCTACAATATATATATATATATATATATATATATATATATATATATATATATATATATATATATATATATATATTAAATTGCTAATTTACTAAATTATGTACCTATTAGAAAAATTGATACAAAAACCATTTTCAATTAAACACCAGACCCGCCACTGGGCTTTCCTCTTTGCTCGGAAAGACCGGTTAAGGCCTTTTTTCTTGAATCAATGAAAATACCGAGAAAGGCGAGGTCACATGCAGACGTACGATAATTTTTTATTATTTTAAATCATCAAATTACGATAAAAATGAAGAGTTATACTCTTTAACCCAGCTAGGAAGTTTATTTTTGTTTACTACTTTTAAGAGGCATTCGTTCGAAATTTTAGAATACGTGAATTGAGTGTCCGCTCTATATTCAGACAATTCCAAAAAATATATAAAGGAAAAACAATCATTTCTTCTAAACTGTTTAGTTTCAAGTTCATAAATTTTTCCAAATGTTTTGAGATCGTTGGCACAGTTCTTGTCCTGCTAGTGTATTCTTTTTAAAATAAACAGAACCAGGAAAATGTATCATCTGATTAATGGCATTTTTAGTTTTAATTAATTGAAAAAGAAGTTATTCATCTTTATGAACTAGTCCATGTTTTTCCAATTCCCGTTCGAATTTCATCTATGAGGTCGTTGTTGTTATTAACAGTTGGTCCTAAGTAGTTCATGTTAATTCCATATTTATTTCCATTTAGTATTTTTTTATATTATCATGAATTTGGTTTCTTTTACATTATGTCTCAATTCTTTTTCTTCACTGGCAGCAACTACTCTACCTAAAATATTTTGCAAGTAATTCCAAGAGGCTGCTATTATGATACTGTCATCTACTCATCCGATATTATTAATTTGTTCTTAGGAGTTCTTCATGATCTCCTGAATACAAGTTAAACAGCAAGAACGACAGCGCACATCTCTGTCCCACATCTCTCTAAATTTGCACTTCGTCTCTTGTGCTGTTTTTGACAGGCACCGATTCTCTCTGATCTCTGTAGAGATTGATTATTATTCTTATATCTAGGATATCCAAGTGTTTCGTCTCAAGTATCGCTACGAGTGTCGAAAGCCTTATTATAATCCACAAAGCAGACATAAATATCATTTTACATCGAGACATATCTGAGTCAGAATGTTAAAGGCAAACAGGTCTTCGTAAGTTCCAAAACTGTTGCGAAATCCGACCAGTGTGTCTGCTATTTCTGTTCCTAGTTTCTTAAAAACTTTGTTATGGATTATTTAGAGAAACTTTTTTAACGTAAGATTCATCAAGCTGATTGTGCTTCATTGCTTTGCACGTTTCTCTTTGGGAATGATAACAAAAGTAGTAACTAGCCAATTTTGTAGGATAATGCCATGTTATAGACCTTGTTGAATAACTCTACCAGTAAGTGGATTTGATCTTCTTTTATCAGTTTTAGGATCTGGTAATTTATCGGAACCAGATGATTTTTTTTATGTTTTGATGACTTGATGACTTGAATTACTCCCTCTGTTGTTACATCTGAGCTTATTTCCTGTTGCAAAGTGTTGAAGTACACCAATTATATCCTTCGCGTTCAAAAAATTCTACATATTTCTTTCATAACGTAAGTTTTTCTTTTAAATCTATCATGTTTTCTTGTTGATGTATAAGAGTATTTGTTTTTTTTTCTGTACCTGCCATGTGTCCTTTCTTTGATCTTTTAAAGGAGATTAAAGGAGTCATACTTGGAAAACAGACTTTCGATCTTCTAATATTTCTCTTCGAGCCATTTTCTTTTCACTTGTCGGATTTATCTCTTAATCTTGGTGTTGATTTGTTTATATTCTTCTTCGTTTTGACACCTAAGAGCTCTTCTGAAATCGATAAGTGATAAAATTTTATCAGTCATCCATCCCTTTTCTTTCTATCACTTTCCTTTTTTGCATTCTAACCATGGCTGGTTGTAGCAGAGCCTGCCTTAATTGTGCCCCAATATGTGTCAATATCAAAATTTCCTGTGTCCTTTTACGTCTTAATTTCTTTTAGATTTAACTCAATGGTTTATTCTTCTTGTTGTTTAACTATTTGTTCGCTTAAGTGACTGACTTCTATTAATTATTTTTATGTTGGCTTTTCACTGTAGTAGGAATGGAATAGTAAGTTTAACATATATATATATATATATATATATATATATATATATATATATATATATATATATATATATATACATATATATATATATATATATATATATATATATTTGAAGCCCTTTTCTCGGGCTGAAGGGCTATTTTTTTTGCGGCCATATCCCCCTATGAGCAATTTCTTAAAATTTTACACAGGGAGGAGTTTATGGCCCCTAGGGAAATAGAATATGATAAAAACTGATTGACATGAGATCCTAAGCCTAACTAGTACTACGCGCTATTAACAACTCGAGAGCAAGCAAGAATGGCGTCACACATCTCTACGAAAACCGTTAAAAATTTCGCACATAGCTGTCTGCAGGAAAATTTATTCTGACTCGTTTTGAAATCTTAGAGGAGTAATTTTGAAGGACTACGTGCCTGTACCAATTACTCGGAATTCCTGAAAAGTCCTCTCAAGCCTGATATTGAAACCATAAAGCACAGATTTCTGAATTGTGGCATTATTTTGCAGTATGACAAGTCTCAATTTTGTTTTAGAAAATCAAGTCAAAACGTCAAAAAATTTCAAATTTATATAATTTTCTCCTCTCTCGTATATATATATATATATATATATATATATATATATATATATATATATATATTGCGCACCCCGCACAAAATATTTGCCCGGTTATTAAAAATAAAATTTAGGAAAGTTTGTTATTATTTATTTATGAATTTATTCTTTTAAATTTGCAAAATATTGCCAAAATTTAATTAAAAATTAGTATTTATTTGTTGAGCGCCAAGTAAAAAATCATTATAATAAATTATAACTATTCTTTACCAATTTTTAAATATTTTCAATTTTCAAATTATCAATATAGATGTGTAAATTGACTCCTTCTCAGGTGGGTTCAAATACCAATCAGATAATCAATACACGGAATGATTAAAACACAAATATAAATTTTGTTTAACAATATAAGCAAATGGCACAATATTATTAATAAATATTTGATGAAATTAAATGGTCAATTGGCAACGTTTTTAGTTTCGCAATCATCTACTAGATAGCTATAGTGCAGTTTAAGATGGAAAGCGTCCTTATTTCTTAAAAATGATATTATTTTAAACAAATTATCGTGTGCTGTGTTGTGATTCAAGTAGTTAATATAGTTACACACCTAATATTGATGATGATAAATATTATTATTGTTCTAACAGGTTAGTATAGCAAAATATAATTTATTAATTTAGTTATTTTTATTTTAAGAAAAGTTAGGTTATTATTGGATGCTAGTGTTCAATGTTTACGAATAATGAAAAGCTTTCTACTGCCTTATCTAATATAAATACCTTGTTATGTTTTCTTTTACTTGGTCCGAGTATATTATAAAACACAATTCCAGTTTTTTTTATTTATTTTATTCTTTGAAAAACTTCGAAATCTCCAAAAATATTTTTTTTGTCCTTTCCTATAAAGTAAGGAAATGACAAAATAATATCCAAAATCTCGTTCCACTATTTTATTCTTGGTTCAATAATAAAATTAATTCTTCTTATACTCTCCTTATCACAATTTATCGCATTTGTTGTTGTCTGAGAGTTGAATAATTATTTTACAGGACAAAACTTGGAAATTTTTACTAATAACTTTAATTAAATAATAAAATTCTTTTTTAATTGACAACAAGAAAACACATAACCTATTTTAAAAAACAAAATGTTTTACTTTTGTTTTCTTGTGACGTAGAGAAACTTCCGTTTCCTTTTTTTTTTTAAACAATTGAAAATTTGGGGTTACGTAAAATTTTCAGTAGCTCGAGAGACGCAGTGCTTTCAGCAAACTGATAAATTCAACTCTTTCGAAATTCCTACGCCTTGACTTTTTATATTTGGCCAAAACATAAGAAATTTCTAAATATGATTGGTCATATTTTTGACACCTGGCAACTTGATAAATCTTAATACCTTGAAAAATTGAATGTTATGAAGGCTTTGTAATTTTATCAATTTAGATTCGAATTTCCATGTTTTTATTAATATATTGACCTAAATCTGACCATTGAGCATTATTGAGGTTGCAATAAATGAACTTTAGAGTATTCTCGACATTTTGATATATGTAAAAGCCACTTTGGCATATTAGTTGTATATAAAAATTGATAAAAATTAAGACTTTGCACATTGAAATTTATGACAATTTTACTCAAATTTTTTTCGAAAAAACTCTAAAATGTTTATTGTTGCTGTTGATATTATTATCCTATTATTTAGCATAATTTTCTTAACATATTAATGCCAAAATTGCTTAAGACAAACTTAAATCTACCTTATAAACTAATTAAATCTATCTTACATTCTACAATTTTACATAAACCATGGTTTTAATTTCTACATAATTTGTTTAATAATTCTTAAAACTAAATCTAATTTTATCTTATTCTAAACCAAATTTACTGGCTTATTAAACATTAAACAATATATATATATATATATATATATATATATATATATATATATATATATATATATATATATATATATATATATATATATATATATATATATTATATATATATTTGAACTTTTGATAAAACCTACAGACTCTTAGGAATGTGTGCATGAGTATCTCTTTGTTAGCAAATTCATTAACAGTTACACTAAATTATTATAGATCTTTATCTCCGAAATACAAATAACACTTTAAACAAATTACACCTTTTTACGGTCACGTAGTAAATGGGACAATAATTTGTTACACCCAATGATAGTTACCGAGATTTTTGCATAAAAGAACGTTTGTCTAATATATGAAATGCGTATGAAACCTAAAAATCCATCGAAAAAATAATAAAAATGAAATAAGTGCGGACGCTTTCCTTTTACAGATGCGTGTTACAATTTCACCTGCACTTTCCTGGTTGATTTCTAGTAATTTCTCTTACTGTTTGTAAGTAAGACGTTCGCGTCCGTACGCTCGTTCATATAATTCGGAATGTTATTCATGAACTTGGTCGAAAAACAAAGTTTAGTTAATATTAACTTAACTATATTATATATATATATATATATATATATATATATATATATATATATATATATAAGGGTGTTTTTATAGAGGTATAGAACTTTAAGTTGGAAACACTTTTTTAACTGGCGGCCATTTTGTCAGCTGTCAAGTGATTTATATTTAGTTTGGTTTGGCATTTCTACATGAATAGACTGACGCCTGAATAACGCTTCCAAATTGTGCAAATTTATTTTGAAAATCATGGTTCTGTTCGAAATACGTATCGCGTACTACGTCCATTTTACGGTCAATATAATCGTCCATCAGAGCAATTAATTCGATTAACTATGGAACGTTTTCGCACCACGTTTACTCTAAATGATAATACGCATCCACAGAGACGTCATACAGTGCGTACAGAAGAAGTCATTGCTGCTGTAGAGCGTAGCGTAGAGGAAGACCCGAATCAGTCTATTCGCCATCGTGCACAGGAATTGGATATGTGTCCATTCACTTTATGGAAGATTTTGTGGAAAGATCTTGGTTTGCGTGCTTACAAAATCCAACTCGTGCAAGAATTGAAGCCCCACGATCACCTAGCAAGGCGTAGATTCGGTGAATGGGCCCAAAACAAGATTGCCGTTGATCGCGATTTTCGTAAGCGAATTTTGTTTAGCGATGAAGCTCACTTTTGTTTGAATGGATACGTCAATAAACGAAACTGCCGTATTTGGAGTGATGATAATCCTCAAGTGTATGTTGAGACACCGTTACATCCAGAAAAACTGACTGTTTGGTGTGCTTTATGGGCTGGTGGAATCATTGATCCGTACTTCTTTAAAAACGATGCTGGTCAGAACGTTACAGTCAATGGTGGCCGCTATAGAGCCATGATTACTGACTTTTTCGTTCATCAATTGAACAACCATGATGTGCAGGAGCTGTGGTTTCAATAAGACGGCGCAACATGTCACACAGCTCGTGCCACAATTGATTTATTGAAGGAAACGTTTGGTAACCGCATAGTTTCACGTTTCGGACCCATGAATTGGCCTCCAAGATCGTGAGACTTAACCCCGCTAGACTATTTTCTGTGGGGATATGTGAAGTCGCTAGTCTACGCCGATAAGCCCGAAACGATTAATCACTTGGAGGATAACATTCGCCGCGTTATTGCCGATATACGGCCACAAATGTTGGAAAAAGTCATCGAAAATTGGACCTCCAGATTAGACTACGTCCGAGCCAGCCGTAGCGGTCATATGCCAGAAGTCATATTTAAATTATAATGCCAGAAGGTTATCTTTCGAATAAAGTAAATTTCATGTCAATTTAAAAAATTCATCTTTGTTTTATTCCATTTAAAAGTTCTATACCTCTATAAAAAACACCCTTTATATATATATATATATATATATATATATATATATATATATATATATATATATATATAATTATTTCCCAAAAATATCAAAATTATCAGAAAAGTAATAGCTTTCAAATGGTGCTTGGCAAAATTACTTTATTAAATCAGACTAACCTGAACTAACCTGAAAATTTCGAAAAACCCAAAATAAATGTTGAAAAAGTTATTATTACTAAGATCCCTTTGCAGCTCCCATTTTTCTATTTATATTTTTTGCTTAGAGTTACTCACTCGGAGGTTTTTAAGGTCGCAGAGTGCGAATATATGATGATAATTTTATTTTCCCCATATCCAAGATGGCGGTTCAAAATGGTGGACCATAATTTTTTTAAGCTAATATTTTGCTCTGAAAATACATATTCGGGATATCTTGGGGTCACTGAACACGAATCTGCAATAAGAATTTCAATTTTTCAATTCCAAGATGGCGGATTTAAAATGGCGAAACTTAATTTTTTTATTACTAAATATTTCTTCTGAAAATATCTGTGTGAGGGTTTTTGGCGTTGTCAAAAGAGTTTAGCAACTCATTTGTTGTTTTTATGTTGTTTTTTTGTGTTTTCTGTGATCTTTTATTTTTTTTTTGGCTTTTTTGTATGTTTTTCTCAGCAGTCATTTTCGGAGTTCTTGTAAACAAATTGCCGTAAATTCAATGGACTAAAAAATACGCCAAAGGGTTAAAATACAAAAAAAAATACAAAGAAAACAAAAAGAAGATTACAAAAAGCATAAAAAAACAAAACTAAAATAAAAAAAGTTCAAAAAACAGGAATTTTTTTGACCATCCCAAAAACCCCCAAATAAGTAGTTTCAGAGCAAATAGGTTTTAAAAAAATTAAGGTTCGCCATTTGAAATCCGCCATCTTAGATATTGAAAAATTAAAAATCTCTTTATAGATGTGACCACAAAACCCCCCGAGTAAGTGTTTTCAGAACAAAATATTAGCCTTTAAAAAAATTAAGCTTCGTCATTTTGAATGCGCCATCTTTGATATTGAAAAGTTATAATTACAGATTCATGTTCAGCGATCCCAAACCCCCAAGTAAGTATTTTCAAACCAAAATATTAGCTTTAAAAAAATAATGGTCTATCATTTTGAATCCGCCATCTTGGATATTGAAAAATTAAAATTCTCATTACATATTGGCACTCTACGACCTGAAAAACCCCCGAGTAAGTAATCTAAAAAAAAAATGGGAACTTCAAATGGATTTACATAAATAATAATAACTTTTTCACCATTTATTTTCGATTTTTCGAAATTTTCAGGATGGTCTGATTTAATGCTACACACCATTCGAAAGCTTGTACTTTTCTGATAATTTTGATTTTTTTGAAAATTTTTTAATCAAATAAAAAATGGACAGCGGGGGTGTAACGCTGAGAAACAATGCCCCATGTTATATATATATATATATATATATATATATATATATATATATATATATATATATATATATTATTACTAAATTTAGTAACAGAATAGCAAAATGTCAAGGAGGAAAGAATTTTGAAAATGCTTTGAATAAAGGGCGAAACGTCAATCGTTTTGTGTATTTTTAAATATAGAACCTAAACCCAAGAAAAGACAAAATAAAGGAAAAATTATATATATATATATATATATATATATATATATATATATATATATATATATATATATAGTTACAATAATATTTCAATTCCGACCTCACATTTGAAATCAGCGACCCCAAAAACTCCTTGGTACAAATTCTTACTCAGATTCATGTAATTTTAATTTTTCGTCCGCCATCTTGAATCCGCCATTTTGGATTTTGGCATTTAATATATTTTAAATCCGAGACACTTTAAACTCCCATACCAAGCATTTCACCAAAAATTTGTTCATAACTAAGCCGTAAAATAAGTTTATGGGGTTTTCTATCCTACATATTGGATCCGTCATTTCTTTTTTGTAATGTCTAATGTTGATGTAGCATTAGTGATCCTCGCACTTATTTTAAACCTAATTAGAAGGTATTATTTAAAAAATAAAGCAATTTCATTAAAATTTCCTCAAATTTAACGTGGAATGCCGGTTTATAAGCATCATATTTTATCCGCCATATTGAATTTTTGAAAACACCGCCACTTTTTTGGAAGCTCTTGTCCAGACAAGACACCTCGATCATAATATATATATATATATATATATATATATATATATATATATATATATATATATATATCCTCTCTATGTTCTTCCTCTTGATGTATTTTTAGTAGACTTTGGAAATATTCTTGCCATGTTTCGAGTATCTCCTCTTCGTTGATTATGAGTTCATCATTATTCTTTGTAAGTATAGATACAGAGTTAGGTCTGAAGCCTTTCTTCTCATTTGACACCGATTTGTAGAATGCTGGACTGTTTGAGTCTTGTCTATTCCTTTCCATTTCCTCATATTGTTGTTTTTCATATTCCCTTTTCTTTTGTCTAATTAGTTTTCTTGTTTCTCGTCGGGATGTTGTATAGATTTCTTTGTTTTCTGTTGTTTCTTGTTGAATCATAATGTTTCGTTTCTTCTGTCTGTCTTGTAGTGTTTCTTGGCATTCTTTATCAAACCATTTTCTTGTTCTCTTCCTGCTTTTTCCGATCATTAGTTCTGCTGTATCTGTAATTGTTTCTTCCATTTGTTTCCATAGTCTTTCGATATCATTACTCTGGTCTATTTTATTTAGTTGTTGTTTCATTTCCTGTGCGTAATTTTCGCAGGTTTCCTTATTTTGCATTTTTTCGATGTTCCATTGTCCCAATGCTTCGTTCGTTTTAGGTTTCTTTGACGATATTCTCATCCTGATTTTTGCTCTCTCTAGATAATAGTGTATATCTCCATCTAAACCCCTGAGGCTTCTTACATCCAGCGCATTGCTTCCATGTCTAGCATCGACAACTACGTGGTCAATTGGGTTCCGTGTGGTGTTGTCGTTGGAGACCCAAGTCTGTTTGTGAATGTCTTTATGTTGAAACATAGTAGACTTCACAAGCATATTGTTAGCCGATGCTAGCTCTATGAGCCTCTGTCCATTGTCGTTTGAGATATTGTGGAGGCTGTGTTGTCCTATTCTCGGTCTTAGGTTAGGTTTTTACCAATTTTTTCGTTGAAGTCTCCACAGATTATTTGCATGTCTTGTTTGGGGATTCTCTCTAGCTCTGACTACTAATATATACAAATTATGGTAAGAAAGCAATTACAAATAAAATATTTTTAATCTGTTTATGCAAATCACATTTTATCAAGTATTAGTTTGGCGCCGACTTCAAAAAGTTCCATTTCATTTAAAAATTTGTAGTTATTTTTCACTTTTTAGCACACTTTTAGAAGTAGGTTCAATGTTTTTATAAAAATTTTATTATAAAACAGTTGAATTGAATAAAAAAGCTTTCTTCGAAATGTTTTTTTAACAGTATTCTGTTAAAATCGAGAATATACCCCCCGGCTCGTGGCACAAAAATATTTTAATTGTTTAATTCGAGATATAAGAAACGCGTTTAGGTTATGTAATTGGATGTGTTATAGATACGAGCCGAAGAAGAAATCAGCTGATTGGCAATTTTCACCGATCCGTTCGCACTTTCTTTTTGAAGTAAATGTACCTAATAACATGTTCTCTTTAATTAGCTAAATCTAAATTAGTTTTCCTTTATGTATTTTCTATTATATTTTACCTATATACATATATAGTGAAGTATTAAAAAGAATACGAAAGGAATTGGCGTGTTTATTATTTTTGGGAAAGTGTTTAAAACAATGCATACGTATCTAATGTAGGGGAGAAGGGGGGAATCCCGGAGGGCGGGTAATGGCGGACACGCCAATTTAGCTATGTTAGAAAAAGATAGCAGATAATTTAATCACCACAATCGCGAGTCGCGCCCGAATGCAGTGCCGAACAGTGAATGGTGAGATGAGGTCGCGTTCGCCGTACAAGGTAAATTAAGTCGATTATTTTTCAACATTTTCATCTTATTTTTTAGTAAAATTGAATACGTGTATATTATTTCAAGCTAAACATAGGATTCACGTTTTTTTTTTAAGTGAACTAACGTCTAATTAAGCAACGTTTGTAAGTGATTGCCAAGTGCATTACGATATTCTAACCTCAAATAAATATATAGTTTTTCGTTTTTTTGTGAGTCGTGTAATGGCGGACGATTTGTGTGGGGTAATCACAGATATCCGTAATTACCCCTATATGGGTTATTATAGGCCGAATACCCAGTTATATAGACTTTTTATAAACCTACTCAAATAATTTTTTATAAACCTACCTAAACCTTTTTATATTTCAGATGCCTCGAAATTACCAAAGAAAGACGGAGACCAAATACAAATTAGAAGATTTACAAAAAGCTATTCAGGACGTCAGGAACAAAAAACTTTCATTAGGAAAAGCAGCTATCGTTTACTCTATACCAAAAAGCACTATACACGACCACCTTAATAAAGAAATTATAAAGACCCCAAAAAGTGGAAGAAAGGTTATATTTTCTGAAGACCAAGAAAAAGAATTTAAAATGCAGTAAACTATTTTATGGCTTAACTATATGGATGGTGAGGAAAATAGCTTTCAAATTTGCTGAAGTAAATCAGTTAAAGCATAATTTTGACCAAACATCACAAATGCCGGGAAAGGACTGGTTTTATGAATTTCGAAAAAGGCATTCCAACATTTCTCTCCGCAAACCTGAATCCACTTCTAATAGAATTACAGCGTTTAATGAAACAGAAGTGAGAATCTTTTTTGAAAACTTGGAAGCCTTACAAAGGAAATATCAGTTTGATGCCAATCGCATTTACAATATTGACGAGACCGGCATTTCTAACGTCCAGAAAAATTCTAGAATTCTAGCTCCGAAAGGCCAGAAACAAGTCGGCATAGCTACAAGTGGTGAACGAGGCACAACAACAACAATTGTTTGTGCATTCAGTGCTTCAGGAAAGCATGTCCCTCCATTTTTTATTTTCAAGAGGAAGCGAATGAATGTTAATCTTTTGCATGGAGGCAATGCTGATATGGTTGCAGCCGTGAGCGATTCGGGTTGGATTAATGAAAACCTTGATAGATTGGTTACATCATTTAATCTCTTACGCTAAACCAACTGTTGAAGAACCTATTCTTCTTATTTTAGACAACCATGAAAGTCATATTAGCCTGGCTTGCTACCTGCTTTGTCGCCAGAATGGAATAATACTGTTATCTCTTCCACCACTACGTCACATCGTATGCAACCGCTGCACTTAATATATTCTGGACCGTTCAAAATTGCATACAACAGAGAATGTGACTTATACATGGCTTCAAATATAGGCCCAAAAATTACACAGTATGAAGTTGTCGAGCTTTTTACGAAAGCTTTCAATCGAATCAGCACTGTAGAAAAAGCTGCAAATGGTTTTCGGGCAGCTGGTATTTGGCCATTAAATACAACAAAATTTGACGAACATTTCTTTGATTCGACATCACCTGATTTGCAGACAGCATCGACATCAAATATGCAAAGAGCAGTAACACCTGATGCCCAGATAGCACCGACACCATCTGTACAACGAGCAGTAACACCTGATACCCAGATTGCATCGACACTATCTATGCAGAGAGCAGTGTCACCTAATGCACAAGTAGTTCCATATCAGTTGTGCAGCAGCGATCAGTAACACCCTTACCTGTGTTGGACAATTCAATTCCACTTCAAGATGTTGTTAATGTTCCCCAACTGCCACAATAGAAAAGTAGGCAATGTTCCAGAAAGAAACATTCAATTATAATCACTAGTACCCCTATGAAAGACGCCTTTACTTTTTTTTTAAATTATTGCTATTTTGCAATAAGGGAAATAAATAGATTAACCCTGTCTTATAGCAAATTTAATTACGAAACTTTTTTTCCTTTACAACTTTGCTCTAAAATGAATAACTTCAAAGTTACACGAGAGAAAAGTTAAAAAAAAAACGTTTTTTTTTCGTTAATTTTTTATTTTAATTATTAAAAACAATGTTGCCCAACTTTTTGAAATGACGCATATCAAATTTATTGTTATTTAGGTTATTCTGAAGACTCCCATGCAAAAATCTCCATGTTCCATTTCACATCCACGAAATCCCGATATTTTACAGATAAGCCCTGGTCTACTAATGAAAACTAGAAAATTTTAAGCTGCAAATCAGTTTCGTTCTCAGTTATAAATTTATACAAATATTGTCAATACCGTCTATCCTCCACACACCGAACGTTTAACAAAAGCCTCTCTCTATCACCGACAATAATCACATAATAAGCACATTGTCTGAAAAGTCTCACCGATGTTATTCTAAGGTACCGACCCAAGTAGCGTACCCTCGGGCACCCTATTGTGCTTATCGGTGCCATCTTGAATTGCTTTAGAGCGTAACTCGGTAGAAAGATGGGAAAATACGCATTACACGTAAAAGACGTTTTAGTCGAATACTACCGGGTAATCGGGGGGTCAAGAAACTTAAAATAAATATTTAGATACATACAAAAGGAAAAAAAAAACATTTACATTGTATTTTACGGTTATCGATTTCCAGGTGATATTATTATTACGTAGAATCTGATAAGAGTTTAGCCGATTATATAGAAAAGAAAGTGACACCGTCTGCAGTATTATTAAAAGAAATTACGACGAATTGTATCATCGAAATTTCTCCATTTTTGTCGACAGCGTAAGAGTATAGAACACAAAGTTAAAAAATTTTTCACGACCTTTTTTGAATTAAACTATCTACTCTGTAATGTACATGTGATTCCACTTTCAGCCCACTCATAGAGGGTGTCCGGTAAATATCTAATAATTTTTCAAGAGGATACAGCGGAGGTAAAAATAACCCTGCTTTGTCATAGAAAAAAAATTCCTAAAGTACCCCTTAACGGAGATACAGAGCCCTAAAGGAGTACCAAGCGACAAACTTATCGGTTCTAAGTTCTGAACCGACTTGTAAAGGGTGTTTTTTATAGAGGCAACACTTTTTTAACTGGCGGCCATTTTGTCAGCTGTCAAGTGATTTATGCTTAGTTTGGTTTGGCTTTTCAACATGAATAGACTGATGCCTGAACAACGCTTCCAAATTGTGCAAGTTTATTTTGAAAATCATGGTTCTGTTCGAAATACGTATCGCGCACTACGTCCATTTTACGGTCAACATAATCGTCCATCAGAGCAATTAACTCGATTAACTATGGAACGTTTTCGCACCACGTTTACGCTAAATGATAATACGCATCCACAGAGACGTCGTACAGTGCGTACAGAAGAAGTCATTGCTGCTGTAGAGCGTAGCGTAGAGGAAGACCTGAATCAGTCTATCCGCAATCGTGCACAGGAATTGGATATGTGTCCATTCACTTTATGGAAGATTTTGCGGAAAGATCTTGGTTTGCGTGCTTACAAAATCCAACTCGTGCAAGAATTGAAGCCACACGATCACCTAGCAAGGTATAGATTCGGTGAATGGGCCCAAAACAAGATTGCTGTTGATTCCGATTTTCATAAGCGAATTTTGTTTAGCGATGAAGCTCACTTTTGTTTGAATGGATAAGTCAATAAACAAAACTGCCGTATTTGGAGTGATGATAATCCTCAAGTGTATGTTGAGACACCATGACATCCAGAAAAACTGACACAGGAGCTGTGGTTTCAACAAGACGGCGCAACATGTCACACAGCTCGTGCCACAATTGATTTATTGAAGAAAACGTTTGGTAACCGCACAGTTTCACGTTTCGGACCCGTGAATTGGCCTCCAAGATCGTGCGACTTAACGCCGCTAGACTATTTTCTGTGGGGATATGTGAAGTCGCTAGTCTACGGCGATAAGCCCGAAACGATTGATCACTTGGAGGACAACATTCGCCGCGTTATTACCGATATACGGCCACAAATGTTGGAAAAATTCATCGAAAATTGGACCTCCAGATTAGACTACTTCCGAGCCAGCCGTGGCGGTCATATGCCAGAAGTCATATTTAAATTATAATGCCAGAAGGTTATCTTTCGAATAAAGTAAATTTCATGTCAATTTAAAAAATTCATCTTTGTTTTATTCCATTTAAAAGTTCTATACCTCTATAAAAAAACACCCTTTATAATTTATTGAAATTTTAATATTTTATAGAGGTTATAGAGACTGATTAAACCATACTACAGTCGATGTTTTAGAGCAGAGAAGTCAGGAACGGACTTGCAGCCACCCAGGTGTCATTTTACAGGACTGAAAACTGATTTTTTAAATACTTTGGTCATTTCTCTTCAAAAAAAGGTACCCTTAATTTGTTTCGATAAAACTGCCGGTTCTCAAGGTAAATCAAAAGGTAACAATAAAATAGGCAGAGTGTGCTGATGTGCTTTGATTTATGCGGAAGCGCCGTCTAACTCTTCGAAGGCAAGAAGATGATATGCTAAAAAATTTCCAGCTCCGACATTGTCAAGTCCAGAAACCTTTGAAAATTGGAGCTCAATTAATTTACAATGTTATTAAAATGCAAAAATAGTGAAAACATTTAAATGTTATTTTGGCAAATGTTCAAGATGGGCGCCGTGTACTTCAATACATTTTCTTATTCTGCGAATATTTTCCCGCTGCACTGCAAATCATATTCCAGCATTATTACGGACTTCGTTAGAATGCTGTGCTATTATCGTTGGTAAATTTTCTCCAGTATTTACTAGTGTTGAATAAAGGAATTCTTTTAGATGTCCTCAGAATTAAAAGTCTGGAGACTGCCACTACCACTGCAACTACCACTGCCACTACCAGGAAAGAAATAATAGCTGCCTGTGACAAGCTAAAGGAAAAGAAGGCCCCAGGACCTGATCACCTGCCCCCAGAAATCATTAAGGCAACAGTCAAGAGACACCCGAATAATATACTTAAGATCCTAAACCAATTTCTAGTGAAAGGAGTCTTCCCACAGGAGTGGAAGGTCGCACAGCTAGTGCTTATAGAAAAGATTAAATAGGGACAGAACAACAAGGCATATAGACCCATCTGCCTTCTGAACGCTCTAGGAAAACTATTGGAACACCTGATATTAGGAAAGCTTAAAACGGAAATAGAACAGACCGGCGACCTCGCCGACAAACAATTTGGTTTTAGAAAAGGAAGATCTACTATCCAGGCATTAAAAAAGGTTCAAGAAATTGCTGATGAGGCCAATGAAAGAGGGGCCACGAAAAGGTGCATACTAGTAACTGTAGATGTATGCAATGCATTCAACTCAGCTCCATGGGCTGGAATACTAGAAGAACTGAGAAAAAGACAAATTGCCCCCTATTTGTACAACATGATTGCAAGCTACCTTGAGGAAAGATGGTTAAACATAGGGGAAAATGGAAAAATGAGGATGACATGCGGCGTACCTCAGGGCTCAGTCCTGGGTCCGACCTTGTGGAACATCTACTATGATGGCATATTAAGGATCCCAGTTCCACGTACGGTGAAACTTATTGGATATGCGGATGATATCGGAATAACGGTGGTTGAGAAGGATGCGTGCAGATTACAGGAATCAGCAAATGGAGTCTTGGAAAGAGTAACGGCATGGCTCAGGCAAAAACAACTTAGTTTAGCCCCACAAAAAACCGAGGTAGTTATTCTGGCGGGTGGGCGCACTGTCAAGGAAGTTGTTATAAAGTTAGAAAATAATACAATTAAAAGCAAAGAATATATAAAATACCTAGGTGTCCTCTTAGATAGAAATATGACCATGGGACAGCATGTTAGAAGTGTTGCTAAAAAAGCAACAAACGCCATAGGGAATATAAGTAGAATTCTCCCTAACATCGGAGGAGCCAGAGAGAGAAACAGGAGAATACTCCTTACTGTTGCAGAGTCCATTGTCCTGTATGGAGCAGAAATATGGGGAAGAGCCATGAAGCGGACAACTTACAGAAATATCCTGCTGAGTGTCCAAAGGAAAGCGGCAATAAAAATCGCGAGCGCCTATAGAACTGTATCAACCAAAGCCATTTTGGTTATCGCTAGAACTCCGCCGATCTATCTACTGGCGGAGGAGAGAAGATCTATACAAGAAGGGAGTGACAGAAAAACATCTAGAGAAAGAACTACAAATACAAATAAAGGAACATGGACACAAAGGCTGATACCAAACCTGGAGCCATGGGTTAAAAGAAAACATGGGGATGTGACCTATCATCTCACCCAGCTAATCTCTGGTCATGGATGCTTTCAGTCATACAGACATCGCTTTAAGGTGGCAGAGAGTGACCTATGTATATATTGTGGAGAAGTAAACACTGTCGAACATACATTTTTGAAGTGCATTAGATGGGAAACGGATAGAAGGACGGCCGAAAGTAGTACAGGGGAGATAACCGCACAAAATATCGTGGAAAAGATGCTGCAGGACGAGGATGGTTGGAAAACAATAAATCAGCTTGCTAGAGGTATCATGGAAAGAAAGGAAAAGGATATTAGACAGGCAGAAAGATAGTAAAAATATTGGAACATCATGACTAAGACACCCTCTTTGAAGTAATACCCGAGGGTAGTTCCGAAGAGGAAAACCGTAGTGTCCTAAGGGGTGTGGTTTTAGTGGGTAGGGTGCTCTCTAGATTGGAGACGCGAGTCCCACACAGAGTGCGTAAAAAGCATTTCCACACCTCTACAAAAAAAAAAACTGCCACTGCAATTGCAACTGCCACTGCCACTGCCACTGCAACTGCCATTGTCACTGCAACTGCCACTGTCACTGCAACTGCCACTGCACTGCCATTGCAAATGCCACTGAAACTGAAACTGCTGGTGTTCATTTCTACATGATTATAAAGAATAAATATTTTTTTTAATTAATGTTATTGTGTTTTTCTAAGCAGTTTTTATCGCGTTTTAGTTTTCCGAATAAAAACAATAGAGTTTTTCAAAAAGTAACCGAAATCTCGAAAATGCCGTGATCTCGCTAGATCAGCATTTCTACTCCTGCGACATCTCGAACTTGCGATCTCGGCTCGGGAATACATTCTCTACTTTAAACATAATGGCTGAGGCACTGGTGGCGGTGCTTTTAAGGAAGATAAGGAAAAAATTATTTCTCCTAACAATATTGAGTAGTTACACGATAGATAAAGCGAGTACATTGAAGTTAAAATTTTTATTAATAAAAATAATGAGAATATTCAAGAAAATATAAAAAAACAGCATTTCTGTCTTTTTATTACAACAATAAACAATAAAATCATTCTTGACGTAATAATAAATTTACGTTTAGAAAAAAATTATTAACGTCAGCATTTAGAATCCTGCGACCGGATGCAATAATTTTAAATATTTTATCTAGAACAAAAAGCAACGGTATGCGATAATACTTTACCTCTTTCACTCGGATTATTGGCCAACAATTTAAAAATGTCTTAAGTCAAGGCTGAATCTAAAAAATATCGTATAGTTACGTAAGTTTGGCGATTTTTAAGCACCTTTGTAAATGTAGTACGTATGAGCACGCCGACCGCCAATATAGGTTAGTCTCTTGTAAAAAGATAGTAGGAATGTTAGCAGTACCTATAGAATTGGACGAAAGTTTTGCATTCCGCTAGGCTACATACAGCATTTTAATGGTATTACTTAAATTTAAAAGGCTAATAAGTACGAAATGAAATCGAAAGTTCATAGATAATGTTTCGTTAGGATCGTGAATAAGAGGTTCAATTTATTTTTGTATAATTATGAAAGCGGTCTCGCCATACCTGTAAAATCTTAGACAACAGTAGGATTAGATGGGTTTAAGAAACAATTTGGATGGCCAAGGAGAATCTCTCGATTCTTTGAGATTAATATTTGGATTGACCCAATAACGGTTTCTTTATTTCAGGAGTAGTTCAACCAGTTGTAAATTTTTCCCTTACGCATATACCAATTATAAAGGATGTTTTTTTATAGAGGTATAGATCTTTTAAATAGAATAAAACAAAGATGAATTTTTTAAATTGACATGAAATTTACTTTATTCGAAAGATAACCTTCTGGCATTATAATTTAAATATGACTTCTGGCATATGACCGCCACGGCTGGCTCGGACGTAGTCTAATCTGGAGGTCCAGTTTTCGATGACTTTTTCCAATATTTGTGGCCGTATATCGGCAATAACGCGGCGAATGTTGTTCTCCAAGTGATCAATCGTTTCGGGCTTATCGGCGTAGACTAGCGACTTCACATATCCCCACAGAAAATAGTCTAGCGGCGTTAAGTCGCACGATCTTGGAGGCCAATTCACGGGTCCGAAACGTGAAACTATGCGGTTACCAAACGTTTCCTTCAATAAATCAATTGTGGCACGAGCTGTGTGACATGTTGCGCCGTCTTGTTGACACCACAGCTCCTGCATAACATGGTTGTTCAATTGATAAACGAAAAAGTCAGTAATCATGGCTCTATAGCGATCACCATTGACTGTAACGTTCTGACCAGCATCGTTTTTAAAGAAGTACGGACCAATGATTCCACCAGCCCATAAAGCACACCAAACAGTCAGTTTTTCTGGATGTAACGGTGTCTCAACATACACTTGAGGATTATCATCACTCTAAATACGGCAGTTTTGTTTATTGACGTATCCATTCAAACAAAAGTGAGCTTCATGATAAACAAAATTCGCTTTGGAAAATCGGGATCAACGGCAATCTTGTTTTGGGCCCATTCACCGAATCTACGCCTTGCTAGGCTTCAATTCTTGCACGAGTTGGATTTTGTAAGCACGCAAACCAAGATCTTTCCGCAAAATCTTCCATAAAGTGAATGGACACATATCCAATTCCTGTCCACGATGGCGGATAGACTGATTCGGGTTTTCCTCTACGCTACGCTTTACAGCAGCAATGACTTCTTCTGTACGCACTGTACGACGTCTCTGTGGATGCGTATTATCATTTAGAGTAAACATGGTACGAAAACGTTCCATAGTTAATCGAATTAATTGCTCTGATGGACGATTATGTTGACCATAAAATGGACGTAGTGCGCGATACGTATTTCGAACAGAACCATGATTTTCAAAATAAATTTGCACAATTTGGAAGCGTTGTTCAGGCGTCAGTCTATTCATGTTGAAATGCCAAACCAAACTAAACATAAATCACTTGACAGCTGACAAAATGGCCGCCAGTTAAAAAAGTGTTGCCAACTTAAAGTTTTACCTCTATTATAAACACCCTTTATTATCCTTAATAATTTTAAATGTTAATAAAATTTTTATAAAAAATTGAATCGACTTCTAAAAGTGCGCTAAAAAGTGAAAAATAACTACAAATTTTTATATGAAATTGAACTTTTTGAAGTCGGCGCCAAACTAATACTTGACAAAATGTGATTTGCATAAACAGATTAAAAATACTTTATTTGTAATTGCTTTCTTACCATAATTTGTATATATTAGTAGTTATTTATTTCATTTACAAATATTTTGGCGCCGACTGTACTACATATTGAGTTTGTATACGCCTCAAGAACTCCACAATATCAATTTTAGACAAAACTGGAATATGTAAAATTTTCTGTCTATATTGTATCTTATCAACATAACATGATTCTCGTGTTAAAAGTGCGGAGCACTCCAAAATATGGATAAACTCCGTGTCCGACAGATGGCGACAGCGCTGTTTCGTCCTAATGTGGGACTCGTCAGGTCACCGCATTCGGTACAAACCATCATCTCGCCTTTGCATCCTATAAAGCCGAGTTTAAAATCAAAAAACAGCAAACAAACAACAAACAAGACGACAAAGGCGACATCTCGATGGTCCACTTGATGGTTTGTACCGAATGCGGTGGCCTGACGAGTCCCATATTAAGACGAAACAGCGCTGTCGCCATCTGTCGGACCCGGAGTTTTTCCATATTTTGGAGTGCTCCGCACTTTTTAACACGAGAATCATGTAGACTGACAAATTTTCACGTCCGCTTCGCCAATATTTGATTCTATTTTATTTTAAATTACACGGACAAAAACTTATCTATTTATTTATTTACTTGTTTGGCTTTGAAACACGCTAAACGATGCTCTCATGGTGGGATCGTTTGGTGAGATACGTGGCTTTGGCTGCTGAAATTAGCAGTAGGCTTGGTTGCCAGTACCGAAAAATGCGACACCTATCCTTTGGGCAGCGCGTTTCGTGTACTCGATTTTACATATTTCTGTTTTAATTCACCGTCGCGCCACCATATGGCGGTTATTAACAAACTTTGTTAATCTGTGTGGTTCTTGTGTTATCAAGTATACCATCGAGATGTCGCCTTTTTAGTCTTGTTTGCTGTTTTTTGATTTTAAACTCAGTTTTATAGGATGCAAAGGCGAGATGATGGTTTATACCGAATGCAGTGGCCTGACGAGTCCCATATTAGGACGAAACAGCGCTGTCGCCATCTGTCGGACCCGGAGTTTTTCCATATTTTGGAGTGCTCTGCACTTTTTAACACGAGAATCATGTAGATTGACAAATTTTCACGTCCGCTTTGCCAATATTTGATTCTATTTTATTTTAAATTACACGGACAAAAACTTATCTATTTATTTATATATATATATATATATATATATATATATATATATATATATATATATATATAGAGAGAGAGAGAGAGAGAGAGAGTATGAGTTATTAATTTCATCAATATGTTACTGCATATCTTAAAGCCCTTCCCAATTGCCTCTGGGCTCACTGCCGCCCCCTTGAAAGTCTTCAGTCCCCGCTGAGAAATAATATCACCTCCATTGGGAACCTGTTCTACAGATTGCGCCACATCAACAAAAAATAGAGGCTTTAAAGAAACTTATGTCGAACCCTATAGTATACGTAAGTAACGCTTCTTAGGAGATAGAGTGTATAGTTGGCAGCTCGCGACACGCCTGAAAAATTCTGTAAACACTCGTTTGTGCTTAAACAAGCACGATGACTTTACAAATTAATTCAATCATTCACCTTTACTGCAGCCGAACACGCCACGAACAAATTAACTCCTGTTGCTGAAAGTTGGACGCAGCTTGTGCTGTTTTTTTTCTAATTTTTTTTGTTTATGATTGATGTTAGTAAATTCCCATATCAATATTAATCTATGAAGCAAGAAAAAAATTTCGATAACTTACTCAAAAGCGAGCCATTTCTATTATGAAATATCAAAATTTTATAACACATATATATATATATATATATATATATATATATATATATATATATATATATATATATATATATTGCGATGGTTTTCTTGTCGTATGTTTATCCACGACTGCGCAACGTGCTCGTAAAAAAAATTAATAAATTGTTTATTTACTAATTAAAAAATAATTGACAGCACATATATATATATATATATATATATATATATATATATATATATATATATATATGAGATTCTAATTTTTCCTTTTTTAAATTGTTGGGCGCCAGGCACAAATAACTATACCTAAGTATAATTGATTTGTACCAAAATTTTTTTTATTTTTTATAAAAACTAGCGACCCGCCCCGGCTTCGCACGGGTGCAATGCTGATACTAAATACACTACAGAAAAACTGTGACTATTTATTTTATTTTTACAAAAATTATTACATCGGCCTCCGACGCGCTATTTATAGGCACGCTGCCGCCGCCCCGGTCGGCCAGTACCGCCGCAAGCGCTACTTCCCGCAATTTTAAATCTGTAATATCTTCGAAAATATTCATTTAAATCTTGTGCTGTAAAGGACCATATAGATCTATATTAAATCAACAATGTATTTAAGCTATTTAATTGGATAAGGATTAATGCTGTATTGGTTAAAATCGCTTCAAAATTTGCCATTATTTGTCGTAAAAAGTAAATGACAAAAAAATGTTATTGTGGGATATCCATGAGAGATAGACATATACCATCGCGGAGTTTTCTGTAGACCTTTTCAATGTGTACAAGTAATTAGTACATTATTTTGATAAATCTCGTAGGGTTCAGCCTGCGTTTGCAATGTAAGCGGAAAAATATATGATAATTAACGACATCACATTAGAAACCTCAAAAATAACAGTATTTCTCCATTATTTAATGGATGTTATTATACATATAAACCTTTCTCTTGAATCACTCTATCTATTGAAAAAAACCGCATCAAAATCCGGTGCGTAGTTTTAAAGATTTAAGCATACAAAGGGACATAGGGACAGAGAAAGCGACTTTGTTTTATACTATGTAGTGATGTGCTGTATTTCTGAATGTACCCCGTTTTTAGTGATTTGAAATTTAAAACATTGATGTCAATTTGCTCTTTCCCTGGTGAGTTCAGATGAAAATATAATTATTATTAGAAAAAGTCAAACCAATGATTCAAAAACATAAATATAAACTTTATTTAAAATAATACAATCATGTCAATGGGTGCAGTTTTGTGTAAAATTTATAAATCACCTTCTCTATAACTAATTAAATTGTCAATATTATTCAATATGCACTGTATTCTTTTATGAGGTTTAGAATTATTAAATCTGGAAATATTGTATAAATGTCTGAACAATTATAAATGACTAGTGTCTTAATATATGTGATTTTATTTTAAACAACCTAAAAATAATTAAGTGTGTGCCGTTATTATTACAAGTGATCTTGTTACAGGTCAAATTGAACAATTTTATTTTATTACTAACTATTCATAATAAGGTTAGTTTATTTTTTTCAGGCAAGTCAAAAATTTCTATTTCTTACACATTAAATAAATACCTTTTTATCTCCAGAAAAAAAAAATTATATCCACGTTTTAGATTTCTTCCTTCTTTTTTTAATAAAGAAACTTAAAAATCCTTTCTCCTTTGTCAACTATTTAAAAAATTTTCACAGTTGCTTGCTTATTGATATAATTTATTTACTAATTTATTATTCATCTTTTCCTTCCTTTAAAATTGACTTTCAATTTATAGATATTTTTATATCCAAGCTCTATGTTTCTTTCCTTTTTAAAAATTTTCATGAATGAGACCAGCAATGTTAACTCTATCACAGATTAATCTGCACTGTCTTCCTTTAAATTAAAAAAAAAATGAAAAATTTTGACGTTATGGTCCTGTTAATAAAAAAAACTAGCGATTTTTACACTACTACCGATTAATATCCACTCCTTCTTTTACTTTTCAAAATTGTAACTGAAAATTTTGTGGTTATGTAATTTTTTTATGAACCAGAGTAACGATGTTTACTGTACAACTGATGGACCTGTACCCCCCTTTTAAAAAATTGAATTTTAGCTTATATAGCAAGTGGTCACGTGATATAAATTTTTGTTTTAATTTTTTTCTGATTGGTCTGCCATCTGACTGGCAACTAGATGGAATTTTAAGTTTTGTAACACAAAATCAAAATGGATTCCTAATTGTCAATTTATGATAAAATTTTGATATTTTATTGATATTATGGAGTAAATATTCCATTTGATGACAATAAATTATGATTTATGTAAATTTTGGACTTTTCTTGACATTTTGATATATCTAAACTTTACTTTTGGTTATTATTTAGTATATAAAATTGATAAATAAAATTTGATTACATCTAACAAAATTTTACAAATACATTTAAATTTTAATTGTAACTTGCTAAAATTGGTAATTCTTGTTTTATTAATATTATAATCATATTTAACAATGTTTTACCTACAATTGGGTACTATTTTATTCTAGTTTCTTATTAAAATTAACTTATAATCTACATTTTCTTATACTATTCTTACACATTTACAATATTTTTAACAAAGTTTTTATAAATATTGTTGTTATAATAAGTAGAAACTAATATATTATAAATAATTATTGATGAATAGTGCCTATATTTCACTAAATGGTTACTATTTGACGCTTATTCTCATTAATATTAGCTTTACCCGCACTATTTATAAAATGGGTGATTGGGATTCTCATTTTTGTGGAGTTCACTATATTGTTTTAAAATTCCTCTTTTAGTCATTATCTCTGGTCAATAACTCTTCATACCTTATTCAAAATATCACTTATTTATTAGTTTATAAGATTCATGTCTTTCAGAGGGAAATAGGTTTATTATTCGGACTTTATATGCACTAATGTCCAACATTTAACACTAATTTTTATACATTTTATCATGTCATTATAGGCATTTTATGTCCTTTTAAAACATGATTCAAATATAAATTCTTACATACTATTAACCAATATCTATTCTACCATCTGTACTTACCACATAAATGCATTAATTAATTATTTATATCCTTTTTTGTTTGACATTTTCATAATCAAAAACTTATCACACCTGATAAAAGGTGACTACCTATACAATATATATATATATATATATATATATATATATATATATATATATATATATATATATGTAATATTTTCTTGGGTATAGGTTTTTCCATATAAAAATCAAAAGACAAACAATTTTTCTTACGTTTCGCTCCAGAGTGAGCTTCTTCAAAGATATGATATATTTATTTTGGATCTTGCAAGTAGCTTTGAGCGTATACGCGGAAAGGGCGTCGTCTTTGATGGTTGAACGTCATCTCTTTTGATCCTTGAGAGCAGACTTTTCATAGGTCATTTTTGGGACTTGGAATCTATCTAATAGACACCCAAATCTAAAGCAACTGAATATCAATGTTTAAAATCTCCCAGTAAATAACTCAATAATTAACCTGCTACTTTCAAATGAATAACCCTAATTATGACTTGCAAAGAATTTACCTATTTTTTCTTAACAAAATTTTAATTATTCGCTTGGTAATTGCCACATTTCACCAAAACGGGTCTTGTAATAATGTTATTCTCAAGCACAATATAGTTGAGCCCATCAAGTAACCCGAGAACCGTTTTTTGTCATCTTTAAGTAAACGATTCCAATTTTCATCTAACTGCATCTAACTTAGAATGCCACAGTTCTCATGGTCATAACGGACACACCGAGTATGCTTACATAGTTCTCGTCACGTAAAAAGAATTAGAGAATTATCGCAACGCGCGGTATTTTACATCAACGAAATTTGCTTTTCGTAACCATACAGTGTGGCCCACGACAAAATGCCGAGATCGATGTCTCGGATATATATATATATATATATATATATATATATATATATATATAAGTAGTCACCTCATTTCAGGTGTAAAAAGTTTTAATTATGAAAATGTCAAACAAAAAAGGACATAAATAATTAATTAATGCATTTATATGGAAAGTATAGATGGTAGAATAGATATAAGTTATAGTAAATAAGAATTTGTACATGAATCATGTTTTGAAAAGGACATTAAATGCCTATATGTATAAAAATTAGAGTGAAAGGTTGGACATTAGTGCATTTAAAGGAAGAATAATAAACATATTTCACTCTAAAAGACATGAATCAAATTAACTAATAAACAATAGATATTTTTAATAATATGTGAAGTGTTATTGACCAGAGATAGTGACTAAAAAAGGAATTTTAACACAGTATAGTGAAATCCACAAAGAAGACAATCTTGAACACCCATTTTATAAATAGTGCGGGTAAAGATAATATTAGTGAGAACAAAGGTCAAACAATAAACATTTATTGAAATATAGGCACTATTTATCAATAATTATTTTAGTTTCAACTTATTTCAACAACAATATTTATAAAAAACTTTGTTAAAAATATTGTAAGTCTGTAAGAATAATATAAGAAAATGTAGATTATAAGTTAATTTTAAAAAGAAAATAGAATAAAATAGTACCTAATTGTAGGTAAAACATTGTCAAATATGACTACAATATTAATAAAACAAGAATTAACAATTTCCAAAAGTTACAATTAAATTCTAGATGTAAATGTAAAATTTTTTTAGATGTAATTTAATTTTATTTATCAATTTTAGGTGCTAAATAATAACCAAAAGTAAAGTGTAGATATATCAAAAAGTCCAATCATAATTTATTTTAATCAAATATAATATTTAGTTCATAATATCAATAAAATATCAAAATTTCATCATAAATTGAAATTAGGAATCCATTTTGGTTTTGTATTTCAAAGATTAAAGTTCACGTCAGCCGACCAATCAGAAAAAAATTAACCGTTAACTATAAAAGCGGAAATTCATTTTTTTTTAGAAAAGTGCAGATCAATCAGTTGTACAGTTTAGTCTTATTCGTAAAAAGTAACATAACCTCAAAATTTTCATTTGTTATTTTTAAAAAAATAAAAGAAGGAGTGCAGATTAATCTGTGCTGGAATTAACATCTCTATACTCATTCATTAAAATTTTAAAAAGAGAAGAAACATAAAACGTGGATAAAAAATTTATGGAGATTAAAAGACAATTTTTGAAAAAGGAGAAGAAGTGTACTAAATTAATAAATAAATAATATCACTAAGCAAGCAGCTGTGAAAATAGTTAAAAGTTACAATAGTTGGCAAAGGAGAAACGATTTTTAAGTTTTTAAAAAAAGGAAGAATCCTAGAACATAGATAAAAAAAATATGGAAATTAAAAGGTATTAATCTAACCTGTAAGAAAAAGAAAATAGTTTGATAAAATAGATATATACTAACCTTATGATAAATATTTGTAGTTAGTAATAAAATAAATTGTTGAATTTGCACTATAACAATCTCACGCTTAATATTAACGGCATACACAAATATTTTTTTAGATTGTTTAAACCAAAGTCACATGTAATAAGGCACTAGTCATTTTTAACCATTCAGACATTATATACAAAGTTGCAATATTTAATAATCTTAAATCCAACAAAAGAGAAACAGTGCACATTAAATAATATTGATAATTTTAATTAGGTTATTTAAAAACATTCCATAAAACTATACAATATTGTATTATTTTTTACTTTAAACAAAATATATCTGGGATGAAGCATTGTTAAAACTAAGAAGTTTTATGTAGGTTGCGTCGAGTCTTATTTTGCAATAGTGATGCAATTTACAAAAAATCGGCAAAAAATCTAAATTACATTTAGAAACACTTTTTCTTATAACTTTTTTCGATATTTTGAGATATAACCCTACTTTTGAATTTTTTTGGAAAAAAAATATATGCAAAAACAAACCTGTCTAATGATAAACAACATTGCCAAGTTGTGCAATTAATCTGGAAAAGTTATAATGTTACAAAATTTAGCTATTTGTAGATAAACATTATAGGTGAAAGCTAAGGACTTTTAGGTAAAAGCAATTGATGTTTAAACAATTAAAAACTGTTAATAAAAAATAAAATTTCTGTAAATTTTAAAAACTTCATATTTTTTTACAAAGCATAGCGCAAACTTAGCAACAAGGCAGATCATCACCTGGAGGTTACCATAACTATATGAGTACTCATGATACTAAGTATTTTGGACAAGGTTTTTCTTGTCTATGCCTGTTCCTGGTTTAACCTAAAATCTCTTAGTACAGAATGGATCAGGTATAAATTAAAATCCACGTGTATAATTCCATCGACATTTGCAAAAACTCTCTAAAGACATGAATCTCTTAATGTTTACTTCCTTAATCTGTCATCGTGAGCTAAAACCGAGTCCGCACAATTTCGCCGATAACTGATCAATAATCTAATGAAGTAACTGTTCGCAACTGCCTACTAACCATTTAGGTAAATACTACGTTATGACTTTATTTTATCTTTTTAATCGATGCCTATGAGCACAAACAAAGTCAATTATTGTCCAAATTGCACATACAAACTGATTTATAAATACAGAAAATCCTACTCTAGGGGGATAATTCAACAATTTTTAACCCATAATTTCTAGGATGGAAAATTTTGAGAAATTTCACCAAAAGAACGCTGTGTCATTTGATATTTCCTCTAAACTCTCTAAAGCCGCCTCCACATGTGTAACGAAATCTTGTAAAGCAACATCGCTGCAAATCTATACCTATATCTGTACCGATTATAGGTCACATTATATATATATATATATATATATATATATATATATATATATATATATAATATATATATATATATATATATATATGTATATATATATATATATATATATATATATATATATATATATATATATATATATATATATATATATATATATATGAATAGTTTGGTTATTAGCAGAAAAATGGTAAAGTTTAAAGAAACATACATCACTATCAAAAAAACAACTTTATGGATGCTGTTGACCTCGTTTTAAATACAAATTACTTTCAGTATGAAAACACCTTTTACAAACAAATCGATGGATGTGCTATGGGATCACCAATTTCATCTACCATCGCTCAATTAGTAGTGGAATATTTAGAGGGAACAGTTTTGGAAAAGGTAAATTTTAATATAATATTTTTCAAACGGTTTGTTGATGACTGCATAGCAGCCGTGCCACAAGATAAAATCAATAAAATTCTCCAAGACTTTAACAGTTTCAACAAAAAATTACAATTCACGTCCGAAGCAGAAAGTAATAATAAAATAAATTTTCGCGATGAGACTTATATGCAGAAAAAACAAAATTTTAACTGAATGGTACCAAACCAACTTGGTCGGGCAGATATCTAAATTGTTTCTCAAATCACTGAAAAACTCAAAAAAAAATAGTGTTATAATCGGTGTATCTGATCGTGACATTTCCCTAACGTCTCCAGAATTCCGACCAAGAATACTGTAAAAAGGAAAAATACACAAATAAATAATAATTTTATTGAAAAGACTATCACCGAAATAATTAATCAACGAACATATAACTTTTATAATAACTTAATAACAAGAAACATAAAATATAAACAGCAAAAATTTGTAGCATTACCTTACACTAATGAGCTGTCAGAAAAAATAAAACACATTTTAAAAAAGCATGATATTTTCGTATGCCACAGATCTCATAATAAATTAAGTACACCATTTACTAATTTAAAAAATAAAACTACTCTCATGAATAAGTCAAATGTAGTATATTCGATCCCTTGCTCAAACTGTCCCAAAAAATATATAGGAATAACAAGACAATCGCTAAAGAACAGATTGAATGGCCATAAATATACAAAAAACGCCTCAACAGCGTTAAACCAACATACACAGACGAAAAACATACCCTCGATTATGACAGTACAATAATTAAAAACAAAGGTATGAATTATCAAAAATTGCAGATAAAGGAGATGATAGAAATTAAAAAAGATAATAACACTGTTAATGAAAGAACGGATATAGGAAATTTGAGCCACATTTACACCAGCCTAATTTAAACAAAAATATTAAGTATTCGATCCTGTTAATAAACATCAAAAATTGAATATCCTCTTAAACATAAGAATAAATTATTACAGTACCTAAATAGACGATGTAAAAGATTCATTTCATTATTAATAAATAAACAAAATGTCAAGGTATGTACAGGGTGAGTCAACGATTGGATGAAGTAGGTTTGTGCCTTTCCGATGAAATTAACAAAGAAACTATATTTATTGTTTGATACAGTTTATTTTTACGCAGATTTTAAAAATATTTAGGACTCTACAGGGTGAGCCAAAAAACTAGGACAGCATAAAGTTGTATTTTTTTAAATAGAACACCCTATATACGAATCGTATTTTCGATTTAGCTTATAATTTTAAATCTTTTTTATTAAGGGTTTGCTATAACAAAACTTTATAGTTTCTGAGATAATTAAGTTTAAAGAAAAAAAGTTACATTTTCAAGCATCAATTCAATCCTAAATAACGTTTTCAATTTTCTGACAAATATATTCAAATTTGGAATTTAGCAAGGCCAAGGACAAGTTAACATAATTTTTACCTAATATTTGCAATAAAAGCTACAGGGTGTTGAACACATCGGCTCAAATTTGAACAAGTTTAAATGAATAAATATCTTTTTTTTAAATGGTACATCCTGTATATTTTCATGTTATTTAATAGAGTAATAAAAACCCTAAAAGTTTTGTTCAATATATCCTATACCTATTTATAATAGTTTTTGAGATATTTCAGTTTTTCTTATTTTCCATACTTTTTTACAGAAATAGTCTTCATTATCATAGTAGCCATGGCAAAAACAATGTAAAAGAACATTTTTCTGTGTGTCAAATTTATAACCGCAATCGCTTCTTTTGGTTTTTATGTAGTGTAGTTTGGTTTTTTTTTTGCATTCATCTTATATTGTAAAATGAATTTTCCAAAGAATGAGTTAATAGATATGATTTATACAATAGGAGAGGCTCAAAAAAATTGCCTTCTTCTCGAAGAATTTACAAAATGAAGTATCCTGATCGACGCCAGCCTAATACCCCCCTTCTGATACTGTTGATTATCCAAAACGTAAAGTGGTCAACAAACCAGTAACTAATGAAGAAAAAGAACTACAAGTATTGTTAAATGTTCAGGAAAATCCTTATATTGGTAGCCGTCAGTTAGCAGCATTATGTGAAACATCACAATCCACCGCTAATCGTACTACCAAGAAATATAGGTATCATCCATATCACATGGAATTACACCAAGAATTGCATGGACAGGATTTTGAAAGTCGTGTAAACTTTTGTCGTACAATAAATGCGGAGATTCAATTAAATCCAAATTTATTATGCAAGGTAATGTTTAGTGATGAAGCTACTTTTAGAAGTAACGGTGCCGTAAATAGACGCAACATGCATTATTATGCCACAGAAAACCCATTTTGGATTAGAGAGGTGCAACATCAAAACCACTGGTCATTAAATGTTTGGTGTGGTATTCATCATAATCGAATTATTGGACCCCACTTTTTTAATGAACCACTAAATGGCCATAGTTACCTGAACTTTCTACAAGAAGAACTACCCCAACTGCTTCAAGGTCTCGATAGGGATGAGCTCGACAGTATGTGGTTCCAGCACGATGGTGCGCCTCCGCATTACCATCGTGAAGTTCGTGCGTTTTTGGACCAACGATATCCGCAAAAATGGATTGGACGTGGGGGTTTCATTGAGTGGCCACCAAGGTCTTGCGACATCACCCCACTAGATTTCTTCCTATGGGGTTATATTAAAAATAAGGTGTATGTTAATCCACCAACAGTGGAAGATATGCGAAACAGGATTAGGGATACCTGTAGAACAATAACGCCACTAATTTTGTCCAGGGTCCGAGAAAATCTGCAAAAAAGACTAAATTTGTGCATTGCACAAGAGGGTCGTTTATTCGAATACTTATTAAAAAGAAATAATTAAATTCAGCATTTAATAGGTAATTTTTTTGTTTCATTTTAGTATAAAAGTAAATATGTATTTGCCTTGTCGTTATTGTTGTGTTAATTTTTTCACATTATGTTTAATTAAACTATTGCCGTTGTAATATAACGAATAATGTATTTCATCATATTTAACCACATTCTGTTTGTTTCTGTAATTTCTTTTTATTATTTTACATGGCTACTATGATAATGAAGACTATTTCTGTAAAAAAGTATGGAAAATATGAAAAACTGAAATATCTTAAAAACTATTATAAATAGGTATAGGATATATTGAACAAAACTTTTAGGGTTTTTATTACTCTATTAAATAACATGATGTGTGATGAGCCGATGTGTTCAACACCCTGTAGCTTTTATTGCAAATATTAGGTAAAAATTATGTTAACTTGTCCTTGGCCTTGCTAAATTCCAAATTTGAATATATTTGTCACAAAATTGAAAACGTTATTTAGGATTGAATTGATGCTTGAAAATGTGACTTTTTTTCTTTAAACTTAATTATCTCAGAAACTATAAAGTTTTGTTATAGTAAACCCTTAATAAAAAGATTTAAAATTATAAGCTAAATCGAAAATACGATTCGTATATAGGGTGTTCTATTTAAAAAAATACAACTTTATGCTGTCCTAGTTTTTTGGCTCACTCTGTAGAGTCCTAAATATTTTTAAAATCTGCATAAAAATAAACTCTATCAAACAATAAATATAGGTTCTTTGTTAATTTCACCGAAAAGGCACAAACCTACTTCATCCAATCGTTGACTCACCCTGTACTGGTGAAATTAAATACTTTTTTAAAATTTTGAATAGTTTTTTTAAAGTGTTTGTTTCTTTTTAAAAATTGTAGGTATGTTTTTGTATGAATGTTTTTAAATATATAAAAAATATTTTTAGGAAGATTAATAAATGAAAAGACGAAAAATTTTTTAAAGATGCCTTAGATAAAGGGGAAAACGTCAAATTGTTTTGTATTTTTTGTTGAATAAAGAACCTATACCCAAGAAAAAAACAAAAATCTGGAATATATGTATATATATATATATATATATATATATATATATATATATATATATATATGGTGCGTGTGTTATTTGCAGATACAAGGTTTTTTTGAAATAAACGCTAGCCACCGGAAGCACTTCAAATATTATCATTTAAAAGAATATGCAAGTAATTTGCTCGTAAAATTCACATATCATTGAAACAATGTGAACGTGCCACCTTAACATTACGTAGATAAATATGACAAGTGATAACATATAGTCTGTTAGACACCAGTCTTTAACTCATTAGCGGGTAATTACATATACTTTAACAACTACGTTGAACGCTAATTGCTTCACAAGCATTTGACAAAACCGCAAAAGATGGAAATAATACCTATTTTTATTTAACAAATAATTAGGCAGTAATTGACAACACAGTCTATTTGGAAATGACAGGGGCGTCCAAAAAGAAGAAATAGGATAAATTTAATTTTGTTTTGTCATTTTCCTCAATTGTGTTTTGCGTTTTTTTTTACGCAGAGTTGTGAATTTAATTACCCAATATGTTTTGATAATATAAACACAATGATAAGTAAATGACAAAGCAGTTAATATAATAGTGTAAATACCAATACAGACGTAATAGCATTATGAAGTGGTATCTAATCACAAGGAATTCTAGAAAAGATATCGATCGAGTCACGATCGAAACAATAAATCTTTACTACTTTTGTCTCAAATTTTATTTTAGTTAGTTTATTATTTTGTGTTTTATAAAGTGTTTTGCAACAAAAAAATGAGTGTTTTAAAGTTCAAAATATTCACGAAAAGGAATGAAGTTAAAATAAATGGGGCTAAAGCATAGGTGCTCTTTGTATTGCGAAAGTTATTAGAAAAAAGCATACATATCTTATATTCAAAATATCAAAAAGAATATTGAAACAAACTAGAAAAACAACATTAAAAGGCACTAAATTCGAAATATGACAAACTCATCTCTAGAAAGTCTTTGATTTTTTCAAATTTTTCACACATGAAAAAGTGGATCTGCTGCTGAGTATCCCGCTCGCCCAGGGAAACCCAAGACTTTCTAGAAGTGAGTTTGTCATATTTCGAATTTAGAGCAATTTTATGTCATTTTTCTGGTATATATATATATATATATATATATATATATATATATATATATATATATATATATATATATATATACCTGAACGCTGAATCTCACCACCGTCCATCAAACTTACAATCGATCGCCAATACACTGATCTCCAGATCCTTGCTATTAACCAAACCGAAAGAAGAACTCAACAATATCCCAACAGCTCTAAAAGAAAACAACTTCAAACAACATAATATCAAAAAGGCCATAAAACAAAACACAAATGCAGTAGCAGAGAAAAAAGAAGATGACAAATCCAAACCAAAAACTACACTGCCATACATAAAAGGTGTAACAGACGTAGTTGTAAGAATTCTGCAGAAGCATGACACATACACAATTTACAAGCCACAAATACCAATACACAAATTATTGGGCAATCCAAAAGACAAAAATACCATTGGAAAACCAGGGAGTGTACAGCATCCTATGTAGTGACTGTGAAAAAGAATATATTGGACAAACAAATGGAAGAATCTCTACTAGGGTCCAAGAACATAAAAATAGCATAAAGAGAAAGCAAATGACATCAGCAAACCAAACAAATCGCGGCCATAAAGCACTATAAACGCGCATCATCAGAGAAGCTCTCGAAATAGAAAGCACTAAAAACTTTAACAAGAGAGATGATGCACAAAACATCTCAAATACATGGAAAATCCTACTCAAAACCAAACCAAAAGCAACACACCAGAGAAACAGGACAGCGAGCAGAGAGGAGGCACAGGCCCAGAGAAGCGAGAAAACCCACCAGGCCGAACCAAGGAATAACTTGTGTAAGCGCCAAACTATACAAAGACCGACAGAAGAGCAGCACTCTAATTCCAAGTTGAGCAATCGTCAAGGAAGCATCACTTGAAAATGCCAGCTTGCCAGCTGAGATGTTGGGGAAACGTCGTAAAGATTTTTTCTTTTTTTTTTTAAACATTCCACCATCCGTAAAAACCTACGATACAACATACATATATACATATATATATATATATATATATATATATATATATATATATATATATATATATATATATATATATATATGAAAAAGTTGTTTTATTCTCCTTACGACCGTTAAGAAAGGGGACAGACAGTATATTCTCTGCGAATTCCGTATGGAAACTAGTATGGAGAGTGAACCAGAGTGGAATTCGCAGAGAATATACTGTCTGTCCCCTTTCTTAACGGTCGTAAGGAGAATAAAACAACTTTTTCAAATATATAGACCGTGAATTTGTTTATTTTTAATAAATTTCCTACCGCTCCGGGGTATATTCAGATGTTCGTTTGTACTGTTTAAGATAGCAGTCCGGCATCAAGTTCTGCAGGTAATATCCTGCCGATATTTTACGATATGGGGATCTTAAGTAGACATTTGTTTTCTGTGCATTTTACTCTCGGTTCGTTACAGCTCCACTGATGAGACCATTAGGTGGTCGAAACTAGTATGGAGAGTGAACCAGAGTGGAATTCGCAGAGAATATACTGTCTGTCCCCTTTCTTAACGGTCGTAAGGAGAATAAAACAACTTTTTCATATATATATATATATAATATATATATATATATATATATATATATGTATATATATATATATATATATATATATATATATATACATATATATATATATATATATATATATATATATATATATATATATATATATATATATATATATATATTATATGGTAAAGTACCCAGCCATTTCAAATTGACACTTGTTACACCAATACATAAAGCAGGAGACAAAGCGACTATTAGCAATTATCGTCCAATTAGAATAATAAATAATTTTGCGAAGATATTTGAGAAATGTTTAAAGGATAGATTGGTAAATTTTTTGGAAATTAATAACATCCTCTCTAAAAATCAATTTGGATTTACCAGTGGATTGAGTACATCAGATGCGATTTATGAATTTACTAAGTCAGTAACCGTGAATCTTGATAATGATAAAAAATGTCTTGCCGTCTTTCTGGATCTTGCCAGAGCATTTGACACAGTACCCCATGACTCACTTTTGGAGGTTTTAAACGTCTATGGTGTTAGGGGTTCTGTGTTGAGTGTCTTTGAGAGTTACTTGAGTAATAGAAAACAAATTTTAAAAATTGATAACATCTATAGTGACCCTTTAGACATCAGAATCGGGGTTCCTCAAGGGACAGTATTGGGACCGATTTTGTTTATAGTTTATATAAATTCACTAACAAGCTTGCGCTTGGAGCATGGTTCTTTAATTTCATACGCGGAAGATACAATAGCCGTTTTTTCAGGAGAAACCTGGGATCAAGTAAAAGAATCAACAAAAACTGGCCTGCTTAAAATTATAAACTGGCTGGATTCCTCTAAACTCACTTTGAATGTTGACAAGACTCATTATATTGCATTTTCGATAACAACATCAAATCGTCCAGACTTTAACCAAATTGAAGCTGGAAATATCTTAATAAAAAATGTACCATTCATAAAATATTTTGGTATAATAATCGACAAAAATCTAAAATGGGATCAGCACGTTTTAAAATTAACAAACAACATCAGAAAATTAATTCATAAATTTTATATACTGAGAAACATTTTCACTAGACAACTTTTAATAAATATTTATAAAACTTGAGCAGAATCCTTAATTAGATATGGAATAATTGTTTGGGGTGGCCTGTATCAAAACTCGTTACAACAACTTAACGTACTACAAAATTACATTTTAAAGGTAATTTTTTGGAAGAAAAAAAGATATTCTACTAGGTTTCTTTATTCAGAACAAATTTTTGATGTCCGTTTATTGTATATATTGTTTTCTTGTATTTATGTACATAAGTCTGCGAAATTAAAAAATTATGTAAGTCACTCTTATGAAACCAGATGTAGAATGAATAGACATCTAAGGACACCAAATAGTAATAAAAACATTAGTTATAGATTTGTTAACTGTCTGGCGCCCAAGTTCTACAATATTATCCCGATTAGTATAAGAACAATCTTCAATGTGAAAAAATTTAGTAAGCTTTGCAGAACATATATTTTTCATAACATTGATCAATTTAAACTTTTTCTTTGACAAAATCTTCATAGGTTACTTAGTGTGTAGGTTTATTTAGTATGTAGGTTTGTTTAGTATGTAGGTATTCCATTGATTAGTATTATTTTTATTCATTATGTTTTCTTTTTATGGTTGTTTTTGAAATTAATATGATATTATTGATTTTGTGCACATACAGGTATTATGTTACCTAGGTGCGGAATTATTTAATATTGAGATCTTAAATATGTTTAGATTAGATCATCATCTGTTTGAAGATTTGTACTAAAATTGTTCGTAATATATTATTATTATTATTATACATGCAGACTGTACCCAGGAGTGCCTTGAGGAAGAAGAAAGGATATGCCCAAGCATTCTTTTTCGATTTAACTAAGGCATTCGATTTTGTATCCCATACTTTGCTAGTGAAAAAGCTCTCTAATTATCATATTGACAGACACATCGGTTTGATTAAGCCATATTTGTCTAATCGTCTCCAGAATGTATCCCATCATAATCAGACCGGTTACCCATGGATTTCCTTGGGGCTCTGTTCCGGGGCCAGTTTAAATTCAGCATACAAGTCAATAAGAGTTGATTTTCCTGGTACAGAGTCTCCATAACACTTATCAAACTACTGTTTGGCTTCAACAGTATTTTCCCATCAAAAAACAATGTTTGATCAATACACGAAATTCTTTTTTATCCATTGTTTTGAGAATAACAAAAGTTGTTTCACTAAAACCACCGTAAAGTGTAATCTAATGGTCGGGATGTTATGAAATCTTGACTTGTATCATTTGAAGGTTAGTACTATCCAAAAATCATATGAGTATATCATCAGAGATGCCATCTATAGGTCAGACCGGGAACTTATTGAGTGATGTTATATCCTTTTTTTCTATCTTTTATACTTTTCAATATGGTAATAGAATCATCACCAGTTGAGCACACACTGTATAAAGAAAGCTATTAATAAACAAATTCGGTGGAAAAAGTAATTAATCATGGTTTTATTTCATTTTTTTATATGCAGCCCAAATCACAATATGTTCCCAATTACACGGTTTTACATGAATTCAACAGAATATTGTTATATGATTTATTTACATAATACCAACAGAAGGTTTGCAATTATGTAAATAGTATTACTAATGAACATCTTATGACATTTGTTTTTATCACACAAAACAGGTATACTCAGTGTTTGGTGTTAGCATGGAGTATTGATAAATTTTGGAAATGTTGTGAAAAACCAAATCTGATGCATTGTTTTTATGAGGGTTACCTTTTAGGTTTTTACAAAAACTAGAAGAGAAAGAAATTTTGTTTTATTGCTTGTCAAAATATTCGTCTTTAAGATTTATATACTTTTTCATGTGTTTGAACCAATTGTGGGTTCGGAAAGCAGAACCGACAAACCACTCGGCCAAGCTAAGTCTGGTAAAGCAGAGGGTATCCCTCCCAGGCGCGGATCCAAGGGGGGGGGGGAACGATTATAATTGGTTCCTCTATCTCACCGATCATGAGATCGAGTTTCCACATTTTCTTATATTTTTATATAACATGGATTTTTCCCAATTTTCTGCACTAACTTTATTCAAAAAAATCTTTCAAAAGTTCAGTTAAATTACTAATTTTGTAAGTTGTATTATTTCTAGCAACTCTACCTTTTACTTGAGAGAGATATTTCTTTCTCCAACGGACATTTTCCGGCCAATCTAGAAGAACAGATTTCCTATCTGATTTTTCCCAGTAAAAATTTAGTTCTCTGAGTAATTTCCAGAGCTCAGTTCTTTTAATTTCAGGTAAATGCCGATCTTCATTGATTTTAGTTAGAATTTTGTCGACGGTTGTGATCTGCTTCTCATAATAAAATGTATGTACAACTCCTTTTATTGCAGTTTACATCTCTTCTTTCAACGAGGTTTTTCGTCTGCCTGTGATCGAATGTAGCTTGTGAGTACTAACAATTCCAGTCTTTTTTTCTCTTTCAGTATTTTTTACATAGTAGATTTTTCAACTCTTGTCATGTTGGAACACATCTCAATAGAGCTTTTAACATTATTATCTAGATATTGATATCTGAAGGCATCATAAACATTTATTGTAATAAGTTTTTCGTTGAGGAAAAAATGCCCTGGTTTAACGATTTTGAAATAAATATAGATGTGGAAGCCATATCTTTTGGATATCTCACTAACCTCAAATAATAAATAAAAACAAGCACAAAGAAGATAAATCACTAAGGACACACTGTAAGGTGTACTTTGCTTACTGACAGAAATTAAATTGAACTATCAGAAATTTTATTGTTGCAGTAAATTTATAAAAGCTTATAATATTTAAATATAATTAAATATAATTAGATTTACGGTAGTCCTCAGTTACCGGCGGCGCTGGAGCAGGTAGGTTGGAAATTTCGGTAACAGTTTTATTACTCTCTCTAGTTCCTGAATAGAGTATAGGAATGTATATGCTTGCGATCTCCCCTCCCCTTCCCAAGAGCTTTGAGTTCATGAAAATAGAACCGATTCTGCATTTTATATTAGGAATGTGTATGCTACTGGCACTCCCCCCCCCCCCCTCCGTTGACAACTTGTTCTAATACGAGGAATGTGGATGCTGCTCGCATCGTCCCCCCTGTCGGTAATTTGTTTTTTCTTGTGATCGCCCCCCTTCTCCATGAGCTTCAAATTCAGAAAAATAGACCCAACCCTGCCTTTTATACTAGAAATGGGAATGTTGCTAGTACCCCCCTCCGTCCACAACTTGCTTTCGCTTGCCATACTGTACTTTTGTGATATCACCGCCCCCCCCCCCCCAAAGAAAGAGGCTGGATCCACCCCTGATCCCTCCTCTCTCTCGCCGATTAGCTACCACTATATTTCACACATCTTTTGTTCCGGAAATTTGTTTGTAGGACTTTTAGTTTTTTGAAAAAAAAATCGAAAATTACTTTTTCGATTCAATGAAAATCAATGCAATAAGTTGGTTAATTTCAGCTCTATCTTATTTTTCTAAAAAGCGTTTTATTTTGCAATCTCTAATGAGAGCAAAGATTTAAGAAAAATTGCTGTGACGTTTTTAGTTACTGCAAAATTAAAATGTTTATAAAGACTTAACGGAGAACGTGGTTTTCGAATTTCAAATGAAAGAGCTTAGTGAAGAACTTTTGATTTCTGAAATTCATCAAAGCAGTATTAACCTGGATAGTCGAAAGAAGTTATTCCCGAAACGAAAATATCGAACAACCCTCTAAATTAGGTGTTTTTGACATTTGGTGTTTTTAAATACCATCCAGCGGAAGAATGTTCAGAATAATGATGATAATTCATGGGCGAAAAATTTTATTAAACAATTAAGGCGTGGAAAAACTGTTTTTTTTTTAATTGTAGAAAAATCTACTGCTTTAAAAAAAATACAAACAAAAGCTATGCGCCTTAAATATACATACAAAATAAAAGAAAAACATTAAAATCAGATTATTTGTTCATTAGTTCAAGTTAGTTCAGGTTAACTTCGACTGACTAACCCCACCGCTTTGTAGCTACTTTATATACCCAAATAGGGCTTCTACATTTTTAGAGAATATTCGAGAATTTTCTATTCAATTCCATATTATTCGCAGTAGTGACGTTTGTCATTTATTTGTATACAGGAGCTGTTCAGTACAAAGAAGACATAAAAGTCGATTTAGATGGATTTAAATGACTCCCTTCTTTTAAGACCTGGTGGGTTGACACTTGGTATGTGGAGGGTGTTGCCAAATTGTGCAAAATTTCCTTAACTTGGAGAAAACTTATATTCGGCAACGTCGCACCACTCTATTGTAGTAACAACACAAATATAACACGTGCATTCTTGCGATTGCATTTGAACTATTATTAAAAAGATAAGTTTAGTTTCGCTTTTAGCACACGAAAAATGGTAATCATTTTAAAACACTTTTTTATAATTAATTACGATATTTATCATGGCCAGCTCATTCTTTGTGAATGTGAGTTAATTTTGTTTGCCTGTTAGACCTTAAATACGCTCCAAATTTCTTGGACCATGCCTAAGCCTGTATAAAGTGTGAAGGGGGGCTATGACGAGTCTCAGTACGCAACAACACATTTTAATTTGATTATCTGAGAAACGGCTGCACACGATTGTATTTACTAATCCACAACTTGCGGAACGTAAAAAGTACAGAATTTCTCGTTCATCATATTAATACCACGTCAGAACCAAGCAGAGTATAGATGGCATAATTTTATCTCTCCGACGTTTACGGATTTATCATAATTTTAACTGAAAACAATAGGATTAATTGGTCGGCTGTGTGAAGATAACCTTAGTTTATTATTGACTGCAAAAATGTAGGTAATAATTATGCCACTTCAGAATATCACCAGGTAAATCTAGTTTGGTCTGGAACTATTGGAATTATTTCTAACACTTGCAAATTGAATAAGCGAGTTGAATTACTTGCTTGAGCCTAATCGACTCAAATAATATTTGTATGTTCTAAATATTCGTTAGGAAATATAAGATGCTCAAGTGAGGACAAGAGAAAGTACAATGAAATCCTGCAGAATTACAGAGAAAACGTCGACTACACAAGGTCGTCCCGGAAGGAGTTACCAAGATCGCAAGAGATCACAAGAATCTGAATACCATGCTTGACAAGATCAACATATCATACTACTCCTTTCTTCTGAACGAGGAATGACCTATACTATCTCAGAAGATGAAATCACAAACGATCATCATAAAAAAGGTTTTTATCCCATCAAAATCATTCAACAGTCAAATACCTCAACTGAAGAAAGAATACTGGAAAAAGTATTCAAAAGACACGACCTATATGGCGGCCAAAAGAAAATATGGAACATGCTGAGGAACAGAAAAAAAAACAATCAATGAATACGTTCAACTAAGTCCAATCGACAGCCAACAATGGGTCAGCCATTTTAAGGACTTACACCAGGCACCAGCTACAGAAAACAACGTAGACGAAAACCAACAAGAAAGCGCAGAACTAACAGATGTTAACATCAGTGAAGCAGAGATGCACCTGACAATTAAGAAATTAAAAAACAGAAAATCACCTGGTACCGATCAAATTACGAATGAGATGCTAAAGTACGGAGGCCCCAGCCTTGTCACAGAGCTCACTGTTCTATTTCAAAAAATACTCCGCACAACGTCAGTACCCAACGAATGGCGGAAAAGCATCACAATTCCGATCCACAAAAGAGGATCAAAGAAACAACCCGAAAACTACAGGGAATCAGCCTACTGAACAGTTCAGCCAAATTATTAACCAAAATACTGTCACAACGGATCGTAGACAAGTTAGGGGCGTGCGAAGAACAGCAGGGCTTCCGGAATAACCGCTCTACTATCGACGGTATATTTATTATCAGACAGCTGGTTGAAAAATCTATCAAATACGATAAACCGCTGTTCATTTGTTTTGTGGACTTTACACAAGCGTTCGACCGAGTCAAACTGGAACACATAACAGAACTACTGTGAAGAAAACAAGTAGACGAAGCCATCATACGCACAATATACGAACTGAATTCCAAAAACACCATGGTAATTAAAACAAATAACACTTTAACAGAGGAAATCCCACTATCCATAGGAATAAGATAGGGTGATAGCCGAAGTCCAACACTTTTCAATGTAATCATGGACGAAATTATTGATGAAGTAAAAAGCACAAATATTGGGTACCTAATGGGACACAACACCGTTCAGATTATATGCTTTGCAGACGATGTTGCCTTGACAGCAGATAGCGAGGACAACTTACAAAGAATTCTTTTCCATCTCAATTGAACAGCCAAACAGTATAATATGAAAATATATGTGGAGAAAACCAAAGCAATGGTAATAGCAAAAGAACCGGTAAGATGCAAACTAATGGTTGATGACAAACGTATCGAACAGGTTGGGAAGTTTAAATACCTGGGAGCACATATAACAAGTAACAGGGCAGTAACGGAAGAAGTACGCACACAAGCCAACAAAGCGGCCATGATATCAGGCCAACTAAGAGACATAATCTGGAACAATAAACATATGACGGTTGAGAGCAAAGCAAAAATTTACAAGGTCTGTGTAAGACCGATACTAACCTACGGCGCAGAAACAAGAAATGAAACAACAAAGACAAAACAAATTATGAGAACCACAGAAATGAAAACGCTGAGAATGATCACGGGAACAAGTTTAAGAGATAGAATAAGAAACGCAAAAATACGCGAGGACAGCGGAGTGGGGGATGTTGTGAAGTGGGTTCAAAACCGTCGTAGGCAGTGGAGAGATCACGTGGAACAAATGGACGATGATAGACTAGCAAAAACCGTGATGAAAGAGAAACAAAACACCAAACGGCCGCCTGGACGGCCCCCCAAAAGATGGAGAGACAGCTGGATTTCGACGTCAAACGAGGATCGATGAGGCATTGTGTAGATAACAGAACTTGGTTCTACCTAGAAGAAGAAGAAGAAGAAGAAGATGAAGAAGAAGAAAATCATCAGATGGCAATATAGAAACAAGGAGCCAATGCCCATAGTCCTAGTGATTCCTACTAAACCATGAATGTCACATCCATAACTTCAGACATATGCTGGGCAATAAAGTCAAGAGTGAGAACCAAGACGCCAGAACCAAATCTTTTCAATGCCCGACCAAATTGTGTTAGTGGCGGAGAAGATCACTACAAAAATCGAAAGAAGATTCACCAAAATGTGCCAACTGAGGAGGGCACACCCTACATCAATAAAAGGTTGCCCCAAAAATTCCACGAAAGAATTTATCACAGGCCCCTAACAAACGCAGAGGCCAAAACAAGTAAGAACTCATTGCACAGTGTACTGTTAAATAAGTGCCCGTTAACCAGAAAACTTATTGGATTAAGGACATACTGAAGCTGTTCGAGAATATGACTACCCATATCCAAGCCTTCTTATCTGCGTTAATACTCAACACGAACAAAGAAGCCCAGGATCAACCACATCCAAGACCTAGTCTCTAATATAAAAGCGCAAAATCTAGAGTCGCAGTAAAAGACACACTTCAAATTGAAATTTGTTGTCATAAAGTCACTTGTCCCACGACAAACTGTCGCAATCGATTTCTCAAAAACAAGCTTTGGAAAATTTGTAAAATTTGTCAGTTTACTAAAGCCGATGAAGGCAATTCGGTTAAAATATTTTCATAATGATGACACTTCCATATATATCGGAAGTTAATGGCTTCTTGCTTACTATAAATGGAACGACGCAAAATTATAGACATATTTTATCTATAATGTCCTATACCTAAGCCTAACTGTTTTTGACATATGCTAAATTTTGTGTTAAAAATGGCGTTTGCAGGCCTAAACATGACTGTCAATTTCTCCCATATGAAAACCTTTATTACTTAATTGGGATTTATTTCCTTCTGGAAGGGAATCTACTTCAGTGAAGTGAGTTGATATTAACGATTCAGTGTGTCAAAATACATGAAAATACTATGGTTAGGTACCGAGATCAGACCAACTGCCAAATTTTAAAAGTTTTTCAAAGTCTATTTTCTAAAATTTCTAAGTTATTTGAAAATACGACACTTTTTTTTTATATATATTTCCGGGTCTGTCCTAAAGCCGGATGCACTGCGACCAGAGTAGGCCTATTGTGCTCACCCTAGACATTACAGCCACTCTGTCAACATAGCCCCCTGGCTCAATCTGTACAGTCCTGCTAAGGAGTGAGTGAGTATTTCTCCCGGTTCCAATTTTACTGACCCGAAAGTTTGCTGTCTAAATCTCACCAGTGACTCACAGTCACATATGATATGCTTCACCTCGGCTTGTCCACACAGTTTGCAGCCGAGGTTTCCGTTATATAGATTCATTCTATTCAGATGTACTTTGACGGCCATGTGTCCCATCCTTATACCTGTAATAGTCCTTAATTGGTTTCTACTCATTTGTAGTAGTTTCTTTGCCAGTTTCGGGTCCGGATTCCCAATAAATAGCTTGCTGTGGTTTAAACCCTGTCTGGTCATCCAGTGGTTTTTATGTTCTCTTTTGATCCATTCTTAGACTGCTTCTCGTGCTGCACACCGCGGCACCCCAAAGGTCGGTTCTGTACCAATGTATTGAGATGCTGACCCTGCTCTAGCTAGTTCGTCAGCTTTTTCATTTCCATGTATGCCTTCGTGTCCTGGTACCCACTTTAACATAACTCTGTTGTCTTTTCCCAGAATTTCCAGCTCACTCTGACATTCCCAAACCAGCCTCGATGATACCTTTTGGCCCTTGAGGGCCCTTAGGGCTGCCTGGCTGTCAGAGTAAATGAGGATTTGCTTCCCTTTGTAAGCTCTCCTATTTCTCTGATCTGCGCACCGTAAGATTGCGTATATTTCTGCCTGGAACACTGTTGGGTATTTCCCAAAGGGAAGGGTTAGTTCCTTCCTCGGTTGTAACCCGTATATCCCAGCTCCAGTACCCTCACTAGTTTTTGAACCGTCAGTGTACCAGATACTTGCACCCGAGAATGTTTTCGGTCTTTCTCTTTTACTTGCCATTCGATCCTCTATTGTGACTTCAAACGGTGTATTATAACGCTAGCTCGAGTTCATATGGTCCGTGTCCATTTCCAACTCAGGGCTCCTGATTTTTTTACATATGTTTTTATGTCCTGACATCGTCATTTGCGATTTTACTGTTGAGTGATTTAGTCGGTGGAGTCCCATTCTTGTCTCTGCTTGAATCACTATGTGTAGCGGAGGCAGATCCAGAATACACTCCATTGCCGAAGTGGGCGTTGATTTCATGGCCCCAGTAATACATAAACAGGCGACCCTTTGTATTCCACTCAGCTTTGTCATAGTTGCTCTCTGCATTACCTTGGGCCACCAGACCAAGGCTGCGTAAGTGATGGCTGGTCTCACAACACTGGTGTATAACCAATGTACCATTTTCGGTGAGAGACCCCATGTTTTCCCACATAATCTTCTAACAGTCATAAGAGATGTTTCCGATTTTCTGGTTATGTTTTCCACTTGTCTGTTCCGGGTCAGCCTGGAGTCTGAAATCACCCCCAGATATTTTACTTCTCTGGCAAGTGGTATTGTGTTTCCTTGGAGGATGATGGGACCGAGATCCTCTATCCTTCTCCGTTTTGTAAAGGGGATTAGGACAGTCTTTTGGGGACTTATATTGAGTCCCTCCTGCCTTACCCATCTTTCTACAACTTTAAGAGCCCTCTGCATTCTCTCTCTTACTGTTGTATTAAATTTGCCTTGGGTTAAGATTACCAAGTCATCTGCATATCCCAGCACAGAGTGACCCTCCCCACTCAGGGTTCGCAGAAGCCCATCCATTACTAGGTTCCACTACAAAATATATAAAAAAATTTTACATAAACTTTTAACAAAATGATACACGCTGTATAAAAACTAAGAAGCTGTGTAATGTTTTTAACGCTGCTAAATATAGTAATCCCATATAAATATCAATTAAACAATCACAATGCGAACTAGCCAGCGGACAAATTTAAACTTTATCCTTTATTACTCCATAAAAAATTAATTAAAACCGCTGATATCGAAGTAAAAATTAAAAACAAATTAGCTAAACATTTATTCAAATGCAAAAACACATTTTATCAGCAGTGGATTAAGGTTAGATATAGCATTAATAATTTTAAATGTAATTGTAACAGGAATTAAGATAGCGTATATCACGTATGCCTTGATATATTTTTGGAAATTAATATTTTTTTCTGATAACCTTGTTAACGTCATAAGCGTAAACAAAGGTATGATTTTCTTTTATCAATAATACCTGTTCGTTTCATTTAGGTTTTGTAAACAGTTAAAATTGTTGAAATTAATTAAATTTTATTAAAGTAGGAACGAGAATATACTTAATTCGACGATACAGCACTGAATATTAAAATTCATTGTTACTATGTTCTTTATTAAACATCATCTAATATTATAAAATTGGAACAATTCATTGTTGCCAAATTTTTAAATAATAGAAATCTCAAAAATAACAATTTTCTCTAAGGACGCATCTGACTTTAAAGGCTCGAAAAAAAATCATTTTTGTGAATTATCAATAAGCACGTCTGTTCACTGGAAAGAAACAATCAATACTAAAAGTAGCCATTTCAGTTACGTCCTTCAAAAAAAGGATCATAAACATCGCCACTCGTACAACTGAGTAGTAGAGAGACGATACTCAAGGTGATACGAGGGAACGGAATTAGGGATTGAATGTTAACTCATTCAGAATCATACAATTTGTACGTATTCTAGTGTATGAATCACATAAACCAATACTTCCAATGTCGGATTCAACATTTCTTATCATAACCCTTTTTATTTCGTCTTTTCCCGTATTAGCGTTGTTTTACTGGTATAAAGTTCCTGGTAATATATTTCTGTTGTTTGAGTTAATTCGTCATTTTGTGTGACTTCTTTATTCTCATCGTTCATCCGTTTTGTTATCTAGCATTCATCTTCTTTTTAACCGACTTCTAAAAGAAGGAGGTTCTCAACTCGTCGACTATGTATCTTTTTTTTATGTGTGTACACCGATTATTCCGGAACGGCTGCACCGATTTGAATGAAATTTTTTACGTTATATTCAGAAAGTTGCTGCGGTGGTCCCATATTTTTTTAGATGAAATTGATGCAGTAAAATCCAAGATGACGCTTACAATATAGCGCCCAACGATTCTAAAATTATTTTTAAAAAATTCAAAATGACGGATCCAATATGGCGGTCAAAAACATTTAATTTTTTCCGATTTTCTCCAAAATTGGTATGGGGGAGTTTTCGAAGTTGCACATAACGAATTCAAAATATTTTTAAAAAATTCAATATGTCCGATCCAATATGACGAACAAGAAAATCGATTTTGTCCGATTTTCTCCAAAATTGATACAGGGGAGTTTTCGGGGTCGCACATGACGAATCTAAAATATTTTTTTTAAAATTCACTATAGCAGATCCTATATGGCGGACGAAAAATAAGTTTGTCCGATTTTCTCCAAAATTGGTATGGGAGAGTTATCGGAGCCTCACATAACGAATCTAAAATTATTTTTAAAAAATTCAATATGGCGTATCCAATATGGTGGATAAAAAATTAATTTTATCCAATTTTTTCAAAATTGATATGATAGCACATTAGGAATTTGATATCATTTAAAAAAAAAATTAAATATGGCGGATCTAAGATGGAGGATTAAAGATTCCACATCTCCCGATTTCGTCTAAAGTGAGTACTGGGGGATTTTTGTTAGTGTTAATTACGAAATTAAAATGTTTTTTTGAAAAACTCAATCTAGCGAATTCAGTATGGTGTCCTAAAAATTTTACATTCCTCGACTTTCTCCAAAACTGATACAGATGGTTCTTGAGGGTGTAAATGATGGATTTAATAATATTTTTTTCTAGATTCAATATAGCGAATGCAATATAGCTGACTAAAAATTTTACATTTTTCGATTTTGTTCAAATGTGGAACTAAATCGTTTTTGAAGATGTAAATGGCGAATATAAAATTATTTTAAGAAAATCTAATATGTCATATGCAATATGACCGTTTAGAAATTTTAAATTTATGGATTTCATCTAAAATTGGTACTAGGGGGCTTTGAAGGGTTTAGATTTAGATTAGATTAAGACGTTAAAATTATTTTTTTTAAATTCAATATGGCCGATCCAATATCATAGGGTGAAAATTTTACTTTATTCGCATTTTTTCAAATTTGGTATTAGGAGGTTGGGGGGTGGTGTATAACAAATATGAAGTTAATTTTTTACGACTATTAGGTTGATAAGATACAATATGAGGGACTAAATACTTTACATTTTCCAGTTTTATCTAAAATTGATATTGCGGGGTTCTTGGGGTGTATACAAACAATGAACCGACTTCTAAGATTGCGCTAAAAAATAAAAAATAACTTGAAATTGTTATATGAAATTGAAATTTTTGAAGTCGGCGCCAAATTATTTCTAAATGAAATAAATAACTACTAATATATACAAATTATGGTAAGAAAGCAATTACAAATAAAGTATTTTTAATCTGTTTATCACATTTTGTGAGGTATTAGTTTGGCGCCGACTTCAAAAATTCGGTTCAATTTTTTTATAAAAATTATATTTAGATCTTTCAAGATTTTATTTTCTTCTAAATCTTTCTTTATTTATCTGTTTTCATAATTTCCCACATTTTCTCTCGATTTTTTTTATAATTTCTATTCTATTATATATTGAATTTTGTAAAAGTTGTTTTCTTGTTTCTATAAAGTCTAATGTAGTTTTAGTTAGATACTATATAACCTCTTTCGTCGTTATATTACCATTTGAGCTTTACCATGTCCATCTATTGTTATCTAGTTTCCCAAATAGTATGATTGTTACGTATAAGTTAAGTTCGGTACAAAATTTCCCTGCTGTTTCTATCTATCCTGCTAATGACCTATTTCGTTAAAATCACTGGTCAAAGACCTTCTTTTTCTGACATATTGTATGTGATTAATAAGTCTCTATAGCTTCAGAAAATGGGGTACTTTTTTTATTAACAGATAAAGCTACATCATCACTTGTTTCTGGGTTTAGTATATCAAAAGCTGGTTTCATTGAAGACATATTTAAAATACATACATATATATATATATATATATATATATATATTATATATTATATATATATATATATATATATATATATATATATATATATATATATATATGAAAAAGTTATTTTATTCTCCTTACGACCGTTAAGAAAGGGGAAAGACAGTGTATATATAAATAACTTTTTCAAATATATATATATATATATATATATATATATATATATATATATATATATATATATATATATATATATATATATATATATATGTATATATATATATATATATATATATATATATATATACATATATATATATATATATATATATATATATATATATATACAGGGTGATTCCAAAATCAATGACGAAACTTAAGGGGGTGATTCTACTTGACAAAATAAGGGTAGAGCTTCATATAATTTTTTTTTCAAAATGTCATTCGTTTTCGAGTTACAAGCCGTCCAAGTTCAAGTTTTTATTTTTTGTTTTTTGAATTACTCGCTTACAGGAAAACCGATTTGACTAATATTTGAAAGATAGGCTAAGTCTTCTGCGCTTCATCATTTTAGTAACAATTCACATTGATTGTTTGCCGCTAGAGGGCACTTTACCTACATTGAAAATTGTTTTTTTGTCATAATTTTTTAGTGTTGACAGCTACAGTAGTTTTTGGCATAATTTCTGAAAGACTGATGCCAGGCCTTTAAAAAAGGTGCTCTTTATTTACATCGCTAAACCCAACGGTTTAGACGTAAATCACCCTTAAAAATTAAGTGGTAAATTTACTTTTCTCATTTCATTACCACCAGCTACCAGGTAAATAGCTATCAAAGTATACTAGAGCTGTCAGTTTAACATCAAATAAATTCGCTTTTTAAACTATTTAATTTATAATCTTAAAATAACTAATAATGGCTAATCACCAATATTCAAATATCGAATATTGTGATATCCATTTTTGTTATGGAAAAGCAAATGGTAATGCAGAGTTGGCAAGAAGATATTATATGGAGAGTTATCCGGAAAGAAATATCCCTCATGCTCAAACATTTTCCAGTGTGCACAGGAGGCTTGCGGAATGTGGTTCCTTTAAAAGTTATAATGGAAATAGGGGAAGACCTAGAACTGCTAGAAACGTGCAACAAGAAGAAAGAGTGCTTGAAATTATTGAAGATAATCCAGGTATTAGTACTAGAAAAATTGGGAATGAAGTGCGGCTCTGTCAGGCTAGTTCATGGAGGATACTAAGAGAAGAACAACTCTACCCGTTTCATTCAAAAAAGGTGCAGGCTCTTTATGACGATGATCGGCCGAGACGGTTGGAAATGTGCAATCAGATCCTAGCTAAGTATGAACACGATAATCGATTAATTGGCGTCATATTATTCACTGACGAAGCTGGTTTCACTCGTGATGGCATAACAAATCTACACAACATCCACACATATGCTTACGAGAACCCAAACAATGTGGTAGAAACGAAACATCAGCGTAGATTTTCACTAAATGTGTGGGCAGGGATAATAGGAGATTACCTTATTGGTCCTCATTTCTTTGATGGCCCATTAACTGGTGACGTATACTTAGATTTTATCCAAAATCGTCTCCCATTGTATCTGGAAGATGTGCCATTGGAAGTAAGGGCCAACATGTGGATCCTCCAAGACGGAGCTCCGCCCCACTTTAGTATACGTGTCCGACAGTATTTGAATGCAACGTATCCTGAGCGATGGATAGGACGAAGTGGACCATTGGCATGGGCAGCGAGGTCACCAGACCTTAATCCTATCTTCGATCTTCGCTTCAGGATAATCGAAAAGTGCCAAATTATTAAAGAAACTCCAGGAATTTTTCATCGAGTTAGGCGACATTTTTTGAAGAGTGTTAGGAAATGTATGGAAGAAAATGGGGGACATTTTGAGAATCTTTTTTAGTTTGTTTAGTACTGTTTCATTAATTTTTATCAATTAAATGTATATCGCAATAATCCATAATATGAATATTTACTGATTAGCCATTATTAGTTATTTTAAGATTATAAATTAAATAGTTTAAAAAGCGAATTTATTTGATGTTAAACTGACAGCTCTAGTATACTTTGATAGCTATTTACCTGGTAGCTGGTGGTAATGAAATGAGAAAAGTAAATTTACCACTTAATTTTTAAGAGTGATTTACGTCTAAACCGTTGGGTTTAGCGATGTAAATAAAGAGCACCTTTTTTAAAGGCCTGGCATCAGTCTTTCAGAAATTATGCCAAAAACTACTGTAGCTGTCAACACTAAAAAATTATGACAAAAAAACAATTTTCAATGTAGGTAAAGTGCCCTCTAGCGGCAAACAATCAATGTGAATTGTTACTAAAATGATGAAGCGCAGAAGACAGCCTATCTTTCAAATATTAGTCAAATCGGTTTTCCTGTAAGCGAGTAATTCAAAAAACAAAAAATAAAAACTTGAACTTGGACGGCTTGTAACTCGAAAACGAATGACATTTTGAAAAAAAATTATATGAAGCTCTACCCTTATTTTGTCAAGTAGAATCACCCCCTTAAGTTTCATGATCGATTTTTGAATCACCCTGTATATAAATATAGAAGCCGAGTGAGAATTTTTTTTCAAAAAATCACAGCCAATTTGTTTACAATAATTAAGAAGAAAATAATAAAAGGTTTATATTTTTCTTAGAGGATACTTTATTAAAAAGAGAGGAGAACATGGCTTTAATTTTTCCTTCTCTCTCGTACTCTGGGAATGGCTGGCCTTAGGGACTTAAATGGCCTAAACCCTTAATTAACTAATGTAATCTAGCCTTAAAATCGGTATAAGTTCACCATTGATGGTTTAATTTAATCCCTGATTCACTAGTCTATGTTTAATAAATACATCATACATAGGATTATTTTATTACTTAAAAAACTTAAGACCCTGGAAAAAGGACCTTTAAATTTAATCAACACAAATCTTTTTATATGTTTGTTTGTGTACTAGTTTTTCATATCTTACCCAAAATGCACACACAACAATAATTTTTTTATATAAATAGCAATAATATCAATTTCATTGAAAACGATTTCAAACTGATATTGCTCAGGTCAAGGTCGCCGCCAGATGTCACATGACATTCAATGTGGATGGCATTGACACACTGACTGATGCGTTATTTACATTGTTACAAATTGTATCTATTATTCCAGTGTCTATTGTGGGAAAATGCAATATAAATAAAAATTAATTTCAATTGCAACAAGCGAGTTAACGACAGTTTTGAATAAAATAACCAGAACTCCGATAAAAATGTTTATACAGGGTATCCGGAAAAATATAGGATATCTTCTGGATATGAAAGAATACGTGATAGGAATATTATAATTTATATAAACTTTTCTCGTAGATATGGGCTCCCAAAGAGCTGCAATGATATCAAGTTCTTTTACACCTAAATATTAAATCACCAGGTATATTTGAATTTTTTTAATATGATATTTACCAGGTAAGACCCTTCAAATTACTACCCAAAAAAGTGTTGTGAACTACTCATAACTGCAGGGACGGAGTAGCTGTGACACTCATAACCCCACTTTTTTACGCCCTGCATGATAAGAACTTGAAACGAAAAAAACGTCATTTTATTTGCACTGTTAGTCTCCTTAACTTCTGTCGGGTTGAATATAAATGAAAAGAATTTTCCCCTTTAAAATCAAGAAAATTATCAAAAACAAATCAAAACAGACAAAATCAAAACTGCACCCACCTTTAAATTTACTCCGGATAAATATAGAGGTGGGTACCCTTTTTAATTTTGTTTGTTTTAATTTTTTTTTGATAATTTTCTTGATTTTTCCAATAAAAAAATACAAATTTAAGAATTTTTATATAATACAGATGCTTCTATTAGTATACATACTTTTTTATAGGAAAAATCAAGAAAATTATCAAAAACAAACAACACCAAAATGGCATTTTTACCTTGGTTAGGTCAGGTTTAGTATGATTTTGGTTAATTTGGAAATCAGAAACTAACCTGAACTAATCTAAATTTATCTGGATTTATACTTTCCTGGTATAAACTATTACAGTTAACAACATAGTTTAATATTTATAATGTATAAAAAAGAATAAAATTAATTTTAACAACCCAAAATTTTAGGTTAGTTCTTGTTAGTACAGGTTTCGCTTGGTTTTGATTCATTTGAAAAACTGAAACTAACCTAAACTGCTAGAAAAATATATTGGGAAAAGGTCATTAGTTTAGGTGAGTACAGGTTAGTTTCAGTTTTTCAATTTAAATAAAACCAAGCTAAATCTGTACTAACCAGAACTAATCATAAAGAACTAACCAAAAATTTTGGGTGGTTAAAATTAATTTTACCTTTTTTATACATTACCAACATTAAACTATGCTATAAAAAAAGAATATATGGGAATTTCAAAAGCATATTTGCAATCTGGCAACAACGCCTATAGCAACAAGCACGCCATCTTTATGTGAATTATGCAAGCTATTACTTAAGGGCGGGTGCGTTTTGTTTTCATTTTCATTTGTTTTGATTTGTTTCTTGCAAATTTTCATTAATTTTACGATAAAAAAAGTACATATTTTTGAATTTTTATAAAATAAAGAAGTTTTTATCAGTGTGGAATTTGTGGTTGTAACAAAAGTTTAACAATTTAGAAAAAAAATTTGAACCTAAAGTCAAAAGTGGTTTTCCCTGTTTTCCGCAAAATTGAAGAAAAATTATGGAAAATCGAGTTCAGAATTGTGTTTTACGATCTCGAAATAGGCGGTAAATATCGAAATTTTTTCAAAAAAAAACTAGTTTTCACTCAAAACGAATTGTTACGTTTAAAACATGATTTGATTAAAATGATTCAGATCATGATTAAAATTACCCCAACCCTGGTATAAACCAATAACTTTTGGGGAATTATAGGACAAGTAGCACCCTTGAGTAAGAAAAAGTACTAGTACTGCCCGTCAATCACTTTTCCCATGTCTACGCGAAAACAAGTAGAACTCAAAGTTCTGTATTTCAGTAAAAAATCATCGCATGACAATTCTGAAAAAAGAATTTAAAAGCTCTTTGCGAGTACTTGCAGATGACATAAAGTGTAAGTCGATTTTTAATTTTTTAAAGGTTTTAATCGAGAATAAAAAAAATAAGAAAAAAAAATTTTTTCGACTTTTTTAAATTCAGCGCCATTTTTGTAGAAAAGTTTGTGAGAAAATTCTGATCAGAATGTTTTTTACAGTTTTCCAAGAGGTTTAAATTACTTTTTTAAAATTTGATCTAAGTGCATTTTTGACCAAAATACAGCCCTTTTTATAGTATATTCTTAACTGAACTAGATAGCGAAAAACTTCAAAGAGAAAAATGCCTGTTTACGACTGTTCACTAAGTATGATACCAACGCGTAATTTTCAGAAAATTTTTTAAAGGTTTTTACATGAAAAAATATTCCTTTTTTTATGTGTAGTTTAGTTGTAAACAGTTAATAATATAATTAAAAATTTTAAATCACGTAAAGAAGCCAATTTATTGAGAACTACTTAACAAATTAGGTAAAATATAAATATTATGAATATATATTATAAATTTATAAATGTTATGAAGTGTTCAGTAATATCAAAAATTTTTGTTAAAAAACAATAATATATACATATACAATTTTAACACTTTTTTTTCATCGAAATGACCACCTTTATTGTTTATCACCGCTTGACATCATCGTGGCATTCTATGTATGAGCAAATCTAAAGTTGTAGCTTTCATATTTTTTCATTCCTGTTGCAAAATACTCCAGAGTTTTTGATTTAAAACGAACTTTTCTCACTGCTCTATCAAGTTCTTCCCACAGAAACTCAATAGGATTAAGGTCAGATGATTGCGATGGCCATTCCATTACTTTTAATTGTCTTCGTTTTTCTAGCCATTTTAAATAATCTCTACACAGTTTTGACGAGTGTTTCGGGTCATTGTCGTGTTGAAATATAAATTTAGACTCAAGCAAACGTCTACTAGATGCAACTACATTTTCTTTTAAAATTTTTGTATAATCTTCTTTCTTCATAGTACCTTCAATTTTTATGAGATCGCCAACTTTTAATCCTGCAAAGTATCCCCACGCCATTGCCGAACCTCCACCGTGTTTAACAGTAGGTACAATAATACAGTCACTTATAAAATTTTCACCTGTTCTTTTTCTCGCAAAAATTTTTCTTTTAGATCCAAAAAGTTCAAATTTAGATTCATCAGACCAGAGTACTTTCTTCCAATCTTCTATGTTCCAATGTTTTTGACTTTTAGCCCATTTGAGCATATTATAGATTTTATTTTCAAAAAAATTAAAAAATCAAAAAAAAAAAAATTACAAATTTGAAAAATGAAATTCGCGGAAGACATTTTGGAACTAACGGACGTCATTCTGCATGTAAAAACAGGTATTTTTTCTCTTTGAAGTTTTTCTCTATCAAGTTCAGTTAAGAATATACAATGAATTTTTTACAGTTCATTAATAAGAACCTGAAGTATATGAAATCATTCAATTGAGGTTGATTTATACACAATCAACCTTTCAGGAGATCGCTAAACTGAGGGTACGTGCTGGACGCCAGATAAGGTAAGGTGGAGGGGGTAACCGAATCTCACCGAGTACAAAATGAGAACGCGTCTTCAAATCGGCGCGCGCTTGAAAAATTAGCAATATCTCCGCTTCTAAATAACGTAAAGCTTTCATTCTTTAATTTTTTTGGGATACCTTTTCGAAAAAATAATATTGGGTACATGTTGAACCTTCTCGAATCCCCCCCCCCCCCCCGAAAATTACATTTTTTACATTAAAATTTTTTTTATTCGTTTTACATGTTTTTTCATTGAAAACGATTACATACTTTATTATATATATATATATATATATATATATATATATATATATATATATATATATATGGTATAATGGTTCCGGCCCATCAGCTTGCGAGACCTGCTGCGCGTCATCGGCCCTGTTGCCAGTGTGTGTGGTTGCGTTGCCGAGCTGTAATCTGTTTCGTTACTAAGTGGTACTGGTTGATGTTTTGTAAGCAGGTTTTTCCAAGTATTAGGCACACGTTGGCTATCATCTCTGCTATTTAAGTTGTTGGGCCTCTTTGCAATTTCAATGCCTTCCCTTGTAACTCTTATGGACAGGAACTCGTCCGACGCGCACACGGTACCGACAGCACCGGAGTCGCAGGCGTCAGTTCGCTCGTAGACGCCATACAGTGAGCTTTGAAAATGGTGAATGCGATTTCACCCAAACGTCAGCAGCCTTACAGTCCTGAGAGGGACTCAGCACATACACGGGATGCCCGAAAACCTTCGATTACACATCACACCCGTGAGAATATCCGACATAACATATATATATATATATATATATATATATATATATATATATATATATATATATATATATATATATGTATATATATATATATATATATATATATATATATACTATTATGAATAATTATATTTAGCCCCCTCCTACCCCCCAAAAATTATATTTTTCAAGATTTCGCATTTTTTGCTTTTATTACATATGTATGAACTAGAAATAATAATATCGTGCTAAAATTTGAATTTGTTTATTATTGTATTGAAATAACATTTCTTGAATAATGTTATTGTTATAAAATAAGGTTGTATTAAAAGTTATACAATAATCCATTAAATCATAATTATCGTTAAATACATGAAAGCTTAAGTCTTTACGAAGAGAATGAGCAATGACAAAACTCTGTAGCAGTTTCCTAGACGACGGTACAGCCAATCAAAAATAGTCACTTTTTTCGTTTTTCTAATAAACAATTGCAATTTTACAAAAACTATTAGACGGACAGCGCCCAACTTCCGCACACTTTTTAATCACTTTAGAACTGACATTCTGGTAAAAGTTGAGAACAATTCAATAAATATTAAGAAAATTATTAACAATTGAAAAATAAGCCATTTTTAATGTTTAATTTGCAATAACTTTTTTGTTTACAGACCGATTTGAACAAACAAAAACTCATTTTGAAGATATTTTCAAGACGTACAATCGTCTCTGGAACATTTTTCTCCAAATCCCTTAGATTTTCCATAAAATCCAAAAAACCGGGGAAAAATCATTTTTCGATCTATTTGTTAAAAAAAAAAATGTTCTAACCAAAATTTGTTTAGACACGAGATGAGACGTCATTTCTACTACCAAAGATTATTATAGCTAACGCTATAGCTATAATAATCTTTGCTACTACCTTTCCCTACCCATTTCTGCAATCAGATCGCAGGCAGTATTTGATTTTTTTAACATTCCGTTTCCTGGCCAAATACTAAATCAGATCCATATAACACTTATAGGTTTGTATACTTCCGTAGACATAATGCCCTTAAGGTGTTAATGTTTTCGATACCAACTGGCAATCAAAAATTGCGTGCGTGATCTTGCTTACTTTTAATTAATATCAGGATCCAGGCTTTATCATTAAACATATCAGAACTATCTGTTATTTTATACATGAAAACCGCCCGAAAAATAATAATTTAATTAAATTTTATTCATCCATTTTCGTTTAATTATTATCCCCGATGTAATTTTATAAATTAGCTGTATAGCAGCGTATATCGATATTCTGTTTAACGCACACAAAACCAATATTTAGTCCCCAACACACACATACGGCAACAAACCGGTCAGGCTATTTGTATCTCACCGACGAAATATGACGGTTAGAGTTGCATTTTCAAGGTTTTAAAATAGCTCCTCTAATTTTTCAATAAGCAGAGACAAATGAATTAAAATTTTCTAAATAATAATTTATGGTGTACGAAGGATACATACATTCAGGGTCGGGCACTCCTTATGAAAGAAATGTGACGGCGTTTTTAGTTTGCGAACATCTCAGTAGATGGCGTTGGGGTATCAAAAGTCGAGCAGTAATTTACTGATATATCGTCTGAAAGTTTCTGTCAATTTGTTTAAATATGACGAATGAAGGCAATAATTTTTGAAATTTATTAGCGGTTTTTGTATTTAGATCAGTTTTAGATGATTATGTTATCGGCCATTTCAGTAAATTACTTATTGTGCATTGTTTTTAGAAACCATAACAAAAAAATTGGCAAGTAAATTTATATTCTTGATATACATTATTAATTGTTTTTTTATATCTCTCAACATCTAAAGTTTCTACTAAGTTTAACCTTGGATTTATGTATTTTTAAATTTTATTATATTTTTAATTTTGCTGTGAAGACAATGAAGATGAGTAGGAAATGGAAGAAACCTGTTTTTTCATACACATTCTACCAGGATACAATAAAAATATTTGTATATACAATTTATTTCAGATCCGTATTTTGCAGTAAAATTTACTAAACGTACTCTCCCTCGCTCTCTCTCTCTCATTTCTTTTGATGAAAAAAAGAAAAAACACACAGCCAACATGGGCTACATTATTTATAAAACTAAATAAATTGTTAAATAAGAATTTTTTTATCCCTGCAAAATAAAGTTGAAAGTAGCATTTGTAACTCGTAAATTTTGTGATTTGAAATACCAATTTTATTTCATAATATATAGGTCTTTAGCACTTATTCAAGTGTTCCTTCCAGTCAAAGGAGAGCATATATCTTATCATCTTTTTTTAAAGAAATTTTCACATTCTGTTAAAGTATTTCATATAAGCATTTTAAGGTGTGTTAATCTTTATACTTCCATACCAAATATCTTCAAATGATTCCTTAATTCATCTTACATAAATTATTTTTAAGAAGGTAAACTTCGAGCACAAGGAGGTATCTAATGAGTTACTAAAACAACTATGAATATTATGGAATATTAAAAATTGTATCTCGAGCTACAAAATTAACAGAGGGCTTAAATAACATTTTCAAAAATCTTATAATTTTTATATTCCATGAAGAGGGGTCACGTATGTAAACAAATCAAATCTTGCCTTGTGACTTAACATTACTATAAACATTATACCAAAATTATTCTTGTAAGTCATCAAGAAGATGTTTTGTGAATTTTTAACGTTTGTAAAATTCATCTTTTCTGTTTGTATGACATTTATGCTCTCCATGAATCAAAATAAACAAGTATTGGCTAAAAAAGTCTGGTTGAAATATGTCGAATATACCTTCATCGTATAGAAGATCAAAAACTTAATGATTTCTTGAAAGATCTAAACATCATTCGACCTACATTTAAATTTAACATGGAAAAAGGGGTAAATGGTCAATTGCCCTTCCTAGATGTCATGGTGAACCGTTCAAATGAAACTATTAAAACTTCAATATACAGGAAGCCAACACATACTGGACGATATCTTAACCATGGTTCTAATCATTCTATTGTAACAAAACTGAGAATTATACGCAACCTATATAATCGCTTTATATCTATATGCAATAAAGCCGAGTCATTGCAAAAAGGGATAGCAAACATTAAATCCGATTTACAACAGAATGGTTATCCTTTAAAATTAATTGAGGATGTTATAAATAATTTTCTTCACAATTCCGTACATTAAGGGAACCTCTGAGACAATAAGACGAATTGCCAACAGTTATAATATAAAGACAGCCTTTAAATCAGGAAATACACTTAGAGCTCATTTAACAAAAACAAAACCAAAAACTACCGATAAGAAAGAATGTGTTCACAAAGTTCTGTGTGAGGTGAAATATATATTAAAGGAACCAAGCCATTACTAGAAGTTAAAATTAAGGAACATAAAACTCATACACAAAAAGGGGAAACGTCGATATCAAGCATTGCAGAACACATCTGGGATAAACATCACCATATAAAATAGTCTGAAACTGCAGCAACATATATGGAAATCAATATAAAAAAAAAGAAAATTTATAGATGCAGCTTACATTAAAAATAATAATGGAATCTTCAGTAAACCCAGTGTTGAGATACCTAATCTTTTGCAACCACTGTAACATCAAATCATTGAGATGTGCACAGTGAAGTGAAACTTTGCAATGGACACAGTCCCTTTATAAGCTCGTAGCCTTAAGACAAAACATTCAATTTATACTTGATAACGATTAGAGATACAACCTAATTGGAACGTCGTAAAAATGAACTAAAATAAAGACAATGCAAGTCTGACAACTACATTTTAGTCAATCTTCAACATTGTCTACAACCTGCAAACAAATAAACTAGTATAAACTAAATACTTTTCAAATTGTATTACAAAACAAAATAAATATTTCGAGCACCCCAATAATATAACCAATAAAAATTGGAAAAAAATATCGAAAATGATAAAAAATTACAAAAATAACAATTTTTACATAAATATTAGATTAAAAACTGAAGTATATAAACACAACATAATATATTAATTTTCTTTTTCCGAGCGGACAAAAACCAGGTAATCTTTATCCGTCTCTATGTACTTCACATAATTTTTACATTACGTCATAAATGTGGATCAATAAATTTTTCCCTACGTAGCTGCGAGTGTACGAACATCTCAGCAGAGGGCGGAAAATGCGGTCACAGAAATTAATATCGAGTAGCCTATCTATCTCTACATTATTTAACCTATGGATAGGTTGCGTTGCCTCGTAATATTTAATAGCGATATATGTTTATTCTGTGTCGAATTTGATTTCACTTCCTTTATTTTTTTTTATTAACCGACTTTTAAAAAAAGGAGGTTCTCAATTCGTCGCGTATGTATGTTTTTTTATGTATATACACCGATTACTCCGGAACGGCGGCACCGATTTAAATGAAATTTTTTACGTTATGTTCGGGAAGTTGCTGCGGTGGTCCCATATTTTTTTGGATGAAATTGCTGCAGTAATATCCAAGATGACGCTGACAATATGGCGGTCAAAAAAAATAATTTTGTTTGATTTTCTCCAAAATTGGTATGGGGGAATTTTTGGGGTCGTACACAACGAATCTGAAAGTGTTTTTAAAAAATTCAATATGGCGGATCCAATATGGCGGACAAAAAAATTTAATTTTGTCTGATTTTCTCCAAAATTGGTGTGGTGAAGTTTTCGGGGTCGCACATAATGGATCCAAAGTATTTTTAAAAAATTCAATATGGCAAATCCAAGATGGCGGATTAAAGATTCTACATCTCCCAATTTTGTTTAAAATCAGTATTGGGGTATTTTTATTAGTGTTAATTATGAATTTAAAATATTTTTGGAAAAACTTTATCTGGCAGATTCAATATGGTGTCCTAAAAATTTTACATTTTTCGATTTTCTTCCAAACTGATATAGGGGGTTCTTGACGGTGTAAATTATAAATTTAAAAGCTTTTTTTGCAGGATTCAATATGGCAAATCCAAGACAGCGCACTAAAAATTTTATATTTTTCGATTTTGTTCAAAGATGGGAGTGAATCGTTTTTGAGGATGTAAATAGCAAATATAAGTCAAGAAATGTTAAATTTCCGGATTTCATCCAAAATTGGTACTAGTGAGCTTTGAAGGGTTTAGATTAAGACTTAAAATATTTTTTTTTTGTAATTCAATATAGCGGATGCAATATGGTAGGTTGAAAATTTTACCTTATTCGCATTTTTTCAGATTTGGTATTAGAGGGTTTTCGGGGTCGTGTATTACGAATATGAAGTTAACTTTTTACAACTATTAGGTTGATAAGATACAATATAAGGGACAGAAAATTTTACATATTCCGATTTTGTCTAAATTGATAGTTTGGCGCCGACTTCAAAAAGTTTAATTTCATATAGAAATTTATAGTTATTTTTCATTTTTTAGCACACTTTTAGGAGTCAGTTCAATTTTTTTTATAAAAATTTTATGTTTAATGAAATGTTCTGCAACAAAAAATGCATTGTACTTGCTAATAGTACCAAATTAAGAGGGTATGATCCATTAATTCCACATGATGAAAAACCCATACGGTCAACTGCTGTTTACTTTCGGGCTTATTCTCTTGGATTCAAGAGTCGTCACCTGTCAAGATCTTATAAATGTTTTTTGAAGAACTGCGATTTAGAGTCCAAAACTACCACAAAAAAGCTATTTTAAAAAAGTGACGCCATTACGAGACGAGACTTCTAATAGGAACCGCCAGTCTAAAAATACGACAAACAATAATGCCCTTCAGTGACGTAACTAAGAATATGTGCGTCCCCCCTCCCGCAGATCTTTGAATGCGCCCTACTATTTCGCACCCATCTTGATCCTTCATATGTATTCATTTTCATCAAGGGAGTTGAGGGCGCCCGCACCGCGGGGTCGTTATTTCTGTCACTGCTGCCCTTCGACCTCTCACTTGTGAACTAACAATGAAAAAACCCAGCTTAGTCAACAGATCTTTCGCAATCTATTGTCTAAAATGACCTTCTTCACTTATCTCAAGTGTTTGCATGATCGTATTTTTATCGTGTTTTTTAATTGGCAATTTCGATTAAATAATTTAATTTCAGGATAAATTAACTGGAATATGACTCAAAAAATAGACTTTTTTAAATTGTACTCCTAAAATTTAACCTCGTTGGAAATAATAGTGTATCTCAGAGAGCAGCCAATGGCTTTCGACGCCGTAAATCAATTGTCACTGTTATAAATCGATGTTCAACTGTCGAGCGCGCGGCTAATACGCGCCGATCCGAGTACCTACACACATTCCCCGGGATTCGTTTACCTTCGCTTCTTCTTTCACGGAATCTTCTTCATTCCACTCGGTTCTTTATCTTTATTTCTTCTGTATTTCTTCGTCTTGTTAAGGACTGAAGAAGTGCGTTAATAAAATAATAATCAGTGGAGTCTCTCGATACTTATGTATATGCTGAAAGGAATTAGCTGAAAGATTATTTCCTTTCGGAGCTTGACATCAGTCAAACAGCATGCAATTCTTAAGATTTCGTATCTTCTAAATAACCATTATCACACGATTTTAGGTTAACTGTGAATACATAACAGAAGAATATTATATATATATATATATATATATATATATATATATATATATATATATATATATATATATATATATATATATATATTGTTCCGGATGGTCAATTTTTGACCACACTGTATTATTGAATACACTCTATTATTTTGAAAGCTTTTTATTGTCAACCTTAATAGTGACACTTGTCAAAGTAGTTCGAGTTGCGTCGACGAACTGTCAAACTATACTGTCCACGAAACCCGATCTGAACTCTTTATATACCCTTTTGGTCGATACCGGAAGATTCCCTAATTCTCTAGACAGAATTCCATATTACACGGGGTAATAAAAATAAGAAAAAGGAATAGTCCGGCGATTTCTAGACCTTCTATCATAGGCGTTCCATGTTAAAAATAAGGAAATTAAATTTGCTAAAAAATTCCAAACCTTCTTTTATCGACGTCTCCCGAGGAAATTAACAAAAGGTAAAGTTAATTAAATAAATTATGAACTCGTAGAAAATATACATAAAACCCTACAAACTACGAACACAAACTAATACTTTGAAATATAAAACGCTACAAAGTTCGTTACATTAGAAAGTATACCTAAAACCCTACAAACTATAAACACAAACTAATACTATAAAACACTACAAAGTTCGTTACATTAGAAAATATACCTAAAACCCTACAAACTACAAACACAAACTAATACTTTGAAATGTACAACGCAATAAAGGTTGTAACAATATATATATATATATATATATATATATATATATATATATATATATATATATATATATATACATACATATTGAACTTTTAAAAATACTTTTTAAAAGTTAATATATAAATATAATAGAGTGCGTGATTATAATAATTGTGTTGTAATAAATTGTTTGTTGAAAACAAAAATCTCCTTTCTTAATGAATCCTCCGATACACTCAGTTGAAAAAGATTCGAAAGAATCGAAACGTCCTGTATAAAATATATATAATAATGATGATTACTTCATATATGTAGTTTGAATGTAAAAATGAACCATATACCCAAGAAAATTCTAACTATTTGCCTTAATAAATCCACTTTCCTTCCAGAGAGAATTCTTAGATTCGTTTCAAAGGCAAATTTCGAAGAAATTACATGAAAATGACTATAAAATATGAACTATGCAACGTAGTTCTTGACAGCGATCACGAATGTGGCATAAAACCAAAAAATATATATGTCAAATTCGTGACATTGGCTGTATTATTCAGAGTAATTATCAAATGATCAAAGTGAAAAAAGTGAAACTGATAACCATGTTCTTTTGAATATGCATTTACTTGTCATTAGGTCGAAGTGATCACGATTACTTCAAGTGATAGAACTGAAAGTAATAATGGCTCAAAAGAATAGCCGTATCAGGACATCATTCACTTTGATTGGTGTTCGTTGTCACGTGACTATAAAAATAAAATCTCTTAAAAATTAAAAAAAAATGTTATGTTTTTTAGAGGTCTTAACACGGTTGCCAAACTTCTTACAAAAAAAGGACTTGATAAGAAATCACTGGCAGAGGAAATTTAAGATTAAAACTGAAGTAGTATAAAATGATGTTTTTTTTTGAAAAAAAAAGTGAAAATGGAAGGCTTTCTTCAATTAATTAGATATTGCATGATTGAAGCAGCAGAAGAAATGTGTCAAGAAGAAGCTAATATATTTAAAAACATCATTTTGTCAGCAAACAATATGACTCGAAGAATAAATGATATACCAGGTGTCTAGGAATGGATTCGCTTTTAAAAGTCTAATTGAAAATTTGCTTGAAGTTTTAAAATTAATTTATTAATACAAGAACACACACAATACAGGTGGATTTTATGTTTTAAAAAAGATTTATTCGAGGTGCCTTCCATTTCGGTCCAAACACTCCTGCAATGCCGGTTTCATGTTGTGAAAAACTACCGAACACATCTCAGATGGAATTCCATCAATTTCTTAACGTATTTTTTTGTTTTAAGTCTTGCAAAGTCATAGATCTAACATAAACGTTACTTTTGAGGTAATCCTACAAAAAAAAAGTCCAATAAGGTGAGATCGGGAGACCTAACTGGCCAGTACAGGTCTCCAAAGCGAGAAATGACTTTTACCCGGAATAATTTTCGAACGATTTCCATAGACGCTCGGGCTGTATGTGCGGTGGTCCCATCTTGCTGAAACCATGTCTCCTGATTAAAGCCATCAACTGCTTGCAGCTGAGGTACCAAAAACTCCCGAAGCATCGCACAATAACGATGAATATTTACAGTCTGGACTACGCAGGGTCGGTTCTCAAAAAAATGGGGACCGATAATTCCTGAAACCGACATCGCACATCATGCACTGTCGTGTTTTTATCTTGGATTCTCTGGTGCCCAATGACGTGTTATTCTTGCAATATTTGAATTTTGTATGGATGATTCCTCAAATCTCTTCTTAAAATTGTGTAAAAAGATGATTTGATGCACTCGTATTTCGAATAGTAGCCGCAAGCACAGCCTCAACATTCTTAGGAACAGTTACAGTCCTTGGATGACCACGGGGTTTCAAATTTACCGCTGACGATATTTCTCTATACCTCCCCATCCACGATTTGACCAAATTTTTACTTGGTGCGTCCTCCATACGCCTAATATTTAGTTGAGCACAAAAACTTTCCTTGCAATTGTATATGACTCATTGCTCTTAAAGTATGCTTCAATAATAGATGCTCGATGTACACCTAACCAACGCATATTTTTACTAAATAATCCTTATCGATCCACTATCGAACGACGCTAACCCGACCCCGCTACGTTACACTGTTGCCACGTTATTCAAGTTTAAAAAGGAAAATCCATACCTGGACACCTAGTATTAACTCAATTGAGCCTGGGGAAGTCGAAATATGTTTCATATTCTGTTTTTCGGAGTGTATGAAAAATAAATATTGATTATCGATAATAAAAATAATATTTATCAATTTTTCGATAGTTGTCGATACATGAATTAAGTAATTTAGTGCAAAAATTAAAAGAAAAAGTCTTAGAACTTTTACATAGCTAAACAATTACACTAATCCACCTCTGTATGTTTTCTTATCACAACTGAATAATTTTTATATTTGAAATGGGTACAACCTGCGAATCTACGACTGAAATGGTAATTCTAACGGTTGTCTTATCAAAAGTTTATTATTTATAACACAGTGATAATTTTCCGGTTTACATGCGGTATCAAACCTAATTATTCAATGATTGCTAAAAATATAACACCATATCTTTATATAAAATTGTTTATGTTATGATCGAGATGTTGAAGGATGCAGTAAATTTGATACGACTTTTTATTCTCACACGATATATTTTTTAAAAAATTAGACAGTTGATTGGAAGATGGAGTTGATTCAAAGCGTTTAAAAACAAAGACGGTAAATATTGGGAAAAATATCACCTACTAAAATTAACAGTTGTATATCAGGAGACCCATATAGAGGGTATAAAGCAATCTTGACCAAAAAATAGACCTATAGAAGTATGGGAAACTCCCCGTTGAAACCCAGCGTTTCCATAAGAAGGACCTCCATATGATTTGCACCCCTTATCAAGGAACAAAACTTATATCTGACTTACCCCCTGTCTTGCCCGGTATACACTCCTAAAATAGGACTACAATGGAAAGCAACTTAGTCTCATAGACTTAACCAAATGGCTCTCGCATTTTCACCAGAGGGAACATCCACTCATCCCAGAGATACTCAGATATCGTAAGGAAGAGGGTCACCGGAGGCTCTTTGATGTTGTCGAACCCTAGGTGATGATATTGTCCATTCTTTTGATATTATATACTAGAAGACTCTTTGGTACTGATTATTGATAGAATTATGGGAATCCTCCGAACCCTATTCATTCATAACTCTCTGCGTATTTGTACCACCAGGTCCCTGTAAGCGGTGGTCCACGAATCCCCAGGGGTTGGCGAGGTTTATATTGTAATGGAGGAATTTTAAATTATACATCGCAACAGGTAACAATCTGTAACGCGACTAGTTGCTACGCTGGTGGCGATGCGAGTACATTCTCGAATAAGCCGCAACTTCTACTTGAGTGAACCAAGACTTTTCCCAAATGCGTACAAAAAAGCGAGAATAACGTCTGCCGATATAAAAACGCCGCAATCACATATAATGAAGAGTAGAGTCTAACTGAATCGTACGATGAGCTTAAGAAGCTCGAATGATTTCAAAAAGATGCAGATGATATTAACTAAATGACTATTATGCGGAGGCGTCCCATCATGTTGATTAAATAGATTTCTATGATCAGCCAGCGGTAAGCTATCTAAATAGTTCACTTCCAAACTTCTCAAGATGTCGAAGTAGCGCTCAGCTATAGAAAAGAACGTATTTTGTATCTAGAAGTCTTCAAAAATGGCTAACTTACCATTTAGACTTTCTTGGTAGAATTCTAGGGCGACGACACCGTCATTTCTTATACCACAATACACGTTAAACTGCCAAGACTCTTGAAAATTTAATTCTCTAAATGGATATACGTTTGAGTCGCTCTAATAGTGGGAATTGTGTCGATTAAACAATCAATTTTTTGTGAATTTGGCTTCGTCCGATCAAATAATATTTTACAAAAAAAACAGCATTTTCTTGTGAGCGAAGTAAAATAAATTGACAGAACTCTTCGTGGAAAATCAGCACCTTTTAAATGTTGTACTATGAAATATGCATACGGATGAAAATTGTGTTTCCATAAAATCCTTGATGCTGATGTTTGAGATAATCCAGACTCTAATGCTACTTGCCTTATAGATATTGTCGGATATGCGGCGAAATATCCTGAAATTGTAGTTTCAATATATTCATTATTAACAACTGGTTTATTTCTGTTTCTTTTTGCTTTTTACTCCATGGAAATTAGATCAAAAAAGTGCTGTTTTGTTAACAAAAATGTAACATTGTTTTTTTTTGCTGAAATGTGTTCATTTCGGCATTCTATAAATGAAATCTCAATGGTAACTCTGAAAGGCCTGTGCAAAAAACAGGCGGACCCAAAATTGTCACGATTTTTGGTTTTGTGAGTTTATCTCGAAAAGTAAAAATTGTATCAAAAATTTTTCAAACAAAAGTTGTAAAGAATTAAAAAACCTATCGATTCATATAAATAAGTTGTAAGTGGCGTCAGTAGTTCTAGAGATATATATTTTTTTCGACAAAATTGACGGTTTTTGTTTTTTTTTTTAAACACATTTATTAACAAATTACCGATTTAAAATTTAACATAAATATAGGTATTATCATTCTAAAAAAGTATGTCAAACCCGGAATTCGATGTCAAAGTTGAAAATTCAACCTCAATTTTCCGCTTTCCTAATTCAGATACAATGCTTAATTTTAATGGAAATTATTTGTACTGTTTTATATTTTGAAGATCTATTAAAAAAAAATTTTTTTTTCAATCGTGGGCCGAGAAATTTTACAAAAACCAATTTTTGCACCAAAAAAATTGCGATAACTTTTCACCGGATGGAGATAAAATTTTTTAACGCATGCATTGGATTTAGATGTATCATTTCCGATCTCAAAAAAAAATTAATTTTGGACGAAAAAAACGTTTTTTTTTTTTCAAAAATTCATAATGGCGTGGTAAATGAATATTAAGGGCTCAAATTTGAAGAAGATTATTTTTAATACTTGTTCTTTACCTGTGAATTTTTTGGATCCAAAAAATACACTTCCATATGATCTGTGAACCTTCGAAAATTGGGCCGAATCTAATCGAAAGTAGCTGCTGCAGGCCGCTGTCGGCGGGTTGCCATATTTCAGGCGCATTATTCATTGGCGCTTCAAGGAAACTTATGCATCACAAGTAATATTTATAATACTGATGTTGTTTTATTAATTTATATGATAGTAACAATTTGTTAAGTCATATTAATTATTGATTTGCTTATTAACAAAATTTTTACAAAAAATTATAGAGAAAATCATACAAATATTCAATTATATATTACATATTCCACTGTTTTTTCCTGCGATTTAGTAGATGGTGATGACAATTTAGAGGAAATTAATAATATGTTTGAAAATGATTTTGACTATGAAAATGTTAATAATGATGAGAATGATATGTACAATGAAATTAAGAATAATGATGAAAATGGTATGTGCGATGTAAGTGAGAGTAATACTTGCGATGATGAAATGGACGCCGATTGCATAGAAGTAATAGAAAAAAATAAAAGAAAGATGAATGTATAATTGATATTATTTGTAAGATTTTCGCACGTAATTTTAATGTATTATTAAATATTTATATGACGTATTATATATTTTTATTGTATTTTTATAAGATTTGCTTATAGAAATTTTCGTAAAAATTTTGTTAATAAACTATTAGGTAATAATATAAAGGAAAGAAACAGTATAATATGTAAAATATAACTGAATATTTGTATGATTTTCTCTTTAATTTTTTGTAAAAAGTTTGTTAATAAATAAATTAATAATTAATATGACTAAACAAATTTTTACTATCGTATAAATTAATAAAACAACATCAATATTATAAATATTACTTGTGATACATAAGTTTCCTTGTAGAGCCCATGAATAATGCTCCTGAACTATGGCAACCCGCCGACAGCGGCCTGCAGCAGCTATTTTCGATTAGATTCGGCCCAATTTTCGAAGATTCACAGATCATATGAAAGTGTATTTCTTAGATTCAAAAAATTCACAGGTAAAGTACCAGTATTAAAAGGCATCTTCTGCAAATTTGAGCCCTTAATATTCATTTGCCACGCCATTATGAATTTTTGGAAAAAAAAATACAAAATTAATTTTTTTTGAGATCGAAAATGATACATCTTAATCCAATGCACGCATTAAAAAAATTTTATCTGCGTCCGGTGAAACGTTATCGCAATTTTATTGGTGCAAAAATTCGTTTTTACAAAATTTCTCAGATTCCAGGTTTGACACGCTTTTTTAGAATAATACTATCTATATTTATGTTAAATTTTAAATCGATAATTTGTTAATAAATGTCTTTTTTTTAAATAAAAAAGTAAATTTTGTCAAAAAAAAAAATCTCGATAATTAGTGGCGCCACCTATAACTTATATTATATAAATCGATAGGTTTTTTACTTCTCTACAACTTTTGTTTGAAATATTTTTTGATACAACTTTTACTTTTCAAGATAAACTCAAAAAACCCTAAATCGTGGCCATTTTTTTTGCACAGGTCTTTCAGAGTTACCATCGAGATATGTTTTATAAGATGCCGAGATAAATACATTCCAGCAAAAAAAAACAATGTTACATTTTTGTTACTGACAAAAGTCTATTTTCCATGGAGTATTTATGGATCCAAAGTTCTTGAAGTTTTCTATAATCCTTTTAACAGAGGTGGTGTTGGTTTCTGTTTCTACAAATTTTTGCAATAGACAACTTTATACAAAGTTGCCCTTAGTTTTAATGCATAATACGATAAAATTATAAAAATAGGTGCTTTCCATTTGAAAAAATTAACGACTTTTTAGATATAATTTTTATTTTTCTTTTTTGACCACTCGCTACTAATAATTTTCAAAATATCATAAAAATACTACTAAAGTCACTTTCTTATAAGAAAAATTTATAGTTAAGTTGTGGTCCGTAAACTTCATTTTTGACATAAAAATTTAAATATGTTCAAAACGGTGAGACTTAAGTATAGAACATTATACATAAAATATGTCTAGAATTTTATGTCTCTCCCTCTCTTTGTCAACCTCTGTCCATCCACTCCTGGATGTAGGTCTCTCTCAATTGTTTCCATCTTTCTCTATTCTTCGCCAATCTCATCCATTGTTTGCCCGCCACTGTCCTTATGTCGTCTACCCATCTTTTTTGAAGTCTTCCCGTGCTTCTTGTTGTCTCCCTCGGTCTCCATTCCAGGATTCCGCGTGTTCATCTGTTGTCCTCATATCGGGCTGTGTAACCAGCCCATTGCCACTTCATCTTTGCAACCTCCTTCACGATGTCTTTAACTTTCGTTCTGCTTCTTATCTCGGTGTTTCTAATCCTGTCTCTTAATGATATTCCAAGCATGTTCCTTTCCATCGCTCTTTGGACTGTTTCTAATTTTTTAGCGGACTTTTTGGTGAGGAACATGGTCTCTAATCCATACGTACACACCGGTAATATGCATGTGTCGTATTCTTTTCTTTTTAGATTTATGGGAATTGAATTATTTTTCAGGATGTATGCAAGTTTACCGAAAGCGGCCCATGTCAGCTGTGTTCTTATTTTTATTTCAGCATCCTGGTTTGATTTCCCTAGTCTGATGTCATGACCCAAGTATACATAGTGTTCGACGTTTTCTATTCTCTGATTCTGTATTGTTATACTTGCCTGTTCGTGGCTCATTATTTTTGTTTTGTTGTAGCTCATTTTAAGGCCTACAGATGCGGATACGTCATTTAGCTGTTGTAGCGTTTCGTTCAATTCTTGGAGATTACCTGCTATTAAGATTATGTCATCAGCAAATCTGAGATGGTTCAAGTATATTCCGTCGATGTTTATACCTTTGATTTAAGTTCCTTAAAAATTTCCTCCATGACTAGGGTGAACAGTTTTGGCGAGATAGTGTCCCCTTGTCTCACTTCCCTTTGTAGAATTTTACGTAGAAATCAAAAATGTAATAATATATAGGATGTTCCATTTAAAATATGCAAATTTACATCTACTTCCGGTATAACCAAAAGTGCTGCCATCTTGAAAATATTTTAGCCCGCTATCTCCCATGCGCATTAGTACACTGTCAAATTTTCAGACTCTTTCTAATTATAGTTTTCTCACAATCGATGAACTTCTCAGAGAATCGAACTGTACAATCTTTGTTCTGGTAACTTAAACCATGTATTAGTGACTATAATTTCTGATCTTAGCAAAATTCTACGATGCACTGCCCTAATTCAAAAAATGTATCGTGTTCCAATACTTATGTACATCTCCGTATGTGCCTTCAAAACTGCAAAACTAGACAATCTAAAAAATTTTTAATTTTTAAATCACCGAAATCCAAGTCCGTGCCGATTTACCTAAAATTTCAGCCTTCAAAGCTTACCGAAATACAACAAAGCGAGGTACTTTTTCTAGTTTACAAACAAAGAATAAGGTTATAAAAACATTCAACGTAAAGGCGTAATATGTGTTGTAACTATATCCACGAAAAAATCAAAATATTTATTTAGTCGATATTTCGTAACAATATTTCCTTATCTAATAAATTTTATTTGCTTTAGTTTTTACCTTAAGCACCATGAAGAAAATATTCACAACAACACATGTCTTTTATAGGGTAAAGATTTGAAACATATGATTGCAATACATGTAAAATTAGGCATAATCTAATAGCATGGTTTAATTTTGTTGGTTGTTTCTTGCTGGAAACTCATTCTAGTTTACGATTGTGATAAATAAAACACATTTTTACTTAAATTTCCACTTTTATTTTTTGACGGTACAACATGTTCCACTGCCTGCCATCTTCTTTAGGTACTGTATAAAACATTGTGGTGTAATGTTTTGACAAAAATACTTTCCAAATAGTTGGCAGTTGTTGCAATTGTACCATTCTCTTAAGTTCTTTAACCATGAATACCTTCTTCTTCCTATGGATCTTTTGCCTATTATTTTCCCTGGATAATTAATTGCAGCAACTGGTATTTATTTCCCCTCATAACATGTCCCAAGTATTGCAGTTTGCGTTCTTTAATAGTAAGTACTAATTCCTTCTCTTTCCGCATTCTTCGCAAAACCTCCACATTTGTTACTCTCTCTGTCCACGCTTCCATTCCGTAGCAAAGAACTGACAGCATGTAACATCTCACAAGGCGAATTTTAAGTTTAAGGCTTAAATCTCGTCCGCAGAACACCTTCTTCATTTTAATAAACGTGGCTCTAGCTTTTTCCACTCTGATTCTGATTTCTTCAGAGCTATCGTTATTTTCGATGATAACAATTCCCAGGTAATTGTATTTTCTCACACGTTCTTTGATCATGCACGGTTGTGTCAGGGAAGTTTTGTGGTGATTTAGATACCACCATTATTTTTGTTTTACTGATGTTAAGTGATAATCCATATTCTTCACTGCATTCTACTATTCTGTTAATTAGTATCTGCAGATCCTTCAAAGTTTCTGCAATTACAACCGTGTCATCGGCATATCTCAAGTTGTTTATTGGGATGCCATTTATTTTAATACCTATATTTTGTTCTGAAACTGCTCTGTTTACGATGTCTTCTGAGTATAGGTTGAATAAGATTGGTGAAAGTATACATCCCTGTCTTATGCCTTTCTTAATCTCGAGTTCCTCCGTTGTCTCTTCCTCTATTCGAATATTCGCTTTCTGGTTATAGTAAATCTTAGAAATAATCCTGATGTCTCTTTTATCCAAGTTTCTTTCTACCAGCAGTCTCATTAGATGATCGTGACGTACTTTATCGAACGCTTTATTGTAGTCAATGAAGCATATATATATATATATATATATATATATATATATATATATATATATATATATATAGACATCTTTGACACATGACGTTAAGTGTAAATAGTGCTTCTCTTGTTCCAAGCCCGTTCCGAAATCCGAATTGAGTATCACCAATATCCACATCTAGTTTTCTGTGAATTCTTGTGTGAATCACTTTGAGGAATACTTTTAATGTGTGTCCCATTAGTCTTATTGTGCGATGGTCAGTGCACTGTTTTCCATTTGTCTTTTTTGGTATGGTGACAAAAGTTGACAGGAGCCATTATTTTGGTATTTCTCCTGTTTTGTAAATGCAGTTAAAAAGGTCGACAAGAATATTCACTGATTCACCTTCCACAAGCTTGAGAAGTTCCGATGTAATCCTATCTGGACCCGATGATTTATCATTCTTCATTATTTTTATAGGGTATAGTATTTCTTCTTTAGTTATGACTGGTCCTTCGTCGCCTTGTATGTTATCTATATTAGGTTCTTGTCTTTCATCGTCAAACAATTCTTCTACATAATTCTTCCAAGTCATAAGCTTTTCTTGTAGATCGGTTATTATTTCCCCATTTGCGTTGCATAATAGATTGGGATGTTTCCGTTTTTGTATACCTGCCAATTCCTTTATCTTTTTATGTAAATCAAAATTGTCATGTTTTAGTTGCAGTTCTTCAATTTCCTCGCATTTTCTTCCATAAAAAGTTTCTTTTGCTGTTCTTATTTCGTTTCTGATTTGTTTGTGTACTTCATTATATTTTTGTCTGCATTTTCCCTTGCACTGTCTTCGCTCTTCCATGAGTTCCAAGATTTTTTTTGTTATTCACTCTTGTCCTTTTTTCAGTTTCTCTCTGGTAAGAATACTCTGGGCAGGTTTTATTATGGCCTCTTTTAAATCTTGCCACTTGTCTTCTACATGCGTATTCTGTGTCTTTGTAGAAAGCATTCGTATGTTATCATTGATATGTCGTTTCAAATCTTCTTTGATTTTTGGATCTTGTAAGCGATTGGTATCTTATTTTATAAATAATTTTAGACTGATTTGTCCTTGTCTACTTAATGTTTTCACTATAATATGTGGTTTTATATTTCACGTGTGAAAATACTTTTTGTAAGTATCTCATGAATAAACATTATTAACATTTTATCATCTACTTTAAAATTTGTGTCATAGTTTTTATATTCTCCTTGTAAAACGGAAAACTTTTCATGCCAACCTCGTAAAATGCACCTTTAAAATAAATTTCACAATAATAAAGTCTTTTGTCCAATGTAACCAAATCATTTTCAATCTACTCTATTTTATAAATTTCTTACTTACCAGCAGGCGCGATAAAAAGCCCTGAACTGATATGATTGATTTCGTAATACAGTGTATAAGAAAGGTAACCTTTTTACTGTATGTTTACATAACTTCTGCTTGTATCTATGAAGCTAAAATAATTATAATACATGTAGCGCACGTGTCAAATTACTACTTTAGATATGAATAGGGTTATGTAAATATACGAGCAAAATAAGAAATCTATATTATATTTAATATAAGCATAATAATAATTGTTGTTTATGTATTATGCAGTATGTGTATGCACTAAAAATTGACGAAATCGATGTTTCTTTCCTCTACCTGAAATATTATGTAAAAGTGATGTTATAATAATCAAAGTAATTACCATTATAGATAAAATACACCTAATAAAATAATTTTGTGTAATAATATTCTAGATAGTTGCGTATGAAGGATTGATTAAATTTTTTTGGATAAAGTTTTAGTAATAGATTACACTAATGTCGAATTAATGTAGATATGCAGTCAAAATGAAACTTGTACACCATTATATTTTTAATCGACTTCATTAAAAGGTAGTTTTCATTCAGAATAGACAAGAAAAAAATGGTAGACTGAAATGTGGTTATGGGACTTGCACTGTCTTTATTTTTATTTATTTTTACGACGTTTCGATTGGGTTGTATTTCTAATCGTTATCAAGTATCAACTGAATGTTTTGTCTTAATGATTCGCTTCACTGTACACACCTCAATGATTTGATGTTACAAAGTAGCGGTTGCCAAAGATTAGATATCTCAACACTGGGTTTACTGAACATTCCATTATTATTTTTAATGTAAACTGATTTTATAAATTTCCTTTTTTTCATGTTGGGTTCCATATATATTGCCGCAGCTTCAGACAATTTTATATTGTGTTATTTATCCCAGACGTGTTCTGCAATACCTGATCTCGACGTGTCTCTTTTAATTTTAACTTCTAGTGGTCGTTTCGTTTCTCCAATATACATTTCATCACACTCACCTGGATCTTTGTAAACACATTCTTTTTTATCGGTAGTTTTTGATTGTCTTCTTCTTCTTCTTCTACATTCTATAGTAGGTCCCTGACCTGTTCCTTCTTCGATTTTCCTCATTCTAGACTTAAATTATCGCTCCACCTTTTCCGCGGTCGACCTCTACTGCGTATACCACTAGGCGATTTATCTCGTGCGATCGTTACCAGTCTATCCTCTGTCATTCGACTTATGTGTTTGTTCCATTGTGTCTTAAGTTGTAGGACCCACTCATTAATGCAGTCTTGCCTGATGTTATCGCTTCTTTCTCTGTCTAGTAGCGTTTTTCCTGTTATTCGTCGAAGTTTTCTCATTTCTGTAGTCTCCAATAGTTGTTTCGTTTTTGTCGTCTCTGGCCGTGTTTCTGAGGTGTATGTCGTAATAGGTCTAATTGTGGTTTTGTAGATCCGAACCTTTGTTTCTTGTTGTAAGTGTTTGTTTCGCCAGATCACGTCGTTGAGGCAACCCGCCACTTTGTTTGCTTTGGCCACCTGCCCTCTTACTTCATCTTCGATGTTGCCATAACTAGTTATGTCGATTCCTAGATATTTGAAACTCATTTCTTGTTGTATTATTCGACCATCTAGTTCTAGTTTGCATCGGAGGGGTTCTTGTGAGGTTGTCATACATTTAGTTTTTTCGGCTGAGATAATCATATTATATTTTCTTCCCGTAAGATTAAAGGTATTTAACAATCTCTGGGGTCGTATTCATTTTCGGCACATATCACAGCGTCATCAGCGTAACAGAGAATTTTTATTCCTCTACCAAGTCGCACCTCCTTTATTATTTCGTCCATTATCATGTTAAACAATAAAGGACTAAGCGAGTCTCCCTGTCTAATACCGCTGTTGACTGGTATGGATGTAGATAATTTACCGTTAGTGCGAATCTGAACTTTATTGTTTGCGTATATGTTTTCGATGGTCTGAATTATATTGATAGGAATATTTCTCTTATATAACAGGTAGATTACGTCATCTAGCTTTATGCGATCGAATGCTTTTGTTAGATCTATAAAGCATAAAAATGTTGGTTTATTGTATTCTAGAGATTTTTCGACTACCTGTCGTAGAATAAATACTGCATCCACGCAAGACCTTCCTGATCTAAATCCCTGCTGTTCGTCTTCCAATGTTGTAACCGAATTAATTTTATTTTTGATTACTTTCGTAACGAGTTTCAGAGTTGTGTCCAGTAGATTAATACCCCTGTAGTTCCCTGGTTCTTGTTTGTCACCTTTCTTAAACATAAGCATTATTGTGCTGGTTCTCCACCTATCTGGTACTTTACATTGTGTCAGGATTTTTCGAATGAAGCTTGTGAGTTTCTGTGTTAGTCGCTGTCCTCCGTATTTCAACAATTCGTTATGAATTCCGTCTTGTCCGGGAGACTTTCTATTTTTTAAGGATTTTATAGCTTTCTCTACTTCTTGAATGGTGACTTCCACATTATTCCTTATTGCTGGTATGTTGTTTTTTCCAATGTTAGCATCTCCCTCAAATAATTTTGTTACGTAGTCTATCCATTTCTCCTCTGATATTTTGTTTGTTTCGGAGAGTTCAGATATTTCTTTGCCCTGTTGTCTTATCAGTCGCCACATTTATTTTTGGACACTATAGAAGTCTCCTTCCATTCTTTTAGAGAACTGCTCCCAATGTTCACTTTTTAGTCTGTCTCATATGATCGAGATAAAAAGATATTTCTATGCAACGATTACGTAGATATATTTTTTAGTTGCCTGACTAGTTTTTGATTGTGTTTTTGTTAAATGAGCTCTAAGAGTATTTCCTGATTTAAAGGCTGTTTTTATATTATAACTATTGGCGATTCGTCTTGTTTTCCCCGAGGTTCCCTTAATGTACGGAATTGTGAAAAAGGAATGCGTTTTTTTACTGTCCAATGGTCGTTGTTCTAAAATTATTTATAACAACGTCAATTAATTTTAAAGAAAAACCATTCTATTGTAAATCGGATTTAATGTTTGCTACCTCAGAGGAGTTCGACAAGGGGACACCATTTCACCTAAACTTTTCGCAACCGTCCTCCAATATGCAATGAAGTCACTGTTCTGGGAGAACAGAGGCCTCATTATCGATGGCGAAGGGCTAACACACTTTAGATTCGCAGATGACATCGTGCTTATCACAAATAACATCTGCGAAGCAAAACAGATGCTTGAAGAAATAGTACAGGCCTCATTAAAAGTCGGTCTTCGAATAAATGCAAGTAGAACTCAAATAATGACAAATCTAGTGCTTGCACAAAACATCGGAATAGGCAACTCCGAGATACAAGAGACGCATATGTACAAATACCTCGGGCACGAAATACAAATTAGAAAAAACAATTAAATCACTAGATACTGCGTAGAATAGATTTGGGTTGGGCGGTTTTTGGCAAATTGTGAGAGGTATTTAAAAGTGATATACCCATATGTCTGAAGAGAAAAGTATATGAACAATGCGAGTTACCGGTAATAACATACGGAGCAGAAATTCTGACATTAACAAAAAAGTCAGCAAAAAATCTAAGAGTAGGCCAAAGAGCCATGGAGAGAGCCATGCTTAGAATCACTAAAAAAGACAGAATACCCAATAATGCCATCAGACAAAGAACCAAAGTAAAAAACATAGTTGAACACATAACTAGAAAGAAATGGAGAAGGTCAGGTCATATGCCGAGAGCATGAAACGACAGGTGGATTAAAAGAATATCGGAATGGCAGCCACGAGAAGACAAATGTAATAGAGCGATGATATAAAGAGGATTGCTGGGAACTGGGTAATGACGGCCCAGAACCGAGAGACATGGAGGAACTTAGAGGAGGCCTATTTTCAACAGTGGACAGTAACGGCTACACGATGATGATGATGACCTATTTCCAATTAATCGGCATTATTGCATATAGATATGGCGCGATTATAGAGGTTGCGTATATTTTCCTGTTTTGTACAACAGAATGATTGGAACTATGGTTAAGATATGGTCCAGTATGTGTTGGCTTTCTGTATACTAAAGTTTTAATAGTTTCTTTTGTACAGTTCACCGTGACATCTAAAAAGGGCAATTGATTCATTTACCTTTTTTTCATGGTTTAATTGTAGGTCGAATGGTGTCTAGATATTTCAAGAAATTTCATGATCATTGCCCTTCCATGCAATGAAGGTATCATCGACATATCTCAACCAGACTTTCGGTTTTACTGTCGCTGTTTTTATGGCATGAGTTTCGAACCATTCCGTTTTATATATATATATATATATATATATATATATATATATATATATATATATATATATATATATATATATATATATATATATATACGTATAAGGTATTTTTTAGTTTTTCTTGGGATTATGGTCCGAGTTATCAAAATGTAATGGCGGTGTTGTAATTTATTACAACACCGCCAGTAGTATTAAATTAATTTATACACGTGAGTGCAGTGTTGTTCCTGAATCATTGTTCAAGCCACAACTGTACATTCTGACGAAGGTAAAAAAATTACCGAAACGTTAATGTTCTAAAAATGTTAAATATAGAAAGTACAATACCGCCGTTACATTTTGATTTCATTTTCAACGGACTATAATCCCAAAAAAAACTAACATATATATATATATATATATATATATATATATATATATATATATATATATATATATATGTATATATATATATATATATATATATATATATATATATATATGTATATATATATATATATATATATATATATATATATTTGACAATAAAATAAGAAATTTTCAACTATTCGGACAAAGACTGTTGATAAATATTATTCTTATGCTAAAAAGTGCGGAGATCTCCAAAGAACATGGAAAAACTTCGGGTCCAAAAAATGATGACAGCGCTGTTTCGTCCTTGTATGGGACTCGTCAAGCCATAGCATTCGGTACAAACCATCATCTCGTATCTATGTCCTATAAACAGATTTCACGGCTGAAAAATAATAAATAAGACACAGTAGCGACATCTCGATGGCTTACTCAATAATATAAGAATAACACAAATCAACAAATGTTGTATAAAACCGCCATGTGGTGGCGCGACGATAAAAAAAGATTAAAAAAGAAATATATCAAAACTCGATATACGAACTTGCCACTCTAAGGATAGAGGTCGCATTATTCGGCATCGGCAACCAAACTAACTGTGAATTCCACAGTTCAAGTTCAGAATCGTACCAACGATCTCCCCAAGAGAGCTGTTGTGTATGTTTTGCGCCAACAAATATAAAAATAAAAAGAGAAGTTAACGTCCTTGTAATCTTAAACTAAAGTAAGAAATTCTCGGCTATTCGGACAAAGGCCGTTGATAATTATTATTCTCATACTAAATATACTGAAGAAAGTGAAGAACCCATCGGAAGACCGTCGTCCTGAGCGTAGAACTTGTCCTTTACTTAAAAGTAAGCACTATGCAGGCAACATTCTCAAAGGTCCATCACTCCGTTCAGTGGTAACATGGTTCTATCTGATAATGTAATATCATTTGAAAGTTTGATTATGTCTAGTTTTGCCTGAGTAGTGCTTACTTTCAAGTCAAGGACAAGGTCTACGCTCAGGACGACGGGTTTCCCCTCTCTCTAGTCGTCGCCAACATATATTATATATAAAGGGTGTTTTTTTACAGAGATATAGAACTTTTAAATGGAATAAAACAAAAATGAAATTTTTAAATTGACATGAAATTTACTTTATTCGAAAGATGACCTTCTGGCATTATAATTTAAATATGACTTCTGGCATATGACCGCCACGGCTGGCTCGGACGTAGTCTAATCTGGAGGTCCAATTTTCGATGACCTTTTCCAACATATGTGGCCGTATATCGGCAATAACGCGGCGAATATTATCCTCCAAGTGATCAATCGTTTCGGGCTTATCGGCGTAGGCTAGCGACTTCACATATCCCCACAGAAAATAGTCTAGCGGCGTTAAGTCGCACGATCTTGGAGGCCAATTCACGGGTCCGAAACGTGAAACTATGCGGTTACCAAACGTTTCCTTCAATAAATCAATTGTGGCACGAGCTGTGTGATATGTTGCGCCGTCTTGTTGAAACCACAGCTCCTGCACATCATGGTTGTTCAACTGATGAACGAAAAAGTCAGTAATCATGGCTCTATAGCGGTCACCATTGACTGTAACGTTCTGACCAGCATCGTTTTTAAAGAAGTACGGACCAATGATTCCACCAGCCCATAAAGCACACCAAACAGTCAGTTTTTCTGGCTATAACGGTGTCTCAACATACACTTGAGGATTATCATCACTCCAAATATGGCAGTTTTGTTTATTGACGTATCCATTCAAACAAAAGTGAGCTTCATCGCTAAACAAAATTCGCTTATGAAAATCGGGATCAACGGCAATCTTGTTTTGGGCCCATTCACCGATTCTACGCCTTGCTAGGTGATCGTGTGGCTTCAATTCTTGCACGAGTTGGATTTTGTAAGCACGCAAACCAAGATCTTTCCCCAAAATCTTCCATAAAGTGAATGGACACATATCCAATACCTGTGCACGATGGCGGATTGACTGATTCGGGTCTTCCTCTACCCTACGCTCTACAGCAGCAATGATTTCTTCTGTACGCACTGTACGACGTCTCTGTGGATGCGTATTATCATTTAGATTAAACGTGGTGCGAAAACGTTCCATAGTTAATCGAATTAATTGCTCTGATGGACGATTATGTTGACCATAAAATGGACGTAGTGCGCGATACGTATTTCGAACAGAACCATGATTTTCAAAATAAATTTGGACAATTTGGAAGCGTTGTTCGGGCGTCAGTCTATTCATGTTGAAATGCCAAACCAAACTAAACATAAATCACTTAACAGCTGACAAAATGGCAGCCAGTTAAAAAAGTGTCGCCAACTTAAAGTTCTACACCTCTATAAAAAACACCCTTTATATATATATATATATATATATATATATATATATATATATATAAAATGGTTCGAAACTTTTGCCATAGAAACAGCGATAGTAAACCCGAAAGTCTGGTTGAGATATGTCGATGATACCTTTATCGTATGGAAGGATATTGATCAAAAAATCAAAAATTTCTAGAAACATCTAAACAGCATTTGATCTCAATGAAATTTACCATGGAAAAAAAAGTGAATGATCAATTGCCCGTCCTAGACGTCATGGTGAACCGTTTAAACGAAACTATTAAAACTTCAGTATACAGGAAGCCCACACATACTGGATAATATTTTAACCATACGTAACCTCTATAATCGCGGTATATCTATATGGAATAATGTCAATTCATTGGAAAAAGAGGTAGCAAACCTTAAGTCCGATTTACAACAGAGTGGTTAACCTTTGAAATTAATTGAGGATATTATAAATAACTTTAGAACAACGACCATTGGACAGCAAGAAACGCATTGCTTCTTCATAAGAAAATAATACGATTTGCCAACATTTATAATATAAAAGCAGTCTTTAAGCCAGGAAATACACTTAGAGCTCATATAACAAAAACAAAACCATAAACTACTGATAAGAAAGAATGTATTTACAAAGTTCCATGTGAGTGTGGTGAAATGTATATTGGAAAAACCAAACGACCACTAGAAGTTAAAATTAAGAAACTTAAAACTCATACACAAAAAAGGGGAATCGTCGAGATCAGGTGTTGCAGAACAAGCCTGGGATAAACAACACCATATAAAATGGTCTAAAGTTGCGGCAATATATATAGAACCCAACGTGAAACAAAAAGAAAATTTATAGAAGCAGCTTACATTAAAAATAATAATGGAACCTTCAGCAAACCCAGTGTTGAGATACCTAATCTTTGGCAACAACTACTTTCTTCTTATTCTTCTTCTAGGTAGAACCAAGTTCTGTTATCTACACAATACCTCATCGATCCTCGTTTGAGGTCGAAATCCAGCTGTCTCTCCATCTTTTGGGGGGCCGTCCAGGCGGCCGTTTGGTGTTTAGTTTCTCTCTCATCACGGTTCTTGCTAGTTTGTCATCGCCCATTCGTTCTACATGATCTCTCCACTGCCTACGACGGTTTCGAACCCACTTTACAACATCTCCCACTCCGCTGTCCTCGCGTATTTTTGCGTTTCTTATTCTATCTCTTAAACTTGTTCCCGTCATCATTCTCAGCGTTTTCATTTCTGTGGTTCTCATAATTTGTTTTTTTTTTGTTGTTTCATTTCTTGTTTTTGCGCCGTAGGTCAGTATCGGTCTTACATAGACCTTGTAAATTCTTGCTTTGCTCTCAACCGTTATATGTTTATTGTTCCAGATTATGTCTCTTAGTTGGCCTGATATCATGGCCGCTTTGTTGGCTTGTGTGCGTACTTCTTCCGTTACTGTCCTGTTACTTGTTATATGTGCTCCCAGGTATTTAAACTTCCCAACCTGTTCGATATGTTTGTCATCAACCATTAGTTTGCATCTCACCGGTTCTTTTGCTATTACCATTGCTTTGGTTTTCTCCACAGATATCTTCATATTATACTGTTTGGCTGTTCGATTGAGAGGGAAAAGCATTCTTTGTAAGTTGTCGTCGGTATCAAGGCAACATCGTCTGTAAAGCATATAATCTGAACGGTGTTGTGTCCCATTGGGTACCCAATATTTGTGCTTTTTACCTCATCAATGATTTCGTCCATGATTACATTGAAAAGTGTTGGACTTAGGCTATCACCCTGTCTTATTCCTATGGATAGTGGGATTTCCTCTGTTAGAGTGTTATTTGTTTTAATTACCATGGTGTTTTTGGAATTCAGTTCGTATATTGTGCGTATGATTGCTTCGTCTACTTGTTTTCTTCGCAGTAGTTCTGTTGTGTTCCAGTTTGACTCGGTCGAATGCTTGTGTAAAGTCCACAAAACAAATGAACAGCGGTTTATCGTATTCGATAGATTTTTCAACCAGCTGTCTGATAATAAATATACCGTCGATAGTAGAGCGGTTATTCCGGAAGCCCTGCTGTTCTTCGCACGCCCCTAACTTGTCTACAATCCGTTGTGACAATATTTTGGTTAACAATTCGGCTGAACTGTTCAGTAGGCTGATTCCCTTATAGTTTTCGGATTGTTTCTTTGATCCTCTTTTGTGGATTGCGATTGGGATGCTTTTCCTCCATTCGTTGGGTACTGACGTTGTGCGGAGTATTTCTTGGAATAAAATAGCGAGCTCTGTGACAAGGCTGGGGCCTCCGTACTTTAGCATCCCATTCGTAATTTGGTAGGTACCAGGTGATGCTTTGTAACATCAAATCATTGAGATGTGTACAGTAAAGCGAAATTTTGCGCTTCAGTGAACACAGTCCCTTTATAAAACCGTAGCCTTAAGACAAAACATTCAGTTTATACTTTTCAAAGATGAGAGATACAACCTAATCGAAACGTCGTAAAAATAAATAAAAATAAATACATTACAAGTCCGACAACCACATTTTAGTCAACGATATTAATATTTTGTTTATTTATAACTTAGTTTTAATTAGCTGGTAAAGTTCCCAAATCGTTCTCCCTGAAAATGCACTTCCCCGAAATAACCCCAAAATGTGTTGCACTGTTAAAATTAGCCCTATACTTCCTTCCTATTAGGACACATGTAAAAACAGGTAAAAAATAGGACCTATTTATATACTGTACCCTCTAAATGTCTGTCTGAATGTTTCTCCACAAATAGACATTACTGGAATTTTAAGATATTTATAGTCGAGAAACTTATTTGTTACAATTATTTATTTTTAAAACGAGTGTAGCGGGGCTAGATGTCATGTTAAGGGGATATAACTAATAGTTTTAGGGTTCTAATAATTATGTGCGGGTATTATTTTTAGGCGGAACGTTTTTAAAAAAGATTTTTGAAAGTTGAGAGGCAAGATACGGGAAGGACAAACGTTTTCATTCAAAGAAAATTAATTTAATAGCGCAAATTTGATACATTTTTACATAATTAGAAAAAAATTGAGCATCAAAATAACTTTATTTATTTGAATGTAAAAATAAACAGGGTGTTCGGATAATGCATCAGAATACTTGGAGACGTGAAGGTAAAGTAAAAGTAGTAGTCATGTAAGTGGGAAGCTATAGCAATGTCTAGACATATATGCATTAGCGGGCGTCTAAAATAGATAACGAATAATTTCCAACTATGAATGCATGAATGAAAAAGGGGTGGTGAAAGTAGATCATCGATGCTTAGGCCTCCATTGTACCCTTTACATCCCACCATTCTTCTTCTTCATGTGCCATCTCCTAACGGAGGTTGGATATCATCATTGCCACTCTCACTCTATTTGCCGCTACTCGAAAAAGTTCTACTGAGCTACAATTGAACCACTCTCTCAAATTCCTCAACCATGAAATTCTTCTTCTTCCGAAGTTTTTTGTTCCTTCTATTTTACCCTGCATGATCAATCTAAGCAACTCGTATCGCTGGTCTAACATTATATGTCCAAGATATTGCAGTTTCTTTATTTTTATGTTGTTAATTATTTCATAGTTTTTGTTCATCGCTAGCAATACTTCTACGTTTGTTTTTCTCTCCGTCCAAGATATTCTCAACATCCTTTTGTAACGCCACATTTCAAATGCTTGCAGTTCTTTTTTTAGTGTCCAGCCTTCCAACCCATACTGCAGCACTGAAAATACATAACATCTTAAAATTCTAATTCTTAGTTCTAGAGTGACGTCTCTGCTGCACAGAATGGTTTTCAGGTTTACAAACGCACTTCTTGTCATTTCTATTCTCGTTCTTATTTCTGTTGTTTGTTCATTATTTGCTGTTATCCATGTGTCCAAGTATTTGTATTTTTGCACTTTTTCTAAATTTACACCTCGCAACTTTATGCTTGTTTGCATGTTTTGTTTTTTAGTTATTACCATATATTTAGTCTTTTTGGTGTTCATTTTTAATCCGTGTTGCTGGCAAACGTTATTTGTTTCGTGCACTAGTTCTTGGAGCTAGCTATGATAGCAGTGTCGTCTGCAAATCTTATGTCCCACCCATCCCACCATAGCTGCAGGTTATTCGAAGCCGATCGCCTTTGCGAATCCAAGCAGCCTCGTTAGTTGAACTTGCTTAACCGCTTCCGGTAACAAAATTGTATCTCCGAAATATCTCTGTCTCAGTCCGTTAAGTGTGGGCACTCTCTGACGACATGGTCAACAGTTTCATCCTCCTCCAAAAACCATCCGCACGTTGGGTCGTCTTCGACACAGTTTCTATGAAGATGGCTCTTGAGGTGACAATGTCGTGTCAACAATATCACCACAGTTCGCAGCTCTTTTATTCCCAAGGAGGGAAGCTCCATAGTATGCCATGTACTAGGTCCAGTTATATGTTCCTTAGCACATTTCATTCCAGGAGCTCCTCTCCAAAACGCAATAATTTTGCTTTCCAGCAACGATTTTAATTCCCTTTTGCCAATAGCAATTGAGACAGGTAATACTGGCTGCTTTCTCATTCTCGCGTATGCCCGAGTGAGCCGGGACCCATACGTGTCTGACGGTGCAGCCTTTCCTTGTAGTACATCCTTGCATTCAGACACCAGTCGCGAAGTTAGAACACTGGATTTGAGTGCCAATATCGCAGCCTTACTGTCTAAGCATATATTTATTACTCTATTCCTGTCTATGTCCTTCTCACAGAGATGGGCACATTGTAAAATAGCATAATTTTTCGCTGTGAAAATTGTCGCACATTATCCGAGAGGGTAGTACTCTCTGACCCCTGTGCTCCTGCCGAATACTTCTGCTCTAGCTCTTTCATCGTGTCGAGATCCATCAGTATACCACCAAGATCAATTTTTCGGAAGATTTTGTTCTCCCTCCTAATCCTCTCTACTTGACAGAAATATCTCCAGAGAGAAGTTGGGTTTTAAAAGCAGCGTCATATCAGCATGGGGAGTGATGGACACCTCTCCACCGCACTTTCCCAGACACCTGAGTAGCTGTCCGTTCCAATTCCAAGATGTTTCAGGCAATTGAGGCGATAAACAGTCTTCAGGGCCTCGTTCTCTATGTATAAGTGAAGAGGAGGCAGGTTCATCAGGACTGCCAAAGCCCTGGTGGAAGCAGTCCTCATCGTACTCATATTCCCACACAAGCCATTCTCTGAACCTTGTCAAGTTGGAAAATGTATTTGCGCTTTGTTGTACTACGTCATCATACAATAGCGGCGTACGTTATCATAGGACGGATCACCATAGTGTATATCCAAAATAGCACTTTAGGTGTCAGTTCCCATGTACACCCAAAGGCTCGTTTACAAGCCCAGAAAGAAGATATGACTTTCTTGGTTCGAGCCTTAATATGATCATTCCAGCTCAGTCGGGAGTCCAGAATTACTCCCAGGTATTTAACAGTCCCTTTAAGTTGAAGAGTTCTTCCCACCAATGTAATTGTGGAAAGTCTCCCCGTTTACCTCTTTTTTTATAAATAGTACCATCTCGGCCTTGTCCGGATTTATTCCGAGTCCCTCCCTGCGGCACCATCGTTCCGTAATCCGGAGAGCCCGCATCATTGGCCCCTCCAGGTCCTAGACATGACATCATTCAGTTCACTCAACAGGCTCTCCACCACAAGACTCCACAGCAAAGCCTCGTCGTTGTAGAGCATTGCATATCGAATCATGAGATGTGTTGTCGAATGCCCTCTCAATATCGATAAAGGTACCTAAAGCAAATCATCCACCCAATAGCGTGTTTTCGAGACTTTTGACCAGTTGGTGTAGCGCCGCACCTTTCCAGTGTCTTTAATAAGAAACTGGTCAGGCTGATAGGGCTGAAAGACTTAGGATTTGTGTAGTCCGTTCTTCTTACCTTGGGAATAAACCAACCATTTAAAACTCCAAGAGTCGATGTACCAATCTCCCCGACCCTGCTCCAACGAGGGCAGGAAGAAATTCTACCACATATACTCGTAGAACATATTAGTCGAAGTACCTTGAAATTAGTCTACATACCATATATGTAAATATGGGCCAGAGTCACCTTTATTCCGAAATCCTTGAAATTATCGAAGTAATCCATCGTTACTTTCTATTTTTAATGTGGTCTATTTTATGTTAGTTGTGTTGGTTATTTCGAAAACTATTTGTGTTGAACTCAGGGTTTCTTCCACTATGGTTCTTATTTCAGACGATTTTAATTTTCTTACATCCACTTGATACCCTTTATATATTTTTATTTATATTATTTGAAATCTAAAATTCATTACTAGTGAGTTAATTTCTTATAATGTTATGTTCTTTATCTGCAAGAGACTTCCAAGTATATAGTCTTCTTGGATGCAGTTTGAAGAAGGTATTCATGATTAAGAGCTCATGTTCCATTCAAAATTGCAGCAGTTTAATACTTTTTCAGTTCCAAATTCCAAGTCCATATCTCCCCACTACGTCTCCATCTACCTCTACACCGATTATCTCCCATTATCATGATTATTTAGCCTCTTCCAACAGTGTATAGAAAGATAAGTTCCTCATTTAATTTGTCGAGCGTTTGTCTTATATTTAATAGGCGAAGGTTGGTTTGCTGTTTCAACACCATAACTCTGTCGCTAAATGGGACGAAATCTATTACTAAAATCAGCTCTTTCCGAATAATAAATGTGTATGTTGAATTTTTTGTTTACCAGATCCAAGCCATCTGACCTCACTCAATCCAGGGATGTCTATGTTGAGTTCATCTTTTTCTAATTCAACATTAGCCATTCTTTATGCTTCATAAAAACTATAAAAACAAATAAACTATGTTTTATGTGATTTACTATCTTTATTTTCCCATATAAAAACACCTCTCCAAGTATTCTGATGAATGCTCTGAACACACTCTATAGGGAAATTTATCTATCGATTATTAGTCCATTTATGATATTTTGAAAATTATTAGTACAGAGTGGTCAAAAAAGAAGAATAAAAATTATGTTTAAAAAATCACCAAAAGTCAATTTTTTCAAATAGAAAGCACCTATTTTTATAATTTTATCATATTAAGCATTAATAATAAGGTTAACTTTGTATAAGGTTGTCTATTCCAAAAATTTGTAGTTTTCAAAATATTGGCAATTAAACATTTTTGTATTGTAAAAATGCTATACGGCTTTTAAGTTTTGTTATTAGTTGGCCATGATGGCGAGAAAACTAACCCAAATTAAATAATAAATACCCCCCTATAGGAAAAATTTTGGTCAGCAAACGTCATTTTTCACATAAAAATTTAAATATGTCCTAAATGGTGAGACTTAAGTATAGAATATTATACATAAAATATGTCGAGAATTTTACGTAGAAATCAAAAATACAATAATATATAGGGCATTCTATTTAAAATAAGTAAGTTGACATCTATTTCCGGTATAACTGAAAGTGCCGCCATCTTGGAAATATTTTAGCCAGCTGTCTCCTATACACGTTAGTACACTATGAAATTTTCAGATTCTTCCTAATAATAGTTTTCCCAAAATTGATCGATAAATTTCCCAGAAAATCACGCAATATATACGATTCAGTTAATGAAATGAATGAACTATAATTTTAAAATCTATTTTAATATTAGCTAGTTAGCTTTGAGGACGAACACATATTCCTTGGTAACAACTCTGTGTGAAATAAATAAGTAGATAAATAAAAATGGAAAAAATAAATAAAGAAATATAATGGTGCGAAACCCTCGACGAATAAAGCACTTGTTTGCTTACCGCTCTAATATTATTTTGCGATAGTATTTATGTTTTTATTATAAAAAGAATGGATGTTCTTTTTTTGATACGAGATGATATAAAAGTATACTTTCGCAACCATCATTTTAAATGGCAAATTTGTAAATTCAGACGTGCTGTCTCGACATCCACCTACTTTACATTAGATTTCAAACAGGAAACTCGTGAACCGTAGTAAATGTAGGTACGTACGATAGTTTATTGAAATTAGCGTTTGTTTTAAAAAACAAGAAATTACGACGAATGAGGTTATCTCATTGACACACTTTTTCGCGGCCAGAATTTTGCTGCTTTTGCTCGTCGGAGCTACTTTACCAATGCCAGATTTCTTTTCAGTTTTTCTAATATCAAGAACGAATTGTTTTATTTGTGTTGCGGTAGTCCTAGGTCGCTCAAGGATTTTTACAGACAAACAATCATATTTTAGTTTGAATAAATAACAAAGGTATTAAGGAACTTGCATATTTATAACAATTAGACAGCTAAAAAAAAGCATCGCGAATATTATTCAACTCTGCAACCTTTATTAAGATTTGTTTTTCGTTTTTAATATTTCCTTATATTTTTTATGGTTCAAGCGCGAGCAGTACAGGAAATTCTTTTAAACGAGCCACTGGCATTGGTCTTTAACATATAATTTTTTTTCTTAAGAAATACAATCTTAAAAGTTGTGAAATGCACTTACTCTGAAATTTTTGTGAACTTCAGTTTTAGATATAATTGTATTTATGGTAAGAATGGGTATTGCCGGCCATTTAACCCAAAATCATTACAAATCAACTATTAATCAATTAAACTTTTTAATAATTAAACACAAAGTATTCTTTTAAACAATAAGCATTAAAAATTTGGCATAATCAACATTAAAAAAAAATCGGATTTGACCAGTAATAAACTCCACTGCAGGTAATACCAGTCACTTGATTTGTAATACTGGTCAAGCTTTGTTAAGACATAAATCAGCAGATTCATATTCTGAGCATTGAGAATCAGTCCAAAAGCCACATAACACAAACCTCTATAAAAATTCGTTGTTTCGTCCATAATCGTCACAGAAAATTGACCTCATCAGCGTCAGTATCTGCATCGTCGCTCAGATCTCTCATTTCTATTTCCGAGTTTGACGTACTACCCTCACTATTTACATCTTTGTCTTCTAGAACTCTCATCTTAGCTTTTTCACATCAGATTTTACTTTCCATTTTCTTGTAGTCTTGTGTTGAGGTTTTATTTAGGCAATAAATTTCTTCTCTCTTGTCATTTTTCAGTTTTTTTTTCACGATCAGAGTTTTCTTGCCAGGAGTTCCCGTTATGACTATTATATGCTGTTTGCGAGAAATATATTTTTCTTGTCTGTTGACTTTTTTGGCATCGTCAGAAAATCCTTAGCACAGGTAATTTTTTGAATGCTTGAAGTTGAGGGAAAGGATTGCTGTAGTTAGATTTCTCGCATGGCAGTCTACTAATCGAAGCATCTTTACTACAACTGGACAGAAAATGGGCCACCTGGAAATATTTACAGGTACAGTAACAGCAGCTGGTTTGACATGGATCTCTTGGAGGTATGGTTCTTCAAAATATTGCTACTGCACGTCCAGAAACACAGAGCAGGAAATGAAAAAGCTGTTGTCATTGGTGACAATTTGGCCTCTCATTTTTTACCTGAAATTGTGAAGATTGTAGTAGAAAACTACATTTATTTTCGACTCTGATACTAAACACGAGACACATGAAGCAACCTCTGGACGTGGATACAGAGGCGGATCCAACTTCTCTATTTGGGGGGGGGGGGTGATATCCCAGAATCTGGTCTATTTTTCTGAACTCAAAGCTCTTGGGGGGGGCTCTCGCAAGAAAAACAAGTTGTCAACGGGGGGGAGGGGGGGAGTGCCAGCAGTATACACATTCCTAATATAAAAGGCAGAATCAGTTCTATTTTCCTAAATTTGAAGCTTTTGGGAGGGGGGGGGAGGCGATCGCAAGCATACACATTCCTATACTCTATTCAAGAACTAGAGAGAGTAATAAAACTGTTACTGAAACCTCCAACGTACCTGCTCTAGCGCCGCAGGTAACTAAGGGCTGCCATAAATCCAATTCTATTTAATTATATTTACATATTATAAGCTTTTATAAATTTACTGCAACAATAAAATTTCTGATAGTTCAATTTAATTTCTGTCAGTAAGCAAAGTACATCTTATAGTGTGTCCTTAGTGATTTATTTTGTTTGCGCCAGTTTTTATATATTATTTGAGATTAGTGAGATACCCAAAAGATATGGCTTCCACCTCTATATTTATTTCAAAATCGTTAAACCAGGGCATTTTTCCTCAACGAAAAACTTATTACGATGAATGTTTATGATGCCTTAAGATATCAATATCTAGATAATAATGTTAAAAGCTCTGTTGAGATGTATTACAACATGACAGGAGTTGGAAAATCTACTATGTACCGAATACTGAAGGAGAAAAAAACGATTGGAATTGTTAGTACTCCCAAGCCACATTCGATCACAGGCAGACGAAAAACCTCGTTGGAAGAAGAGATGTAAACTGCAATAAAAGGAATTGTACATACATTTTGTTATGAGAAGCAGATCCGAACCGTCGACAAAATTCTAACTAAGATCAATGAAGATCGGGATTTACCTGAAATTAAAAATCCTTTTTAACACTTTACACTTCCAAATGTCTATTGTTATCCAACCCAAATAGTCCATTATTATCGATCGATATTTTTGATTATAAAATTTCTAACTCATTCCTATGAAAAATATATGTGTCTAACAGATTTTGCCAAGAGAAAAAGGGTAAAAAAAAGATTTATTACTCTCTCTAGTTCTTGAATAAACTATAGTATAAGAAGCAAAATCGGGTCTATGTTCCTGAACTGAAGGTTCTTGGGGGGAGCGATCACCCCCACCACCCCTCTTGGATCCGCGCCTGCGTGGGTATCTACCATCCTTTAAAAAAAACGATGAAGGAAAGTTCTGAACAATGGAAGAAAAAAAAAACAGGAATACACGGCGTCCTTTCAAAGCCACAATTTCCCATGCTACTGAAGAGATTGGAAGAGGCATTGGCTCCCAATATAATGAACAATCTACAGAGCTCTTTCAGAAGTACGGATCCTGAAGCTGTTGTGAAAAAGCTTCCAGCAGATTGCTCAGGAGAGACTAGAGGGATCCTCGATAGCAGTCTGCTAGAGTTTTAAAAGAGAGAAGGGGCTACAACTCTGAAAATATTCGACACAGGAAAAGAAGAAGATTACGCAGATATCTGCAAAACAGCCAAGACATCCTAACAATCGATGATCGAAAACGATGTCTCAATTGTTAAAAATGTTCAAGTTATTGAGAATGACTCGACCTTCGCGCCAATCCCCTCAACTTCTACTGCCTGCATATGAAAGACCAGACTTCCGATGAGGATGTTCCTCTAAGTGATTTGATGAGAAGGGAATAAAAAAGGATAAGAAGAAAGACAACAACCTCTGTTACATCTGTGATGTGACTTCCGTTTCTACCACCATGCTGCAGATTAGAAATGCTGCATCACTTGTAAAAACTGGATCTGTGGCATGCGTAACAAAGACTCAACCAATCCTGCATATAAATGTCTGGAGTGCGAAGAAACAGGCTAATAATTTTGTTTACCTTTTTTTTGTTGCTCAAATTTGTTGTTTACGTTTATTCTAATGTTATTAAAGTTGATTTGTAATATTTCTCAAGTTGATTTCGAATCCAGAGATAATTATAAAACTGATTACGTGTCTTTAATAGTACCCTATGTAATTTGTTTCCTTAATAAAAATGACAAATTGATTGTCGAAAATCGTTGTTTTTCATTTAATTCCATGTATCATGCATAAAATATTATTATTTTTTTTTTCAAAATGATGTCAGAGTAACTTTTACGAACATTGTTCTGTGGAAGCAAAAAAAAATTGAGAGAATAATCTCATTTTAAGGTACGTTTTTGAATTAAATGAAGAAAACCGATTTGCAGCTCTTATTTGTTACTGAAAAAAAATTTTCATGCAAAATCCTAGAGGCTAAAAATGTGAGCAGTTTTGCATCTCCTGGAAGAACGAGCTCTAAAAATGGAAATCCATGTGCATTTAATTTTTATTTTTGCTTATTTACCGTGTAATCTTGCTAGCCTAAACTTCAAAACTTACAAATTTATAATCATCGCACACGAAGCCGTCGAAAACAATTTTATTACCGTTTTAAAAGGATACGGCTAAAGATAATTTGGATTAAAATAAATACTAATTTTAACATCAATTTTATTATTTAGCACCTACACGCAACAAAGCATGACCTTTGTTTTACACAACGTTTTTAATCTACAATACAATAAGTATGTTTTTACTAATCTGTCGTTAATATTTTTAAAAACCAAACAAAACATGACGTCATCGAATGGTTGAAACTATGGTCGGATTCCAAAGATCTTCTCTTTTTTTTTAAGCAACGCGAAACTAAAGGTCAAAAATATGTAAATAAGTGAAATGTACAAAAAATAAAGGGAAAAGGGAGTAAATAATAAAACGCAAGTACAGGAATTACAGAAACAAAATGAAAGTTAGGGGAGTGATGAAACTAGACAAGGGTTATTGGCTGTTCTGATCTGGAGTAGATGAAAACGAAGGAGCAAAAGGAGGAGGAATTAGTATATCACCAGATCAATTGAAAAACATAATCAGGAAAAAATATGTAAATGAGAGGATTCTAAAGATGAAAGTCAAATTAACGAATGAAGAGAAATGAACAATAATAATTGCCTATGGAGGAAATCAAGATGCAAGAAAAAAAAACAAAGATAATTTCTATGCAGAATTGATTGAGGAGGGAGAAGAAAATTTGCTCCTAATGGGAGAATCGAACGATAGAGTGGGAAATCAAAATAAAGGTATAGAGGAATGTTTAAAAAGGGAGGGAGAGCGAACAAAAAATAACGTAAAAAGAATAATAGAGACATAAACTGAGAACTAATAATAAACAATGCAACACAGTAAAATAGAAAAGTCTATGATTGATTATTTTCTGATAAAGAAGAGCAAATAGAAAATTGTAAAATATGTGTAAAGTATCAAGGGAGACGGAACTAAGACCGCAACTTGGTAAAACTTGGTAAAAATAAAGAAAGAAATAGAAAATATCGAGAGAAATACCAAGAGATATTAAATAAACAATTTGACAAACTGGATAGAAACAGAATAGAAAAAAAGTGAAATAAATTCAAAAACAGCACGTTAGATGCAGCAGGAGAATGCAGTGGAGACCACACAAATAAAGAAAAAAATTGTAAAAAAAGAAAAATAGCTAGAAATGATAAATAAGGACAAAAAATTCGTAATATTACGGAAAATATAAGATCAAGGAGAAAACTGCGAAAACAAAGCGGAGGTCATAAATGAAATTTTGAAAGAAAATGTCCAAAAACTACAGAGAAAACTGAAATATATTTGATGCTACACTCAAACAACTAAGACAAAAGAAGAAATATAATATGATTAATAGAAAGATAAAGGAATACATTATAATAGAGACATGGAAAATAATGGACAGATGGTGATAACATTTTCTGAAATTGACACTTGTAGACGTCGAGGAAAATCTAAAAAATAGATAAGAAAGGATGATAGAGAATATAAAAAAAATATATGCAGAAGAAATTATAGAGTTTATAAGAAAGATGAAATTGGCAATGGTGCTTAGAAGAGAGAACATAGCACCTAAAATGTTAAAGTATATGAGATAAAAGAAATAAAAGAAATAAAAAATCCGAAGGAATGGAATTCGAGAACAATATTGCTGATATATAAAAAGGATGATAAAAGGAATGGTTATGACAAGCATTCCCGGAAAAATATTAGCTAGTATAGTGAAAAGAAGAATGAGAAAAATAGCTGAGGATAGTATAGAAGAATGTGAATTCAGAAAAGAAGGAAGCACACAAGACTTAATATAAGACAAGTAAGGAAAAGTCTTAGAAACAAGAATCAAGATATAGATGTTTATTTTATAGATTTACAAAAAGCTTTTGATCGTGTAAGAAGAGAAGATATATGAAAGGCTTTGAAAGAAAAAAGGTATATAAAAGAACAATAAAGATTCATAGTAAGAACCAATAACGAAGCGTCTAAAAAATTTGAAACAAAGAGGAGTGAAACAGGAGTGAATGTTAAGCCCATTACTGTTCTTTATAATAGTAGGTGAAGCTCAGAAATCAATGAAACTACTAAAGATACAATAGTAGCCAGAAGAGCTGAAGAACTGTAAAGGAATATAGAAATCTAAACAGAAAAATTACAAAGATAAATAGGAATGCAAATATCGTAAGATTAAAATATTAAAGTACAAGGAAAAACATTGCAACAGGTGAAAAATTATAAATATTTGAGAACAATAACAATTTTTCTGGGAAAAAAGAAAATCCCGAAACAGATCAAGATGAAACTAGTGGAAAAATGAGAAGATTAAGAATAATATACAGTACTGAGGCACAAACAATGATAAAAAAAAGTCTAAACATGTGTGAATGCAATAGATATGAGAATTCTAAGAACAGAAAATAAGACCAGAATAAATAAAATAAAAAATGAGACATAATGGAAGATCCTGGGCATCAACTACACTTAGTACACCTTGTAGGATTGGTGATAACATAGAATACAATATCTCATATAAAAAGAATAGTTTTTTTCTTCGTAATCCTTGATATATTAAACAAATGAGCGACAAATGAGTTGATAAACTCGTCAACGAAAAGCAATACTGCTATTAATAAGCTAATGAAAAGCAATTATTCTCTAGGTGCCTGCAATCCACAATATTATCTAAACTGAAGTTATGTTTTAATATCATTTTATGAACATTCTAGCATAAATTTGTGTCCAAGTTTTGAAATTAATTGAAACACAAATTTTTCACCAAGGAAAGTGTTGAGTACAAGTATATTTAAAACAGGATGCAAGTAAGTACTACTGTCCAGCTACTGTCCAGTTTTCCTGTCATTGTTGGACAGTTTAACAAAAGAAAATGCTGAAATAAGATGATTCGCCGTTTTCTCTCGCGAAAAAAACATTCGTAGCAACAGGAAAACATCCGGCATCGTTGTTTTTGGAATTACCAAAAACGTCAAAGCAACAAAAATGCGTTTAATCCCTGATAAAAACAACGTATCCAGATAATATTAATAAAAACATGCATAAATTCTCATTAATAACATATTTTTCAATGACTGGCGTTTTACTGCAAAATATTATTTTCAATTAGCCGCCAAATCGGATTTCGTGTATTGCCTATTAATCCTCAATCAAATGCTAAAAAACAGATAATATTCCTTATCATTACTTATTATTTTTAGGTTATCGAAAACACCACGAAACTATAATCCAAAGTTCATTGTGGTAAGTATACATCGTGGACCAAATTTAGTATCAAATCGGTACTTTTTAATATCGATATCATAGAAAAAATAGCTTGATTATTCCAAATTTTATGTTAGTAAAAATAACAGAGAGACAAACTAAAACTTAAGGCTAAGAACTACGAATTTTTGGACCAGTTTTATTTTTTCTGCTATAAACACATTAGACTATTCTTCGTGTACCTTGAATTTCTTGTGTTGTATAATCTTTATCTATCTGCGTCACTGCAAATAGTTTCTTTATAAATATATGGCATATGTCAAACAAAAACTCCATCTCATAAAAAAAAATAATTACTATATTATAAAAGGGATCAGAGGCTGGTTAGATTCAAAATACTTTGTTGGTTTCTGCAAAAAACATTAAAGATTCTTCTTTAGATTACCATGAAGATACCACTGGCAACCTTTTTAAAGATTGGTTTAAGACTTGCTTGAATACCAAATATTCCTCCTAATGGTGTGATAATTCTGTACATTTCTGGTTACCAGAGTTGTAAAAAACAATTCAGATATTCAAAAATAAATGCTGGAACCAGACGCGAATCCGAGGGGGGGAGGCGGTGGGGGCGATCGCCCCCCCCCCTCAAGTGTTTTGAGTTCAGGAAAATAGACCCGATTTTGCCTCATATACTATAGTTTATTCAAGAACTAGAAAGAGTAATAAATCATTTTTTATCCTTTTTTTTTCTTAGCAAACTACCTATGTTCTTTAGTCCGGTGTCTTTAGAAAAATCTGTTAGACACATATATTTTTCATAGGAATGGGTTAGAACTTTTATAGTTGGATAACAATAGATACTTGGAAGTCCAAAGTGTTAAAAAGAATTTAAAGTTAAATTAAAATATTGGAAATTTTATTATTGCAGTAAATTTATAAAAACTTATAATATTTAAATATAATTAAATATAATTAGATTTATGACAGCCCTCAGTTACCTGCGGCACTGGAGCAGGTACGTTGGAGGTTTCGGTAACAGTTTTATTACTCTCTCTAGTTCTTGAATAGAGTATAGGAAAGTGTATGCTTGCGATCGCTCCCTCCCCCTCCCAAGAGCTTTGAGTTCAGGAAAATAAGACCGATTCTGCCTTTTATATTAGGAATGTGTATGCTGCTGGCACTCTCCCCTCTGTTGGCAACTTGTTTTTTCTTGTGATCGCCCCCCCCCTCTCCAGGAGCTTCAAATTCAGAAAAATAGACCCAACCCTGCCTTTTACACTAAAAATGGGAATGTTGTTGGTGTCCCCCCCCTCCCCGGCGACAACTTGTTTTCGCTTGCCATACTGTACTTTTGTGATATCACCTCCCCCCCCCAAAGATAGGGGCTGGATCCGCCCCTAGCTGGAACATGACATATTTTTTGTGTATTCTTATAAAAAAGTTTTTTAGACGTTCTGAAAGCATTTAACCTTAAAAAAGAGTACGTGTGTTACACTAAAAATTTTTTTTTTCAAAAATTCATAATGGCGTGGCAAATGAATATTAAGGATTTAAATTTGCAGAAGATGCTTTTTAATACTTGTACCTTACCAGTGAATTTTTTGAATCCAAGAAATACACTTCCATACTGTCTGTAAACCTTCGAAAATTGGGCCGAATATAAGCGAAAATAGCTGCTGCAGGCCGCAAATGAAAATATCAATCTCGGTAGGAACTGAATTCATTTCCCTACACATTCGGGAAATAGGACTGTTAATGCCATAATTCGTTCGGTGATATATCACATCAAACAAATTGTACGCTCTCAAAGCTCTTTGAGGAACCGATAATCCAATATAACTAAGTACTTCAGGAGAATCAATAAAAGAGTTAACAATCTTATAAAGTAGAACGAGGTCAAGACAAATGCATCTCACACACAATGGTAGCAACCTCAAAGCATCGGCAGTATCATCATATACAGACCGCTCCTGTTGCATTCCCTGTTTAAAGGCAATGAAACTTAAAAACTTTCTTTGTACTCTTTCTACTTTTTCTTTGTATGTAAAATAATGAGGTGATCAAACTTGGGACGCATATTCTAAGATTGATCGAACTACAGACCAGTATATCACTTTAAAACAGTCTACACTATTAAAATCTTCACAAACTCGAGCAACTTCAAACCCCTGCTCACAATATTATCAATATGTGTGTCGAAGCGAAGCACTCTATCAAATGTAATACCCAGATCCTTCACACATTCAACACGATTAATCATGTTATTATCAAGAAAGTAGTCAAAAGTTATCCAGTCCCTTTTACGATAAAAACTTATAATGGAGCATTTATTAACATTGTGGTGCATAAAATTTAACTTACACCATTCAGAGAATCGAGCTAGATCCTGCTGAATGCCCTCGCAATCGTTGCTACTCCCGACTAGCCGAAATATATTTAAATCATCTGCATAAAGAAGACATCTACTGAAAGTTATGATGTCCTCAATATCGTTAATAAAGCAGTTAAAAAGGAGCGGAACGAGGTGAGCACCCTGAGGAACACCAGAGGTAACAAATACATCAGATGATTCACAGTTATTAATTTTTACTCGCTGCACTCTACCAAACAGGTAACTATTTATCCATTGTAGAAATGATCCACGGATGCCCAAGCCTTCCAGCTTGTAAATGAGAAGTTGGTGGTTAACCTTGTCGAAAGCCTTGGAGAAGTCAGTGTAAATAGCATCCACTTGACACCTCCCTTCCAAAGCCTCCACCAAGTACTGCTCATAAACAAGCAAATTAGTAGTAGTCGATCGACCTGCCATAAAGCCATGCTGTGAAGTTGCTAATACATGCCTAAAAAGAGGACACATCTTTTGGTAAACAATACCCTCAAAAATCTTACTAAATAGTGAAAATTTCGAAATTCCACGATAATTTTCGATGTTAGCTCTGTCTCCATTCTTATGGATTGGCGTAATGTAAGTAGTTTTCCATACTTTTGGGAAAACACCCGTTGATAAAGAGATATTAAAAATCTGAGCCAACACTGCAGACAAAAATCTAATTTCCATGGGGTATTTAGATTATGTATGCATGGAGCTCAAATCCGATATTTTTTATGACGCATATTTTTTACAAATAAATAAATACTTCCAAAGACGTCTACGTTACCTATAAAAACTGTATACAATGACTGAAACTGACGTCAACGAATTTACGACTATGTGTGGACGTAAATTATCATGCGAAAAGGAATTAAAACAAATTTAAAAAATGAGTTTTCGGTTTATTTTTAAATCAGCTTATTACAAATGATTGGATCATAAAACGTGTCTACATAGGTTATCACAAAGTCATCGAAAATACATTGGAACATTAATATTTATTGCCTATTCTTTCACAGGAAACAAAAAGCAGTTTTAAATGGTTTGTTCTACTTCAAAGTTGATAAGAATGAGTATTTGGTCTCGATTTGCAAAAATTGCAAAGTAAAATCGAATTTAAAATTTAATTGAAACTAAAATATTCGCTGTTACTGAGGAAGAAAATTTGAGATAGCGCAAAAAGTTCGTGGACATAAAAATTTATTTGGAATCTACCCTATACCGATCGAAAGCCTTTTTCGAAGAGTGGGTCAACACGATAAGAAAAATCTGGACGTAAGCGTAGCGTAAAAAGACATATGTCAAATTTCAAGCATTGTAATTCGTTCAATTTAAAAAAAGACAAAGTCTGAAGATTTCCCACCTAAATCCGCCTTTTCCAAGGTCGTTACGCAAAATAATGTTTAACTTTTCAGCGGACTGCTTGAAATATGGCGGAAACTGTTTATTTCCTATGTTTTTTTTTCAGAAGTTTGTTGTTTTATTTATATTTTTTTATTTTGCGAGTTATGAAATAATGGATATTTATGAACTATGTAAATTTATTAAAAAGGCTTGTTACCGAAGATCATTGCTTGGTCCTCAAAAAAAAACAATTCTTGTTCATTTTTTTATTACAATTGCAATAATACAGTTATTCGTTATATAAATTAAAGCTTATCAAAATAAAGGTCGTTATATAATACAATTTCTATTCAACGACAATCTTTGATATCGAGACACTAATCCACAGACATGCCCTTAGCTATGGTTACTAAATCAAATAATGAAATTTCCTGACAATATCCCTAACTTTTCAGTAAATATCCGGACATTTTATCTGAATGTTGTATGTGGTATGATAAGGCAGTGAAATTTTCAAAATATTTGCAATCGAAGCACCAAATGCGAATATAGAGCTAGTATTCTCATTAATGGGAGCGTAGTGGACTAAGGAGAGAAATAGGTTGTCTACATTGTTATAAGCTTTGCTTTTTGCTGCCACCAATGTTATAACTTTGCAGATTCTGCTTTTGGTTTATCACTGGTTCCGATGAATTCAAATAAATCTTCTAATATTACTTTTAATATTTTATTAAAATGTTTACTAAATCATGACGAAACAACAGTTTTTCTTCTTACTTACTGGTTTAATGTCACTATTGAAGTTTTTTAATTTTGGTTCCCCTCGCCTCTATGTTCATGCCTTAGTTATATTCTATTTCTGTATCTATATTATTATTTTACAGTCATAAGCGTACTAACAAATATAACTTATAACTATTTATTTACATGATTACTGAAATGAAAAAGTGTGTATTTATGAGATGATGACAATATAAACAAAGCTAATGGTCTCTGTAAAAAGTAAAGTTTTAGGGTTTCGGAGATTAAGGCATGCTTTTGTTTAAGCCTATTAGAATATAAATTTACTTAAGATATAACTTCTTCTTAAGAGAGTATTAAATATTAGACTATAATTATCTATTAATCTATAAGAGTAACTTAAAAATATATATAGTAATTTAATAATTAATAATTTGTAGTAATAGTTGGTTTACAACAATATTTTCTTTTAAGGTTCTACTATAGACACAATTTAACTTAAAGAACACATCATGTGAAGAATGTCATGAAATGGTTATAAAAGACCAGCAACTCCCAAAAGAAACATCAAGCAATAAAAAGTATGAAACTAAATTTATTAATATACTAAATTTACAATTCATTCATTTTGTTAACGTTCAATTAAATAATTTTTTCTTACTAGAATGATTAATAAATATTTTTTTATAACTTATATTTTCCTCTTTTAATTTCAAAAAAATACTAACAATTGCAGTTTCTTCCTGTTTCTCTAACAGGGAGTTAAAATTTCAGACATGTCAGGAAAATTCCTGTCGTCTGGTAACCCTACCCTTCGCAAACTTTACATAAACCTATAATAAACAATTAAAAAGTAAAAAATTAACATTGATGGAAAATTAATAACAAAAATCCAATTAATATCATATGTAATGTATTCTTCCAAAAACTACAAAGAGTTGTAATTATTAAAACGATTGTTAAAATTGAAATTCTCGTCTTTGAACTCCTTGGCAATTCTTTACCAGGTAGAAGTGGTAAACTTTGGAAAGAAAAGTTCTTTTAAAGAGTCCCATATTACCGCACAAATAACCTGAATAATTTCAGAAACACTGTTTACCGACTCGGAATTCGCACTGTTGCTTTCACATGCTGATTTCATCAGCTAAATATCACAATATTATTTCCAACCTAGTAATAAGGGTATAACTGTACACATTTCCATATCGTGTTTCCTAATTAATGGCCCAACAACAGCGAAGAGCTCTTCAATTCACCATTAGTAACAGGAAAATATTTTTAAAAAATCAGGAACATTTTCATACATTTATTGAATTAAATTATTAGTATGTCCAAGCCTTTCTCCAATGTTTTCCTCAAATACAGACCGGACCCAGTAGCGACGACTTTCCTGTTTTTTTAATAAAGAATATATCAATATTCTCGATACATTTTGAAACTTTTTTGCTAGACTAAAATACTGCCGCAATCAATGTTTTATTTTGTTTCATTTTAATTTTTAGATAAAAAATAAACAAAAATCCTGATAAAAGTTAGGTTAAGATAAAAAAAAAACCATACCCTTTATGACCGCGTAACGAAAAGTCCCGTGTGGACGAGACATCTTTAACACAAAAGCGTGTGATACGACTTCGCTCAAATTTTTCTTATCGTGTGGACTCACCCTCAGTCACATATCAGTAATTTGACTTTACCTGATTCTAAGGATGAGAATAACCTTGAGAAAAATATTTTTTCTACTCATTTAAGATTTAAATAATTATTTCCAGAAATCCAGACGCACCAGTAAATATAGCGAATTTCTTGTGGTTGGTGCCAAAAATGTATTTTAATTCGATTGTGATAATAAATTTATAAAAGCGTAAAACATGCAGAGTAATTAAAAATGAAAATAGGAAGAGCCAAAAATAAAACTGCAAACGTGCACGATCATTCTGATGCGTGAAGCCGAAAATCTAATTTATCAGTATTTTTTAACCTTGTGTTACTTGCTATCACTGTCGCCGTTTTAAAATCAAGTAAAAAACGTATTTTTTTAGATATAAACAGGTCAAGGGCTTTTTAAATCTATAGAATGATTTATAAAGAATTGATTTTTGCTAAGTAACGTTTAGGATAAGAGTGTGTTTCCGCGGCTTACTGAAAACACGTCGGCGGCGCGCATTACCAATTCTTTTATATAAATTAGATGGACTCTTTTTATATGAAAAGTAAAGTATGTTTCAAGATCTATTCTTTGGCTCTTGGCTTCAATAATGAGGGTCGCTACCTGGGGCAGTGAAACCTTTTTGCGGCACCGGGTGTGGTGCCAAATTTAAATATAGACAACAGCCCAGAAGTATTTTTTTAAATCAGATTTAGTAATAATAAACAGATTAGAACAAATTTTGTCCTAAAACCCAAAAAGAAGAGAAGCTCAGTCAAAATACCAAACAACTGATGCAGAAAAGAAGAGGAGTGAGAAGCGAAACGGACACTAAAGCTGACGAACTACAAAAAATAAATAAAGAAATATCCAAAGCTGTTAGACAAGACACTCGAAAATACAATCAAGAACAGATCGAACATACCATTGAGAACAATAAAAGTATGAAAGTTTTGAAAAGAAAACTAAGAACGGGAACATGTCAAATAATCAAAGTGAAAGATAAGATTGGTCATTTTTCAACAGACAGAGAGGAAATCCTTAAAGTAGTCGAAGATTTTTACAAATTACTATACAGAATCCAAAACAAAGAGAATAGCAAAGATCAAGTACCAGAAATATTGACAAGGAAAAAGGGCATTGTTAACCAAGGATCAGAACAAATGCCGGAAATCACAATAGACAAAATAAAACTAGCCCTAAGCAGCTAATAAACTGCGTACTACACAGCGAGCAATAAAGAGAATCATGATGTGAATAAGGAACGAAGAAGTAAGAAGACGCACAAAAGTGAAGGATGTGATAAAAGGCTTTGCTACTTTGAAGTGGACCTGGGTAGGACACATCGTTAGGCAAGACTATCCAAGGTGGCCAAAACATATATTGCAATGGAGACCTAGGTCGTCAAAAAGAAGTATCGGAAGACCCCCAAAAAGATTCTTCTTCTTCAAGTGCCATCTCCGCTGCGAAGGTTGGCTATCATCATGGCAATTCTAACCTTAGAAGCTGCCGCTCGGAACAGTTGAACAGAACTGCAAGAAAACCATTCTCTGAGGTTCCTCAGCCAAGACATCCTTCTCCTCCCGATGCTGCGCTTGCCCTGAATCTTCCCCTGCATAATCAATTGGAGCAATTGGTATTTATTGCCTCTTGTAATATGGCCCAAGTACTGAAGCTTTCTTATTTTAACAGTCAGTGTTACCTCTTTTTGTTTGTTCATCCTGTCAAGTACTTCTTGATTAGTTGTTCTATCCTTCCAGGAGATTTTCAAGATTCTACGATACGCCCACATCTCAAATGCTTCCAATTTATTCATACACTGCTTGTTCAGCGTCCACGCCTCCACACCATACAACAAGACCGAAAAAACATAACACTTAAGCAATCGCACTTTCAATTTTAAGCTTAGATTTCGGCTACAAAATATTTGCTTCATATTGTTAAACGCACTTCGGGCTTTCTCTATTCTTATTCTTATTTCCCGTGTATATTCATTTGACTCGTTAATATTTACTCCTAGATAGTTGTAGTTTCGTGCTCGTTCTATTAGCTCGTTGTTTCCATATAGGTTGATATTGTCGATATGTTTCTTCATAATTATCATGAATTTAGTTTTCTTTGTATTCAGTGACAAACCAAATTCCTCGCTTGTTTCTATTACTTTATCTAATAGTCTCTGGAGATCTTCGATACTTTCTGCCATGAGTACCGTGTCATCAGCGTATCGTATATTACAAATAGGATGACCGTTGATCTTTACACCGGCTGATTCGTTCTTCAGGGCTTTCTTAATTATTTCTTCCGAGTAGAGATTGAACAACGTTGGCGACAACACACAGCCCTGTCTTACACCTCTTCTTATCTTTATTTTTTCTGATTCGGAGCCATTAATGCGCACTGTAGCTTCTTGATTGTAGTATAGGTTGGTTATTATTCTAATGTCACTTGAGTCAATTCCTTTATTTCTGAGTAATTGTAACAATGTCTTATGTTGAACTGTATCAAACGCCTTGTTGTAGTCCAAGAAACAGACAAACACGTCTTGGTTTACATCCAGACATCGCTGTATTACGACATTAAAAGCAAATAGTGCTTCTCTAGTTCCTAGTCCGTTTCTAAATCCGAATTGTGTCTGTCCGATTTCTGTTTCTAATTTCTTGTATATTCTACTATGAATGATCTTTAAGAATATTTTCATCATATGACACATAAGACTGATGGTCCGATGTTCGGAGCATTGCTTCGCGTTTGGCTTTTTAGGTAAAGTTATTATTGTTGTTAGTAGCCATTCTTTCGGTATTATACCAGATTTATAAATGCTATTAAATAGTTCCACAATCATTTCTAAATTACGTCCCTCAATGAGTTTGATTATTTCTGTTGGTAACTCATCTGGACCTGTAGCTTTCCCAGTCTTCATTCTTTTTATCGTGTGTTCCACTTCTTCACTTGTTATTTCTGGTCCTGTGTCACTGCTGATATATTCGTTTTCTACCTCATTGCGTTGATCATTATACAGATGCTCTATGTATTCTTTCCAGACTCTCAATTTTTCTTCTGTGTCCATAATTATGTTTCCTCTTTCGTCCATCAATACGTTGTGTCTACTGTCTTGCCTTTTTGTTAATTCTTTAATTTTCTTGTGTGTATTAAAGCTGTCGTGCTTATTTTGTAGTTGTTCAATTTCTTCACATTTTTCCCCGAACCATTTTTCCTTAGCTGAACGTATCTTCGAGCGAATTTCCTTCTGCAGGTCTTTATACTTCTGTTTGTCTTTGTTTTTATGTTTCCTTCTTTCGTTCATCAAGTTCAGTATTTCGTTTGTCATCCATTCCTTCTTATATACCTCACTTTTAAGTAGATGTTCTTCAGCTGGCTTCTTTAACGCTGTTTTAAGTTTGACCCAGTTGTCGTTGATATTATCTGGTGTATATTGTATTGTGGTCTGTATCGTTCTCAGTGTTTCGTCAATTTCCTTTACGATCTGTTCTTTTACTTCTGAATCTCTTAGTTTATTGAGATCAACTGCTTTTTTGGATGTTATGTTGCTAATTCTTTTTAGTTTTATTCTCATGTTTGCAATTAGTGGATTATGATTAGACGATACGTCTGCTCCAGGGTATGTCTTAATTGATGTTATGCTATTTCTGTATCTCTCATTGATCAATAGATAGTCTATCTGGTTTCTGACTGTGTGATGTTCTGTATCCTGTGGAGACTTCCATGTGTATAAACGCCTATTAGGTAGTTCGAAAAAGGTGTTTGTCACCACGGTTTTATTTTCTTGGCAGAATTGTACCAGTCTCTCACCTCTTTCATTCATATCTCCCAATCCGAAGTTACGAACCAGATTATCTATCTTTCCTTTCCCAATCTTAGCATTGAAATCACCCATTATTATTGTGATGTCCCTTGTTATGGTTAGTTTTAATGCCTCGTCTATTTGTTCATAGAATGATTCCACTTCTTGTTCTTCTTTGTCCGACGTTGGTGCATACACCTGTATTATATTAATTTTTCTGATGTTAGTGCTTAGCTGTAACATCATAACACGATCAGACAAGGGGAGAAAGTTCAGGACATGTCGAGAGACAGACTTGTTTACCATTATAGCCACTCCGTTTCGGTGCTGAGTGTCCTGAGAGTCCTGGCTACCAGAATAGTATATTATATGATCTTTAATGTGGCAGTTTCCATTTCCTGGCCATCGGGTTTCGCTTATACTACGATCATAACCTTACTGATCATGGTTGTCGGAGGCCAAGATCCGGCAAGAAAAGTGGCAAGGCTTTTCGGGTCGTCAGCCAGCGAAATCCTTGTCAAAATATTAACAACGAAATATTGAGAATCGGAACATGGAATGTTACAAGCATGTACGAACCAGGAAAAGCACACAACATTGTTCAAGAAATGCAAAGAATGAATATCGGCGTTCTGGGTATAAGCGAAACCCAAAAAGATAGACGACATAAAAAAGAAAGCAGGGATTGGAGAGAGAGAGAGAGAGAACTCAAGAACCATGATTTTCAAAGCAAAATGTCATTTAAAAAAAGTTATGTCTCGATAACTAGTGGCGCCACCTATGAGTTATTATATACCAATCAATGGGTAACTCAATTATCTGCAGCTTATGTTTGAAACTTTTTTCATACAACCGTTAGTTTTTGAGATACACTGGAAAAACTAAAAAAAGTGACCACTTTTGGTCCACCATTTTGTTAGCACAAGGCTGAAATATTCACTTTCCAATAATAACATCTCAGATTACATTTTTTTCGCGACAGAAGTCTGATTTCCATGGATTAAAAAAGCAATAAAAACATTATATTTTCGCATTGCAATTAATCCCAACTTCTAGTTTTTGGCTTCAACTATCAATTGCTGCTGGACGCAGAATTTAATTGTTAACAATTTTTTTTGTTTATAACAAATTACCTAAACATTGTTCAGGAATCCACCCCCAATATGTAGTTGAAAGAAATAGAAAAAACTTGCCATGTTTTTTCATCGAGTCGAAAATTACTCTAGTTTCCCAGACTACATGCGTCAATCAAAAATGGCTGAATCAAGAATTCTCATAAAAAAAATGGCGCACAATTCGAAATTCTTGTCGAAACACCTTTAAACAGAAATATTATCGTCACATTTAAAGACAAAAACTCTAAAAAAGCCGATGAAAATTATTTATCAAACCAACCATACTTAATCCGTAGAAATTCATAACAGTATTATGGTATATATTGTTTTATTTTTATAACTGATACGCGTTTAACAGTAAACTATGGATGTTCAGTTGTATTACGGATTCTTTAATTTGCCGACGATTTAGCAATAATTACTTCGTGGCAAGTATGCGTAAAATATGAGTTATATCATTCACAATCAGCGGTGCACAAGAGGTAAACCGATGGCTTTGCTCTTAACGGCACATCGTCGCCACGTTGCCAAATCGGTAATCATATCTATTAATAGCAATAATAGTTATTAATATATAATTATCGTTGTTGTTTTGTAACTTGCGGATTAGGCACGGCAACGCAATTATTATTATTTCATTAAAATCATTGCCAAATACTTTGTCAAATAGGAATCGGGCTTATCAAATAACATTTTCTTGACGATCGTAAAGAAGTATTTTTAACTAATTCAAGAATTCCTTTTTTGTAGTTTTCACAAATATGTAGCGTTCTTTTCTTACAGCCATTTTAACGAAAATAATTATTGGAATAAAAACTACACCACTTCAGTGAATCAAAACACAACCAGTAATATAACAAAATGAGCATGTATTATTACCCCTTAACAATTTATAGACAAACAAGTAAGCGAGTCCTGACAAGAATTTTCTGGCAGCATGAGCTACTAAACCCCTAAAAGCAAGTTCAGACCGAGCAAAAAAGAAGGAATATATAGCTTGATATTTTATTTGGTGAATGAAAAAGTCAAAATAATAGAAAACCTATGCAGTTTACGATACAGTTATTTATGCTAAATAATAAATAAGTAAAATGTGGTTGTACGACGTTTCGATTAGGTTGTATCTCTAATCATTATCAAGAATAAACTGAATGTTTTGTCTTAAGACTACGAACTTATATAGGGAATGTGTCCACTAAAACGCAAATTTTCGCTTCACTGTACACACCTCAATGATTTAATGTTACAAAGCAGTGGTTGCTAAAGATTAGGTATTTCAACACTCGGTTTACTGAAAATTCCATTATTGTTTTTAATGTAAGCTGCTTCCATAAATTTTCTTTTTTTTTTCATGTTGGGTTCAATATATATATTGCCGCAGCCTCAGACCATTTTATGTGGTGTTGTTTATCCCAGGCGTGTTCTGCAATATCTGATCTTGACGTTTCCCCTTTTTGAGTATGAGTTTTATGTTGCTTAATTCTAACTTCTAGTGGTCGTTTGGTTTCTCCAATATACCTTTCACCACACTCACATGGAACTTTGTAAACACATTATTTCTTATCGGTACTTTTTGGTTTTGTTCGATCGAAACGTCGTAAAAATAAATAAAAATAAAGACAATGCAAATCCGACAACCATATTTTAGTCAATCTTCAACATTGTCTACAACCATCAGACAAAAGTAAAAAGGTTTTTAACTGCAAAAATATTTTATACCTACCTATTGGGTATAGGTTATTATTGATAATAATAAATTAAATTTTTACCGAAAGATATCCATAAAAATTAAAAATTGAATGTCTTAATTCTTCTTAATAATAATAAAAATAAACAAAAAAATATAGGGATATTCCTATTTGTAAAATATAAGTTTATAATGAAAATATAAATATAAAAATAATAATTTGGTAAGCAGCTCGACCAACAAATAATAAACTTACGTTCATATTTCCACAGGTTGGCGGACTCTTCCACACTACATCGAGCAATATGCGAGGCAGACGATTCAACGCCGCTACAGTTGAGGGAGCAGGATATTACTTCTCACCACCAAACAGACCAAGAAAAGTTACAAACCTGGCTACGGAAGCCACTTCATGGACGGCACCCAAATGAGGTCAATCAGGACAATGTCGATAACTCAGCGTCGAACTACTGGTTGATTTCAGGACAGATGTTTCTGGAAACGGAGGACTTCTTGTTAGCTATCCAAGATCAGGTTGTTCCTATCGGAAGTTCATCATTAGAGATCCCTCAATAGAAAATGAGTAATGCAGATATGGCTGTAGAACATCAGAGTCAATCCGGCACATAACTGGAGGATGCCAAGCGTTTGCCGCAACCGAGTATAAGAAAAGACACGACTCAGCCGCTAAGATACTCCACCAAGAGTTAGCAGAAAAGTTAAACCTATTACAGGTAGGGAAAGTGCCTTATTACAAGTACAATCTGGAGCCTATTCTTGAAAACAACCAGTTCAAGTTATATTGGGACCGAACGGTTCTGACGGATCAGACAGTAGCTCATAATAGACCAGACATTATTCTAATAGATAAAACTTCTAGGCGAACTACACTAATCAACATTGCTGTACCTAACAACAACATCCTAAGGCCAAAATACAACGAGAAGATCGCCAAATACAGAGATCTGAAGGTCCAAATCCGAAGACAATGGGCAATGAACAGCGTCCAAACGATTCCCATAATATTGTCAACAACTGGAGTGATACCAAAGAACCTCCTGCAGAACATCAAGGGACTGGGCCTTAGTGAGCATCTGTATAGGCCGAAGCAGAAAGAAATTCTCCTAGCAACCGCGCGAACCGTCCGAATGTTCGTAGGAAATACAGCAAACAACGTTACCTAGGACCCGATAACACGGAAAGGGTTCCCACAGAGCTTCATACTTTGGTGTCTTTGCATGCCTGGTATGAGTAAATAATCTCTGGAGGGAGTGCCAAGCCATTTGGCTTGTAAATCATAAAAATAATAAAAATAAAAATATTTAAATAATATTCAATTTTTTGATTTTATGTCACGTTCGTTATCGCTGTCAAGGGCTACGTTGCCTAGTTCATATTTTATAATCATTTTCATTTGATTTTTCGTGCCAATTTCTTCGCAACAAACAATAACTTCTGCTCTGCTAAGTTTAGAAATATGAAGACTCCCTGTAAGTAATTTATCAAGAATTGTTGTTTGCGTAACTGATAATGAATAATAGTAATAATTGGTATTTATAAGCTGGAAACTAAAATAAAACGAGTAGTGCCGGGCTAGCTGAAGACACATTTTCCTATTATTTTCCTAACGTGGAACGTGAATAAATAACTTTTCAAGTGTAAAAATTGTAGTACTTGTACACTGAGGCATTGCACAACACTTAAAATAACTTAGAATTCATCTCATATCACAAAGATTACGAAAAAAATTTATATATACCTGTCATTTTACCAGTGTGACGTCACATCGGTCAAGTGACAAGTATTGGCGTTTTGGCGGGAAATTTGAAAGGGAATTTAAAATTTGTGATTTTTAAAGTACTAGATATATTTAAAAAAAATTTTGATATACGGTTAGATTTAAACCATACAACTCATAAAAGTAACATAAGTATACATTCAACCAGATGCATTGGTAATGAGAAATGTGACTTTCAATAGGGGTGTACCACAAGGCAGCATTCTTGGGTCGCTGTTATTTTCGCTGTATACAGCTGATTTCTGTAAATTTATAAAAACTTGTCATTCTCATCAATACGCTGATGACTTGCAAGTTTACTTCTCGTTTAATTTAGTCGGTATGGCACAGGCTGCACAGCAGATTAATGATGATTTACAGATCATTTTGGTGATATCCAGGGGTCATGGACTGTGTCAGAATGGTAAAAAGTCGAAACTTCTTCTTTTTGGTTCGCACAGCCAACAAATTGTAGAGAGTAATATTTTTTAAATCAAAATTGGTGATACAATGTTGACGCCGTCGGACTCTGCCAAGAACCTGGGGGTAATGTTTGACGCACAACTTCGCTTTGAGGCTCATGCCTCGAATTTATTGCAAAGCTAAAAATTCTTTGTATGCATAAAGATGTCTTAACAACTGATATAAAGTTGAGACTCCGTGACTCTTTGATATTGTCTTTGGTGTCATACTGTGACGTTGTATGTTGGCCAGCACTTACATTACGTGAGAGAAATACTCTCCAGGGACTTCAGAATGCCTGCCTTAGGTTTTGCTACAGTATAAGAAAGTTCGATAATGTGACACCTTTATTTCGGGCATCCCGATGGTTTAATTTAGAGGAAAGATTCTTTATACATTTAGCAACCCTTGTTCATAGGATTGTGTTGACAGAAGCACCTTCTTATCTATCTAATAAATTAATTCGTGGCAGTGATATTCATAGGAGACAAACACGTTTTAAGTCCAGGTTCATTGTCCCGAAACATAGAACCGCCCTTTTTCAGAGATCTTTCAGATATAACGCAGTGAAAATTTATAACTCACTTCCTAGGGATGTCGTAGCCCTTAAGAATATCGCTAGCTTCAAAAGAGCTGTTAAATTATTTATTATTGGTACGCATGGTCGGGTGCGGTGATTTTCTGGATCACTTGCACGTAAAAGCCCAAAAGTGTGAACATGAATGTTTTACAATTTACATTTTTATTTTTTCACAAATAAGTTTATATCTTAGACTATATTTACTTTTAGATTATCTTAGATTTAATATAAGAAAACAGACGGTTAGATGAGTAGCTATGCTAGATCTCGCCGTCCATTATTGTATTTGTTCAGTTTATATTTTTGATGCTAATAAAAAGACATTATTATTATTTTTATTTACAAGCCAAACGGGTTCGCACTCCCTCCAGGGATTATTCACTCATACCAGGCATACAAAGACGCCAAAAATATGAAGCTCTGTGGGAACCCTTTCCATGTTATCGGGTCCTAAGTGACGTTGTCTGCTGCATTTCCCATGAATTTTCGGACGGTTCGCGCGGTTGCTAGAAGAATTGCATTCTGCATCGGCTTATAAAGATGCTCACTAAGGCCCAGTCCCTTGATGTTCTGCAGGAGGTTCTTCGGTATCACTCCAGTTGTTGACAGTATTATGGGAATCGTTTGGACGCTGTTCATTGCCCATTGTCTTCGGATTTCGACCTCCAGATCTCTGTATTTGGCGATCTTCTCGTTGTATTTTGGCCTTAGGTTGTTGTTGTTAGGCACCGCAATGTCGATTAGTGTAGTTCGCCTAGAAACTTTATCTATTAGTATAATGTCTGGTCTATTATGAGCTACTGTTTGATCCGTCAGAACCGTTCGGTCCCAATATAACTTGAACTGGTTGTTTTCAAGAATAGGCTCCGGATTGTACTTGTAATAAGGCACTTTTCCTACCTGTAATAGGTTTAACTTTTCTGCTAACTCTTGGTGGAGTATCCTAGCGGCTGAGTCGTGTCTCTCCTTATACTCGGTTGCGGCAAACGCTTGGCATCCTCCAGTTATGTGCTGAATTGTCTCCGATGTTCGACAGCCATATCTGCATTGGTCATTTACTATTGAGGGATCTCTAATGATGAACTTCCGATAGTTCTTCGTCAGAATAACCTGGTCTTGGATAGCTAACAAGAAGCCCTCCGTTTCCGGAAACATCTGTCCTGAAATCAACCAGTAGCTCGACGCTGAGTTGTCGACATTGTCCTGATTGACCTCATTTGGATGCCGTCCATGAAGTGGTTTCCGTAGCCAGGTTTGTAACTTCTCTTGGTCTGTTTGGTGGTGAGAAGTAATATCTTGTTCCCTCAACTGTAGCGGTGTTGAATCGTCTGCCTCGCATATTGCTCGATGTAGTGTGGAAGAGTCCGCCAACCTGTGGAAATATGAATTATTAATATTATTATCTTGTTGAAAAATCACTGTGAGCAAATTCACGCGTTTAAGCATGGCTTAAAAAATAACAATTCTCCGAAAAAATATCTTATGCATCGGGGAAAACAAGTTTTCTAATCTTTATCGCAAAAATTGTTACAGATAGGACGATTCAAAGCCTGGAAGTCAATTGAGGTGTTTCAGATTCTTGGTGTTTAACCTCGGCAACAGCGCACAGTACCATCGTTTCTTCGGCCGGTTAACGGGGCCGTCGGTGCGATCGTGTCACTTTGTCAGATTTGCACTGATTACTCTTTGTTACTAAAAATTCAAGCCGAACGTAAACGCCGTACTATCGCAAAGAGAAAGGTCAGTTCTACTATGGTATAAACAGTTTAGTTACCTAATTTCTATATTAAACATACCTACTAGTCATATGCGTCTCTACTAATGGGCGAGGAAGCCTTAGTCCGCCCAATCTTCAAAAAAAGAAAATTAATTAAAATTAGATATGATAGGGTTTCAAGAGTCCTAAATATGAGTCTTACTCAGCCCTCGAAGCCGATTATGATGTCTTTAAGTTTTCTATATTTAATTATTGCATAAAATGAAACTGCGCGAATTTCAAAGCATATTAAATCATCTTTCAAGCTATATAAGTTCCATTTAATAAGGTAATATTATTAAATTTCTTCATAATTTTAGGAAATTTTGGAAAAAGAAGTACTGATGCTGGTCGGGCAAGAATAGTACATACGCTGCAATTAGAGGAAAATATTTTAAATGCAGTAGCTGATACTCCTTCAACGAGCATTCGAAAATTATCAGCGAAGTTTGATACGTACATGAAGTCCTTCAAGAACAGCTGTTATATCCATGTCATTTGAAAATAGTGGATGAACTGTTTCCTGAAGATTTTCCACGTAGAATGCAGTTTGCAAACTGGCTATTGCATCAACAACGAAATAAAGTAAATTTCATTAGCACAGCTCTCTTTACGGATGAAGCAGGGTTTACCAAATATGGTATCATAAATTTACGCAACTCGCATGTATGGGCTGATGAAAATCCTCATGCTACTATTGTTTCCAATCAATTAACGTCTGGGCAGGAATCATTAGCAATTTTTTGATTGGGCCATTCGTATTACCGGCACGACTGAATGGAGAACTTTATTTTGAGTTACTCTAGAATCCTTTTCACGATTTAATAGAGCACTTACCACTTGAAACCCGACGAAACATGTACTACATGCACGATGGGCTACCACCTTATTTCAGCGTTGCTGTGCAGGAGCACCTGAATAACGTCTATTCAAACCGTTAGATAGGTAGACGAGAACTTATTGCCTGACCTCCTCGATCTCCCGATCTAACACTGTTTGATTTTTACCTGTGGGGACATCTCAAAACCTTGGTGTATTCCACTCCGGTCGATAGTAGGGAGGAACTTCTACGGAGAATCACGTTTCATTGTGATCAAATAAGGAACAATGCAGAGTTAATGTGGCGAGCACAGTAGTCCTCAATTCGTCGTTCCCGCAAGTGTATCAGACTTCACGGAGCCCATATTAAATCCTCTTATGAACGAAGTAATAGATATCTGCTGGATTCTTTGATCCTTACGTCAAGAGGTCTCTTTGTTTCGCCAATGTAGGAATTGCCACATTCACATGGTATCTGATATACACAGTTCTTCACGTCCCTTTGAGTTGTTGGTTTGGCCCTAGTGAGCCGACTCAGAGAGTTATTTGAATTGAAAACAACGTTGATTTTATATCGTTTTCCTGTCCTTCTAACTTTTTCTGAAATGCCTTTAACATAGGGGATGTCCAAAACTGGTTTTCGTTCTTCATTCGTTATCGATATTGTCCTATTTCTGCGTTGTTCAAGAAATTTATCCACTAGATATATTGGGTATCCGTTGGCTGTCAGATCATTTTTAATGTAATCTATCTCTTTCATCAAGTTCTCGTTGGAGTTGCAGATAGTTAAGGCTCTATATACGAGATTTCTTATAATTCCTTATTTGGTGTTGTTGAAGTGATTAGATGAATAATTAAGGTATTGTCCTGTATGCGTGGCTTTTCTGTAAACCGAAGTCGGTTCACTAGGATCAAACCAAAAACTCTAAGAGACATGAAGAACTGTGTATATCAGATACCATGTGAATGTGGCAATTCCTACATTGGCGAAACAAAGAGACGTCTTGCACATCTCAAAGAGAAGCAGAAAAATCTGGTGCCGGCAACCATGCGTGGCCTTATGGACACCACATAAAATGGTCTGAAGCTAAAATACTACACCGAGAACAACATTGGAGAAAACGGAAACTTAAAGAAGCCGTGGTTATACATCAGAACCCGAGTTGTTTTAGTAAACCATCTTTAGATATAAGAGAAGTGTGGAAACCACTTCTTAATAATTGTAAACTAAAACTAAATGCAGCATAAAAAAAATATGATTTTGCCATGGCAGGCATGACTGCACCCAACTCAATCATACTCTACTGCATTTACTTTTGTGTCTAGTAGTGCCTTTAAAACAGCTTCAAAAATTCTTACAATACATTAATAATTGCCATCTAAAAATTCAATTTACTCTGGAAACTGAAAATAACCATAAAATAAACTTTCTAGATCTCACCATATCTCACCTCAATAATCAGTGTAATTTTAAAATTTTTAGGAAACCAACGTTTATAGGTAATACTACATCTAATGATTTTTTTCACCCCTTACAACACAAAATGGCTGCATACAATTCAATGATACATAGAGCATTCTCTTTGCCTCTCTCTGAAGAAGATCTTCAAGAGGAACTAAATATCACTGAAAGAATTACAATATCAAACAATTTCTCCCAACAAACCATAAAGAAATTAATAACTAAAAAACACAAACATTTAGCTTTTAATTCAATATATCCCAAAATAAAAAATGATAAAGATAGTTCATCTTATATATATTTGTCATACTGTGGTACCCTATCAGAAAACATAGCTAATACTCTTTTCAAAAACATAACATAAAAGTAGCCTTTAAATCTCAATACACTCTATCCACTATCCTTTACAATGTTAAAGATAAAATTAATAAATTTGATAAATCAGGAGTTTATAAGTTAAAATGTTCAGAGTGTGAGCTTGTATATTGGACAAAGTAGTAGAAGCTTTAAAACTCGCTTTTCAGAATACTACCGATCAAATAGACTACAAAAAACAGACTCGAGCTTTGCCAACCATTGCTTAGAACACAACCATAGTTTTCCTAATTTAAGCAACACTGACATATTACATTATTCAACAAAGGGCGAAAAGTTAAATATTCTTGAATCTTTAGAAATATATAAACATAGTAAAAATAAAAATGTAAATTTGCTTAATGACCAGACAGAATTTGGGTTTTCCCCGTTATTTATTGTTGCCAAATAATAATTAGTTTCCAAAATTTAGTACCTCCCCTTCGTAATAATGTAATGTCTCAGGTAGTCTTTATTTATTGTTAAATTTTCTCATATTTCTGTATTTAATACTTAGTCTACCTTTGTAATTCAGTTTGAAAATGACTCTGTGAGTTGAAACTGCAGTCACTGTTTTCTAAATAAATTTGGTGGTATAAAACATAATAGTTCCTTTTAAACATTTCCCGAAGATGATTAACTACCACATAGTAACGGCTACCAGCATCAATTTTATTATAGGTTACATTCTAAACCTTAAATTTTCCAACCAGCCGAAAGTAAACTTTTTATAGGTATTACCAAACGTTTCCACAAGTGATAAAATACGATTTATCTGTGACGAAACTAAAAAATTACAGCGCCACGCCATTGTTATCGACATTATTATTAACATAATTTTATTAGTAAAACAATTTTATCTTCAGCCTCGTGTTTGCATTTACCTTTAATATTGGCACACATTATTATATATCCTTTGTTTTCACGATTTTTTATCACCTCCGTTATCGCTTGTTGATTTCGCAATGGATATTTTTATCGGAGGAAAGAAAAATGAACGATTTTCAGATTAATCGACGTAAATTACGAAAAAATATCGATACAAACATTTTAAAAATTTTTCCACAATCAGGCTACTTTTATTATCTATTTTTTATATGTCTGCAACTCAGTAACTCGTAGACACTTCATTATTTTGATAAGCCTTCTCTAATACCGATAAATTTTCTGTGTACGGGGGAAATTAGAAAAAGCCATGATGGAAAGAACAGATTGGGGGTTACCTCACAACGTTTTATACTGAAAACTTTTTTCTACTTTTGTTTTAAATTTGGATTTAATTCGTTCATTCATTATTTGTGTTTTATGAAGTGTTTTGCAAAAAAGTAATTGTAAAGTGGATGACGGTTTATGAAGTGTAAATACATACAGGGTATCCCACGACGAACTGCTGCGATCGATTTATCGGAAAATACACTTTGGAAAATTTTAAAACTTTGGCAGTTTACTAAAGTCAATGGAGGCAATTCCGGTAAAATATACCCTATATGTTATTTATATATGTTATATATATATATATATATATATATATATATATATATATATATATATATATATATATATATTATGTATTAAATAGGTTTGCTACCAATAGCAATCATAGAATGGTACGGGGTAAAATAGAAATATGTTTAAAAAAGGAGAGGTATAGGATGATCCCGACCTAATTAGTAGCTCTGAAGCAGAAACTTACGCTAACGAAATAAACAATAAATTAACAACCGCCTTACTAGAAAGTCAGAACAAATTTTGTCCTAAAACCCAAAAAGAAGAGAAGCTCAGTCAAAATCTCAGACAAATAATGCAGAAAAGAAGAGGAATGAGAAGCGAAATGGACACTAAAGCTGACGAGCTACAAAAAATAAATAAAGAAATATCCAAAGCTGTTAGACAAGACACTCGAAAATACAATCAAGAACAGATCGAACATACCATTGAGAACAATAAAAGTATGAAAGTATTGAGAAGAAAACTAAGAACGGGAACAAGACAGATAATCAAAGTGAAAGATAAGAATGGTCAGTTTTCAACAGACAGAGAGGAAATCCTTAAAGTAGTCGAAGATTTTTACAAATTACTATACAGAAGCCAAAATAAAGAGAATAGCAAAGATCAAGTACCAGAAATATTGACAAGGAAAAAGGGCATTGTTAACCAAGGATCAGAACAAATGCCGGATATCACAATAGACGAAATAAAACTAGACCTAAGAAAAACTAAGAATAACAAATCTCCAGGGGAAGATGGTGTAGTTACTGATGCAATCAAAATCGGAGATGTTTGTCTACTTAAAAAAATAAAAGACCTTTTTAATATGTGCCTTTTGGGCAGTACAATACCGGACAAGTGCCACAATGCTGAGGTAATTTTGATTTACAAAAAAAGAAATCCCCATGATTTGGAAAACTACAGACCAATAAGCCACTTAGTCAATTTTATATTATTATTTTCCAGTTTTTAGCCCTTTTCTAAAAATTATTTCAATTTTTTTTATAAAAATGTTATTTCCTATCTATTTTACGTTTACGTTACTCCTTAAATATTCTATTATCTTACATATTTATTATTAAAAACAGATTAAGTTGGTTCCAAAAGATATACCTGATGTCTGAAACGTAAACCAAAACGTGATAAGCTTTAGATAAGAGTATTTTTTATAAATATTCCACCAGGTATTTTACGTAAAACTGAATGATTTTGCACTTATAACATTGTTTATAAATAGATTTGAAAATATATAAGTAATTATGAATATGCGTTTTGTATTAATACAATCTTCCATTTTAAGTAAGTAATATACAGCGTGTCCAAAAAGTATTCAAATTTTATTATTAATTTCTCTCAACATCCATTCCTAGCATTTTTGTTGCACCAATACATAATCAACTAATATCACTCTTAGCTTCACCCATTTTATTGAGATGGTATCTCAGAGGGCGATGTCCTGTGAATTTATTATTATTCGAATATCTCTTTTTGGGAAATCGATTTATGAATTATTTCGCTTGTCTGAGATCAGGCGTCTTATTCCATTTTAACTTTATCTGTTTTTGTACCCATTTTTGGAGCTCCTCCTTCATGTGACTTTTTGGTAATCCACGGAAAGACTCTGGGCCAAGAAAAGGAGTTTTTCTCCCTTCTTTTTCAAAGTTGTCCTTTTCCTCATTTCCCTTTGTTCCCTTGTGAACTGACGCCCACATCAGGATGATCCTGTTGTTCTTTGCCACTTGCTCTGACTATCTGACAACATGCGTCACCAATTATTATAAAAGCCAAAATTCATTTTTTTAAGAGAGTACATGTCCATTATTTGTACAGTAAACATCATTAGTCTGGTTTGTAAAAAGTAACATAACCTAAGAATTTTCAGTTGTTATTTTGAAAAGTAAAAGAAGGAGTGGATATTAATCGGTTATAGTGTAAGAATCGCCAGTAGTTTTTATTAACGAGACCATAACCTATAAGGTTTTCATTTGTTATTTTATAAATAAATTTAAAGGTAGACAGTGTAGATTAATCTGTAATAAAGAAAACATTACTGGTCTCATTCATTAAAAATTTAAAAAAAAGGAAGAAACATAGAGCTTGGATATAAAAATATCGGGAGGTTGAAAGACAAATTTAAAGGAAAGAAAAGAAGTTTAATAAATTAGTAAATAAATTGTGTCAATAAGTAAACAGCTGTGAAAAATATTTAAATAATTGGAAAAAGGATTTGTAAATTTTTCTTTATTAAAAAAGAAGGAGGAAATATTAAACGTGGATATAAAAAAAAATTCTGGAAATTTAAAAAGTTATTTATTTAATGTATTAGAGATAGAAATTTTTGAGTTGCCTGAAAATAATTTGATAAAATAGATATATACTAACCTTATTATGAATAGTTATAGTTAATAATAAAACAAATTGTTTAATTTTCACTGTAACAAGATCACTTTTAGTATTAACGGAACACATAAAATTATTTTTAGATTGTTTAAAATAAAATCACATATATTAAGATACTAGTCATTTTTAACAGATCAGACATTTATACAATATTGCCAGATTTAATAATTCTAAATCTCATAAAAGAATACAGTGCATATTGAATAATATTTATAATTTAATTAGGTTTAGATAAGGTGATTTATCAATTTTATATAAAAACTGCACCCACTGACATGATTGTATCATTTTAAATAAAGTTTGTATTTGTGTTTTTGAATCCTTGGTTTGATTTTTTCTGATAATAATTATATTTTCATCTGAACTCACCTGAGAAAGAGAAAATTTTATTGAACGGTCTTTGTCCAAGTAGCCACGAATTTATTTTATTATATATATATATATATATATATATATATATATATATATATATATATATATATATATATAGGAAAATTCTTGGGATAGCGGTCCTAGGGTTGAATGAAACTCTGTTTTTTACAAACGCTGTTTGTTCTTTTAATTATTATTTTAAGTTCTACAATGGTATGATGTTTAGTAAAAAAAAATTCAAAGACTTACGTGCAAAAAGAGCCCATTTATGGCTTTTGGAAAATAAAGCGGAAAATTCATGTGCCTTCATTCAGCCCTAGGACCGCTATCCCAAGACTTAGAATTTTCCTTTCTAACTAGTCGGTCAAGAACTACTCTTCCCCTTATATATATATATATATATATATATATATATATATATATATATATATATATATATATATATATATATAAATAGTACATTAAAAAGTATCCAATGATTTTATTACTTAGTTTGCCCGCAAAAAAAAAAAGAAATAATTAACTGAAATTGACTTGCCTAATACCCTGACAGTAATACTTTCAAAGGAAAACACAATCAATTAAGAATAATCGCCTAAAATTACTTCTAAAAGCAAGGTTCCTTCCTTAAAGAATACGTACTCCAAATACTTGTCATCTTTGCATAATAGACTTTCAAATTCCTAAACAGTACCAGTATAATATTGTCACAGCTATTATAAAAGAACAAAACAAAACAGTTTATGTTAATTTTCACTTAAACAAAATTGAATGCTGCATGTGGGAGAAATCGGTCGCAAGCCAATTTCTCGGGTTGGCTCATACACTTCCTTTTGAAGAAAATTATTAGATAACATAGCTTTCTTTTGTAAATGCTTTCGTATCGGACGGACTTTCTATATTGTTTAGTAGATTTGCATTTGTTGCAACTAGACCAGATCTCTAAATAGAATCATTTTCGAAGAAATTACCGGAGACAAGTATATGGTTCCATTACGCCCACAGCGAAAATATCATCTAACTTTTACATATGTAATCATAAACTACCAATGGATTTCAATTAAAGGAAAGTATCCTATAACTTCAAACAATTAAATAAATTAGAAAGGGATATATATATATATATATATATATATATATATATATATATATATATATATAAATCCTTTATTTAGTCATAGACTAATATAATTACACACAAATTTTAACAACTAAATTCATATTTTAAAATTACAAACAACAGTCAAACATCATCAAGCTTTGCAGAAATGACACACTAAACTAAACTGACACAAATCTAAAAAAAAAACAAACATTTAATATTTGTGGGCAATTGATTAAAACTGTTAAGACCCTTAAAGAATACAAAGATTTGTGTTTGTTTCTTTAATACTGGAGGAATATAAAAGTCTTCCTTCGATCTAGTGTCATATGCATGTCTCTTTCTATTATAATTAATATGATTTTGTAAATATACAGGAGAACTACCCGATCTGATTTTAAAAATAAAGATCAATGTTTGATATTGAAAGAAGTCCTCCACCGACAACCATTGCATTTCCCTCAACGTGTAGTTAATTGATGTTCTTCTTGTACCTGAGAGTATAACTCTCATCGCTCTATTTTGCAATTTTTGAAATCTTGCCTTTTCATTTTGATTAAGAAGGAACAAAATTGTGGAGCTACAAACAAAGTGCGGCAATACCAGAGTGTTAAAAGAGGATTGTTTTAATCCACCTTGTCAAAAAACTAGAACATCTTTGAATATAGCTAATTTTATAAGAGATTATATAAGTTATTCGCATGTTCTTTAAATTTAAGTTGTCTATCTATGATTACTCCTAAATATTTAAACTTTTCCACCATTTCAATTGTTTCATTGCCTGCTTTAATAATAGGATCTCCACAAGAAAAAGTTCTGTAATCATTCTCATTGCAGATTATCATAAGTTTGGTTTTTTCCACATTTATTTTTAATTGGTTACAAGGACACCACCAATATAAATTTTGTAATGTAGAGTTAAGTGTGTCAACCAATTGAATACTATCAGAACATGCGAAATATAAAAGAACATCATCTGCAAAAAGATGTAGACAACAATCACCAGATGTATTCACTATATCGTCAATATATACAAGAAATAATAATGGACCTAGGACACTACCCTGTGGAGCACCCATGCTGCTCTCAATCTCGTCAGATACAACGTCATTCAATTTCAATCTCTGTTTTCTTTTAATTAAGTAATTATTCATAAATTTCAACACTTCACCCCTTATACCGACACTTTCTAATTTTTTAAGTAGTCTTTCCCTATCTAAAGTCTCAAAGGCCCTCCTCAAATCCAAGAATACAGTACCCGTAATAGGATTTTGATCGAAGCTGTGTTTCCAATCATTAAGTACATACTGCACTGCAGTTTCACAGCTATGCTTACCCCGAAAACCAGATTGCATACTATTTATAATTTTTTTGGCTTCTATGAATTCTAACAGTTTCATCACTATTTTTTCCATTATTTTTTCAACACAACTAAGCATGTTAACAGGGCGCAAATCAAAAGCCCTGTCAGAATTATTTACTTTAGGAACCGGAACAATAGTCGATATTTTTAATTCATCGGGAATTTTACATGCTGAAAATGACGAATTTATCAAATTAAGAAGTGGTAGAGCTATGTTATCAAAACAACTCTTTAAAAACACAGCATTTATATCATCTGATCCATTTTTATTTGGTAGGTCAAAAACAATCTCCTTCCTCAACAGTAACAAGACCGTAAGTAGATGTCAACTTACTTATTTTAAATGGAACACCCTATATATTATTGCATTTTTGATTTTTACGTAAAATTCTAAATATATTTCATGTATCATATTCTATACTTGTCTCATCGTTTCGGACATATTTAAATTTTTGTGTCAAAAATGGTCAGAAAAAAAAGAAAAAAAATCATATTTAAAAAATCGTCAAAAGTCAATTTTTTTAAATAGAAAGCACCTATTTTTATATTTTATCATATTAGGCATTAAAAATAAGGGTAACTTTGTATAAGATTGTCTATTCCAAAAATTTGTAGTTTTCAAAATATTGGCAATTCAACATTTTTCTATTGTAAAAATGCTATACGGCTTTGAAGTTTTGTTATTAATTGGCCATGACTGCGAGGCGTGGCAAAAATAAAACAATCAAACCCTACAGAATTATCATTATTTCTTGCCATTTGACATTCACTAATAATAATCATACCGGGGTGATTAAATTACATACACGAAGATTATTTAAACTTATTTATTATTTATGGAGAATGTGATAGAGTTATTTCAAGATAATAAATAAGTTTAAATAATCTTCCGATGTAGTGTAATTTAATCACCCCGGCTATGATTATTATTAGTGAATGTCAAATGGCAAGAAATAATGATAATTCTGCTAAGGGTTTGACTTGTCTTTATTTTCTGCCACGCCTCGCAGTCATGGCCAATTAATAACAAAACTTACAAGCCGTATAGCATTTTTACAGTAGGAAAATATTGAATTGCCAATATTTTGAAAACTACAAATTTTTGCAATAGAGACCCTTATACAAAGTGACCCTTATTTTTAATGCTTAATATGATAAAATTATAAAAATAGGTGCATTTTATTTGAAAAAATTGACTTTTGACGATTTTGAAATATAATTTTTATTCTTCTTTTTTGAGCACTCTGTACTAATAATTTAAAAATATCATAAAAAGACTACTAAAGTCGATCTTTGTGTAGACGAAAACTAACCCAAATTAAATAATAAAGACTTCCTTATAGGAAAAATTTATAGTTAAGTTTTGGTCCGCAAACGTCATTGTTGACATAAAAATTTAAATATATCCAAAACGGTGAGACTTAAGGATAGAACGTTATACATAAAATATGTCTAGAATTTTACGTAGAAATCAAAGCTGCAATAATATATAGGGTATTTCATTTAAAATAAGCAAGTTGGCATCTACTTCCGGTAAAATTGAAAGTGCCGCCATCTTGAAAATATTTTAGCCGGCTGTCCCCCATTTTTAGATTCTTCCTAATTATAGTTTTCCCACAATCGATCGATAAATTTTCCGGAGAATCCCCCTGTATATGTACATCTTCAAACCTGCTTTGTAATCAATCAAAACATGTTGATGTTTTCTAGATTTTGCTACGTGATACGCCAATTTACAGGTCAGAGTAAGGATTACATAGGTAGAAATTATCGAAATAACACATCACTTTGGCGAGAAAGATTTTTATGCAGCACATTCTAATCAAAATATTCACACTCTCGTTTATAATGAGCAGACACGCGTCATACTCACGTTGCTTTGTTAACATGCAACATACTTGCTATGGACAGCGCAAACACTTTACTAACAGGATCTTTTCATGATCTATACAGTAACAGTAAAAATCATAAGAAGAGTTTTGAAAATGTATTTAAAAAGTTTTCATTGAGCTTTTTTTATAGCACCGCTCGTGCAGCGCTGTTTCTGCGAATTTGTATGATTATTAGGCAAGTTTAAACTCACATAAAACTTCGAGTTTTGATTATTTCTGATGATTAATACAATTACAAGTATGTTTTGAGAAATAACCACCTAAATAAACAACAATTACAAGAAATTAAGAACACCTTAATTAAGCTGATTAAAATTAACCAAGACTAACCATAACTAACATAAACTAACAAGAGCAAACCTAAAATAACCAGCACAAGCCGGTACTAACAATATATGCTGCCTCCAATAGCATATGCTTAAAAAGTTATTTCAGGTCGAATTAGTTCTGTTCTGGTTCAGTCATATGCTACGGGAGGCAGCACTACTATTGCCTCCAGTAGTAAAATTTCAAAAGATTAGTTCAAATCTTTTTTGCTAAGTTTTGGTTTTTTCCGGTTTGTACCAGGCTCGGATGCAAGGGGGGGGGGGGGTTGGTGGGGGCAATCATCCCCTCCAAGAACTTGAGTTCAGGAAAATAGACCCGATTTTGCGTCATACTATAGTTTATTCAAGAACTAGAGAGAGTAATAAATCATTTTTTTTTTATTCTTTTTTTTCTTCGCAAACTACCTGTGTTCTGTAGTCCGGTGTCTTTGGCAAAATCTGTTAGACACATATATTTTTCATAGAAATGGGTTGGAAATTTTATAATCAAAGATACCGGTCTATAAGAATGGGCTATTTAGGTTGGATAACAATAGATATTTGGATGTGTGAATTGTTAAAAAGGATTTTTTTAATCCTTGCCGTTTTAGGCACATTCAGGCTAAAATGTAGCCTTTTTCTCTCAAAAATTCTAAGTTATAATTTAAATACTTACAAAATACCCATCGATAAAAATACATGAAGTTAAACATATATAAAAAAAATAAATTCGTCTATATAATATTAAAAATTTTCTGGGGCTATCGGTCATTTTATTATTAATTAAAAACATTTTTAGGACATTTAACGTTTCAGTTTATTTATTTCTTAGACCATCTGCACAATTACAATTAAACACTAAAAAGGGATTCAACGGTAATTAATTTTTATATATTACAGAAAATTTAAATAATAAATTGTGTTTACGCAATACGTATCTAATTCGTAATCAAAGTGAGTGAAGCTATCTGCGCTCTAATTAATTATAATCGGTTCCTCTATCTCACCAATCATAAGATCGAGTTTCCACATATTCTTTTATTCTTTTATTTTATGGATTTTACCCAATTTTCTGCAGTAACTTTATTAAAAAAAAATCTTTCAAAAATTTAGTTAAATTACTAATTTTGTAAGTTGTGTTATTTCTAGCAACTCTACTTTTTACCTGAGAGAGATATTTCCTTCTCCAACGGACATTTTCTGGACGATCTATAAGAACAATTTCCAGAGCTCAGTCAGTTCTTTTAATTTCAAGTAAATTTCGATCTCTATTGATTTTAGTTAGAATTTTGTCGACGGTTGGGATCTGCTTCTCATAATAAAATGTAAGTACAACTCCTTTTATTGCAGTTTACATCTCTTCTTTCGACGAGGTTTTTCGTCTGCCTGTGATCGAATGTGGCTTGGAAGTACTAACAATTCCAGTCATGTTGGAACACATCTAAACAGAGCTTTTTACATTATTATCTAGATAATAATATCTTAAGGCATCATAAACATTCATCGTAATAAGTTTTTCGTTGAGAAAAAATGCCCTGGTTTAACGATTTTGGAATAAATATAGATGTGGAAGCCATATCTTTCGGGTATCTCACTAATCTCAAATAATATATAAAAACAAGCACAAACAAGATAAAGCACTAAGGACACACTGTAAGGTGTACTTTGCTCACTGACAAAAATTAAATTGAACTATCAAAAATTTAATTGTTGCAGTAAATTTATAAAAGCTTATAATACTTAAATATAATTAGATTTAAGCCAATCCTCAGTTACCTGCGGCACTGGAGCAGGTACGTTGGAGGTTTCGGTAACAGTTTTATTACTCTCTCTAGTTCTTGAATAAAGTATAGGAATGTGTATGCTTGCGATCGCACCTCCTCTTCCCAAGAGCTTTGAGTTCACGAAAATAGAACCGATTCTGCCTTTTATATCAGGAATATGTATGCTGCTGGCACTCCACCCCCTCCCCCGCGTTGACAACTCGTTTTTCTTGCGACAACCCCCCCCCCCTCCCAAGAGCTTTGAATTCAGGAAAATAGACCCACTTCAACCTCTTATACTAGGAATGTGTATGCTGCTCGCACCCTCACCCCCTATCGGTAACTTGTTTTTTCTTGTGATCGCCCCCCACCTCTCCAAGAGCTCCAAATTCAGAAAAATAGACCTGACCCTGCCTTTTACACTAGAAATCGGAATGTTACTAGTGTCTCCCCCCCCCTCCCCGTCGACAACTTGCTTTCGCTTGCCATACTGTACTTTTCTGATATTACGACCCCCCCCCCCCCCAAAGAGAGAGGATCCGCCCCTGTTAGTTAGTTTAAATTTGCTCTTGTCAGTTGAGGTTAATTATGCTTAATCCTGATTAATTTTAGTTAGATTAATTCAGGTCAATTTAAGTTTTCATAATTTTTTGTAATTGATATTAATATAAGTGAATTTAGTTTTGTTTAAAATTTATTTTTGCAAACATATTTGTAATTATTTTATTCATCAAAAAGAATCAAAATGCGAGATTCTGTGTGGATATAAACTTGTTAAAAAAATCATACAATTTCGCATCAACTAACGCGTTGGAAAGGTCTTATCAAAACGAAGAAAATACTTTTTTCCGAATTCATATCGGACTAAAACTCAAGATAAAACGATCATTTCAAAATACGCGAAAAATATGCAAAAAAAAGCCCATTTTGTGCATATCACAGGTGCTTGAATACCTTCAATTCAGAATGACTTTTTTTAATAGTGCATTTTTTTAAACGTGACATGCTCAACGAAAGATTATTTATTTATTTACAATAAGCCAAATCATGTTTTCATAAATTTATACAAAGTATTCTTAAATAATTTTAAAAATTATTTAAGATACTCTAGATATAATGATACTCAACAGACTCGAATCTTAAAAAATGTTTACAATAAAATTATTACAAACAGTTATTTGTTTAACAGGTGCGTGAACATCCTATTGTTTTATTTATACAATGTAAGTAGTCACAGTCACACGATATGGATAATATTAATAAAATCTATAAAAAATACGGCTTAATTAAATTAGGAAATAATTTAAAAATTTAATAATTTAAAGACTGTTAATTTGTCTACTTAGGAGTCGTTAACGTGTTTTTATAAGGTTAAGAAATTGACTGTGAAATGTGCTTGGTAATCCCTGATAGTATCGCCTGCTAGCCGGGGTATTAGTTCAACGAATTTAGAAAAATAGATAATAATAAAATCCTATTTAAACCGAACTAAAAACAACCAACCCCACATCAGCTAACAATATTTAAAATTAATTATAACAGGTACTTGAAAATATTCATGACAGCGCGTTGTTACCCAGTAACATTCAATGAGACAACTGTTTCCTATTCGGGTGTTAGATTTTATTTCAATGCGTTTATTATTTTGTATTTTATGAAGTGTTTTGCAACAAAAAGTGAGCAAAATGAAACTGGAAAATAATAATGTCATCCAGTTTTTAACAAAACGGTTCTCAATTATCGTCATTGTAAATTTTCCGTCAGGCCTTAGATATATCTAAACCAAGTGTTTTGATAAGTCTGCATTATAAATTAAGCCTAAGTAAAATTTCAGCAAAGTGAGATCCAAAATTATTGATTTCTGAACAACGATTAGGGGATTACAACTCTATACACTGAAGATCAAATATTTACAAAAATATCAAACATACAGCTGGAAAAAAACAAGATTAAAATGTGTTCAGATTACACTTACTTGAGTGTTACCTTGGATACAACTAGGAAAGATGACAAAGAGATTATAAAATGAATAACTCAAGCAAGAAACTTGATCACCTGTCAAAATGGGATATGCTAGAATAGTAAAATAAAAAAGAGAAGAAAATTTAAAATCTACTAAACCAAAATTAAAAATAGACTCCTGTTTGGGGAAGAAACAAGACATATTATTAGTAGTAACAAATGAATATTCGACACAGTCGCGATGGACGTATTCAGAAGGTCATTCGATGTATCCAGGGGAGAGAAAGAGGGGGGGGGGACATATGTCAAATAACGAACGAAAATGAATGGAACATTAGTTCAGGTTGGTTCAGGTTAGTTCAGGAGCTGTTGTAATTTTGAGTTCTTCTTCGCGGTTCATGGGTTTGGTTAATCCCAAGGATCTGCAGATTAGTGTGCTGGAGACTAATTATAACTATGATGGATGGTGGTGAGATTCGGCATTCAGGTATCTGTTTTTGTGTGTAGGTGTTCTGTAGACCGTGTAATCCATACTTAGGTCATCTTTTCTAGTGATTAGATCTCAATGAAAGATAGCTGTTTGTTGACTTCCACCTCCAATCTGAACAGTATGCAGTGACGAATGTTGTTTAGTTCCTTTAATAATATCTCTAAGTTGGATCTTCCGTGTGGCCATATGGTGAAGATATCAGCCACTTAAGGTTTCCAGAAGGATGGTTTGGTTTTGGTTTTTCTTAGGGTTCTGTTTCGAAATGTTTTATAAAAAGATCTGCGATGACTGGTGATAGCAAAGATCCCACAGAAGTATCATCTGTTGTCGGTAGAAGTGATTTTCATAGGAAAAATATGTGTATCTTAGGACAGCGTTCAGAAAAATCGATGATGTGACGTGGGAACTTCTCATTCATAGTTATCTGGTTTAGAGCCTCATCAATTGGTATGGTTAGCTACGGAAACTTGATGTCCAGGCTAGCAAGAATATCATTCCTTGTAGTTTCAGTCCTCGAAGTATGCTGACCAGGCGACTCGAATTTTTCAAGTAAAGGGTGTTTTTTATAGAGGTATAGAACTTTTAAATGGAATAAAACAAAGATGAATTTTTTAAATTAACATGAAATTTACTTTATTCGAAAGATAAGCTTCTGGCATTATAATTTAAATATGACTTCTGGCATATGACCGCCACGGCTGGCTCGGACGTAGTCCAATCTGGAGGTCCAATTTTCGATGACTTTTTCCAACATTTGTGGTCGTATATCGGCAATAACGCGGCGAATGTTGTCCTCCAAGTGATCAATCGTTTCGGGCTTATCGGCGTAGACTAGCGACTTCACATATCCCCACAGAAAATAGTCTAGCGGCGTTAAGTCGCACGATCTTGGAGGCCAATTCACGGGTCCGAAACGTGAAACTATGCGGTTACCAAACGTTTCCTTCAATAAATCAATTGTGGCACGAGCTGTGTGACATGTTGCGCCTTCTTGTTGAAACCACAGCTCCTGCACATCATGGTTGTTCAATTGATAAACGAAAAAATCAGTAATCATGGCTCTATAGCGGTCACCATTGACTGTAATGTTCTGACCAGCATCGTTTTTAAAGAAGTACGGACCAATGATTCCACCAGCCCATAAAGCATACCAAACAGTCAGTTTTTCTGGATGTAACGGTGTCTCAACATACACTTGAGGATTATCATCACTCCAAATACGGCAGTTTTGTTTATTGACGTATCCATTCAAACAAAAGTGAGCTTCTTCGCTAAACAAAATTCGCTTATGAAAATCGGGATCAAAGGCAATCTGGTTTTGGGCCCATTCATCGAATCTACGCCTTGCTAGGTGATCGTGTGGCTTCAATTCTTGCACGAGTTGGATTTTGTAAGCACGCAAACCAAGATCTTTCCGCAAAATATTCCATAAAGTGAATGGACACATATCCAATTCCTATGCACGATGGCCGATAGACTGATTCGGGTCTTCCTCTACGCTACGCTCTACAGCAGCAATGACTTCTTCTGTACGCACTGTACGACGTCTCTGTGGATGCGTATTATCATTTAGAGTAAACGTGGTGCGAAAACGTTCCATAGTTAATCGAATTAATTGCTCTGATGGACGATTATGTTGACCGTAAAATGGACGTAGTTTGCGATACGTATTTCGAACGGAACCTATTCATTCATGTTGAAATGCCAAACCAAACTAAACATAAATCACTTGACAACTGACAAAATGGCCGCCAGTTAAAAAAGTGTTGCCAACTTAAAGTTTTATACCTCTATAAAAAAACACCCTTTATAAGTCTGCAATTTCAGTCGCCGATTACATATTTTTTGAAAGGTATTTTTTCCAGTTGTTGAGTTTGTAAATCCACTGCAAATACTATGGATCTTATCGGTGTTCCTTCTTTATGAAATATATATATATATATATATATATATATATATATATATATATATATATATATATATATGTTGTAACAAAAAAGATATTTATGCTGGTAGATTTAGTGTTTCTAAAATGATTTTAGAGTAATGTATCCTAATATTTTTATTATCCATTTTGTTTTGCCATCAACTATAGCAAGGTAAGTTACCTCTATAAATAACAACTCGTTCCTTCCGATCGTATCGATGGTTAGTCGTGTGTACCCGTAACCGATCTTCTGTATACAACAATTTCAAATTATTTATAGTTGGTTAGAGTGGTTGTAACCACTTTATCCACTTATCGTATTAGTCCGGTATAGATTTAAAACGTTTTATGAGAACCAATAATTTTTCTTTCAACTATTTTCTGTCGGTAACTAATTTAATTGCAGGATTGAATAACAGTCGGAAATCATCGGTTTGCTCGTTTTTGAGACACATTGGTTAAAGGGCAAAAATGTGCATTGAACTACGTGATTTTTTATCTGTCCATGACGCTCCGAACTTCTATAAAAATGTCTGTTCAGTTTAATGGATATGACAAGAAGAAACAAATACTCGGTCAGATATGGCAAATCAGCTGTTATTTTTGACAAATCGAATTTGACAGTTGTTTTATTTAAACCAGATTGAAATATTATATTTAGGATATTGGTGTATTTTGTAACCGCATATATATATATATATATATATATATATATATATATATATATATATATATATATATATATATATATATATATATATATATAGGGGCGGATCCAGCCTCTCTCTTTGGGGAGGAGGGGGCGGTGATATCACAAAAGTATAGTATGGCGAGCGAAAGCAAGTTGTCAACAGGGGGGGGGGGGGGGGGGCATCAGCAACACTCCCATTTCTAGTGTAAAAGGCAGGGTCGGGTCTATTTTTCTGAATTTGAAGTTCTTGGAGAGGGGGGGCGATCACAAGGAAAGACAAGTTGTCGACAGAGGGGAGGATGCGGGCAGCATACGCATTCCTAGTATAAGAGGCAGAATCGGTTCTATTTTCCTGAACTCAAAGCTGTTATTCCTATACTCTATTCAAGAACTAGAAAGAGTAATAAAACTGTTACCGCAACCTCCAATTTACCTGCTCCATTGCCGCAGGTAACTCGGAACTGCCGTGAATCTAATTATATTTAATTACATTTAAACATTATAAGGTTTTATAAATTTACTGCAACAACAGAGTTTCTGATTTCTGTCAGTGAGCAAAGTACACCTTACAGTGTGTCCTTAGTGATTTATCTTGTTTGTGCTTGTTTTTATATATTATATGAGATTAGTGAGATACCCAAAAAATATGGCTTCCACATCTATAATTATTTTAAAATCGTTAAACCAGGGCATTTTTTCCTCAACGAAAAACTTATTACTATGAATGTTTATAATGCCTTAAAATATAATGTTAAAAGTTCTGTTGAGATGTGTTCCAATATGACAGGAGTTGGAACATCTATTATGTGCTGAATATTGAAGGAGAAAAAAACTACTGGAACTGTTACTACTCCCAAGTCACATTCGATCATAGGCAGACGAAAAATCTGGTTGGAAGAAGAGATGTAAACTGCAATAAAAGGAGACGCAGATCCCAACCGTCGACAAAATGCTAACTAAAATCAATGAAGATCGGGATTTACCTGAAATTAAAAGAACTGAGCTCTGGAAATTGCTCAGAGAACTTAATTTTTGCTGGGAAAAACCAAATAGGACATCTGTTCTTATAGATCATCCGGAAAATGTCCCTTGGCGAAGGAAATATCTCTCTCAAGTAAAAGGTAGAGTTGCTAGAAATAACACAACTTACAAAATTAGTAATTTAGCAGAACCTTTGAAAGATTTTTTAGAAAAAAGTTACTGCAGAAAATTTGGAAAAATTCATATAATAAAAGAATAAAAGAAAATCTGGAAACTCCATCTCATGATCCGTGAGATAGAGGAACCAATTATAATTAATTTGGACAAAGATAGCTTCACTGACTTGGATTACGAATTAGATATGTAATGTTTACCAACGTAAACACAATTTATTATTTAAATATTTTTAACATATAAAAATTAATTACATTTGAATCCCTTTTTAGTGTTTAATGGTTATTCTGCAGATGGTTTAAGAAATAAATAAACTGAAACGTCAAATGTCCTAAAAATGTTTTTAATTAATAATAAAATGACCGATAACCCAAAAAATTTTCTTATTATATGGACGAATTTATTTTTTTATATATATTTAACTTCTTGTATTTTTGACAACGGGTATTTTGTAAGTGTTTAAATTATAACTTAGAATTTTTTGAGAAAAAAAGGCTACGTTTTATTCTGAATGTGCCTAAAACGGTTTCTATGTCAAAATTAAAAATAATAAAATACAGTTGTGATTTGTGTTAAATATGTCAAAATTATCTATATTTTCTAATGTATGTAAATTATTAAGAAATCATAAGAAATAAAATAATATTATAAAAACTTTTTATTTTAAGTTTATTACCGAAATAATATTCTCTGCCATAAAAATAAATCTCTTTTCGACACCTATGGCAAGGATTAAAATCCTTTTTAACACTTCACACATCCAAATATCTATTGTTATCCAACCCAAATGGTCCATTATTAAAGATCGGTATTCTTGATTATAAAATTTGTAACCCATTCCTATGAAAAATATATATGTCTAACAGATTTTGCCAAAGACACCGGACTAAAGAACACAGGTATTTTGCGAAGAAAAAAAAGCGTAAAAAATGATTTATTACTCTCTCTAGTTCTTGAATAAACTACAGTATATGCGGCAAAATGGGGTCTATTTTCCTAAACTCAAAGCGGGGGCGATCACCCCCACCGCGCCCCTCCCTTGGATCCGCGCCTGTATGTATGTATATATATATATATATATATATATATATATATATATATATATATATATATATATATATATATATGTTGTTGTGTAGTGTTTCACGGATAGGAACATATGATTCAGTATTAATCCGGGAATACATCCGTTCGTTCGTTTGGTTTCCTGTAGAAGTTTGCAGACGTTTCGCCAAAATCTCATTTAGCATCTTCTGTGCTTGCAAGTGGAAGTAAATATTGAATTGGCTCCAAACTGTTATCCATTAATTTCCAACCCCAGTCTTCTAGATATATGATAGTATACACGATAGAAGTGTTGATAAGGAGAAGTTGGAGGGAGACACGATATTTGTACTCTTTCCTTGTTCCGTGTATTTTCCACAAAACTTAAATCTCTATACTTACATACATAATCAACTTTTTTTTGAAGCTCCATATATAGCAAGAAGAAACTTAACCCCATATGTAATGATGACTTGTGAAAAAGAGTCAAACTTTTTAAATGCTTCTGCGCAATCAATTATATCATTGCGTTTTCTAACAATTTAAATACTGTTGTTTTTCCCATTTTGAAAATTGCTGATGTAGATGTACTTGTTAGAAGGGCGAACGGAATTAGGAACTGAGTAAATATTGAATTAGAATCATCTAATTTAAACGTATTTTTATGTGTGCGTCACACAAACCAATACTTCCTTAATTTTATTTATATTGAACGTCCGATGATATATATATATATATATATATATATATATATATATATATATATATATATATGTATTATATATATATATATATATATATATATATATATATATAGGCCTCGTAAGAGTACATATAAGTATATTCGATGTTTGAAATCGCGATATCTCAGGAATGGTGTAGGGGAAAAATATAAGAGCAATTTTTGTAGAAAATTGCATGATATATCTTTTATGAAAAAAATGCGAAAAAAAGATATTTTTGGCCTCTGACAATGATTAAAATTTTTAGCAAACGTAAGATCGATGGGGGACTTTTGATATTATATTTCTAATAGTGCATTTAAGACCTATACGAATTTTCAGTTCAAAGCGAATTTTTGTGAAGTTAAATGTCTATTATGACTAGTAGGCCGTCGGAGTTAGTCTCGTATGAGGCGATTTTGAAATTTATTGTTAGTAGACTTCTGTGGTGGGTACAAGAGAAGGATTATTTGCTTTTAATGTGCTTACTCAAAGATGCTTAGATATCAATCAATACCTCTATGTCTGCTTCATAGATTACAACAAAGATTTTGATAGGGTCAAGCATGACAAACTAATAGAGATTCTCAGAAGCAAAAATTTGGATGAAAGGGATTTAAGGTTGATATCAAATCTGTATTACAATCAGCGAGCGGCAGTAAGATTTGGACAGGAAATATCCGGAGATGTGGAAATGCAAAGGAGAGTCAGACAAGGGTGTATATTGTCACCTTTACTATTTAACGCTTATTCTGAAGAGGTCATATTGGAAAGTCTTGAATCTGAAACAGCAGGGATAAAAGTAAACGGAGTTTTAATCAACAATATTAGGTATGCAGATGACACCGTAATAATAGCTGATAGTTTGAAAGACCTAGAAAAGATAATGAATAAACTATTGAAAGTCAGTGGAGAATATGGACTCTCTCTTAACACGAAAAAGACCAAGTTCATGATAATTAGTAAAAACAACACCAATAATAATGAAACCCTAATGGTAGGAGGCCAGCACATAGAAAGAGTTAAGAAGTACACTTACTTGGGAACCCTAATAACAGAAAATAATGACTATACCGTCGAAATAAAAACCAGAATCGAGAAAGCACGTGCCAACTTTATTAGAATGAAAAAGGTTATCTGCAGCAAAGATCTAACGTTAGCCCTGAAAATACGACTGACTAAATGTTACGTATATAGTGTTCTATATTATGGAATGGAAGCATGGATACTGAATCGAGAGGCAATGAGAAGACTTAACTCTTTTGAGATGTGGATCTATAGAAGAATTCAGAGGATTTCGTGGGTGGATCGAGTTACGAACGCCGAAGTGTTGAGAAGAATGGGGAAAGAAAAGGAAGTCGAGATAACAGTAAAACAGAGAAAACTGCAATATTTCGGACACATTATGCGAGGAGAAAGGTACAGCATCTTACGGCTCATAATCCAGGGCAAAATAAGTGGCAGAAGAAGCGTGGGATGACGACGAATTTCATGGCTAAAAAACCTAAGGGAATGGTTTTGATGCAGTTCGAAACAACTATTAAGAGCAACTGCCTCAAAAATTAAAATAGCTATTATGATTATCAACCTCCGCAATGGAGAAGGCACTTGAAGGAGAAGACTTCTGACTACGTAGGATTACTAAAAAATAATACCTTTTCCTAGAACTCGAACAAACTGTTTTTCACATCTTAATTGTTAAATAAAAAAATTTTTCTAAAAAAGAAAATGACACATAAGATACTATTACTATTATCATTTTGAAGGTTTTTACGTAGTCAGAAGTCTACTAACAATAATTTTTTTCCAAATGCTAATTCCGCTGGCCTATAGATTAATCTTTCGAAAAAGTTGTGCAACACCGTAAAAGAACAATCCCAAGTGAATATTTTTAATCCAAAAGCTATGCATAAAAAATTATTTCAAATAAATTTAGTTTAATTAATCCCTGATTTGTTATTTAGGTTTTTCAAAATTCAAAAGCTTTTACGTTCTAATTTAATAGAAAATTTTACAGGAAAAACAAATGCCATTTATTTCGTTTCGAAAATATTAAAGTATTATTTTGATAACGTATAGGTAGTGAATTTATGCAATAAATACTAAAAATGCCATTATCATTAAAATTAAAATGAAATAAAACAAAAAGCATTGAAAATTGGTAAATATTTTAATTTTTATTCGGTTGCTTAATTGACAAATAATATTAAAATTGATGATTTATATTATTTTTGCGAATAATATTTTAAATTATTTGATTGGTTGTTATGATTATAGTTTATGGAATATAATAAATCGGGGGCTTACTGGTAACTAATTAGTTATGGGATGCGTAAATAAAGATAGGTAAGAGAAATTGTACGATATGAAATATTTTTGAACATTACAATTAAAATATCGATTTTGTCAATGCGCTGAAAGAGCGCGCTTGGAAAAATTTATAATTAACACATTTGTCTTTGTTATACAAATTAGCACTTTTTTTGGGTTATCAATTATATATCGATGGTGGCACAAAATTATGTGTAGAGAAAAACATTCCTTCATGAAAAATGCGTCGAAGAAAATCACCCAATGATAAGTGCGGTGTACAAAATCCCTTTGTTAATATTGCGGACAAAAATCCCTTCTTGTTAGTGCCATGTAAATAATCACATATTAACAGCAGCGTAAAAAATCTGTCTTATATTGCCCAAAAAACCTATAGGCTTAATTGGTTCCCCACCATAATCCAAATGGGGAATTTCCTATTGCATAATATATTATATATAATTAGTAACATATGTATACAGCGTCTTCTTCTCCTTCTTCTTCTTCTTCTAGGTAGAACCAAGTTCTGTTATCTACACCTCGTTTGAGGTCGAAATCCAGCTGTCTCTCCATCTTTTGGGGGGCCGTCCAGGCGGCCGTTTGGTGTTTGGTTTCTCTCTCATCACGGTTTTTGCTATCATCGTCCATTATTTCCACGTGATCTCTCCACTGCCTACGACGGTTTCGAATCCACTTCACAACATCCCCACTCCGCTGTCCTCGCGTATTTTTGCGTTTTTTATTCTATCTCTTAAACTTGTTCCCGTGATCATTCTCAGCGTTTTCATTTCTGTGGTCCTCATAATTTGTTTTGTCTTTGTTGTTTCATTTCTTGTTTCTGCGCCGTAGGCCAGTATCGATCTTACACAGACCGTGTAAATTCTGGCTTTGCTCTCAACCGTCATATGTTTATTGTTCCAGATTATGTCTCTTAATTGGCCTGATATCATGGCCACTTTGTTGGCTTGTGGGCGTACTTCTTCCGTTACTGCCCTGTTACTTGTTATATCTGCTCCCAGGTATTTAACTTCCCAACCTGTTCGCTTTGTTTGTCATCAACCATTAGTTTGCATCTTACCGGTTCTTTTGCTATTACCATTGCTTTGGTGTTATCCACAGATATCTTCATATTATACTGTTTGTCTGTTCGATTGAGATGGAAAAGCATTATTTGTAAGTTGTCCTCGCTATCTGCTGTCAAAGCAACATCGTCTGCAAAGCATATAATCTGAACGGTGTTGTGTCCCATTGGGTACCCAATATTTGTGCTTTTTACCTCATCAATGATTTCATCCATAATTACATTGAAAAGTGTTGGACTTAGGCTATCACCCTGTCTTATTCCTATGGATAGTGGGATCTCCTCTGTTAGAGTGTTATTTGTTTTAATTACCATAGTGTTTTTGGAATTCAGTTCGTATATTGTGCGTATGATCGCTTCGTCTACTTGTTTTCTTCGCAGAAGTTCTGTTATGTGTTCCAGTTTGACTCGGTCGAACGCTTGTGTAAAGTCCACAAAACAAATGAACAGCGGTTTATCGTATTCGATAGATTTTTCAACCAGCTGTCTGATAATAAATATAGCGTCGATAGTAGAGCGGTTATTCCGGAAGCATTGCTGTTCTTCGCAGGATATGTATACAGTGTGACCAGTAAAATCCACATCATATGTTTTTTTTATTAATAGCTTTATTCAAAATTTGACTTTGGCAATAATTTCTCCTTTGATCGAGATGAAAATTATCGAAAAAAAATAGTAATCATGTGATTAGCATTATCTGTAAAATTTTATTTTTTTTTACAAAAATCATTTAAAAGTGGCATTAGGGTTATATCTCAAAATATCGGAAAAGAGCAATTTTTAGCCCTTATGCAAAATTTCAGCTGTGTAGAATAATTTAGATTTTTTGCCCATTTTTTGTAAATTGCACCACTGTTGAAAAATAAAACTTTTTATTGAAACTATGGTAACAAGAGAAAATCCCTCTTTTTCATATTCAACCCGACAGCAGTTAGATGACTAACAGTGTAAATTAGATGACGTTTTTCGAAAACGATTCAGATTAGAGACATGAATGAAGAGTACTTGATTTTTAGTCAGTTGTTAAAAATATGTAAAAAACTTTGTCCAAAGTTCTTATCATAAAAGGCGTAAAAAAATGGTGTCATAAGTATCACAGCTAGTCCGTCCCTGCAGCTGTGAGTAATTCACAACACTTTCTTGGATAGTAATTATTAAAGATATTAAAAAAAAATTGAAATATACCTGGTGGTTCAATAATTATGTGCAGTTCTTTGGGAGGCCATATCTCAGAAGAGGAGGCCTATATGAAAAAAGTTTATATGACCTTGTAGTATTCCTTGCACGTATTTTGTTTCATATCCGGGAGATTTCCCATATTTTCCCGAATACTTTGTATAAGTACATCCTAATAAATTAAATAAAAAACACTTTTATGACAACATCTTAATATGTTTGTAGCTCTCTATGGAAGCATTCTCAGGTCTATGTTCATATGAACTTTTTATCATACATTGTCACGGTTCAATTTTGCGTTTAAGTTCATTATGACTAATTCAATTAATTTAACCTTATTTTGCAAATACTGTCGTTATGAGCAACACAGTATCATTTTCCTTAAGCATTTCCCAGGCATTCCTTGAAGAAATGCATTTCATTAAGTAGAGTTTCGATTAATTTTATTTACCATTATTTTGTCCTGCTTTGGCATTTCACTACACAGTGCTTAGGTATTTTCTTATCAATGTCGAACTTACTGCTGCCTTTTTTATTTCAAATAGAGCTTGTTTTTTTTCCTGCCATTTATATCTACATTTGAATAGAATTGTATGTATATTGGGTTGCAGAAATCTCCTATTTATGTATTAATATATATATATATATATATATATATATATATATATATATATATATATATATATATATATATCACTACATAGTATAAAACAAAGTCGCTTTCTCTGTCCCTATGTCCCTTTGTATGCTTAAATCTTTAAAACTACGCACCGGATTTTGATGCGGTTTTTTTCAATAGATAGAGTGATTCAAGAGGAAGGTTTATATGTATAATAACATCCATTAAATAGTGGAGAAATACTGTTATTTTTGAGGTTTCTAATGTGATGTCGTTAATTATCATATTTTTTTCCGCTTACATTGCAAACGCAGGCTGAACCCTACGAGATTTATCAAAATAATGTACTAATTATTTGTACACATTGAAAAGGTCTACAGAAAACTCCGCGATGGTATATGTCTATCTCTCATGGATATCCCACAATAAAATTTTTTTGTCATTTACGTTTTACGACAAATAATGGCAAATTTTGAAGCGATTTTAACCAATACAGCATTAATCCTTATCCAATTAAATAGCTTAAATACATTGTTGATTTAATATAGATCTATATGGTCCTTTACAGCACAAGATTTAAATGAATATTTTCGAAGATATTACAGATTTAAAATTGCGGGAAGTAGCGCTTGCGGCGGTACTGGCCGACCGGGGCGGCGGCAGCGTGCCTATAAATAGCGCGTCGGAGGCCGATGTAATAATTGTTGTAAAAATAAAATAAATAGTCACAGTTTTTCTGTAGTGTATTTAGTATCAGCATGTGCGAAGCCGGAACGGGTCGCTAGTATATATATATATATATATATATATATATATATATATATATATATATATATATATATATATATATCATTTTTCTTTTATTTTGTCTTTTCTTGGGTTTAGGTTCTTAGAACCTAAACCCAAGAAAAGACAAAATAAAAGAAAAATGATATAATCTATGGTTCAAGAATTAAGAAAATAAACATTAATAGTTTGGGTTGAAGCTACTAAAAAAAACATCCATTATGACATTTTATAAGGAGATGGAAGTATCACATGGGCCGCACGTGGTAATGTTTCTTAAAGAATTATCAAAATCTAACACTAAGCTTGCTGCTCAAAAAAACAGAAGAATTTTTTTATTAAGATGCAAGCATTTGGATCTATTCCCTACATTTTTAAATCTGAAGAACCTAAACCCAAGAAAAGACAAAATAAAAGAAAAATTATATAATCTATGGTTCAAGAATTAAGAAAATATATATATATATATATATATATATATATATATATATATATATATATATATATATATCATTTTTCTTAATTTTGTATTTTCTTGGGTTTAGGTTCTATAATTAATAAAACACAAAACGATTGACGTTTCGTCCTTTATTCAAGGCATTTTCAAAATTTATTCCTAAAAAAATATATAATTAAAATACATCAATATAAAAAACATACTTTACATTTTGGAAAACAAACAAGACACTTAAAAACAGTAGTCAAAAACTTTAAAACATTTTAAAAATATTTAATTTCACCAGTACATACCTTGACATTTTGCTGTTCTGTTTCTAAATAAACTTTAAATTTTCATCGTTTACTGAGGATACGTGGAATGCGAATGTGTTTTATTTTTTTAAATATTTTTTATATTTTACAATGTATATAAAAAAAACAAATAAGGTATATGTTTGGTTTTATGTTTAAGAGGATATTCTATTTTTGATTCTTATTTGACCGGATCGAATACTTAATAGTTTTGTTTAAATTAGGTTTGCGTAAATGTGGCTCAAATTTCCTATATCTGTTCTGTCGTTAACAGTGTTTTTATCTTTTTTAATTTCAATCATTTCCTTTATCTGTAATTTTTGGTAATTCATATCTTTGTTTTTTATAATGGTACTGTTATAATCAAAAGTGTGTTTTTCGTCTTGTGTGTGTTTGTTTAACGCTGTTGAGGCGTTTTTTGTATATTTATGGCCATTTAATCTGTTCTTCAATAATTGGCTCGTCATGCCTATATATTTTTTGGGACAATTTGTGCAAGGGATCGAATATATTATATTTGATTTATTCATTAGAGGAGTTTTACTTTTTAAATTTGTGAATAATGTATTTAATTTATTATGTGACCTGTGGCATACGATAATATCATGCTTTTTTAAAATGTATTTTATTTTTTCTGACAGCTCACTAGTGTAAGGTAATGCCACATATTTCTGCTGTTTATGTTCTATGTTTTTTGTTTTTACATTGTTATAAAACTTATATGTTCGTTTATCAATTATTTTGGTGATAGTCTTTTCGTTGAAATTATTATTTATTAGTGTCTTTTTTACTTTTTGAAGTATTTTTGGTCGGAATTCTGGAGATGTTAGGGAGATAGCACGATCAGATAGACCGATTATAACGCTGTTTTTTTGAGTTTTTGAATGATTAGAGAAATAGTTTAGATATCTACCTGACCAAGTTGGTTTGGTGTACCATTCAGTTAAAATTTTGTTTTTTCTGCGTATAAGTGTCATATCTAGAAAATTTATTTTATCATTATTCTCTGTTTCGGATGTGAACTGTAATTTTTCGTTGAAACTGTTAAACTCTTGGAGAATTTCATTTATTGTATTTTGTGGTACGGCTGCTATGCAATCATCGACAAAACGTTTGAAAAATATTATATTAAAATTTAATTTTTCTAAGACCTTTTCCTCTAAATATTCCATTACTAGCTGAGCAATGGTAGATGAAATTGGTGATCCCATAGCACATCCATCGAGTTGTTTATAAAAGGTATTTTCATACTGAAAATAATTTGTATTAAGAACGAGGTCAACAGCATCCATAAAATTATTTTTTGATAGCGTTTTATGTTTTTTTAAAATTTCCCATTTTTCTGCTAAAATAGTGTGGACAAGTTGATTTGGTATGTTTGTATACAAAGATATAACATCTAGCGAAATGAGTCTATAATTTTCAGGTAGGTTTACTTTATCAATAAATTTTTTAAAGGCGAATGAATCTTTAATAAAAAAAAAAATCGTTTTTGCCTGTAATATTTGAAATGCAATCTGATAAGAATTTTGATAAACTATAGAATGGCGATTGTATACAAGAAACAATAGGTCTTAGTGGTATATTTTGTTTATGTAATTTTGGTAGGCCGTATATTTTTGGTGGAATAGCATTGTGAATGGTTAGCTTTTTTGCATCTTTTTCAGTTAGTTCTTTTACATTGAGCAATTTTTTTATGAAGGTATTATTTTTTTTTTGATATAAGTTCGTTGGATCACTTTTAATATTTTTATATGTATTTTCGTCCTTTAGTAAGTTGTTCATTTTTGTCTCGTAATCTGCCTTGTTCATAACTACTGTTTTATTGCTTTTATCAGGTCTTAGAATAATGATTTGAGGATTGTCTTTGATAAATTTTTTTGTTCGATTTAATTTCTTTTTTAACTTTTTTTGGAGGCTATTACTTTTTATTGTTTGATGTCTTATTTTGATTTTATGATTAGTTAAAACATTTGTTACTTCAGCTCTAATTGTGTCCTTCTTGTCGTCTGACTCATTGCTAATAACAGACTCAATAGAGGCTATATATTCGGTTATTGGAATATCTTTTTCTTTTGTAACATCTAATGAGAAATTTGGACCATATGATAAAACTTCATTAACTTCAGTTTCAACGAAAAATTACAGTTCACATCCGAAACAGAGAATAATGATAAAATAAATTTTCTAGATATGACACTTATACGCAGAAAAAACAAAATTTTAACTGAATGGTACACCAAACCAATTTGGTCAGGTAGATATCTAAACTATTTCTCTAATCATTCAAAAACTCAAAAAAACAGCGTTATAATCGGTCTATCTGATCGTGCTATCTCCCTAACATCTCCAGAATTCCGACCAAAAATACTTCAAAAAGTAAAAAAGACACTAATAAATAATAATTTCAACGAAAAGACTATCACCAAAATAATTGATAAACGAACATATAAGTTTTATAACAATGTAAAAACAAAAAACATAGAACATAAACAGCAGAAATATGTGGCATTACCTTACACTAGTGAGCTGTCAGAAAAAATAAAATACATTTTAAAAAAGCATGATATTATCGTATGCCACAGGTCACATAATAAATTAAATACATTATTCACAAATTTAAAAAGTAAAACTCCTCTAATGAATAAATCAAATATAATATATTCGATCCCTTGCACAAATTGTCCCAAAAAATATATAGGCATGACGAGCCAATTACTGAAGAACAGATTAAATGGCCATAAATATACAAAAAACGCCTCAACAGCGTTAAACAAACACACACAAGACGAAAAACACACTTTTGATTATAACAGTACCATTATAAAAAACAAAGATATGAATTACCAAAAATTACAGATAAAGGAAATGATTGAAATTAAAAAAGATAAAAACACTGTTAACGACAGAACAGATATAAGAAATTTGAGCCACATTTACGCAAACCTAATTTAAACAAAACTATTAAGTATTCGATCCGGTCAAATAAGAATCAAAAATAGAATATCCTCTTAAACATAAAACCAAACATATACCTTATTTGTTTTTTTTATATACATTGTAAAATATAAAAAATATTTAAAAAAATAAAACACATTCGCATTCCACGTATCCTCAGTAAACGATGAAAATTTAAAGTTTATTTAGAAACAGAACAGCAAAATGTCAAGGTATGTACTGGTGAAATTAAATATTTTTAAAATGTTTTAAAGTTTTTGACTACTGTTTTTAAGTGTCTTGTTTGTTTTCCAAAATGTAAAGTATGTTTTTTATATTGATGTATTTTAATTATATATTTTTTTAGGAATAAATTTTGAAAATGCCTTGAATAAAGGGCGAAACGTCAATCGTTTTGTGTTTTATTAATTATAGAACCTAAACCCAAGAAAATACAAAATTAAGAAAAGTGATATAATCTATGGTTCAAGAATCAAGAAAATAAAAATATATATATATATATATATATATATATATATATATATATATATATATTCTTGAATTTAAAAATAACTACTAGGATACTTATTAGACTTTTTTTTCTGTTCTGAGTGGAAAATTTTAATGATTAACCAATTGGCTTAACTAACAAATGCATTTCAGCCGACTGTTGTTGCCCAGTGTCTTTCTTTTTGAGCTGTCATTTCTTTCACGCCTGGCAATTGAATGCGCCTAACGGAACTCGATTGATACGCAAGCTGGGCCATGGTTATAAATGGAGGCCATTTTGCCTTGGTTTTTCACTTTTTCCTGGGTTGATTCGGCCGAAGCAGCTGCACACGGCCATCTCAATTTTTAGTTGTCAAGTTTTTGGGATTCTGAGATGGCAAGTCGAAAATTATCCTAGTAATTTTGTTGTGTTTTGGAGTACCGTATCTTTTGCCAGGTTGGCTGTTATGGTTTTTTACCGGGATAGATCTGAAAACAGGGATTTTTGGCAGTTTGCACATGTCAACGAAGGAATCATTCTAGACTCCAAAACATCGGGGTCTTCTTTACAGGGCTATTCCATCCTACCGTGCCGAAAGCAACATTCCACCCTACCGGTAAGAATACCGCAATCCACCCTCAGTGGATTTGTTATGCAAAACGTGAATATTAGCAACAATAACTTAAAATTAACCATAGTAAATTTAAGATAAAATTTTAACAGTGACAACTCTATGTAGAATCATACCTTAAAATTTACCATCATCAGTTCGGAACATCCAATCAATCAAATTTAATAAACATTCTTTATATTTTCTTTATTTGTTGTCGGACAGAAATCAATAATAAAAGAAATAAATTCGTAAAACAGATTACGTAGAAAATAAGTTGCAGAAATCAACATTTATGATTAATCGCTTCCAACTCGACGACTGTTTATTTAAAGTCTGTAGATTAATTTTCCACTTTATTCGCGGAGAAACGGTGAAAGATTTAGATCCTTTTCGGTTCTTTGAGAACAAGGATAACGATGTTATTTGTTTATTTCACGTCTCGAGGTCTATTTCCGTGAAGTTGAGAATAAGACATTCACTACCTTATTTTGTTTTATATAAAGAATTATTATTAATTTACCTATTTTTATTACTGCATTACGTTATTAAAGTTTTTTGTGTCAAGAACGTTCTATAAAAGGTACCCTCAATTTAAAACAATTCATTAAGATTTCGAAAAACAAAAAGTTAACTAGCGATGACGATGATGATGATGATGATGATGATGTGTAAGGAAAAAGCAGAGAGGGGAAATGGAGAGGTCAAATTGAGTACTTCTGGAAAATTATGGTTCTTGGGTTTACACCGTGTCAAATTAGAATTATTGTTCGAAGTATCGGTATAGACTATAGACTATAGAAGGCCTACATCCAGAAGTGGACCAAATTGGGCTGCTAGAGAGAGATATATATATAATGCTGCAGCTTCAGACCATTTTATATGGTATTGTCTGTCCCAAACGTGTTCTACAATACCAGATCTCGACTTTTCCTTTTTTTATATATGAGTATTATATTCCTTAATTCTAACTCCTAGTGTATGCTTGGTTTCTCCAATATACATTTCACCACACTCACATGGAACTTTGTAAACGCATTCTTTCTTATCAGTAGTTTTTGGTTTTGTTTTTGTTAAATGAGCTCTAACTGTATTTCCTGATTTAAAGGCTATTTTTATATTGTCTTCTTCTTCTTCTTCAGGTGTCATCTCCTATCGGAGGTTGGATATCATCATTGCCACTCTCACTTTATTTGCCGCTGCTCGAAAAAGTTTTACTGAGCTACAATTGAACCACTCTCTCAAATTTATCAACCATGAAATTCTTCTTCTTCCGATATTTCTTCTTCCTTCTATTTTACCCTGCATGATCAATTTAAGCAACTCGTATTTTTGGCCTCTCATTACATGTCCAAGATATTGCAGTTTCCTTATTTTTATGTTGTTAATTATTTCATAGTTTTTGTCCATCGCTAGCAATACATCTACGTTTGTTTTTCTCTCCGTTCAAGATATTCTCAACATCCTTCTGTAACACCACATTTCAAACGCTTGCAGTTTATTTATGTGTTCTTGTTTTAGTGTCCAGCCTTCCAACCCATACTGCAACACTGAAAATACATAACATCTCAAAATTATTATTCTTAGTTCTAGAGTGATGTCTCTGCTGCACAGATTGGTTTTCAGTTTTACAAACGCACTTCTTGCCATTTCTATTCTCGTTCTTATTTCTGTTGTTTGTTCATTATTTGCTCTTATCCATGTGCCCAAGTATTTGTATTTTTGCATTTTTTCTAAATTCACACCTCCCAACTTTATGCTTGTTTGCATGTTTTGTTTTTTAGTTATTACCATATATTTAGTCTTTTTGATATTCATTTTTAATCCGTGTTGCTCCCAAACGTTATTTGTTTCGTTCACTAGTTCTTGGAGTTCTTCAGCGGAGCTAGCTATGATAGCAGTGTCGTCTGCAAATCTTATGTTGTTTACAGCTCTTCCGATTATTATTATTCCCTTACTTTCCGTTAACAATGCTTCTTTGAAAATCGATTCACTGTACACATTGAATAGTAGGGGTGACAAAATGTTTTATATTGTAGCTGCTGGCAATTCATCTTATTTTCTCCGAGGTTCCCATAATATACGGTATTGTGAAGAAGGAATGTTTGCTATCTTTATTTCAAATGAATCGGCATTTTTACATATAGATACAGCGCGATTTTACGTATAATTCCTCATTTTGTTAAAACAAAATGATTAGAACTATGATTAAGATATTGTCGAGCATGTGTTAGCTCCCTCTATACTGAAGTTGTAATAATTTTGTTTGTATTATTTTACAATTTAAAATCAAATATACAATTAAGCTTTGGCCTGTTAGAAATATATTAATAAATAAATAAATATCATCGATTGTTCGATAATCAAATCCTTCGTCTCACCTAATCTTACAAGCGTACATAAATGCGGATAAAATCTTTCCCCAAACTTTATCTTCTCAGCCTTTGTTATTTTGTAACTTCGCCATATTTTAGGCAACTGCGGTTTCGCTCTCCTCGCCAGTAATCCACATTTATCTCCCCTTAAGAGCTTTTCAAATTATCATTAAGGGATCCCAAGTAAACAAAATTGCCAACAACCAGACGTTGACCTTACGTTGCTTCTATACCCTTATTTTTCAAATTAATAAAACAATTTTAATTTTTTTACAATCCCTAAGCGAACTTCATAACCTCTTACAGATGTTGTGACTGACGTTTGTTACTTTAACGTGATTAACGTGTTGTTATTAGTTAGTTTTCCACTTACTACTATTCCTCATTAACATTTATCTAGCCCCCACTTTATTAGTTATTATTCGGAACGGTGAAAACATCGAATTTTTCGATAATTTTTTCTATACGTCCTATTTCCGGGTCATAAAACACGAATATAATATTTTTTACCGATCTCGCGTGGTTTTTTCAAAAAAAAACCTCTTTCTCCTATCACTTTTGTGTATATCCCACCTATCCCGTTATAATTTGTCACTTTCACTAAAACACATATACCCCATGGAAAATAGACTTTCGGCATCCTTTAAAACATATCTCGATGGTAACTCTGAAAGACCTGTGCAAAAAAAATGGCGGACCAAAAATGGTCACGATTTCCGGTTTTTTGAGTTTATCTCGAAAAGTAAAAGGTGTATCGAAAAATATTTCAAACAAAAGTTGTAGAGAATTAAAAAATTTATCGATTGTAAGTTATAGGTGGCGCCACTAGTTATTGAGATATATTTTTTCTCGACAAAATTTACGGTTTTGGTTTTTTTTTAACACATTTATTAACAAATTACCGATTTAAAATTTAACAAAAATATAGGTATTATCATTCTAAAAAAGTATGCCAAACCCGGAACCTGTAAGTTTTTTATTTTCCGAGAAATTCGATGTCAAAGTTGAAAATTCAACCTCAATTTTCCGCTTTTCTAATTAAGATACAATGCTCAATTTTAATGGAAATTGTTTGTATTGTTTGATGTTTTGGAAATCTATTAAAAAATTTTTTTTTTCAATCGTGGGCCGAGAAATTTTGCAAAAACCAATTTTTGCACCAAAAAAATTGCAATAACTTTTCACCGGATGGAGATAAAAATCTTTTAATGCGTGTATTGGATTTAGATGTATCATTTCCAATTTCAAAAAAAAAAAACAATTTTTTTTTTATTTCGAAGGAAAAAAAAAACGTTTTTTTTTTTTTCAAAAATTCATAATGGCGTGGCAAATGATTATTAAGGGCTTAAATTTGCAGAAGATGCTTTTTAATACTTGTACTTTACCTGTAAATTTTTTGGATCGAAGAAATATATTTCCATACGATCTGTGAACCTTCTAAAATTGGGCCGAATCTAATCGAAAATAGCTGCTGCAGGCCGCTGTCGTCGGGTTGCCATAGTTCAGGCGCATTATTCATTGGCGCTTCAAGGAAACTTATGCATCACAAGTAATATTTATAATATTGATGTTGTTTTATTAATTTATATGATAGTAACAATTTGTTTAGTCATATTAATTATTAATTTGTTTATTGACAAAATTTTTACAAAAAATTATTGAGAAAATCATACAAATATTCAATTATATATTACATATTATACTGTTTTTTTTCCTTTATATTATTATACATCTGCTTTTAGCGCGCCAAAAGGGGAAAATAAAGCAACCCTAATACGAACTTATAAAATTAAAGAGCAAAGTTTTGTTAGTAAACTATTAATGTATTAATAATAATAATAATAATAATAATAATAATAATAATTTCCGGAAACGGAGGGCTTCTTGTTGGCTATCCAAGACCAGGTTATTCCGACGAAGAACTATCGGAAGTTCATTATTAGAGATCCCTCAATAGAGAATGACCAGTGCAGATATGGCTGTCGAACATCGGAGACAATTCAGCACATAACTGGAGGATGCCAAGCGTTTGCCGCAACCGAGTATAAGGAAAGACACGACTCAGCCGCTAAGATACTCCACCAAGAGTTAGCAGAAAAGTTGAACCTATTACAGGTAGGAAAAGTGCCTTATTACAAATACAATCCAGAGCCTATTCTTGAAAACAACCAGTTCAAGTTATATTGGGATCGAACGGTTCTGACGGATCGAACAGTTGCTCATAATAGACCAGATATTATACTAATAGATAAAATTTCTAGGCGAACTACACTAATCGACATCGCTGTACCTAACAACAACAACCTAAGACCAAAATACAACGAGAAGATCGCCAAATACAGAGATCTGGAGGTGCAAATCCGAAGACAGTGGGCAATGAACAGCGTCCAAACGGTTCCCATAATACTCTCAACAACTGGAGTGATACCAAAGAGCCTGCTGCAGAACATCAAGGGACTGGGTCTTGGTGAGCATCTGTATAAACCGATGCAGAAAGCAACTCTTCTAGCAACCGCGCGAATCGTCCGAAAGTTCATGGGAAGTACAGCAGACCACGTCACCTAGGACCCGATAACATGGAAAGGGTTCACACAGAGCTTCATACTTCTGGTACCTTTGTGTACCTGGTATGAGTGAATATTCCCTGGAGGGAGTGCGAAGCCGTCTGGCTTGTAAATTTTATAATAATAATAATAATAATAAGAACTAATTTAAATAGTAGAAATTTGTTTAAGGCGCTCAACACGTATGCTTGCTCTGCGCTGAGCTACTCTTTTGGAATTGTAAAGTGGAGCAGGACGGACATCCAAAACCTGCAAAGAAAAATAAGGACACTCCTAACAAAAGCACAAAAACATCACCCTCGGAGTGCTATTGAACGTACAATGCTTCCAAGACACCAAGGAGGAAGAGGATTGGTGGATATTGGTAAGCAGCTCGACCAACAAATAATAAACTTACGTTCATATTTCCACAGGTTGGCGGACTCTTCCACACTACATCGAGCAATATGCGAGGCAGACGATTCAACACCGCTACAGTTGAGGGAACAAGATATTACTTCTCACCACCAAACAGACCAAGAGAAGTTACAAACCTGGCTACGGAAGCCACTTCATGGACGGCATCCAAATGAGGTCAATCAGGACAATGTCGACAACTCAGCGTCGAACTACTGGTTGATTTCAGGACAGATGTTTCCAGAAACGGAGGGCTTCTTGTTAGCTATCCAAGACCAGGTTATTCCGACGAAGAACTATCGGAAGTTCATCATTAGAGATCCCTCAATAGAGAATGACCAGTGCAGATATGGCTGTCGAACATCGGAGACAGTCCAGCACATAACTGGAGGATGCCAAGCATTTGCCGCAACCGAATATAAGGAAAGACACGACTCAGCCGCTAAGATACTCCACCAAGAGTTAGCAGAAAAGTTAAACTTATTACAGGTAGGAAAAGTGCCTTATTACAAGTACAATCCGGAGCCTATTCTTGAAAACAACCAGTTCAAGTTATATTGGGACCGAACGGTTCTGACGGATCAAACAGTTGCTCATAATAGACCAGATATTATACTAATAGATAAAATTTCTAGGCGAACTACACTAATCGACATCGCTGTACCTAACAACAACAACCTAAGACCAAAATACAACGAGAAGATCGCCAAATACAGAGATCTGGAGGTGCAAATCCGAAGACAATGGGCAATGAACAGCGTCCAAACGATTCCCATAATACTCTCAACAACTGGAGTGATACCGAAGAACCTCCTGCAGAACATCAAGGGACTGGGTCTTAGTGAGCATCTGTATAAACCGATGCAGAAAGCAACTCTCCTAGCAACCGCGCGAACAGTCCGAAAGTTCATGGGAAATACAGCAGACCACGTCACCTAGGACCCGATAACATGGAAAGGGTTCCCACAGAGCTTCATACTTCTGGTACCTTTGTGTGCCTGGTATGAGTGAATAATCCCTGGAGGGAGTGCGAAGCCGTCTGGCTTGTAAATCATAATAATAATAATAATAATAATAATGTTTATTCGTGATATACATACAAAAAGTATTTTCACAAGTCAAAATAAAACTACAGAATATAGTAAAACATTAAGTAGACAACAACAAATCAGTCTAAAATTATTAAAAAGAACAAAATTTTTGCAACAAGTCAAGTTTACAAACAAAACAAGTACATTGAGGAAATCATCCGTGCTTCTCTGTCATTTTAAATCATTGAAATTATTTAAAAGAAACTCTTCAATACTGTAGAAAGCTTTTATCTTCAGATAGTTTTCATTTTGGACTTAAACTGCTGTGTACCAAGGTTTTTAACAACATTAGAAAGCACATTAAAAAATTTCAGCCCATAGTGGCTCCCACCATCCCTGGTTCTAGCAGTTCTACTATCAGTTAAAGTAAAACAATTCCTGCCCCTGGTGTTATAGTTGTGGTAATCACTATTATAGTTATACCTATCGGCGTTCTTTTTGATATGCATAAGGCAATTCATGATATGAATAGATGGCAAAGTAAGGATGCCAAGGGAGATAAAACTGGCCCTACAACATTCTCTGAACCCCAGACCAGACATGATCCTTATACAACGCCTTTGTATGGCAAATACCCCGGAAGCATGCGATGAATGTCCCCAACACAGGACAGCGTAGCTAAGATGTGAGTGGATATGACCATAGTAAGTCTTCGCAAGAACATCATTAGATACTAGGTTTTTCAGATTACGTAATATAAATGTATTTCTGCTTAAAATACTTATAAGATGTCGCTTCCATGTCAGTTTAGGGTCAAGATATACGCCCAAGAGCCTTACAGCCGATTCACTTAGATTCAAAGCCCTCAGTGAAAAATTGTCTGCGTTTTGGTCTCATTGCGAATTAATTTGTTAGCAGTAAACCATTGCTGAATATCCGACCGCGTGCTCTCCATTTGTCGACTAAGATTTATCAAATCATCCGCTCTCTCGAGTGCCGTTGTGTCATCAGCAAACAAAATAATAGCTGTACCCTCATTTGAAATACATGTGCTAATATCATTCACATATAAAAGAAACAACAACGGCCCAAGAACTGAGCCTTGGGGCACACCGTGAATGACTGGACTCGGGCTTAATATCTCACCACCAAATGTTACATATTGGAGACGATTTGATAAGTAAGATTTAATAAGATTGACTGTGAATTCGTTAAAGTTATATTTATAAAGCTTTTGTATCAACAGATCATGGGACACGCAGTCGAAAGCTTTTGTTAAATCAAAGAAAAAGACCCGGACGTACATATTATTAAATGTTTATATGATTTGATTTGCCTATAGAAATTTTCGTAAAAATTTTGTTAATAAACTATTAGGTAATAATAATATAAAGGAAAAAAGCAGTTTAATATGTAATATATAATTGAATATTTGTATAATTTTCTCTATAATTTTTTGTAAAAATGTTGTCAATAAATTGTTAGATAACAATAATATAAAGGAAAAAGCACTAGAACATGTAATATATAATTGAATATTGGTATGATTTTCTCTATAATTTTTTGTAAAAATTTTGTTAATAAACAAATTAATAATTAATATGACTAAACAAATTGCTACAATCATATAAATAAATAAAACAACATCAATATTATAAATATTACTTGTGATGCATAAGTTTCCTTGAAGCGCTAATGAATAATGAGCCTGAACTATGGCAATCCGCTGACAGCGGTCAAATTTTGGAAGGTTCACAGAACGTATGGAAGTGCATTTCTTGGATCCAAAAAATTCACAGGTAAAGTACAAGTATTAAAAAGCATCTTCTGCAAATTTGAGCCCTTAATATTCATTTGCCACGCTATTATGAATTTTTGAAAAAAAAGGGTTTTTTCATCCAAAATTTTTTTTTTTTTGAGATCGGAAGTGATACATCTAAATCCAATGCATCCATTAGAAAAATTTTATCTTCATCCGGTGAAAAGTTATCGCAATTTTTTTTGTGCAAAAATTGGTTTTTGCAAAATTTCTCGGCTCACGATTGAATTTTTTTTTAATAGATCTTCAAAATATAAAACAATACAAACAATTTCCATTAAAATTGAGCAATGTATCTTAGTTAGGAAAGCGGAAATTTGAGATTGAATTTTCAACTTTGACAGCTAATTTCTCGGAAAATAAAAAACTCACAGATTGCGGGTTTGACATACCTTTTTAGAATAATAATACCTATATTTATGTTAAATTTTAAATCGGTAGTTTGTTAATAAATGTATTTAAAAAAAAAACACACAAACCGTAAATTTGGTCCAAAAAAAATATATATATCGATAACTAGTGGCGCCACCTATAACTTATATTATATGAATCGATAGGTTTTTTAGTTCTCTGCTCTTGAAACATTTTTCGATACACCTTTTTCTTTTCGAGATAAACTCAAAAAACCGAAAATAATGACCATTTTTGGTCCGCCATTTTTTTTGCACAGGTCTTTCAGAATTGCCATCGAGATATGTTTTATAGGATGCCAAAATGAACACATTCCAGCAAAAAAAAAACAATGTTACATTTTTGTTAACAAAACAGCTCTTTTTTGACCTAATTTCCATGGAGTACGTCGGTAGTACTAGTTTCTGACTTCAGTATGTTAAAAGCTGATTTCATTGCGAAGATTTTCAATGAAAAGACAGTTCTCTACGACCAATAGAAGCCTAGTGAGGATTTTTTTTAAACGACAGGCACTTTATTTACAATTAATAATTAAAAAACGACTCAAATGACATTAGATAATGAAAAACATATTTTTCGCAAAGATTTTTTTTGCAACAAAACTGTCTCTCGGCTTTTAGACTCAATAACTGAGTTTTGGCTCTCTTTAATCCCTTCTCCCGAATTAATTCCTGTTTTTTACCTTATTACAAAATCCTTGAACACCCATTAAATACAAATTATAGCACTATCTACAAATTTTTGAAGTGCTCACACACATTAACAAAGATTCATTCGTTTTATTTTTGTGTTTTTCTGTTAACGTGCGCCAATGTTTCGGGATGATCTAACGGGGGTCTAAACCTTAATTAAATTTCAGCGGATGAGGTGAAGCGATAGTCCCGACAGTTTTGTATGCTAATTTTAATTTCTCGGAACGAATTGCCGATTAACGGAGGGGTAGCTGCCCTTAATGGACTAATTATACAAGTTTTAAGAAAGTTTCATTAGAGATCCGCTTGGCAAAAACCGATCGAAAGAATCCTGACAAGAAAAAATATATATTGGGTATCAAAGAAGTCGTATATATATATATATATATATATATATATATATATATATATATATATATATATATATATATATATATATATATATTGTGACGATTTTGGGTATTACACACGCACAAAATATTTGCCCTACAAAAAAAATTCTGCAAACTTTGTTATTATTTTATTTTTCCAATTTTCAAAATATTGCAAAAATTTAATTAAAATTAGTGCCCAACGTGGGGCCCAAAAAACTAACGTGGGGCACAAAATTAAAAGAAAAAGTTAGAAACCAACGTGGGGCTCAATTTCTTTGAAATTTAGAAAACCAGGGTAGTGAAAATTGTTTTAAAAAATTTGTATGATGCAGGGAAAAAGAAGGTTATTTTTTAATAAAACAAGGTATTGATAGTTTTGTTTAAACAGGAAATTTATTTATTTATAAAGATATAAAATATGGCAGATAAACACATTACGCTTAGGTCCGGTAAGCAAATAAATATTGATATTGGTGTATCAAAATCTGTGACTGAGGAGGGAACAGAAAGTATTTCCACATCCTCAACAGGAATAGAAATGGATATTCAAGAACTTGAACTCGTTTTTCAAAAAGAGCAAACAAAGTAAATGGACCTGAGTGAGCCCAGATGGCAGCACGAAGAATGAAATTGACTTCATAATCACTGACAAAAAGAACATCATTCATGATATCACAGTCCTTAACAAAGTGTCAGTAGGAAGTGACCACAGGTTAATCAGGGCGAAGATAAGGCTAAATTTAAAGCGAGATCGAGCAAGGATGGTAACTGGGAACCGAAGAAATAAATGGACCTCTATTAAAGACAAGGATTCCTATGAAAAGTTCATAACTTCTGAATTAAAACATATAGAGCTCCTCAAGGAAGACGAACTTGATATAGAACAAGTAGCAGCACAAATAAACTCTACCCTAAAAAATGCTCACGCAAAATACGGAATCAAAACAACAAACAAGAACGACAAAATTACCCACAATTCAAGAAATCTTATAAAAACAAGAAAAGAACTTAGGGACAGAAACTCAACCAACTCTGAAGAACTTAGAAAGTTAAATAAAGAAATCTCTAAAGAAATTAGAAAGGATCTCAGGAAATACAATACAGAACATATTTCCCAGGTTATAGAGAATAATAAGAGCCTAAAAGTCCTACGCAGAAAACTAGCAGAGGGTACAAATAATGTATGTAAGCTAAGAAATAAAAAGGTTGCCATCGAAACAAATAGAGAGGAACTGCTGAAGATAGCAGAAGATTTTTACTCCGAACTGTATAAAAGCAACGTGGACAGCAAAGATCGCCCACCAATACCAGAAATCCGAGATGTCGGATCCGAAGGATACAGGTAGATAAAAGTAACTAATAAGTAATGTTGTTTAGAAATAGTGTAGGTAGGAACACATCTATATCTATATAGAAAAACTGAAAATTGCAAATACTTCAAATTGGTAAAGAATAGTTATAATTTGTTATAATTATTTTTTACTTGGCGCTCAACAAATAAATATTAATTTTTGATTGAATTTTTGCAATATTTTGAAAATTTTAAATAAAAATTCAGAAATTAAATAATAATAAAATTTCTAAAATTTTAATAAACGGGCAAATATTTTGTGCGGGTGCAATACCCAATATATATATATATATATATATATATATATATATATATATATATATATATATATATATATATATATATATAACAATTTTACGGTCTATGTATTTGGAAAAGTTATTTTTTTCTCGTTATGACGATTAAGAAAGGGAACAGACAGTATATTATCTGCGAATTCCATTCTGGTTCTCTCTCCATACTAGTTTCGACTACCTAATGTTCTCATCAGTGGAGCTGTAACGAAATTTATTAAATTTTTTTAAATTTCCGATCAATCCAAGGTATATTCAGAAGCTAACAGTCCAGCATCAAGTTCTGCGTGCCTGCCGATATTTTACGTTATGGGGATTTTAAGTAGATAGTTGTTTTCTGTGCATTTTACTCTCTATTCGTTGCAGATAAAATAACGTTTTCATATGTACAGGGTGAGTCAACGATTGGATAAAGTAGGTTTGTGCCTTTTCGGTGAAATTAACAAAGAAACTATATTTATTGTTTGATACAGTTTATTTTTACGCAGATTTTAAAAATATTTAGGACTCTACAGGGTGAGCCAAAAAACTAGGACAGCATAAAGTTGTAATTTTTTAAATAGAACACTCTATATACGAATCGTATTTTCGATTTAGCTTATAATTTTTAATCTTTTTTATTAAGGGTTTACTATAACAAAACTTTATAGTTTCTGAGATAATTAAGTTTAAAGAAAAAAAGTCACATTTTCAAGCATCAATTCAATCCTAAATAACGTTTTCAATTTTGTGACAAATATATTCAAATTTGGAATTTAGCAAGGCCAAGGACAAATTAACATAATTTTTACCTAATATTTGCAATAAAAGCTATAGAGTGTTGAACACATCGGCTCAAATTTGAACAAGTTTAAATGAATAAATATCTTTTTTTTTTAATGGTACACCCTGTATATTTTCATGTTATTTAATAGAGTAATAAAAACCCTAAAAGTTTTGTTCAATATATAAAAAAGTATGGAAAATAAGAAAAACTGAAATATCTCAAAAACTATTATAAATAGGTATAGGATATATTGAACAAAACTTTTAGGGTTTTTATTACTCTATTAAATAACATGAAAATATACAGGGTGTACCATTTAAAAAAAAAAGATATTTATTCATTTATACTTGTTCAAATTTGAGCCGATGTGTTCAACACCCTGTAGCTTTTATTGCAAATATTAGGTAAAAATTATGTTAACTTGTCCTTGGCCTTGCTAAATTCCAAATTTGAATATATTTGTCACGAAATTGAAAACGTTATTTAGGATTGAATTGATGCTTGAAAATGTGACTTTTTTTCTTTAAACTTAATTATCTCAGAAACTATAAAGTTTTGTTATAGTAAACCCTTAATTAAAAAAGATTTAAAATTATAAACTAAATCGAAAATACGATTCGTATATAGGGTGTTCTATTTAAAAAAATACAACTTTATGCTGTTCTAGTTTTTTGGCTCACCCTGTAGAGTCCTAAATATTTTTAAAATCTGCGTAAAAATAAACTGGATAAAACAATAAATATAGTTTCTTTGTTAATTTCACCGAAAAGGCACAAACCTACTTCATCCAATCGTTGACTCACTATATATATATATATATATATATGTAAAATTACTTTGTAATCTTTTTTACATAGGCATTCTTTTGTAAAATTACTTTGTAAAAAAGTACATTGTAGCCCTGATGAAGAAAATAAATATTTTCGAAAGCTTGGAGTAGCTAAAAAAGTGTTTTACTTCCCACCAGATCCGGTACTCCTAGTGTTCCATTAAAAGAAACCTAAGCTGGTTCCAGTATCGATAGACAACCATGCTATGTTGCCACATCTCTAATTTTACAGCTTAATAGATAAAGAGAAATGCGGTATAGGATATTTTATAGATTTCGGGATGGCCAGACTCAATTTTTTTTAGGATGTTTACAAACACAATTTACGTACGCACGCACTTTATTTACAGGAATTTGTGTATTAAAATCGTTATGCACAATTCCTTTTTTAACGTGCTAAAGGAGGCAAAAATTGAGTGAATTCACTTAACACAAAAGAGCAAAATAGGGTTAGTGCATCCGTAAATCCATTGCTTTAATCAACCATTGCCAGATTGGCTTATCTCTCGATGCTCCATCAAAAAACTAACTTTTATATTGGTCCGAACTTTTTGTTTATTTTCTCAATCCGCTGTGGTGCCACGATAGAGAAAAGTTCAATGATATTCCGGTATAGTACATTTAAAGAGAAATGTTTATTTTTCGTTCGGAGATAACGCCCATAATTTATAGAATAACAATACAGAATTTAATTAGTTGACAATATTTTAATGGATTTTTAAGCCTGGTAAAGGAACAAAGTATTTATTTTCAGCAGAAGTGCCTAAAATAAAATAAATAAAGAAAAAATAAGAAGAAAGATTTTATTTTCATGAAAGTCGTGCAGTAAATGGTGTAAAATAACTTTCTATATAAAATTTTGTAATATTTCTATATATATATATATATATATATATATATATATATATATATATATATATATATATATATAAATATATATGTGTGTGTGTGTGTGTGTGTAACAAATTTCAGCATAACAAGATAATCGGAATGAAAGGCGACCTTGAAATATACATCCAAGGTCATAATATTGCATTGCCATCGTGTTTATATATGTAAAACAAATTTCAGCTTGATCGGATAATCGGAAGTGCAGTTAACCTTGAAACATATATTCAAGATCAGTTTCGAAGTCATAATATTACATTGTCAGCGAGTTTATGCATGTGTACCGAATTTGAGCTTAATTGGATAATCTAAAGTCACGTTGACCTTGAAAAGACCTTAAAATAAATAGTTACAATAAGTTTCAAGGTCACAGTATTATATTGTCGTCGGGTTTAAATATGTGTACCAAATTTCAACTTAATCAGAGAATCGCAAGCGAAGTTGACCCTGGAATGTTCGTTCAAGGTCAATTCCATGATGATATTGCATTATCATCTGGTTTGAGTTAAAATTGTATTACAAAATTTCATGAGGAGTCGACAGCCCACAGACCATATGCAGCAGTGAAACTAACTAAAATCTTATAAGAAGGCATTTAAAATCTCATATTTAAGTGAAATTGATGTAAACTAAGACAGTCCATATTACAGAGTGAAGCATTTTTCTTTTGAAAGAAGATAGGAGTTATTCTTAAGAGCCATTTTGTAAAACTATAGTAATTTACCATTTCGACTAACCCTAATTGAAAGAGTTCATATGATTATCTTCGGAAAATTTTTTTTTATATTTTTATGAGTAATGTTTTACCACTAATATAGTGAAAAACCAAAACAAAATTGATCGTTAAATATTTGTACTGAAACTGAAATTTCAAGAAAATCCGATATTTCTCAAATACATTCTGTAAAATCCCATTTTCCTCTAACAGACTATATTTACATCCATACAATGCTATTCCCATTTATCCTCTGTTATGCCCCCTTTCTTTCTATTTTAGTGTTTTCCCGCTCTGGCAGAAAAGTGAAGAAGAATCGAATCGGGAATAACGAAAAGAAATAGGGATGTTTAGCAGTATAAATTTTATCCATCGTTATGTCCTGACAACACAAAAATTGTTAGAAAAAACTATGTATAGCCATGTTAGCCATATATTAATTTTAAAAAATAAAAATGATCGAAGATTAGGGATATTTTTGTCAAAATCTTGTAAGCACTCAATCAAAAAAGCATTGAAAATTTTCAGTTCCAGTTTTACATTTTGTCTTTTCAAACTAGATGGATTCATTTAATCTTGATATATTTAAATTTGGAGTCCTGTCTAAGAACAATAAAGTTAGATTAGACTCACAAACTCTGCTATCATTACACAATATATACGAATATATACGAATATATATATATATATATATATATATATATATATATATATATATATATATATATATATATATATATATATGTTTATGCGGCTTTCACGGATACCTCCGTGTGAGATGCAATAGCAGTGGATATATCCACATTATGCGTTTCTTAACAATTTGTTCAAACTGTGCAACTTCTAACACGAAAAGAATATGGTTGGAACGAAGTTTTGCAGTTACTGTTCGCATTCTACTTCATATATATATATATATATATATATATATATATATATATATATATATATATATATATATATTGTTTTTTCTTGGGTTTAGGTTCTTTATTTAAAAAAATTCCAAAATAATTTGACGCCCTTTATTGCCTATATATTTTTAGGACAATTTGTGTGACATGACGAGCCAATTACTAAAGAACAGATTGAATGGCCATAAATAAACAAAACACGCCTCAACAGCGTTAAACAAACACACAGGGCGAAAAACATACCTTCAATTGTAACAGTACCGTAATTAAAAACAAAGATATGAATTACCAAAAATTGCAGATAAAGGAAATGACCAATGAATATATGCAAAAAATGTCAGAAATTCTCGAAGACGCCTCTTACAAACAAACCAACAGAGATCCAACGACGTACCTTTAAAAAACTACGAAAGCCAAGATTAAAGCCTCAAAACTAGACCCAGAATTGAAAAATCCATAATACCAAGAGAAAAATCAAGCAGATGCCCAAAACTGTATGGCTTACCAAAAATACACAAAACAAATGCACCACTCAGACCAATAGTGAGCGCCGTGGGATCTCCTACACAAAAACTGGAAAAATATCTAGCAAGTATCATGCAACCAAGAGTCGAACTGGCTGATTCCTTCGTGAAAAACTCCGAGCATCTGACTAAAATGATCAAAAACATTCACCTCAAAGAAAATGACATCTTAGCAAGCCTCGACATAAAATCGCTATATCCAAGCATACCACTGGATGAGAGTTTGGACAAAATCACCATGAACGAGGATTTTCCAGCCTACACAATTGAACTTGCAGAACACTGCCTAAAGAACACATACTTCATGTTCAATAACCAAATATACAAACAAACAGATGGCGCACCTATGAGGTCCTCGCTTTCACCAGTCATAGCCAACCTTTTCATGATATATTTCGAACAAGAGGCACTGCAAAAGGCACCTTTAAAACCGAAATTTTGGAAACGCTATGTTGATGATATTTTTATAATATGGTCACATGGAAAAGAACACCTGAACGATTTCCTTATATATCTGAACAATATCCACCACAGAATCCAATTCACGCTAGAAATCGAACAAGAAAAGAAACTTCCTTTTTTGGACCTGCTATTAACTAGGAAATTCAACAACACCTTGGGCTTCAGCGTATATCGGAAACCCACGCATACCGATCGATATCTCAATGCAGCGTCACATCATCATCCCTCTCAAAAACAGGCAGTAGTCAACACATTAGTATCAAGGTCTCTCCGCTTAACAGAACCTGACACAAAACAAGACGAAATAAGACACATTTCAACAGCTCTAGAACGGAATGGTTTCTCACAAGCAGATATAAAGAAAGCCATAAAAAGACAACAGAAGACTACAACAAAGACCAAAGACCAAGATCAAACAAGAAACAAAGCCATAATACCATAAATAAAAGGAATAACAGACAGAATCGGAAGAATCTTAAGAAAACACGACATACAGCCCATATTTAAACCACAAAAAACAATAGCCAACATCCTGGGAAATCCCAAAGACAAGACCAACCTTGAAAATCATGGCGTTTACAGCATTTTATGTGCAGATTGTCATTAAACTTATATAGGACAAACAAACAGGCGCATATCAGCAAGAATCCAAGAACATAAAAATAGCCTCAAAAACAAACAGACAACCTCAGCCCTATTTCAACATCACCAAACAACCGGACATACCATCGACTTCGAAAAAACAAAAGAAATAGCACCAGTACAGAACTACAAGGTACGTGTCATAAGAGAGGCCCTAGAAATCGAAAAAGCGGGACAGCTAAATAAACGAGACGATGCTATAAATTTTTCTTCTACTTGGAAAACATTAATAAAAAAAATCAAGAAAGAAAACAACAAAAATCAACTAGTACACGAGAGACCTGCATACAAGAACAAAATATATCGCACTCGGGAGAGGGGAGGAGCCTGCGAAGCCGCCCATCCAATGAGGCAGTGAACCAGCTAAACAAAACTCGAAATTCTTCAGAGGCCACCATCAGTTCTCAGCGAGTAACGAGACGAACCGCACTTGAAAATGCCAAATGAGATTTTGGCGAAACATCGTGAAAACGATTTTTTGAACGAACGGATTAAAACCCGGAATAACCAAACTGTTCATTCTACCATCCGTGAAAATCTACGATATATATATATATATATATATATATATATATATATATATATATATATATATATATATATATATATATATATATACTGGTTTAAAATATACCAAAATAAATTAAGTCATAAGCAGCGAAGAGTCTCTAACAAAGTGAAAATATATAGAATAAAAGGAGACGGTAGTAATGGAATGGCTGAGGATCGTCCCGTTAAATTTAGCGTCTCGCCACAACGCTTCAACCAGAAAATTCTAAACAAATGTCTCATCACCACAGTCCACAGCAGACGTAGTAGTGGGAGTAAGCAATTAAAATATATGAGGAGTTCTTGATTTGACATTTTTAGTCTTTTACCGATCTAAAGAATTTTTTAATCTTTAAGCTGTACCACGGTATTTTAACATTGACTTTCTAAACTTAAAAAATAACTCTCTTAATCCATACAGGCTTCCATAATATGATACTATTAATCCCGAATTCTAGAAGCACAATCTCAGTTTATTAATAAAAATTGAGGAGACCAACAAATTAACTTTTAAATTCAATCAAATCATACTGTTAGATATCTTCGTCTGACAGATTTAGAACGATCCAAAGCAACTGAACTTGGAATCTACTTACCACAAGAATATGTGTCGTTGGCCATATTATATAGAGGTTTTAGTGATGTTCAAATTTAAGCCTAGAATCAATAAACATTCTAAGAAATTTTATACTACTTTTATTTTCTATTAACTGGTTGTCTAAGGAAAGATTACTGAATGTAAAACCGAATGTTAATATGTTAGTTTTATTTACATTAAAAGAAAGCGAGCTCGAGTTGCACCATTCCCGAACTCTATGCAGTATCTTTAAGCATTTCACTATCTCTAGAGTGCCACAAAAGGGTGGTATCATCTGCGAAGAGCGTAAAACTCCCCCGTATATTCAGACTTGTTAAATCATTAACATAAAACAAGAACAAAATCGGGACAAGGTAGATAAGTTGTCGCCAACCCTCACAACCTGTGACCTTCCCGAAAGATAGGATGGAAACCATCTGTGAGCTACACCACGAACGTCATAATGCTGAAGCTTCTGCAGAAGCACCCCGTGATTCACACAATCGAAAGCTTTCGAAAAATCACAGAATACTACTGCAACAGCCTCTCTTTCATTGACATTAATATAGATGTCTTCAAGAAGCGAGAATATGGCACCATTAGTATTTTTAGATGCCTGAAAACCAAATTGGCATGCTGATATCAAGTTGTTAGTCGTTAAGAAATGGAATAGTCTGATTTTGACTAGCTTTTCGATAACGTTGGACAACGTGACAAGCAACGATATAGGGCGATAGTTGGATGGGTCATCCAAATCACCACCCTTACGCAAAGGAATCACAACGGCTATTTTGAGACATGAAGGAAAATTACCCTGTGGGAAGGAGTTATTTGTTGCACCAGCAAGAACATCCAGTGTTCTCTCTAGAAGATTTTTCAGCACCCCAAGAGAAATTTTTATCACAAAGAATGCTTATTTTTTATTTGTTTTAATATATCCCGCAACTCGTCAGAATTAGTCAATGTCAATGTGAAGTCTGGTGGAAACCACACGTCCATAAGGTAGTCTATGGGGTCATTTTGGCAGGATATATTTGCGATGATTTTCTGTGCTATTGAACAATAATCAAAACCAACTCAATATTAACCTCCAGGGCAGGAGCGGATCCTGCTTCTCTCTTTGGGAGGGGGGGGGATATCATAAACGTGCAGTATGACAAGCGAAAACAAGTTGTCGGCGGGAGGGGGGAGAAACATCAGCAACATTCCCATTTTTAGTGTCAAAGACAGGATCGAGTCTATTTTTCTAAATTTGAAACTCTTGGAGACGGGGAGGGGGGGGCAATCACAAGAAAAAACAAGTTGCTGACAAAGGGGATGCCAGAAGCATACACATTCCTAGTATGAGAGACAGAATCGGGTCTATTTTCCTGAACTCAAAGCTCTTGGGAGGGAGGGGGCGATCACAAACATACACATTTCTATACTCTTTTCAAGAACTAGAGAGAGTAATAAAACTGTTACCGAAACCTCCAACGTACCTGCTCCAGTGCCGCAAGTAACTGAGGACCCCGTAAATCTAATTATATTTAATTATATATATATATATATATATATATATATATATATATATATATATATATATATATATATATATATATGGTTATGCGACTTTTCACAGATTCCTCTGTGTCAGTTGCAATAGCAGTGGATACATCCACACTGTTCGCATTTTACTTCATATATATATATATATATATATATATATATATATATATATATATATATATATATATATATATATATAAAAATATATATATATATATATATATATATATATAAAAATATATATATATATATATATATATATATATATATATATATATATATATATATATTATAAGCTTTTATGAATTTACTGCAACAATAAAATTTCTGATAGTTCAATTTAATTTCTGTCAGTGAGCAAAGTACACCTTACAGTGTGTCCTTAGTGATTTATCTTTTTTGCGCTTGTTTTAATATATTATTTGATATTAGTGAAATACCCAAAAGATATGGCTTCCACATCTATATTTATTCCAAAATCGTTAAACCACGGCATTTTTTCCTCAACGAAAAACTTATTACGATGAATGTTTATGAAGCCTTAAGATATCAATATTTAGAAAATAATGTTAAAAGCCAAAGATGTGTTCCAAAGCGTAAAAAATGATTTATTACTCTCTCTAGTTCTTGAATAAACTATAGTAAAAGAGGCAAAATTGGGTCTATTTTCCTGAACTCAAAGCACTTGGGAGGGGGGAGGCGATCGCCCCCCACCGCCCCCCCCCTTGGATCCGCGCCTGCTCCAGGGTACTATCTTTTCCTCTTAAGCTGTTTATTATAGACTACTGCTCTCTGGATCTGTTTCCTGCTCTAATCATCCTCTTGCTGTAATATTGTCCCTTAATTCGTTTAATAACTTGGCGATATATGCACCGTACCAAAATAAAGTAATTTAAAAAGAAATTATTATTCCAAAAGTATTTCCTAATTGTATGAAAGGATCTCAAGTTTTCTGCTGAAATTTTAATACCCCTCGTTATTTACAACTTACGCTTCTTATTTTTTATTTTTCTTAAAGGAAAACATTTATTAAATACATGACATATTGCAGTATGAAATGTTGTTAACGGGTCACTAGAATAAATAACATTTTTCCAGGATTTCAGAACACATTGCTCACGAAAAAGTCGAAAATTGGCTGATAATTCTGGCCTTGAAAACTGGTCAAAACGGCCTCATGATCAGAAAGCCCACATCACAGGAAATATCATAATTGAAGTTCGTACAGACGTGTCTATATTTTTAATGTACCATTGGAACTGCAACCCCTACTTTTTTAAAGCATCAGCCGCCACTAAGATCCAAAACTTCTCACCTTTCGCAATCTTATAAAAGTTATGTAAATAATAAGCAATCGTAATTTTTAAGCATTTCAAGTGACACAAGCCAATTTTTTAGCGATTGTCAAATTATGCGATATTCAACGTGAACACAGCTTCTTCACCGCCAAATTTACACGCAATATATTATATATGCATTACACTAGTTTACAGTACATCTGTTGTCGAAGAAATTTTAGCTGTTGTTGACTACATATGATATGCTAATTTCAAATATATGAGTAGAATTTTTTTATCAGCTCTAGTTTCTGAGTTTCAGCTATGTAGGTTTAAAACAGAAAAAAACATGTATATTTACTAAGAAAAAAATTATTAAAAATCAAGTTAATCATTGAGTTCTAAAAAACTTCGTTTGAAAGCTCTTCTCTGATGTGTAGACTTAGAAAAATGACGTGTCAGAGATCAACAATAGTCAGACATCATATTCGTATCCCAGAAACCCTGATAGCGCTCTTCCATGAAGCGTAAGTCCTGATGCATACGCTCTCCCTGCTCTTCGCTCATATCTACTTAATTTTCCGGAAACCTGTTTAGGTGACTATGGAGGAAGTGGAGTTTTATGCTCATATTGCGCCCCAAATTTTTTTAATTGTAACAGAAGGTCTTCTACAAGTTCAATATAATTTTCTGATTTTTTATTTCCGAGAAAATTCTGCAACACAGAGACGAAAGCTGTCCAAGCCCTTAGTTCTAACTCAGTCATAGAATTTCTAAATTGAGTATCTTTCGTAAGTTGTCTAATTTGGGGGCCATACAAAATACTGGCTTTAATCTTTTCCATAGTGAGCTGAGGAAATTTTTGGCAAATGTAAGAAAAGCAGTCCCCGTCTTTATCTAATGATTTAACAAACTGTTTCATGATGCCCAGTTTTATATGTAATGGTGGAAGGATAATTTTGTCACAAGCTACTAGTGAATTCTGGAATATATTTTGCTTTCCAGGCTTCATATTTTTTCTCAAGGGCCACTTTCTTCTTACCCAATGCTCTTGTTTAGCTCTACTGCCCAAAGACATATAAAACAGGGATACTTAGTGTAACCACTTTGTTGACCGAGAAGAATGTTTACCATTTTTAAATCAACACAAATTTGCCACGTATGGTCATTGTACTGTATTTTATTTAAGACTAGCGAGATGTTACAATATTCTTTCTTTAACTTTATACTGTGGGCAGTAGATACCCCAGCGTATTTATTTCCATTATGTAATAAAATACATTTAGGCTACGTTTTGATTTGTCAATGAATAAACGCCAGTCGTTTGGTCCGTATTGTTTCAAGCCCATTTTTATCAACAAGTTTTTAATGTCTGAACAAAAGGTAATACCGTTTTCTTCGGAAAAATAACGCCGTAATTCTTTATCTCTTTCACGATAAAAAGTTATTTTAGTATTTGAGGAAATTAAATTTTTTTCTTTCAGTCTTGATGCCAACAATTCTAAAGCTTGTTTAGAAAGATTTAAATCTCTTACAAGATCATCTAACTCATTTTGGGAAAAGCATTTTGGCTCATTTGATATACCTTCAAAATCAGCATCATTTTGTAATGAGCTTGGTCCTTCCTTGACTTGTTCTAAGGGTTCAGATATATTTTTAGGCACTGAAATGTCAGGTGAATAGTGCACTGGACGCTGAACACAACTATTACTTGGGTACTGCCATTTAGCTCGATTTTTAGTGTTTAGACCGTTTACGTTCACGCTACAAAAGTAACAGTCTTCGAGATGATTTTGTGGTTCTCGCCAAATAGTTGGTATTCCAAATTTAAAGGCACTTCTTTTACCACTTTTCCATAATCTTAAATATTTCACACGCGATTTACAAACACAATTATCCCAAAACTTTTCATTTTTATCTAAGAGCATCCCAAAATACTCAAAATAGGTATTTTTCACCAACTCTGATTTAACTTTTCTACAATTGTTAAACACATATTCTCCGCATTTATAGCAAAAATGATTTGGATTGTTTAAACAACGTCTCCTTGAACTACTCATGTACGCAAAAACTTCAGATACTAATCTTAACACAGTAAAATACGCACGTTATCGATAAATAAATACGCATAAATGATAAAAATCAAAAAAAAAAGTAATCGAGCTGCACAAAAATTTGTGAGGTTAGATATGACAAAAACAGGTCATAAGTGAATATTATTAACCATAAAATTCACGGCAACAGACAAAAAGTTAAAGTGTTATCAATTCATGCATAGCAATAATGCTTTTTTTCACAATAACCAATTTTGGACGGCCTTCATGCGACTCGTCCGTGAGTAAACGACGACCACGATTTAATTCATTAAGCCAGCGATATACAGTATCTTTTGTAAGTGTTTTATTGCCAACCAACGATTTTTAACCCAAAAATTACGCGTCAAACAGAAAAATCATGACTTAATCACATAATCAGAGTGTCAAAATACATATAAAAATCTTTGGTAGAGTCATATCTCTCTTCATCGAATACAAATATATACCCACTGCGCTCCCGGACTAAAAATTTTACTGCTTGTATCTAACACGTCTATCCCCATACGGGAATTACTTAATATTCAGAAAAAGCATAATCAAACATTGAATACATAAACCGTTTTTTTCCTTACCTAAATTTTCCGCCCTCCCTTGTAACAATTCTAAGCCAAATTAAAACCACAAAGTTGCCACTTAGTTCAGATTAGAAGTATCCATGCATTCCGGCGCAATTACGAACGAAGTCGATCGAAAGAAAAATAAAGAAATCCCAAGAAAAACAAAGACGGAGAAGTTACGAACCTTAAGAGTTTTGCAGCGAGGGAGTGTTTAAGTCCGGTTTACAATAATGCGCAAATTTACTAATCTTATAAAGGGTGTTTTTATAGAGGTATAGAACTTTAAGTTGGCAACACTTTTTTAACTGGCGGCCATTTTGTCAGCTGTCAAGTGATTTATGTTTAGTTTGGTTTGGCATTTCAACATGAATAGACTGACGCCTGAACAACGCTTCCAAATTGTGCAAATTTATTTTGAAAATCATGGTTCCGTTCGAAATACGTATCGCGCACTACGTCCATTTTACGGTCAACATAATCGTCCATCAGAGCAGTTAATTTGATTAATTATGGAACGTTTTCGCAGCACGTTTACTCTAAAAGATAATACGCATCCACAGAGACGTCGTACAGTGCGTACAGAAAAAGTCATTGCTGCTGTAGAGCGTAGCGTAGAGGAAGACCCGAATCAGTCTATCCGCCATCGTGCACAGGAATTGGATATGTGTCCATTCACTTTATGGAAGATTTTGCGGAAAGATCTTGGTTTGCGTGCTTACAAAATCCAACTCGTGCAAGAATTGAAGCCACACGATCACCTAGCAAGGCGTAGATTCGGTGAATGGACCCAAAACAAGATTGCCGTTGATCCCGATTTTCATAAGCGAATTTTGTTTAGCGATGAAGCTCACTTTTGTTTGAATGGATACGTCAATAAACAAAACTGCCGTATTTGGAGTGATGATAATCCTCAAGTGTATGTTGAGACACCGTTACATCCAGAAAACTGACTGTTTGGTGTGCTTTATGGGCTGGTGGAATCATTAGTCCGTACTTCTTTAAAAACGATGCTGGTCAGAACGTTACAGTCAATGGTGACCGCTATAGAGCCATGATTACTGACTTTTTCGTTCATCAATTGAACAACCATGATGTGCAGGAGCTGTGGTTTCAACAAGACGGCGCAACATGTCACACAGCTCGTGCCACAATTGATTTATTGAAGGAAACGTTTGGTAACCGCATAGTTTCACGTTTCGGACCCGTGAATTGGCCTCCAAGATCGTGCGACTTAACGCCGCTAGACTATTTTCTGTGAGGATATGTGAAGTCGCTAGTCTACGCCGATAAGCCCGAAACGATTGATCACTTGAAGGACAACATTCGCCGCGTTATTGCCGATATACGGCCACAAATGTTGGAAAAAGTCAACGAAAATTGAACCTTCAGATTAGACTACGTCTGAGCCAGCCGTGACGGTCATATGCCAGAAGTCATATTTAAATTGTAATACCAGAAGGTTATCTTTTGAATAAAGTAAATTTCATGTCAATTTAGAAAATTCATCTTTGTTTTATTCCATTTAAAAGTTCTATACCTGTATAAAAAACACCCTTTAGATGAATACATTTTTCAGAAAATTTGAGATTTCCACTAAAAGAAAACTGAGCCAATTTCAGCATCGATGAACAACCATGCGATGTTGCCACATCTCTTATTTCACAACTTAATAAACTGCGGTATAAGTTATCTGATTTTGGAATTACACGATATTGTTCCAGTTGTTGTTTTAGATGGCTTTATCAAACCACCCGAAATTTTTGGTCAGTTTTGGTTAGTTCAGATTTGGTTTAGTTTTGGTTAATTTGAGAAAATAAAACTAACCAGAACTAACCTAGATTTATTAATTAAAAATGTTATCGTCCAGCAAAGACACGTAAAGGCGGGACAATCTGTGACAGAAAAGAATATATGTGAATTTCATCGAAATCATATTTACAATGTGGCAACAGCGCTAATTTTTCGAGTTTTTTTAAGAACGAGTTACACCACTATTTAATGGCGGAAGCCACTTTGTTTTTATTTGTTTTGCATTGTTTTTTATAATTTTCTTGATTTTTCCGTGCAAATTTATGAATTGTTATATAATACAGAGGTTTCTGTTAGTTTGGAATTTGTAGTAGTAACAAAATTTTAACGATTTAGTATAAACAATTGAACTTAAAGTGAAAAGTGTTTTTTACTGTTTTCCGCAAAACTGGTGAAAAATTATAGAAAACGGAAGTCAGAGTCGTGTTCTACGACCTCGTAAAAGGGGGAAGGACTGAAATTTTCCTAGATTTTCCAAAACGCAGATTTTTATCCATAAAATTATGTTTTAATTTATTTTATGTCAGTATTTATGTTATTAATCATTTAATAATTAACTCGGAATTGTCATTTTCCAATATAATACCGTAATAAAATATTGCTCAAGTCCAGTCCTGTCCCTTGACCTACTGCACAAGTACAGTATAGCCCCTTTAAGGGAAGTACAGCTTTGTATACCCAACCGAGAGTATTCTCCTTCCTTTTACCCCCCCCCCAACTTCCTTGACACCGACATTCCAACTTTTTTAAAAATTTTTGTGGCTCCCCAAAAAAATTTAGTGGTTCGGCCCTTAATTTTCCTTTCCCTCTATGGAATAGATATATGCTAATTTCCATTATTCTGAAACAGGAACCCTCTTTTAAAAATTCATTGATGCACCATTTAAAAAGATTGCCAGTTCCGCATTTTGTTACGACAGCTAATATTCCTTTTAGTTCCGAAGTTCGTCCATGCTTTAGTTGTAACTAGCGACCCGCCCCGGCTTCGCACGGGTGCAATGCTGATACTAAATACACTACAGAAAAACTGTGACTATTTATTTTATTTTTACAACAATTATTACATCGGCCTCCGACGCGCTATTTATAGGCACGCTGCCGCCGCCCCGGTCGGCCAGTACCGCCGCAAGCGCTACTTCCCGCAATTTTAAATCTGTAATATCTTCAAAAATATTCATTTAAATCTTGTGCTGTAAAGGACCATATAGATCTATATTAAATCAACAATGTATTTAAGTTATTTAATTGGATAAGGATTAATGCTGTATTGGTTAAAATCGCTTCAAAATTTGCCATTATTTGTCGTAAAAAGTAAATGACAAAAAAATGTTATTGTGGGATATCCATGAGAGATAGACATATACCATCGCGGAGTTTTCTGTAGACCTTTTCAATGTGTACAAATAATTAATACATTATTTTGATAAATCTCGTAGGGTTCAGCCTGCGTTTGCAATGTAAGCGGCAAAAAATATGATAATTAACGACATCACATTACAAAACCTCAAAAATAACAGTATTTCTCCACTATTTAATGGATGTTATTATACATATAAACCTTCCTCTTGAATCACTCTATCTATTGAAAAAAACCGCATCAAAATCCGGTGCGTAGTTTTAAAGATTTAAGCATACAAAGGGACATAGGGACAGAGAAAGCGACTTTGTTTTATACTATGTAGTGTTATAGACTGACTTTACCACTATAGAGATATGTTATAAATATTTTCATTTAAGGAACGAAATTAATTAAAAAATCAGATATATACAAATCTTTATTTCAAACACAAGCCCCAATGTTCACCCAAAACGATAATACATGTAAACCACCCTTAATACTTTCTTGCCCCAAGTAGAACACAAAAGGTAAATCAAAAAGATATTTCGCATCGTCCTTTTCATTTCCAACGCATGCGCAATTCCTTCGAAAAGGATAAAGCGCATGAAGCAGATTCAAGGATAAGAAGTTTATTAATGCCTTGGCAGGACTAAACTGAAATTCTGATGGAAAGTCCTGCCAACCTGAGAGAGAACAGCGAACGAGTAAGGACGATATAGTCGCGCTGATGAATGGAGATCGCATAATTGAGGGTGGAAAATATTGTTTTTTGTTCATTTTCGAAAACAACTTTTTAAATAAAATAATTATAGACATCGTTATTGAATTTGTTTTAGGAGAATAGTAGCTTAATAAAAAACAAGGGACTGTATTTCCTCCTATAATTGGATGATGAAGGTATAGATTTAAATAGGTTGATTTTGTGGATTTGCGGGGTGGTTTATCGCTCCGAAGTTCTGTTGAAATAAACTTTAAAAGCCGAGAACTGGAATTAATTGTGTTGATAATAAAATAAATAATAGTGTTGGGTTAATTGTCATTTTCGTAGCAGTATTTCAAGTTGCTTTTTTAATTAAATAAATTTAATAACGGTGTGAGATATTCCACTTATTGTTTTTAAAATTGCTACTTTAATCCACTTTTGAGATTTTCTAGAGGGTTTGGATTAATGCTACGTAATTTTTTATTTATCTCAAACAGTACAGGGTGAGTCAACGATTGGATGAAGTAGGTTTGTGTCTTTTCGGTGAAATTAACAAAGAAACTATATTTATTGTTTGATACAGTTTATTTTTACGCAGATTTTAAAAATATTTAGGACTCTACAGGGTGAGCCAAAAAACTAGGACAGCATAAAGTTGTATTTTTTTAAATAGAACACCCTATATACGAATCGTATTTTCGATTTAGCTTATGATTTTAAATCTTTTTTATTAAGGTTTTACTATAATAAAACTTTTTAGTTTCTGAGATAATTAAGTTTAAAGAAAAAAAGTCACATTTTCAAGCATCAATTCAATCCTAAATAACGTTTTCAATTTTGTGACAAATATATTCAAATTTGGAATTTAGCAAGGCCAAGGACAAGTTAACATAATTTTTACCTAATATTTGAAATAAAAGCTACAGGGTGTTGAACACATCGGCTCAAATTTGAACAAGTTTAAATGAATAAATATCTTTTTTTTTTAAATGGTACACCCTGTATATTTTCATGTTATTTAATAGAGTAATAAAACCCTAAAAGTTTTGTTCAATATATCCTATACCTATTTATAATAGTTTTTGAGATATTTCAGTTTTTCTTATTTTCCATACTTTTTTACAAAAATAGTCTTCATTATCATAGTAGCCATGGCAAAAACAATGTAAAAGAACATTTTTCTGTGTGTCAAATTTATAACCGCAATCGCTTCTTTTGGTTTTTATGTAGTGTAGTTTGGTTTTTTTTGCATTCATCTTATATTGTAAAATGAATTTTCCAAAGAATGAGTTAATAGATATGATTTATACAATAGGAGAGGCTCAAAAAAATTGCCTTCTTGCTCAAAGAATTTACAAAATGAAGTATCCTGATCGACGCCAGCCTAATACCCATACTTTTCAAAACTTAATGCAAAGATTTGATTCTTCTGGTACTGTTGATTATCCAAAACGTAAAGTGGTCAACAAACCAGTAACTAATGAAGAAAAAGAACTACAAGTATTGTTAAACGTTCAGGAAAATCCTTATATTGGTAGCCGTCAGTTAGCAGCATTATGTGAAACATCACAATCCACCGCTAATCGTACCACCAAGAAATAGAGGTATCATCCATATCACATAGAATTACACCAAGAATTGCATGGACAGGATTTTGAAAGTGGTGTAAACTTTTGTCGTACAATAAATGCGGAGATTCAATTAAATCCAAATTTATAATGCAAGGTAATGTTTTTTTTTTTTTTTATATATATTCTCGGGTCCGTCCTAAAGCCGGATGCACTGCGACCAGAGTAGGCCTATTGTGCTCACCCTAGACATTATAGCCACTCTGTCAACCTAGCCCCCTGGCTCAATCTGTACAGTCCTGCTAAAGAGTGATTGAGTATTTCTTCCGGTTCCAGTTTTACTGACCCGAAAGTTTGTTGTCTAAATCTCACCAGTGACTCACAGTCACATATGATATGCTTCACCGTTTCCTCGGCTTGTCCACACAGTCTGCAGCCGAGGATTCCGTTATATAGATTCATTCTATTCAGATGTACTTTGACGGCCATGTGTCCCGTCATTATACCTGTAATAGTCCTTAATTGGTTTCTACTCATAAGGTAATGTTTAGTGATGAAGCTACTTTTAGAAGTAACGGTGCCGTAAATAGACGCAACATGCATTATTATGCCACAGAAAACCCATTTTGGATTAGAGAGGTGCAACATCAAAACCACTGGTCATTAAATGTTTGGTGTGGTATTCATCATAATCGAATTATTGGACCCCACTTTTTTAATGAACCACTAAATGGCCATAGTTACCTGAACTTTCTACAAGAAGAACTACCCCAACTGCTTCAAGGTCTCGATAGGGATGAGCTCGACAGTATGTGGTTCCAGCACAATGGTGCGCCTCCGCATTACCATTGTGAAGTTCGTGCGTTTTTGGACCAACGATATCCGCAAAAATTGATTGGACGTGGGGGTTTCATTGAGTGGCCACCAAGGTCTTGCGACATCACTCCATTAGATTTCTTCCTATGGGGTTATATTAAAAATAAGGTGTATGTTAATCCACCAACAACAGTGGAAGATATGCGAAACAGGATTAGAGATACCTGTAGAACAATAACGCCACTAATTTTGTCCAGGGTCCGAGAAAATCTGCAAAAAAAGACTAAATTTGTGCATTGCACAAGAGGGTCGTTTATTCGAACACTTATTAAAAAGAAATAATTAATCTCAGTATTTAATAGGTAATTTTTTTGTTTCAATTTAGTATAAAAGTAAATATGTATTTGCCTTGTCGTTATTGTTGTGTTAATTTTTTCACATTATGTTTAATTAAACTATTGCCGTTGTAATATAACGAATAATGTATTTCATCATATTTAACCAAATTCTGTTTGTTTCTGTAGTTTCTTTTTATTATTTTACATGGCTGCTATGATAATGAAGACTATTTCTGTAAAAAAGTATGGAAAATAAGAAAAACTGAAATCTCTCAAAAACTATTATAAATAGGTATAGGATATATTGAACAAAACTTTTAGGGTTTTTATTACTCTATTAAATAACATGAAAATATACAGGGTGTACCATTTAAAAAAAAAAAAGATATTTATTCATTTAAACTTGTTCAAATTTGAGCCGATGTGTTCAACACCCTGTAGCTTTTATTGCAAATATTAGGTAAAAATTATGTTAACTTGTCCTTGGCCTTGCTAAATTCCAAATTTGAATATATTTTGTCACAAAATTGAAAACGTTATTTAGGATTGAATTGATGCTTGAAAATGTGACTTTTTTTCTTTAAACTTAATTATCTCAGAAACTATAAAGTTTTGTTATAGTAAACCCTAATAAAAAAGATTTAAAATTATAAGCTAAATCGAAAATATGATTCGTATATAGGGTGTTCTATTTAAAAAAATACAACTTTATGCTGTCCTAGTTTTTTGGCTCACCCTGTAGAGTCCTAAATATTTTTAAAATCTGCGTAAAAATAAACTGTATCAAACAATAAATATAGTTTGTTTGTTAATTTCACCGAAAAGGCACAAACCTACTTCATCCAATCGTTGACTCACCCTGTACATCACAGAGTAAATCCAAAATAGTACATTCCATATTGTATGTTACACAAATAAAATAAAATAACTTATCTAATGTTTAACGGTGAAGCAAACCTTTAACAAAGAATACACACTTAGAAAGATGAAAAAAAGACTATACACAAAACAAAACAAAAAAAAAGTTATGTGGTAATATACTCTAATGCTTTGCTAAAAATAATCATCATTACTTTTCAGATAGAACTAAATTGTTGCAGGGTGTACCTCAGGGCGCCATTCTGGGACCCATATTATTCTTAATATATGTAAATAATCTGGGGGATGGTTTGACCGCGGATAGCGTTTGCCTGTTTTTCTGATGACACATCAGTGATTCTGGTGGACACTTCTATGGCGGGACTGTCTCGAATATGCACAAACTCTGCATTGAAAATGTAGCAGTGGTGTTCTGATAACTGCCTCACTCTAAACATAGATAAAACTGGCCTCATTCTTTTTTCAAAGCATGCAACAAGGTCTGAGTCACTGCTTGTGTGGCTTGGGGGTAGATCTATACCTACTTTGGAACAGGTTAAGTTCTTGGGTGTTCATTTGGATCCCTCTTTAAACTGGGAACATCATATCTCAGCTCTTGGGACTAAGGTTACTCCGAAGGCTTCATGACGTCATCACTGCAGAGACTGTTAGGCTTTTCTACCTTGGGCAAATACAATCTCTTGTCTCTTATGGTATTTCCTTTTGGGGATCATCAAGAAAGGCTATTAATATATTTAAAATTCAAAAACGCATAATAAGATGCATCTTCCACCTACACCCAAGAGCTTCATGTCGACCACTTTTTACTCAGTTTAAGTTGCTTACTGTTCCCTCATTATACTTTAGATCTTTAGTCATGTTTGTCAGAAGGAATACGGAATTATTTCCGCTGAATAGACAGCTTTATGGGGGAAACATGGTTATGACTACCAGAGGAGCGAATGACCTAAGGGTAACAAGGGCAATATTCCAGGTGGCTACGCACACATGAATAATATAAAAATTTTAAAACTTCGATACTTGAAAAATCCCCGCAGCTTCTCATTATAAATCCTGCCATTTTGTAAGGCTTTGCTAAAATATAATTAATGTGGTCATTAAATCGTAATTTGGGGTCAAAAATAACGCCCTGGTTTAGGAAAACTCTGAAGAAAAATTGGCAAATTTTTAAATATACTGCTAAGATCATTTATAAAGATGACAAATAAGATAGGTCCCAGGTGCGACCCTAGAGGTGCACCGGATGTTACATTCATCAGTTTAGATAAAGTATTATTGAATTTAACTACTTGTCTTCGATTAGTGAGATAACTAGAATCCACGACAGTAGAGGGTCTGTAACACCAAGTGACTATAGTTTGTTGAACAATATAGAGTGACATACTCTATCGAATGCTTTTTTAAAATCAAAGTAAACTGAGTCGACCTGAACGCCCGAGTCTACAGCTGTAGTTAGATAGTTAGAGTATAGAGACAGATTGGTTTGGCACGAGCATCCTGACAAAAAGCCATGTTGATGTTGTGATAATAATTAATCAACGATTATGGATTCAAGAACCTGGCCCATACAGTCCATGATGTCCAGCTTACTAACGTAAACGAATTCGCTTAAAATTATTTTTTACTGAACTACAGTAAACTCGCGCTAGTATGAACATAAAAAATCTAAGAATGTTCATATACTACAGAAGGTGTATTTCAAAAGACAAGAAATGTTTTAAAAGCGTAGATTATTCATCTTTATTTCCACATTCTTTATTAAAATAACCTGTTCTTTTTGATTGAACTTTTTTAATTGTCTATGTATGAGTCCGTAAACGTTCATGTAGTTGAATAGCTTTTTGTTTAAGGATTTCACCTGATACAAGCAAACTTAATCGTTCGATATTCTGCGTTTTTAAAAGTACGTTTTTTAATCTTACTTGGTCTAACACCTTGGTTTACAACTTTCATTATCTTGTCCTTTTTATTTAAGGATTAGATATTGTTACCGTCATACCTTTCTGATAATCTTCTATGACTCTGTACTTCTCATAAAAAGTTAAAAACTTCTTGTTGTTTTCCACTTTACACAACTACTATAAACTCACTAATCAGGTTACTAACTAACCACAACAATATAAAAAAGAACAGTGCAGAGATTTCCATGCTTTCCTTCGCCACGTGTCTCTCCAGTAAATCCCATTAGACACGAGGGGGAACACCAAATTGCACAAATATAACCAATGACAAGAAATACTGCTTATAAAGCAGCCAATAAGAGTTCGTCAGTACATTCATTTTGACTGTTCATATTACTGGGGCGTTCACATGAAAGCGTGTTCACACCAACGCGAGTCGAGTCTACTGTAGCTGTATTGAGTCATGGTCCTGTTCATACACTCAAATAACTGGTACTCCGACAAAAGAAAGCATCACCACTTGACCGGCTTTATTTTAAACAATTTTACATCAATTGCAAATTGTTTAAAAAATGATTTTCAAAAAGCAAAAATTTATTTGCATTTTATGTTTATTTTTGCTTGTTTGTCTAATTTTCTTTTTAATTTAAGCATCTAAACCTCAAAACCTTTACACCATTCAAAAAAAAAAAACAAAAGAAGGTAGAGTATATGCAATAATAAAAATAATTTGCAATACAAAATGTTGTGTCCATAATCAGTATGTCATTTCAAGCTGTATTTCGTCTCTAAAATTATTAATTAAAAAGTTTTTTTTTTAATTGGTATCAATGCCGTCGCGCGGCGTAAAGGACTGTTTCGTAACCTGTCAAAATCATTCGTGTATGTTTAGAATTTAATAAAAATATAAACATATTTACATAATTAATTTAAGAACAACGGTTACGGTTATGACAGCTGGCTTTAAATAATAACAAATGGGTCTGGATAAAAATAAAATTTCGATTAGGTAATTAAAAAGGATATAAAAAGAAAGCTTGAAAAATTTAAGCCAGACCACTCTAAAAATTATTAAAAAAATTGGGAATCCATATTATATTTGTATGAGCGAACGTGGTGTTTTCTGTAAATTTCATTTCTGAAATGAAAAATATGGTTTCCGTTCAAGAAAGATCAATTTGACCTTGAAATAATCTACAAGGTTACCCTTAATTTCACCACAAGATACCTCGTTTAAATTCTTATACCTTTTGTACATAAAATTTTCCTTGAGCGTCTTTAGTTTCCAAGTTATCCTCTGATTCATGGAAAAAAATGACTTGGTCTTCAACTGACTTGAATGGAACAGCTTCTTCCAGTATTTCACTGTAGAATATAAACATTTCAGACTCTATAATTAGCAGAGGTCTCTTTAAAAATTTCCTTCGACGTTTTGAAATGAATGACGGTTTTTGTAATGAGTCTGATCATCCAATAACGCCTAAACATTCTTCTGGTGATTATGACCAACATTCCAGTTAAAGACTCACTAAAAATCATAAGAAAGAGACTTGAAAAAGACCAGACCTTAGCAGAAAGAACATCTTTACCACCGCATGCCATTATGGACTTGTTGGAAAGTTGTTTGACTAATTCCTATTTTCAAGAGAAGGAAAAATTCTACATCCAGGATGATGGACTACCGATTGGATCCTTACTCTCACCGGTGGTCGCAAATATTTTTATGGAATGGTTCGAGACGTTTGCAATTGAATCCACAACTAAGAAACCAAAGTTATGGCTCAGATACGTAGACCATACTTTTATTATTTGGAGTGGAAACGACGAAGAACTTCAAAACTTCCTTTTTCATCTCAACAATATCAGCCCAACTATTAAACTCACCATGGAGAAAGAAGTTGAAAATAAATTACCATTCTTAGATGTCTTGGTTGAAAGAAATGGCAGACAAATTCGAACTTCGGTTTACAGAAAAGCCACACACACAGGACAATACCTTAATTATTCATCTAATCACTCCAACAACACCAAACAAGGATTTATAAGAAATCTCATAGATAGAGCCTTAACTCTCTGCAACTCCAACGAGAATTTGATGAAAGAAATTGATTATATTAAAAATGATCTGACAACCAACGAATACCCAGTATATTTAGTGGATAAATTTCTTGAACAACGCAGAAATAGGACAATATCGACAACGAATGAAGAACGAAAACCAGTATTGAACATCCCCTATGTTAAAGGCATTTCAGAAAAAGTTGGAAGGATAGGAAAACTATACAAAATCAACGTTGTTTTCAATTCAGAAGTCAGCTCACTAGGGTCAAACCAACAACTCAAAGAGACATGAAGAACTGTGTATATCAGATACCATGTGAATGTGGCAATTCCTACATTGGCGAAACAAAGAGACCTCTTGACGTAAGGATCTAAGAACACCAAAAATGCACATCTCGAGGAGAAACAGAAAAATCTGATACCGCCAATCATGCCTAGACTCATGGACACCACATAAAATGGTCTGAAGCTAAAATGCTACACCGAGAACAACATTGGAGAAAACGGAAATTCAAAGAAGCCGCGGTTATACATCAGAACCCGAGTTGTTTTAGTAAACCATCTTTAGATATAAGAGAAGTGTGGAAACCACTTCTCAGTAATTGTAAACTAAAACTAAATGCAGCATAAAAAATATGATTTTGTCATAGCAGGCATGACTGCACTCATCTCAGTCATACTCCACTGCATTTACTTTTAGTATAAATAGTCATGTAGCTAAGGGATTTATTTAGTTTCATTTGAAAACGGCTAGAGATAACTACAAGCCGAAACGTCGTGATATTCAACAAAAATAAAGACAATGGAAGTCCAACAGATATCTACTACTTCGCAAGAAACATCATTGTCTATGACCTTCCAACAAACACTATGACTAACGAGTTATAACGATGACTTATACAGAGACTTTTTCAGCAGCCACTCGTGATTTTTTTGTAAAGAACAGTGTCAAGATGGTTAGATAGATAAACAAAGGTTATATATTCTGCTTAAAAGGTTGAAAGTACAAAGTAGAGATCTTATTTGATGATTTTTGACGTTATTTTAATAAATTTATGTTTTTGTGGGAAATGTGGTTAGCCATTAATTAGTGCATCTCATTCGTACGTTCTCTGTTTACTAATATTAAAAGACTAACATGATCTTTTTCAAATTTCTAAACGAAGACAGTTTTTAAACGTTTAAAACAAATACAAGGTGTCCGCTAAGTACCTCCCAATTTCTCGGGAGCATACAGGCAAGGTCAAAGTAACTCTAATTTGTCATAGAAAAAATTTCCAAAGTGCCCCTTAACGGAGATACAAAGCCCTAAAGGGGTACCCAGCTCTAAATTTTGAACCGGCTTGTATAATTTAATAAAATTTTAATAGTTTATAGAGTTCATAAGACTCATTAAACCATACTACAGTAGATGTTTTGGATCATCAGAGAAGTCAGGAATAAACTTGCAGCCACACTTGTTGGGCCTAATTGTTGACAGGTGTCATTTTACAGAGCTGAAAACTGATTTTTCAGTACCTTAGTCCTTTCCCTTCAAAAAAGTACTCTCAATTTTTTTCGTTAAAATTGGCGGTTTTCGAGATAAATCGATTTTTATGCGATAAACTCAAAAGTTACTAGTACTAAACACAAACAAAGGTAAAATAAAATGCGCACGTACTTTAAGTACATTTTCTTATTCTTCGAATATTTCCCGCTGCACTGCAACTAATATTCCGGCCTTATTATGGACTTCATTAGAATGCTGTGCTATTTTCGCTAGTAGTTCTTCTCTAGTATTTCCTGGTATTGAATAAACTAGTTCTTTTAGATGTCCCCAAAAGTAAAAGTCGAAGGGATTTAGGTCTGGAAACCTTGGTGGCCATAAAACAAGCCCACCTCGACCTATCAATCGATGTTGACGTACTATACGGATAAAATGAGGTGGAGCACCATCATGCATGTACTACATTTGCATTCTTCTATCAAGTCATACGTCTACCAATAAATTACTTAAATTTTGCTGCAAAAATAAATCTCATTATTAAGAATTCCTTCCAAAACCAATGGGCCTATAAGGTTATTTCCGATGATGCAGCCCACACATTTACAATAAACCTTTGTTGGTGTTTGTTTTAAATTATGGCGTGCAGGTTTTCATGAGCCCAAAAATGTAAATTATGTGAGTTTATTATGCTATTTCTTGTAAAACCGGCCTCATCGGTAAACAAAATAAGGTTAGAAAAATTTAGGTTATATTGCTATATAATAAACCAGTTGAAGTATTGAAGTCTTGCGAGATAATCATCCGAAGATATAGGGTGTATTTTTTCAACGTGGTTTGGGTGAAGTAACTGTTGTGTTACAGTTTCAAGTAGAATCCATTTTGTAACATTCTTTTGAATCGCAAGTTTTCTTATGCTGTTTGAAGTGTTGTCAGAAATATCTTGCAAAATTTGTTTCTCTACGTGAGAGCCTCGTGCTCTCCTGAGAAAGCCCCCATTGCTGCGTCGCGGCAAAAATTACCCTGAATAAAACATGTAAAAAATTAATTCGTTAACTCTAATAATTACTTTTTAATCATCTTTTACCTGTTTCCCTTAGGTTTCGATCAACCATTTGAAAACTTTTTGAACTTGGAAAATTTTCATCATAAAGTCTTTATGAATTTGAAGAATTTGACAGCGCTTCACCGTAAATTAAATGCATTGTAACATTTTAAAATATCGTGCTCTCGCAATTAACGTAGATTCTGGCTGTCTGAGTCAAATGAGAATGACGTGTTTTAAAATCTAGATACCATATCTAGCGTTGCCCTCTTTAAAAGGATAAACAACGTTGTTTTTTTTTCTGCATATTTATACACCGTTTCAAAAACCCAGTTTTAATCAGGTCACAAGAAAGATCATCTACGTGGAATGCATACTCCAATAATTCGAGTTCCTGAGCATCGTTAAAAACTCTCTGATATCGTTCGAGCTTTTTCTCACAATTTTCCTCTTTTAAATGTCTTTGTAAGGTAGAAAGCGTGATCCCATACTTCTTTGCGGCCGCGGAAGCCGAAGTAGTCCTAGATTCTTGCATTGGAAATTACATTGTCGTCTCTCTCCAGGATGCCTGTTTCATTTTTATCTTCTATTTATTCACCATCTAAAAATTATTCAAAAAACTTAGTATAAAAAAATATACAGGTATTTTTATCTTATTTCAAAGTTAGATAGTCCTAAAATGATATGATATTATTACCAATATAAGGCGCACAACACGCTTGCTCTGCATTTAGCTATTATTTTGGAAATGTAAAATGGAGCAGGACGAACATCTAAAACCTGCAAAGAAAAATAAGAGCACTCCTAACAAAAGCACAAAAACATCACCCTCGGAGTGCTATTGAACGTACAATGCTTCCAAGACATCAAAGAGGAAGAGGATTGGTGGATATTAGTAAACAGCTCGACCAACAAACAATAAATTTAAATTCGTATTTCCAAAGGTTAGCGGACTCTTCCACACTACATCGAGCAATACGCAAAACAGACGATTCAACGCCGCTACAGCTGAGAGAACAGGATATTACTTCTCACCTCCAAACAGACCAAGAGAAGTTAGAAACCCGGCTACAAAAACCACTTCATGGACGGCATCCAAATGAGGTCAATCAGGACAATGTCGACAACTCAGCGTCGAACTATCAGTTGATTTCAGGACAGATGTTTCCGGAAACGGAAGGCTTCTTGTTAGCTATCCAAGGCCAGGTTATTCCGACGAAGAACTATCGGACGTTTTTCACCAGAGATACCTCAATAGAAAATGATCAATGTAGATATGGCTGTCGAACATCAGAGACCATCCAGCACATAACTGGAGAATGTCAAGCGTTTGCCCCAACAGAGTATAAGGAAAGACACGACTCGGTCGCTAAGATACTCCATCAAGAGTTAGCAGATAGGTTAAACCTATTGCAGGTAGGAAAAGTGCCTTATTACAACTACAATTCGGAGCCTATTCTTGAGAATAACGAGTTCAAGTTATATTGGGATCGAACGGTTCTAACGGATCAGACAGTAACTCATAATAGACCAGACATTATAAAGGGTGTTTTTTATAGAGGTATAGAACTTTTAAATGGAATAAAACAAAGATGAATTTTTTAAATTGACATGAAATTTACTTTATTCGAAAGATAACCTTCTGTCATTATAATTTAAATATGACTTCTGGCATATGACTGCCACGGCTGGCTCGGACGTAGTCTAATCTGGAGGTCTAATTTTCGATGACTTTTTCCAACATTTGTGGCCGTATATCGGCAATAACGCGGCGAATGTTGTCCTCCAAGTGACCAATCGTTTCGGGCTTATCAGCGTAGACTAGCGACTTCACATATCCCCACAGAAAATAGTCTAGAAGCGTTAAGTCGCACGATCTTGGAGGCCAATTCACGGGTCCGAAACGTGAAACTATGCGATTACCAAACGTTTCCTTCAATAAATCAATTGTGGCACGAGCCGTGTGACATGTTGCGCCGTCTTGTTGAAACCATAGCTCCTGCACATCATGGTTGTTCAATTGATGAACGAAAAAGTCAGTAATCATGGCTCTATAGCAGTCACCATTGACTGTAACGTTCTGACCAGCATCGTTTTTAAAGAAGTACGGACCAATGATTCCGCCAGCCCATAAAGCACACCAAACAGTCAGTTTTTCTGGATGTAATGGTGTCTCAACATACACACACTCCAAATACGGCAATTTTGTTTATTGACGTATCCATTCAAACAAAAGTGAGCTTCATCGCTAAACAAAATTCGCTTATGAAAATCGGGATCAACGGCAATCTTGTTTTGGGCCCATTCGCCGAATCTACGCCTTGCTAGGTGATCGTGTGGCTTCAATTCTTGCACGAGTTGGATTTTGTAAGCACGTAAAACAAGATCTTTCCGCAAAATCTTCCATAAAGTGAACGAACACATATCCAATTCCTGTGCACAATGGCGGATAGACTGATTCGGGTCTTTCTCTACGCTACGCTCTACAGCAGCAATGACTTCTTCTGTACGCACTGTACGACGTCTCTGTGGATGCGTATTATCATTTAGAGTAAACGTGGTGCGAAAAAGTTCCATAGTTAATCGAATTAATTGCTCTGATGGACGATTATGTTGAACGTAAAATGGACGTAGTGCGCGATACGTATTTCGAACAGAACCATGATTTTCAAAATAAATTTGCACAATTTGGAAGCGTTGTTCAAGCGTCAGTCTATTCATGTTGAAATGCCAAACCAAACTAAACATAAATCACTTGACAGCTGACAAAATGACCGCCAGTTAAAAAAGTGTTGCCAACTTAAAGTTTTATACCTCTATAAAAAACACCCTTTACTAACAAATAAAATTTCTAGACGAACTACACTAATCGACATTGTTGTACCTAACAACAACAACCTAAGGCCAAAATACAACGAAAAGATCGCTAAATACAGAGATCTGAAGGTGCAAATCCGAAAATAATGGGCAATGAACAGCGTACAAACAATTCCCATAATTTTATCAACATTTGGAGTGATACCAAGGAATCTACTGCAGAACATCAGGGGACTGGACCTTATAAAGCATCTGTATAAGCCAATTCAGAAAGCAGTTCTCCTTGAAACCGCACGAACCGTCCGAAATTTCGTAGGATTACATGGAAAGGGTTCCCACAGAGCTTCGTACTTTTGGTATCTTTGAATACCTGGTATGAGTCAATATTCCCTGAAGGGAGTGCGAACCATTTGGCTTGAAATAAAAAAGAAAAAATATGATAGATGTACAGGTATCTCACTAATAAATAGATACATACACTGCGTGCAGTTACGTCATATCACAGCTCGAGCGTACCATCGAAACTGATTAAAACTCGGGAGTGTTCGGGTACTCTCGGAATACGCACACTTGACACTCACATTTCATTCGACAGTATACGAGCCCTTACCCACTTTAGGCTGCTTTCCCCTACTCATTTGGTATAAAATAATTATGATCATGACTAAAATGATGAAGAACCGCATTTTTTTCAAAACACCAAAACAAAAATTTTAAAATTCCCATTCCTGTTTGAAATTATCAGTAAAATGTTGCATAAAACAAGCAAAAGTAAAAAAGAAATTTCTGTCAAAATGAAAAATATTCAGGCAGTGTCAAGAATACGCTTTCACCCATATAATAAACATTTGGGGGATTCATTGTTGCCAAAGCAGTATTTGTATGTAATGACGCTGAGCGCGGTGGGGACATTTTTCGTTTAAGGGAGATATTATACATGAGCAGCCCAGTTTTATATGCCAAAATCGTGTCGCAAACATACAAAAGTGCACAATAAAACACCAGAACGTTGCAAATTTCTAACTTTTATTTTTTTAATAGATTAAATACGTAACGTGGCGGTCACGTGCTTTCATTATTTCTTAAAAGCAAAAACAAATTAAAATCGAGCATTATTATAATAGTATAATGTTTAATATCTAATGTCCATTTTTTACACGAATAAAATTGTAACACAAGGTGAACCACCTTTTGCTTTATAGTAAATAATAGTATCGGTGTCTGTGCGTTATTGAGAAATAGCGATTTATTTTAATTCCATATATTAACATTTTATAACAACTTATTTTTATTAGATAAATAAGGGTATGGGATATCTATTAATATTAAAGACGAGAATTACACATACCGCCTCTTATAGAATAAAAAAAAATCGATTACCGATTATTGTTGAGAATTATTGTTGCTGTTACCAACGCCTTCGACCGCGTAGATCTTGGAATAAATTACCCTAGTCAAAAAAGTCTTTGGTCATAGATAATTAGCCCTTACTTGTCACACTAGTGTCTAGAAAACCCCAAGCCTATTTTTCTTGATTTTAAATACCTAAACATTAAGTTGGTACATTATATTATAAAGGGTGTTTTTTATAGAGGTATAGAACTTTTAAATGGAATAAAACAATGATGAATTTTTTAAATTGACATAAAATTTACTTTATTCGAAAGATAACCTTCTGGCATTATAATTTAAATATGACTTCTGGCATATGACCGCCACGGCTGACTCGGACGTAATCTAATCTGGAGGTCCAATTTTCGATGACTTTTTCCAACATTTGTGGTCGTATATCGGCAATAACGCGGCGAATGTTGTCCTCCAAGTGATCAATCGTTTCGGGCTTATCGGCGTAGACTAGCGACTTCACATATCCCCACAGAAAATAGTCTAGCGGCGTTAAGTTGCACGATCTTGGAGGCCAATTCACGGGTCCGAAACGTGAAACTATGCGGTTACCAAACGTTTCCTTCAATAAATCAATTGTGGCACGAGCTGTGTGACATGTTGCGCCGTCTTGTTGAAACCACAGCTCCTGCGCATCATGGTTGTTCAATTGATGAACGAAAAAGTCAGTAATCATGGCTCTATAGCGGTCACTATTGACTGTAAAGTTCTGACCAGCATCGTTTTTAAAGAAGTACGGACCAATGATTCCACCAGCCTATAAAGCACACCGAACAGTCAGTTTTTCTGGATGTAACGATGTCTCAACATACACTTGAGGATTATCATCACTCCAAATACGGCAGTTTTGTTTATTGACGTATCCATTCAAACAAAAGTGAGCTTCATCGCTAAACAAAATTCGCTTATGAAAATCGGGATCAACGGAAATCTTGTTTTGGGCCCATTCACCGAATCTACGCCTTGCTAGGTGATCGTGTGGCTTCAATTCTTGCACGAGTTGGATTTTGTAAGCACGCAAACCAAGATCTTTCCTCAAAATCTTCCATAAAGTGAATGGACACATATCCAATTCCTGTGCACGATGGCGGATAGACTGATTCGGGTCTTCCTCTACGCTACGCTCTACAGCAGCAATGACTTCTTCTGTACGCACTGTACGACGTCTCTGTGGATGCGTATTATCATTTAGAATAAACGTAGTGCGAAAACGTTCCATAGTTAATCGAATTAATTGCTCTGATGGACGATTATGTTGACCGTAAAATGGACGTAGTGCGCGAAATGCCAAACCAAACTAAACATAAATCACTTGACAGCTGACAAAATGGCCGCCAGTTAAAAAAGTGTTGTCAACTTAAAGTTCTATACCTCTATAAAAAAACACCCTTTAGAACGTCTATTTTTTTTTTTTCACATAAATAACTTTTCAATAAAAAAATAATTTGAAATGTCCTTGTATATGCGATAAGTTATTTGGTTGATGTATACATTTTTCTTTCCCTATCTCATAGCATATCTGGAGGGGAGATACAACACTCAAAAGTTGCGCGAAGACTTAAAAAAAATCTATCGTATGTACAAGTATATCGGATCGAGTTGCAATCGAAACAGTGATGTCTCATATGATCGAGAAAAAAAGATATTTCTATGCAACGATTACTTAGATTTATAAAAATAATTGCTTAAAATAAATTTTGACGGGCACTTTTTGTTTTTTATAACTTATATATTGATACATCGTAAGAAGCTGCAATCGAAAATTTTAACCATTAATATAAAAAAAAATATTTCTTAAAAATCATAATTTTTCCAATTTTTTTGGCTTTTAAATTTTTTACATATACTTAAATTTAATTTTAAACTATATAACCGACATACTATTTTAAAGTACACTCTTAGTGCGTTATAAAAAAATTTTCAAGTAAAAATAATCGATAGTTTCTTTTTTATAACAATTTTTGTCACTGGGGTCCAAAAGACCCCAGTGTAACAAGTACATGATTCTACAGAAGTGTAGCAAGTAAGAGCTATTAATATTTCAATTATCGGAGTTTCGATATCGTTATTTGTCGAAGCGTTATTGTATTTGTTTATAACAAAAAATGAACGCTAACTTTGTTAATATATTTTAGAAATTTAAAATCAATTTCGTTCTTTTTTTAATAGTACTAGAATAAGCTTTGAAATTTAATTTGTGCACCCATAGATCACCGTAGGGCCTTCTGATCGCTGAAAATAAACAATTAAATACAACCCCAAAAGTTATAAACAAATTCACTGTGCAAAAAACTATTAAAATTTTGTATGGTTATTTTATGCCACAAGAGGCTTCTTCTGCTGTAGCATGAAGTACATGCAATATGTTTTTCTATTGTTTATTAACAATTAAAAAAACATCCATTTTAGCATGTTTTTTTTTACAATAACTTTGATGTTCTTTTATTATTTTATAAGTATTCTTAAGGCACATAAAGTTGTTTGGAACTTTTTTCTAAAAAGCAGTAACTTTTTCTACAACCGAAAAAACTCTTTTTCATACCTTTATTAGTTAATAAAAACTTTTGCCCAAAACGCTCTCGCTCTCGCTCTCGCTCTCCCTCTCCCTCTCTCCCCTCTCTCCCCTCTCTCCCCCTCTCTTCCCTTCTCCCCCTCTCACCTCCTTACTATTTGTTTGTCTTCTAACAGTTCAGATTTTCTTTACTGGAGTTTGGATATCTTTTTGGATTTTATTTTCCAGCTCGTTTATTGTCAATTTATTAAGTTTATCCAATGGTGTAAATTTTTTCTTGATATACTCTTGATCATCATCATCATCATCATCAATCAGCCCAATCTTGTCCACTGCTGAACATAGGCCTCTAGTAAGTTTTGACACTTATTTCTGCCCCGTGCTGCTTGCATCCAGTTTGATTCTATGCGCCTTATATCGTCAGTCCATCTGGTAGGCGGGCGGCCTCTTCCTCGGTAAGCCTCCTGTCTTGGTCTCCATTCCATGATTTTTCTCGTCCATCGATTGTCCGTGTTCCTAGCGACATGTCCAGCCCAGTTCCACTTTAACGTTGCAATCCTCCTGACTGCATCTGCAACACCCGTTCTTCGTCGTATTTCTGTATTCGGTATTCTGTCTCTGATGCTAACTCCCAGCATAAATCTTTCCATGGCCAATTGTGTCACTCTCAACTTATTTACGCTTTTCTTTGTTAGTGTTAGCGTCTCTGCTCCACATATCAAAACGGGGAGGATACACTGGTCAAACACCTTTCTCTTCAAGCAAACAGGGATGTTCGATTTAAGTATATTTTTCAGTTTTCCAAAAGCTGTCCACGTCAGCCATATTCTCTTTAGTATTTCGCATGTTTGATTATCTCGGTCTAAACGGATTTCATGTCCTAGATATTTGTAGGCTCATAAATTTAGTTTTCTCACAATTTATTTTTAGACCAACATCACTTGACAGTCTGTAGAGCTTTTCCAACATTCGTGCTGCTTTATCCGTGCTATCCGATATGAGGATAATGTCATCGGCGAATCTTAGGTGATTAAGCTCCTCCCCGTTTATGTTTACTCCCATATTTCCTTCAAAAGAAATCTGCTTGTACATATATTCCAAGACAGTGGTAAACAATTTCGGTGAGATTGTATCTCCCTGCCGAACTCCACGTTCTATTCTAAAGGTATTTGTGTCTTTGTGGAGTTTGACACAGCTGTGTGTAGCGGTGGTCGATTCGCGCCCTCAGCATTTTATATTGGTCTATGGTATCAAAAGCTTTTTCATAATCAATAAATATAAGAATAAGTGGCTTATTGTATTCTATGCACTTTTCTATCAGGGACTTAAGAACTTGTAGGTAGTCGTTCGTTCCATAACCAGAGCGAAACCCAGCCTGTTCGCAAGGTTGATAACTTCTTGATATTTATCTTTATTTTGTTTTAATTCTTCCGATGTTGGAAAACGTTGGAGTCATGGGCATAGTTAGGGAGTGCCCACCCTACAGAACTCATTGCCCACCCTAGAAAAATCGACAATATTGAAGAAATATACTATTTTCATTGATTTTATCTTGAGAAACAGGCTTTTTACTGACCGACTGTCCCCTTAGGAAAACTTTCTAGCTACGCCAATGGTTATAGTTTATTAAGTTTGGCTGATATTTAGAAACACTGACCTAGTAAGATGTGAGAAAGAAAAGAAGATAATTACACCATCAATCGACTTATCTGTAGGGATATAATGCAAAATATAATTCTAATATTCCCTTAAAATTACCTAGAAATCACAAGCTTATATTCTGTTCTTTATTTCAAGGGCACAAAATCACTTTGATGCCCGACTTTCGTCCAACAATGTATTATAAAAAATGAACCTAATGAAAAAGCGACGCAGAGTCCAACCAACCATTATTGAAAAAAATGACACCCTTTTATTCGTAACCCAAAAATCCAAATTTCTATTTTCATTCTGCGTACAAATTCTGACTTTTTGTGTACAAGATCTCAATCTAAGTAGGTCAAAGCAAAAAAATATTTTGAGGGCCTGATGGAGTTTTTGTAGCAGCGGTTTTTGCGTATCCTTAACTTAAGCATGAAATTAATTGAATTGTATTTTATCCGGATATTTTTAATTTTTGATCAAAAGGGAAAAATAAATTGGTATTCTAAGTACCATTTAATAAAATGTTATGAATTTAATTACTTCTCTTTTAATGATGTTAATTTTAGTAAATTTTGATAAGGCAAACATGAAATTATTTTTAAAAGAGCACTTTCATCGTTCGACGTTTTGAATTTTACAAGGTACTGAACAATATCACTAACCACTACGATATAAGACTGCTAAAACATCTATATTACAATCAAGTAGCCTCTATCCAAATTGAAAACAGTCGTACTCAAAACCTACCCATCAAACGTGGAGTAAAACAGGGTTGCGTTCTGTCACCCTGTCTCTTTAATGTATACTCTGAAGAAATCTTTAGGGAGGCTTTGGATGACAGACAAGAAGGAGTAAGACTAGGCGGAGAAGTAATCAACAATATTAGATTTGCTGATGATACGGCCATTCTTGCGGAAAGCATCGAGGACCTCCAAACATTAGTAAACCTAGTCAATGAAGCGAGCTGCCGAAGAGGCCTTAAAATCAACATCTCAAAAACAAAGTGGATGGCCGTTGGAAAGGTTACTGTAGATAAATGTCAACTTTGGCTCGATGGGAAGAGGATAGAGCGTGTAAACCATTTCAAATACCTTGGCAGTTGGTTGAATGTAAATGGGGACTCAGATGAAGAGATAATAGCTAGGATAGAAATATCGCGGAAGGCCTTTATGACATGAAAACCAGTTCTATGCAACAGGAACCTATCAATGCATATTCGTAAAAGGGTCCTGAAATGCTATGTATGGTCTATTCTATTATACGGTTGCGAGACATGGACACTAAAAACCACAACGCTAAACAAACTAGAAGCATTCGAATTGTGGTGCTACCGTCGAATCTTAAAGATATCATGGGTTTCGCACACTTCCAACGAGGATGTTCTCAGAATGATGGATACAGATCGACTGCTCCTGAACATTATAAAGAAGCGGAAAACAGAATACTTCGGTCACATAATTAGAGGACCTAAATACCAGCTACTTCGCCTTATAATACAAGGAAAAGTGGAAGGAAAAAGATGGATAGGCCGAAAGAAGCTTTCATGGCTGCGTAACATCAGGCAGATTGCACGGTAGAAGAACTATTTCGCGCAGCAGCCGATAGAGAAAGATTTCAGGAAATTGTAAACATGATAACCACCAACGTCTGAACACAGGCATGGCACCTAAAGAAGAAGAAGAACAATATCAGAAGTCTGGAAGTAGATTGATTAAAAAGTTTATATACGAGGATGGTTCGATAAGTTCTCGGCCTGAAACAGAGAGGGCGCTAATAAGATCAAATAACTATAATATTTTGTAAGCATTAACCTTGAGATGACGCCCTGCAAAGTTTCAGATGTTTGCGTTCAGTTGTTTGTTTGTGGCGATCGAGTGAACACATAAGGTTCAATATTTTGTGAAAGATGGATAAAATTGAAGTTCAAGCCGTACTTTGTTTTAAAGGGCTTAACTCCTACAGACATTAAAAATGAGTGAGATTATACTTTAAAGTTTTAGACAGTAAAAAAATGGGCTGCTGAATTTAATCGTGGTCGTAGATCAATTCAAGATGATGAGCGGTCGGGACTCTCAAAAACCGCTTCAACTGACGTACGAGAGCTTGCTGGTATAGCAAACATCTCGATAGATCGTGTCCACTACATTTTACATGATGTTCTTGGCATGAAAAAGCTTTCTGCGCGATGGGTACCGCGTTTGTTAACAGTCGACCAAAAAGGCCTTCAAATGAACACTTCGCAAGAGTATTTAGACGTATTCAGACGCAATCCGGCTGAGTTTCTTCGACGTTTTATAGACAAAGCAGCAGTCTAAACAGTGGGTGAGGACAGGTGAAAGTGCGCAAAAAAAAGCGGTTCCATCTGCAGGAAAAGTCAGCGCAACAGTTTTTTGGGATTCACATGGCATGGTGCTTATAGACTATTTAGAACAAGGCAAGACCATCACCGGGGAGTATTATGCTTCACTATTGGACCATTTGCAGCATGTGATTAAGGCTAAACGTCTACATTTTGCCAAAAAAGTGCTCTTTTTCAGGATAACACTCCTGCACACAAATCTATGGTTGTTGCTGCAAAACTCCATGACCTACGTTTCGAAGTGCTTACACATACGCCATAGTCGCTGGATCTGGCTCCCAGCGATTACTTTTTCTTCCCAAACTTGAAAAAATGGCTCGCTGGACGAATATTCCCTTCAAACAACGAGGTTAGAACAACGACAAACGCTTATTTTGCAGAGTTGGACAAATCGCATTATACTGCGGGTATTAAGATGTTAGAACGTCGTTAGTCTTAATAAATTGAAGTACAAGGGGACTATATTGAAAAATAAATAGAAACATTTTCAAAAATCTTTTGTTTTCTTTATCAGGTCGAGAACTTATCGAACCATCCCCGTATTATTTATCCTGCTTAATTCGAAGCTCCTACAAGTTCATATATTTTGTCGGCAAGAAAGTATTTTCAGTTGTCACACATAGAGAGCGTTGAAATTGTTTTGAAAGACTCTTTTTGACATTTGATATCAGTCACATTTAGATTACTTTAGAAGCAACTTGTCATAATTTTGAAAATCATAGTTCTTGGGTTTAGACCGTGTCAAATTGGAATTATTATTCGACGTTTCGCCTACGATTGCACGGCGCATCTTCAGGGATCATTACTCCACGAGATTAGAACACTGAATGACTATAGAGGCGCTATAGCCCAGTATTTATACACGACTGGTGCTCAACCAACCGTGATCCAACGTTACAATCGATTTTCACATGTGATGTAGACTATAACCTGCATCTCTATTAATATTATTTGTATATTTACAAATTTCGATTGATTCTCTAATTTTACGTCTACAGAAACCAGACACTGATGCCAGCACCTTAGTTTCTTTTAAATTAAAAGTGTGATCTGAGCAATGCTGGTGTTCAGCTGCTACAGATTGTACAATTTGTTTCTTTTTTATACATCTTTCATGTTCCTTAAGCCTAGTGGATATAGACTGTCGGAATATTTGATTTTCGGAGCAATCTGACAATCTTGTAGATGGTTCCGTGTATGTAAGGTAAGACAACACTGTCTATAAGAGGAACATCTATGATATTTTGTTAAGGAGTTGGGTTTTTATATCTTCAGCACAATATCCGTTGCCTGTCAAAGCATTAGTCAGTTTTTCTGTTTCTGATTTCAGTGATTGTTCGTCACATATTGAAAGTACTCTATGTACCAAAGAGTTTATGACGGATTGTTTTTGAGAAGGATGATGGTGTCAGGTTGCATTAAGATATCGATTAGTATGTGTTGGTTTCCTGTACACAAAATATCCTAATTCACCAGTCTCTTTGCTTTGTACTAGTACATCAAGAAAGGAAAGGGTAGCATTTGATTCAGTTTCCATAGTGAATTTTATGCTAGGGTGTTGTTGACTTAGATGAACCAGGAAATTATGGAGGACCTATTCAAGCAATTTTTACAGTCATATTTTAGCAAAAAAAAAATCCGTCACGTGGTTTTCGCCGCTATGTTGAATCTGCCATTGCGTAAAGTCAACTTTGCCGTACATTATTAGAAAGTGTAGTTCATGGCCTTTAATTTAAGCCCTTTTATATCTCAATTGGACTTATTCAAGTGACTTTATGGTCATATTTTCGCAAAAAAATCAAAACCTCGTGGTGTCAACAGCAGAGGGATAATTGAGTGGCCAATCAGAATACCAGATTTGACTCCCCTTGATTATTTCTTGTAAGGATACTTAAAAACTAAAGTTTACTTGACCCAGCCCAACAATTTAGAAGTCCTAAAAGTTCGAATATGCCAAGAAGTACGGAACATAACCGCAGATATCATCGACAATGTCCAAAAAGAGTTTATTCATTCACTTGACCGTTGTCAGATTGTTAACGAGACTCAGTTTGAATAATTATTTACCTTTTCGAATGTAAAAAAATGTGCCCTTACTGATTCTGAAACAAAAATTTGCCATAGCTTCTTCTTGAGTTACCCTGTATATTTAGGTATCACGTAAAAAAATCATGGTTCTGTTCGAAATACGTATGGCGCACTACGTCCATTTTACGGTCAACATAATCGTCCATCAGAGCAGAATATTCGATTAATTATGGAACGTTTTCGCACCACGTTTACTCTAAATGATAATACGCATCCACAGAGACGTCGTACAGTGCGTACAGAAGAAGTCATTGCTGCTGCAGAGCGTAGCGTAGAAGAAGACCCGAATCAGTCTATCCGCCATCGTGCACAGGAATTAGATATGTGTCCATTCACTTTATGGAAGATTTTGCGGAAAGATCTTGGTTTGCGTGCTTACAAAATCCAACTCGTGCAAGAATTGAAGCCACACGATCACCTAGCAAGGCGTAGATTCGGTGAATGGGCCCAAAACAAGATTGCCGTTGATCCCGATTTTCATAAGCGAATTTTGTTTAGCGATGATGCTCACTTTTGTTTGAATGGATACGTCAATAAACAAAACTGCCGTATTTGGAGTGATGATAATCCTCAAGTGTATGTTGAGACACCGTTACATCCAGAAAAACTGACTGTTTGATGTGCTTTGTGGGCTGGTGGAATCATTGGTCCGTACTTCTTTAAAAACGATGCTGGTCAGAACATTACAGTCAATGGTGACCGCTATAGAGCCATGATTACTGACTTTTTGTTCATCAATTGAACAACCATGATGTGCAGGAGCTGTGGTTTCAACAAGACGGCGCAACATGTCACACAGCTCGTGCCACAATTGATTTGTTGAAGGAAACGTTTGGTAACCGCATAGTTTCACGTTTCGGACCCGTGAATTGGCCTCCAAGATCGTGTGACTTAACGCCGCTAGACTATTTTCTGTGGGGATATGTGAAGTCGCTAGTCTACGCCGATAAGCCCGAAACGATTGATCACTTGGAGGACAACATTCGTCGCGTTATTGCCGATATATGGCCACAAATATTGGAAAAAGTCATCGAAAATTGGACCTCCAGATTAGACTACGTCCGAGCCAGCCATGGCGGTCATATGCCAGAAGTCATATTTAAATTAAAATGCCAGAAGGTTATCTTACGAATAAAGTAAATTTCATGTCAATTTAAAAAAATCATCTTTGTTTTAATCCATTTAAAAGTTCTATACCTCTATAAAAAACACTATATATATATATATATATATATATATATATATATATATATATATATATATGTATATATATATATATATATATATATATATATATATATATATATGTATATATATATATATATATATATATATATATATATATATATATATATGTTGAGGTTTATTGATTTTTTCGGAGTGCATAGACCTTTATCTAACCCATATTTTTATTTATGATCAGAAATTGTATTTTTCCAAGTTTATCTTTAATATTTATTATTCAACATAAAAATTTAATTAAAAAAAAATAGAACGCCTAATGTATTATCTGAAACTATTTAAAACATTTTTAAGTGGATTTTCACCTATTGATATCATTATTAATTTATCAGATTGTACGGTTTGCGTGAACCAGGACAAATGGAAACTCGCCTGTTAAATCGCTCATCAAAATGGGTTGAAAAGGGATAGAATATAATTTAAAGCAGTGACGTACTGTGTTGTCCTAATTGACATGGTTTTATGGGCATAATGTTCTGTTATCTGATATAATCGGCTTTTTTCGTATTTACGCATAACAAAAACCAGCAGTATAGAGAAATTCTTGAGTAGAGCGTAGAAAACCCTAGTTAGAATAATTTAGATGGATATAGCAAAGTTGTATCCGATCACCTCCATAAAAACAGCTTGCACAATTCTACAAGATGTTCTGCAAGGTCTCCGACTAGAATGATGCATAATCATGTTCCATTTATGCATAACAATAACCAAAAATTCAATATTAACTATTAGTCGCAATATCAACTCAGGTTTTTTCTCCACTTTATCACATTCTGGTAAATTTAAAGCCATCAAAGTTGGCTAGACTACAAGATTCTATTTACAACTTCGAATTAGACTTCGTTTTATTTAAGCTAGAATCCCTTTTAACGGGATTAATTCAACCCTTATGGACCGGCAAGAAATATATGTTTATTCAGTTCTTTTGCCAAGTATCTTAACGAGATGCGTTTTAACCCGAACAGAAACGTTTCGGATCGGGAACTAAATAAGATTTAATCTCCAAATCTGAGCCGTAATTAATCCGTACACGCCACTAAGCTTGACGGTAAGTTAGAATTCAATATTTGGAATTAATTGTCATTATCAGGAATTTCTCGTGATAATTTTTCTGATACAAGATGCTATGTTGTCCAAGACAACCAACTTTAAGAACCACGATTTGTCCTAGTAAGGGGACAATCTCGTGGCCCCGAGAGCTAAGCTCAATCAGAAAAAAAGGGCAAGTTGTTTCAAGAAGAGCAACCCGTCGTAATGACCTTAATTTCACAGCTGACATTATTATTTTCTGTCAATTTGCCAGTAATTCTTTGCATTTATCAGGAATAATTACCTATGCCAGTAATTTTACCAGGAATATTATCATGCCAGAGATTTGCCAGGAATAGATATCTTGTACTCAGAAACTGATAAAATATTAAGGCGAAATGTACATACTATTGATGGCAAATCTCTAAAATTAAATCTCTCTACTATCTCTTTTGGCTTCTCACATATAGTTATTTCTTCCTTTATTTTATGGTTTTCGACAATCTTGTTATCATCCGTCTTCTTCTAATATTCAGTTTAATTAAAATAGGATAAATTGTGTTCCTTAACAATTTTTTCAAACTGTGCAACCTCTAACACGGAAAGGATATGGTTGGAACGAAGTTTGCATTTACTGTTCGCATTTTACTTCATTCATGCACGGAGCTGCATATAGTTGTACGTTTGCTGAATTTGATTTCAGCACTACAACGGCATAATGTAGATGTATTCACTGCTATTGCATCTCACACGGAGGGATCCGTGAAAGCCGCCTAAACATATATATATATATATATATATATATATATATATATATATATATATATATATATATATATATATATATATATATATATATATATATATATTGAGACAACTCGCCCTTTTTTTCTGATTGAGCTTAGCTCTCAGGGCCACGAGATTGTTCCCTTACTAGGACAAATCGTGGTTCTTAAAGTTGGTTGTCTTGAACAACATATCTTGTATTAGAAAAATTATCACGAGAAATTCCTGATAATGACAATTAATTCCAGATATTGAAGTCTAACTTACCGTCAAGGTTAGTGGCGTGTACGGATTAATTACGGCTCAGATTTGGAGATTAAATCTTATTTAGTTCCCGATCCGAAACGTTTCTATTCGGGTTAAAACGCATTTCGTTAAGATACTTGGTAAAAGAACTGAATAAACATATATTTCTTGCCGGTCCGTAAGGGTTGAATTAATCTCGTTAAAACGGATTCTAGCTTAAATAAAATGAAGTCTAATTCGAAGTTGTAAATAGAATCTTGTATTCTAGCAAACTTTGATGGCTTTAAACTTACCAGAATGTGATAAAGTCGAGAAAAAACCTGAGTTTACATTGCGACTAAGAGTCAATATTGAATTTTTGGTTATTGTTATGCATAAATGGAACATGATTATGTATCATTCTAGTCGGAGACCTTGCAGAACATCTTGTAGAATTGTGCAAGCTGTGTTTATGGAGAAGATCGGATACAACTATGCTATATCCATCTAAATTATTCTAACTAGGGTGATCTACGCTCTACTCAAGAATTTCTTTATACAGCTGGTTTCTGTTATGCGTAAATACGAAAAAAGCCTATTATATCAGATAACAGAACATTATGCCCATAAAACCATCTTAATTAGGACAACACAGCACGTCACTGCTATAAATTATATTCTATCCCTTTTCAACCCATTTTGATGAGCGATTTAACAGGCGAGTTTCCATTTGTCCTGGTTCACGCAAACCGTACAATCTGATAAATTAATAATGATATCAATAGGTGAAAATCCACTTAAAAATGTTTTAAATAGTTTCAGATAATACATTATATATATATATATATATATATATATATATATATATATATATATATATATATATATGTATATATATATATATATATATATATATATATATATATATTGCTTTCTTAAAGTAGCCGATAAATTCAACATAAACTAAATGGGTATTTGTTTGGAAAGACGCTCGGATCCCTCGAATTTTATTTTCAGTTTAGAGCTTTTTTTACGTGATACCTAAATATACAGGGTAACTCAAGAAGGAGCTATGGCATATTTTTATTTCAGGATCAGTAATGGCACATTTTTTTACATACGAAAAGGTAAATAATTATTCAAACTTTTGTATTAGGCCAACCCTATAACTTGAAAAATGACAAAGATATGAATTTTTGAAAAACGCTAAATTTTCCGGTTTTTCCAGTTTTCCTCCTTTCCGATTGAGTCGACCCAGGACTCATTTTGTTGATATTTTTATTCTCTACAATTCATCTCTTTATACCATCAAGATTGCTTCATTAGTTTTGATTTTATAAGCAAAAAACCACGAAATGTTACGGATTGTTTTTAGTGTGATGAGACAGTCAATATGCTGTTAATATTTTTGTCACAAAAAAATCTCTTTTGATTGTTTTAAAAGCAAATCATTTTTGAATACGTAATTTCGAAACCATTCTTCGTATTTATTTCCGTTGAAGCTGCTTTTCAGAAAAACTGTTCCCACATATGTTCCGCCGCTGCAAATGTGATATGTTTTAATCTAATCTAGCCCAGCGACTACTATATACACTATTGCGTCAAAATCGGGGTGGTCGATCGATCGATCGTGGGCCTTTTCATTACGGCGACCCTGCCGTGTTTGCGCTGACATGATACACTCCAGATAATCAGTTTTGTTTTTCAATAAATACGACATGAAGCCCCATTTTGTCCCTTTTATGCTAATAATTAGTTTATTTGATTTTGGTATTTTAACTATACGATTTCGGTTAGACAACATAAAAGGGATGCGAAACAAATGTTTACGAAATGATGGGATATCACTTCGTGAAACATCCAATTGTTAATAGTTTAATTCACCTTCTTCTTACGACTTAGTTTCCATACGGCTAGTCAAAAAATATCAATAGATGAGCAGTTAGACCATCTACGGATAACCTACAACCATCAATATTTTTCCTTGTATTTTTCCTCCAATGTAAATCTAAGATTTTACTCTCGTCCCCTTTCATTACATAGCACCTCGAGTCACTTTCTTGTTGTATCCATCAGGCTTATTCAGGTCCAAACAAGCGTTTAGCAGACTTTATTAAACAGTTTTCATTAAAAAGACACATTGACTCAAATCTAAACATGCACTTTAACATGAATAATTCCAGGTTGAGCAATAGGCCAAGCTTCTAACGTGTGGCCAATCTCTATCCATGTTCCAAACAGTAAAGATTTTTAACTCGTTGCTCTATACTTAATGCCATCTTATTAGTATTTAGGCCAGCACGTATTCCCTTTTGAGCTAAAATACTTTGTCCTTGTCGCAGATTAACTTATGGATTTTTTTGGAATAATTACCTTATTTCGATTTCTTATAGCCACACGTGTTAAACCATGATTAGGAAGATAATGGACATTTCCACTTTCATACGAAAGATTTTCATATATTTTGCAGCGGCATGATAAGTTGCTTTTGGACATTTGTCGTATCGACACAGAAAACTGCTTCGAATATCAAGCTATTGACTGTCAGTGCACATCACAATAATTCAGAACCTCTTATGTTAGACGTAGCAAGTAAACAAGCGCAAACAAGAATAGTATTCACTGTGGAATTCAAATAAATGCTGCTACGCTGGTATTTTCCGCCAAATTCTCATAGTTAAATGAAAAGAAATTCAATAATAGAATATTAGCAAAGTAAAGAATGAAAGCAAATATGCGAAACTAATCCCTATACCGGAGAGAGGGGATGGGTTATTCGGGACGCCACTGCATCTGTAGCTAGCTTGAATGCAGAAACTTTTCGCGATCTGGTTAGGAACTAGCTTTCAATTTCACTCCTCTAGATATTTAAATGAATGAAATTTAAACTTGAACATAGTTACGTAAATGAGCTCTTGCCCAAAGTTAAATATACGCAAACCCTATATATTCATGATCATGGGATAAAACACCGAAAAAATTTGCCCAACATCTTACAAATAAAACAATAAACTTTAATTTTTAAAAATTAAATAGTAAGTTTGCCTGCTATTGCTATGGTGAAACTGTCTCGTACAAATCAGGCTGCAACACTGACTGTGCAGTAGTGTATAGGTACTAGTTAAACATTGGTGCTCATTAATTAATAACTGAAGGTTTTCACCAAAAGATAAACGCAAAAGGAATACCAAAAAGTTAAACGTGAGGAAGAACCTTTGAGTTCTTATGTGGAGTTATAAGAATACCTTCATTGAAACTGCAGAACTGCTAAAATCCCCATCCCTAGGTTTATTCCGGCAAAAATAACTGAACAAAAGAAATAAAAGATAAGGCAACTAAACAACTAAATTGAATTATAGAGACAATTTAAACTATTTTACACCCCAGAATCCCAAAAGATGAACTAAACAAATTGAAATGTAAAAATCACAGTTTTTTTCTTCGTTTCAAAAAGAAAAGTAAATATCAAGCCAAATGGCCTCAACTTTATATCAAAGATCCATGCGCACAACGTTTCATCCAGTGTGTCAAAAATTTAAAATAATGACAGCTCAAAAATGAACCTATGCCAGTATCTGATAACAACAGTTGCCTGAAATAAATTTGTTAGATAAATCATTCATTAATCGTCAACATTTTTGTCTCAGAATTAAATAAAAACTCATTAGTTATTTTAAAATTAAAAAAAAAGTATGTTTCCCGCCTGCCATTATAAATGCGAAACAGGGAATGAGAGAGTTTCCTACAAAAAGGCACAGCAAACGGAATGGATTTCTCTCTTTCAAAAATAAATGATTTCTTGAAAGTTTGGTAACCCCGCAGAATACATGTCACTAAGGCAAGTTACGAAATTAGTAGGTGGTGTATTGACGAGAACTTTATAACGTCGGTAAGCACGAAGAAAATGCGTTTTGGGAGTGAAAATTACTACACAATGGAGCCAATAATAAGACCGCAACAGCTCAAAATGAAATAATGCAAATAGCTACACCTACAAAAATAACTTCTTCCAATACAAAATTCGACAGTGATAGAAACCTAATCTAAGAAAAAAACGTGACCAAAGCAAACCTACTGAACTGATCAAAGAAATTTCAAAAAACTGTCATAAGGAAGGATAAAAGGAAGAATTACACTAGAATAGTAGGCAAAAAAATCGAGATTTATCTGGAAAAACGTAACATGAAGTACAACAACAATAGAAATAAATGCAATCACACACCGTCTAGTGAATGCCAAGCAAAACAATATGAATAGGGGCCAGACAGTAGTAATCAAATGTAATATAAAACCTTACTTTGTAGTGCAAGAACGTAGCCAAAATTCAGAAAGATTAAATAATCGAAATGGGAAAAAAATTAACAAGGTAGTAGAATTACAGGAATCCGTAGTAAAACCAAAACTAGCCATAAATGGTATGTTTTTATATATTATACTGTAAAGAAAAGTATATTGTGTTTGTTCATCACATGAGTATTTGCAAAAATAACCGGATTAGAAATAGTGAACATAAATTGAATTTATGAGCTAGAACAGCCTCTGGAGTACTCATAACTTTGTGAAAGTCCGATTATATTGCGGTAACTTTACTCTTTAGATATTTTCACTTTCAAGTGGTTCAAATAAAAACTGACCAAGATCTAATCCGCATCCAATTTGACATCTCGCTGAATGAGAGTTCATGATAAACCTGCATAGGGAGAAGACATGAGATTACAGATAATTACAGACACAGGGAGTATTTTTACAATTACAATCCATAAAAACGTTCTGTATATTCTTTGGATTAAGTATAAAACGAATCAAAAGTTTTCTATTGTACCTATAAAATAAATCTAAGAATATGTCTCCTTTAAGGCAACATAAATTATTCAGTTTTCAATGTTGTAAAATAAAAACACTAAAGACACCTACGCAATCAATGACGAAACATAAAAAATAATTCCCAGTACACAATACTCGAAACAAGGGAACAAAAATTCGTGGAATCTTCCGTCCCCCAATATTACTATTTGTCAATTAAAGTCTCCTTTACTTAAGTAGCAATGTTGTGCAATTTTTCTAGTTAATAAAATGTAATTATTATAATATTGTGAAATATTATTAACAGCCCCTACTGTTTATAATTAGATATACAATAGTATATTATCAGTTAAGTTGACAATATTATCGTACATATTCGGCAAACAAATAGTAACTCAAAATTAATATACTCCGTTTCTACAGGTGGTATAAAATAAGTTAAGAGTAATCAGATATATTTATATATATATTGTGATGATTATGGGTGTTATATTGCGCACCTCGCACAAAATATTTGCCCGACTAAAATAAAATTTAGGAAACTTTGTTATTATTTATCTCTGAATTAATTTTTTTTAATTTCAAAATATTTCCAAAATTTAATTAAAAATTAGTATTTATTTGATGAGCGCCAAGTAAAAAATAATTATAATAAATTATAACTATTCTTTACCAATTTTAAATATTTTCAATTTTTAAATTATCTATATAGATATAGATGTGTTCCTACCTGTTAATTGACTCCTTCTCAGGTGAGTTCAGTTGTTTATCAGGTATTAATCAGACAATCAATACACTGAATAATTAAAACACCAAAATATAAATTTTATTTAACAATATAAACAAATGGCACAATATTATTAATAAATATTAGATAAAATTAAATGGTCAATACTTTTCTCTTTTAATCAATACTATTTCTAATCAATATTACTTATTATTTACTTTTATCTACCATGCATTGTTTTTAACAACCTTTATCACAAATTGGCAACGTTTTTAGTTTCTCAATCGTCTACTAGATGGCTATAGTGCAGTTTTAGATGGAAAGCGTCGTTATTCCTTAAAAAATGTTATTATTTTAAACAAATTATCGTGTGCTGTGTTGTGATTCAAGCAGTTAATATTGTTTTAAACCTAATATCGATGATGACAAATATTATTATTATTCTAACAGGTTAGTATAGCAAACTCTTATTTATTAATTTATTTTCTTTTTATTTTAAGAAAATTTAGGTTATTATTGGATGTTAGTTTTCAACGTCAACGAAAAAGTAAAAGCTTTCTACTGCCTTATCTAATATAAATACCTTGTTATGATTTCTTTTACTTGGTCCCAATATATTATAAAACACAATTCCAGTTTTTTTATTTATTTTCTTCTTTGAAAATCTTCCAAATCTCCAAAAATATTTTTTTGTTGTCGATTCCTATTAAGTAAGGAAATGACAAAATATTATCCAAAGTCTCGTTCCATTATTTTCTTCTTAGTTCAATTCCAATTAATTTTTCTTATATTCTTCTTATCACAATTTATCGTATTTCTTGTTGTCGGACAGTTGAACAATTACTTTACAGGACAAAACTTGGACACTTTTACTAATTACTTTAATTAAATTATGAAATTTTTTTTTAATTGACAACAGCAAAACACATAACCTCTTTTAAAAAACAAAATATTTTACTTTTGCTTTCTGGTGACGTAAGAAAACTTCCTTTTCCCTTTTTTAAACAATTGAAACAACTCTCCGACAACAACAAACACGATAAATTATGATAAGAAGAATATAAGAAAAATTAATTGGAATTGGAAAAAATTGGATATTTGGAAGTTTTACAAAGAAGAAAACAAATGAAAAACTGGAATTGCGTTTTATAATATATTGGGATCAAGTAAAAGAAATCATAACAAGGTATTTATATTAGATAAGGCAGTAGAAAGCTTTTAATTTTTCGTAGACATTGAGAACTAGCATCAAGTAATAACCTAACTTTTCTTAAAATAAAAATAATTAAATTAATAAATAATAGTTTGCTATAGTAACCTGTTAGAATAATAATAATATTTGTCATCATCAATATTAGGTGTAAAACTATATTAACTATTTGAATCACAACACAGCACACGATAATTTGTTTAAAATAATATATTTTTTTAAGAAATAACGACGCTTTCCATCTAAAGCTGCACTATAGCCATCTAGTAGACGATTGAGATACTAAAAACTTTGCCAATTTGTGATCCAGGTTGTTAAAAACAATGCATGGTAGATAAAAGTAAATAATAAGTAATATTGATTAGAAATAGAATTGATTGAAACAGAATAGTATGGACCATTTAATTTCATCTAATATTTATTAATAATATTGTGCCACTTGTTTATATTCTTAAATAAAATTTATATTTTGGTGTTTTAATCATTCTGTGAATTGATTATTTGATTGATATCTGATAAACAACCGAACTCACCTGAGAAGGAGTCAATTAACAGGTAGAAACACATCTATATCTATATAGATAATTTGAAAATTGAAAATATTTAAAATTGGTAAAGAATAGTTATAATTTATTATAATTATTTTTTATCTGGCGCTCAACAAACAAATACTAATTTTTAATTAAATTTTGACAATATTTTGAGAATTAAAAAAAATAAATTCAGAGATAAATAATAACAAAGTTTCCTAAATTTTATTTTAGTCGGGCAAATATTTTATGCAGAGTGCACCATATAACACCCATGATCGTCACAATTGGCGCCCAACGTAGGGCTCGAACCCCCACGACCCTGAGATTAAGAGTCTAATGCTCTACGGACTGAACTAGCCGGGCAAATACTTTGTGCGGGGTGCGTACCACCCATAATCGTCATTATATATATATATATATATATATATATATATATATATATATATATATATATATATATATATGTATATATGAAGTAAAATATTAACAGTAAATGCAAATTTCGCTTCATCATATCCTTTCCGTGCTGGATGTTGCACAGTTTGAATAAATTGCCACAAAACACATTTCATCCTATTTCATCACCATCAAGATGATGGTCTACCTTTACCACCATATCGAGAAGAAAGTTAAAACTTACCCTAATTGTACAATAGGGTTGCAAACTCACGAAAACACTATAATACCTATTTCAACAACCAGGGGTCATGCTGCTAATAAATTTCCTGCAGGAAATGATTGATTGAAAAAATTCTAACACCATAGTCACAAACATATCTACCATGATTAATTAATAAACAGATTTATGTGCAAAATCAAGTTGACTTGAAAATAGTACATTTAACAAAAAAAAAATATATGTAAAAACCAGCAACCTTAATCTTCGTAGGCTCACTATTTTATAAACACATCATTTCCCCTAGAAAAACCCAATATTTCAAAAACTCCCAAAACCCACGGAATTCTGTTTATTTACAAACACAATACCGTTGACCTCAAAAAGTGTCGCCAGCACGATTTTTTAAAAACATCAAAATAGTTTATGACTTAGTGACGTCGCGTCCAGTGTCCAACCCTGTACATCGTTCAGATTTACAAATATTTTTAAAATCTTTATTCGAGCATCAACACATACCGAAAATTACAAATTCTGCATTAAATTTATTTTTGTACCGGCAGAAAATATTTTTGGAACGTTAAAAATAGGTTGGGAAGTGATTTCTGAAAGCCTCCGAACAACTATCCTATATCGATTTAAACGAGTGTCAATTTATACATTGGTAGACAATATTATCGATTGTTTTTAAATTTTAATAATTTCTTTTTGAAAAAATAATTTTTTTGTTACGAATCCGATCGAATCGTGCTACACTGGTAGGTAGAGAAGGCGCTAGACCTGGAAAATGGGTGTAAGATAAATGATAACGTAGCTAGAGCAGGACTGAAGGTCAGTGGTAGCAACAGCGAGCAAAGTGGCGAGTTAACCACTATGCCGGAGAGTAAGAGTGGGTAACTAAGGGCGCCACTGCATTTGAACTGGGTGAAACGCAGAAATCCTCCACGTTGTTATGTGGACCTAGCTTTCAGCTTACTATGTCAAAAATTTAAAACAACAAACAACCAATCAAACTCTAAACTGACACTATATAAAAGGCCTATAATTAAAATTAAAATTATAAAAATAATACCGAATCATTCGCTAACGATAGCACAAAAGTATTGTATCAGCCGAGACTCTAGGAGAAAATAAAAGCTAATACAATCCTAGAAAATGGCGGAGTGGAGAAAGCATGGGAAAAACTGAAAAGAAATATACAAGAGAGCGCCAGGGAGGCGATCGAAACACGAACAGTTAGCACGAACAAGCGAAGCAATACAAAACCATGGTTCACAAAAGAAAAACGACAAGCATTTACAAAATACCGACAGCACAAAACATCAAATCATTTCGAAGGGTACAAAACGGTGAGAAACAGAATCAACAGTCAAATAGCTCAACTAAAGAAAGAATACTGGGAAAAGTATTCAAAAGACATGGAACACGATCTATATGGAGGACAAAAGAAAATATGGAACATGTTGAGGAACAGAAAAAAAAACAATCAATGAATACGTTCAACTAAGTCCAATCGACAGCCAACAATGGGTCAGCCATTTTAAGGACTTACTCCAGGCACCAGCTACAGAAAACAACGTAGACGAAAACCCACAAGAAAACACAGAACTAACAAATGTTAACATCAGTGAAGCAGAGATGCACCTGACAATTAAGAAATTAGAAAACAGAAAATCACCTGGTACCGACCAAATTACGAATGAGATACTAAAGTACGGAGACCCTTGTCACAGAGCTCACTGTTCTATTTGAAAAAATACTCCGCACAACGTCAGTATCCAACGAATGGCGGAAAAGCATCACAATTCCGATCCACAAAAAAGGATCAAAGAAACAACCCGAAAACTACAGGGGAATCAGCCTACTAAACAGTTCAGCCAAATTATTAACCAAAATACTGTCACAATGGATCGTAGACAAGTTAGGGGCGTGCGAAGAACAGCAGGGCTTCCGGAATAACCGCTCTACTATCGACGATATATTTATTATCAGACAGCTGGTTGAAAAATCTATCGAATACGATAAACCGCTGTTCATTTGTTTTGTGGACTTTACACAAGCGTTCAATCGAGTCAAACTGGAACACATAACAGAACTACTGCGAAATAAACAAGTAGACGAAGCAATCATACGCACAATATACGAACTGAATTCCAAAAACACCATGGTAATTAAAACAAATAACACTCTAACAGAGGAACTCCCATTATCCATAGGAATAAGACAGGGTGATAGCCTAAGTCCAACACTTTTCAATGTAATCATGGACGAAATCATTGATGAAGTAAAAAAGCACAAATATTGGGTACCCAATGGGACACAACACCGTTCAGATTATATGCTTTGCAGACGATGTTGCCTTGACAGCAGATAGCGAGGACAACTTACAAAGAATGCTTTTCCATCTCAATCGAACAGCCAAACAGTATAATATGAAGATATCTGTGGAGAAAACCAAAGCAATAGTAATAGTAAAAGAATCGGTAAGATGCAAACTAATGGTTGATGACAAACATATCGAACAGGTTAGGAAGTTTAAATACCTGGGAGCAGTAATGGAAGAAGTACGCACACAAGCCAACAAAGCGGCCAAGATATCAGGCCAACTAAGAGACATAATCTGGAACAATAAACATATGACGGTTGAGAACAAAGCAAGAATTTACAAGGTCTGTGTAAGACCGATACTGACCTACGGCGCAGAAACAAGAAATGAAACAACAAAGACAAAACAAATTATGAGAACCACAGAAATGAAAACGCTGAGAATGATCAAGGGAAGAAGTTTAAGAGATAGAATAAGAAAGCAAAAATACGCGGGGACAGCGGAGTGGGGGATGTTGTGAAGTGGGTTGGAACCGGCGTAGGCAGTGGAGAGATCACGTGGAACGAATGGATGATGACAGACTAGCAAAAATTGTGATGAGAGAGAAACCAAACACCAAACGGTCGCCTGAACGGCCCCCCAAAAGATGGAGAGACAGCTGGATTTCGACCTCAAATGAGGATCGATGAGACATTGTGTAGATAACAGAACTTGGTTCTACCTAGAAGAAGAAGAAGAAGAAGAAGAAGAAGAAGAAGAGACATTCGCAGCAAACCACTTGTTCAAGCCCACAAGAGCACCCAGGACACAATCACCACACTCCTTTACATTCTCTGCCTTGCATATTACTGAGGTGTCATCAGCAAACAGCACAACATCACTATCGATAACATTTACTATAGCGTTTGTATTTAAAATATAGAAAAGGGAACCTAAAACCGAGCCCTGGGGTACTCCTCTCCATATGTATAAAGGATCAGGCATCAACTGCTCCTCACTCGCGCTTCTTCCAATTACACCTTGTTTTCTTTGAGCCAGATACGACCCTATAAGCTCCAGCGCAACATCTCTGTTACCACACCGCTCTATTTTTTCCAAAAGCACCCCATGATCCACCCTGTCAAAGGCCTTGGACAGATCCAAACACAAAGTTGCTGTTATTTTGTTCTCATTTAAATCAATCTGTATGGCCAGATAGATTGCAGTCATGGTAGACTTACACTTACGGAAACCATTTTGTTGTTCTGCAAGAACATCATTTCTCTCAAGAACTATCACTAGTCGATCAAAGATTGCCCTCTCAAATATTTTGTTTACAATCGAGGGAAGCGAGATAGGTCTGTAGTTATCAGATTGGTCTCTAGCATTTTTTTTGTGTATGGGTCTAACACAGGCCTCCTTAAGCGCCCCAAAGTATACTCCATTTAGAAAGGATAATATATATATATATATATATATATATATATATATATATATATATATATATATATATATATATATATATATATATATGTATACGTATTCAAAAGAATTCGATAACAGTTTCCCTAATTCGTTTAAAAATAAATCTAACCGAGATATGCAAAGAGGGGCATTTGATTTTGATGTACTATTTCAAAATTAGAGAAATATATCTCGGGAACGTCTAAAAATATATTTTCTTTGTGTTGCAGGTTTTTCCAGAGCTCAGGCGCTTAAAAATACATAATAAAATCGCCCGAATTTATTATTTTGTTAAAAGCGGCTAAACGGTTTGTTATTTTAAACGAAAATAAATAAATTCCTCGTTTTGCGTAAAGCTAAGTGTATTACATCACTTTATTTTATTTATTGTACGTAAATTTTCATTTCGGATCGGTTAAGTGGCTTTGGTTTTGTATGGAAATAATAAAAAGAACGCAAATTTTTTAGAATAAATTGAAAATTATCAAGATACTTAACGCTGTTCAATTTGCAAATCATACACGATTATAAATAGTCCGGTATTATTATAGCCAATGAAGAGACAGGGCTTCACCAAAGTTTTTATATTTATTTTGACCCTCTGGTTACGAATATCGAAGGTAGATTTCCGAAAAATGGCCACGTCATTTGTTACAAACAAAAAAATTGTTAATAATTTTTCTAAAATAAAAATATTTTCACGTTCCTCGACCAATTCTAAGCAAAAAGTATATAAAATGTAGTTGTCGGGCTTGCATTATCTTTATTTTTACGACGTTTCGATAAGGTTGTATCTCTAATCGTTATCTAGTATAAACTGAATGTGTTTCTTTTTTTTTTTGGGGGGGGGGGAGGGAAATCAACTCCTATTTCCTATAGTGAAGTTATAGTCTACAGAAGCGCACTGTGAGAGTCCCTTTGGTTTCCGCGCCTTGGCCTTATAAACCTCCGGTCATCACTCATTGGTGTTTCCGCTCCGGGTGCCAGTGCACCCATTGTTTCACACTTCCTTACATTTCGCGTACAATGTAAGGATGATCTCTCCATCCAATCAGTCGCTCTCATGCCTGTGAAATTGGTCTAGGTGCTTATGCTCCCTAAAGCGTCGATGCAGCCGTTGAGGATTCTTCCTCTGGGCTCCGTTCTTGATCTCACCTGTCCTCTTCCTAGTTATTCTGCTTTCTTCTTCCTTCTCTCTTCTTTCTTTTTTCTTCATTCTTTTGTTCTTCTAGGGTCTCCTGTTTACTTCACCTAGAGCTGTAATCTAGGCCGTTTATGTTTTCTGGCGTGTATTTCCGGATTATAAAGGAGTCCATCTCATCTCTCTACGTATTTGTTTGTTCCTGATGAACCATGGAGCGTCTAAGGCCATTCTCAGGACTATATTTTCCTGAGATTCAAGCTTATTGATGAACGATGCAGCAGCGTGGCCCCACGCTCCTGATCCATATATCAGCACAGGCCTAAACACTGTTCTTCTTTCTATTCTGTTCTATTTAGCAAAGGGTACAGTTGTTTTCTCACCATTTTGTATTCTTTATTGTGGCAGTGGTGTGTTTCTCCCAACACAATCCTCTATCTAGTGTTATTCCATTCGACGGCTTCGCCATCAATATCTATCATCTCGCCTAGTGGTCTCCTTCTTTCCGTCAAGAAGAGTACTTGACCCTTTTCAGGATTTATTGCTATTTTCCAGGAGATGAGCCAGTCATTGACAACGTCCATCTCTTCCTGGAGATGTCTACTGACCACCATGGAATGGGAGATCTCGCGATAATAGCAGTATCGTCTGTGAATAGGGCCATATTCGTATTCCTGGTCTTGGGGATGTCGTGAGTGAAAATATTATAGAGGTGCGGAGAGAGTACGGACCCTTGTGGTACTCCTGCCTCTAGTCTTCTAGAATGTTTTGTCTTAAGGCTACGAGCTTATATAGAGACTGGGCCCATTGAAGCGCAAAGTTTTAAGCTTTACTGTACACACTTCAATGATTTGATGTTACAATATATATATATATATATATATATATATATATATATATATATATATATATATATATATATATATACATATATATATATATATATATATATATATATATATATATATATATATATATATATATATATGTTTATACGGCTTTCACGGATTCCTCCGTGTGAGATGCATTAGCAGTGGTTATATCCATATTATGATGTTGTAGTGCTGTGATCACATTCAGCAAACGTACAACTATATGCAACTCCGTATGTAAATGAAGTAAAATGCGAAACAGTAACTGCAAACTTCTCTACATCATATCCTTTCTGTGTTAGAGGTTGCACAGTTAAAACAAATTGTTATAAAACACAATTTATCTTATTCCACCACCATCGAGATGGTAGCCTACCTATACTACCATGCCGAGAGGAAAGTCAAAGCTTACCCTCCCGCCACAGTGATACGGAAGACATGCATGTCGATACTCTGATGAGTCTAGTGAGAGACGAAACATGTACCTCTTCCGTATCACTGTGGCGGGGAGGGTAAGCTTTGACTTTCCTCTCGGTATGGTGGTATAGGTAGGCCACCATCTCGATGGTGGTGGAATAAGATAAATCGTGTTTTATAACAATTTGTTCTAACAGTGCAACCTCTAACACAGAAAGGATATGATAGAGAGAAGTTTGCAGTTACTATACTGTACTTCATATATATATATATATATATATATATATATATATATATATATATATATATATATATATATATATATATATATATAAAGCGCCTGTTAGTAGACCTCAGGTTCCCTTCCTACACGAGCTAGTTGTCTATATTCAATTCAATTACTACGTTTTCAATAAATTTGGGAAAAATCAATATTTTCTTTGACGTCTTCTACCTCTAAACGAAGCAATATCGGATATAACTAAGTTGGCTTAAAATGATCTATTTTGACGTCAAGAATCGACCATCAAACGCTGTACATGTATTTTCCCGATACCCTATCGAACTGAGAATTTTCGGAGACGTAACTTATTGACGTAAAATAAATTTCCTCAAATTCAAGATAGCGTATTTACTCTGGCGGACTAAATTCTTGTTATTGCGTGACGCATGATCACACATTTAACAATAAACAAATAAATATTACGCATCATATTGATAACATCTTTTTCACAGATTGACTCCAGTAAGAATTCGACTAAAACCCATCAAGAATAGATTTTATTCAACCAAAAATCTGAGGTGGGCATGGCCCATGCGGTTCCACCGAGTTACGCCAATGTAAAGCAGGCAGGCGAGCAGTTACCTTGATTTTTCAAACGCAAATATCTCGAAACTGATCCGAACAATGGAGTTAACAAGACCATAATTCTCGAAAGAAGTTTGAGGGATTATTCGTTCAAGCAAATTATATTTCTAGAATGGAAAAGCACGTGCTTTTTGGGAATTCCCATAACAGGTAATAATAGCCCACTAATAAATTACGTCTGCTATTTATATTTAAAGAATGACTAGAAATCCGAAATTTTGGTAAATTTTACCGGGGAAAAAATATGGGTGCAATTTTATTGAATTTTTAATAGCAGTTTTCCTATTTCCCTGAAAAGCGAATTAGCAAAGCAAAAAAACATAGATCATTTTTTGAAGAAAAATTGTTAATTACAGAGTTTCGCATATATTCAGCAGGCAATTCAGTAATACCATAATGTTTTGGTTTCATTCTGTAGATTAACACAGAGGGTTTGCCTCACAAAAGCGGTCTTGTAGACCACATGATAATTTTAACATTTCCTTGTTTATAAATTTTGACTATTGGTTTATTTGTGAGGAAAAAGCACCTCGTGTTTCCCAGGAATGAGCATTTTTTATAATAACTTGACCACAACGGGCCACAGCAACCTCAGCATTCCCAAGCATCGAACCCGTATGTATAAGAGGAGTCCTTATTTTAACTGTATTGAAATGTTTAAAGTATTACCCAATCATATTGAAGTAATTGCAGTTGAAAAGTATTGTTCAAAAAAAGATTAAAGATGTTTTTACTGAAAAATGTTTTTTATTCATTGGACGATTATAATTTTGGGCAAAGGATGGGGACTTTGTACAAACGGAAGATCTTTATCTTATAATATGTTTTATGGATTTGTATTTGTTTTTTAAGTTCTTCTTCTTTCTTCAACTCTAATCCGTAATATATATGTTTTATAGACTTCGAAAAAGCCTTCGACCGCGTCTAGCTTAGAGATATATTACATCTTCTCTATGATAGGAAATCCCACAAATCTAATTAAAACTATTGAAAATATATATTCTGAAAACGAAGTTCCAGCCAGGATCAATGGAGAACTTACAGGTCCGATTCCAGTTGATAAAGGAATTAGACAAGGGGACTCCTTAAGCCCACTTCTCTTTAATGTTATCATGAATCAGATAATAATGAGAGTACACAATTTGAGAGGATACAGAATGGGTGACTGCGAAATTAAAATTCTATGTTACGCCGATGACGTTGTACTGGTGGCAAAAAATGAAGACGATCTACAAAGACTACAACAAACCGAATAACAAAATCCCTTAATATGATCATATCTGCTTCTAAGATAAAATGCAGGACCACTTCAAAGACACCGATAACATGTAAGCTTGTGGTTGACGAGAAAATTATTTAACAGGAGATGAAGTATCTGAGAGTAGAAATATCCGGCTATGGAGATGTCAAAGTAGAGGTTCTAGAACAAACTAACAAAGTAGCTAGGATAGAAGCATTCCTAAATAACACCATAAGACCACGATTAGACCCATAATTACACACACTGCGGAAACACGACCTGACACAACAAAAACTCAGCAGATGATGGAAAAAACGGAAATGAAGGTTATACGGAAGAGAGCTGGAAAAACGCTGTGAACAGAGAGCGAAGCGAAAACATCAGAGAACTGTATGACTGGATATTGAAGAGGAAGATGGAATGGAACAACCACATCAGTTGCATGGAGGACTCAAGAATAGTTAGGGTAGCACGTGACAAATCATCTTTAGGTCACAAAGGTGTAGAGCGACCTCGAAAGAGATGGAGCGACAATTTAAGGCCCGAATAAGCAGAAGAGACAAAGAAAGAAAATGGCATTTTATGTCTAAACTAAAGTTTTCAAGTTCAAATTTTTAAATTTAACCGCCAGATTAACTAAGAAGATTTAAGATTTAAACCCGATCAAGTTGCCATGAAATTTAAGTCTTATGTCGTCCAGTTTGTTTTGCTTATGATATTGTTATAATTTATATTACATATGTCACAAAAGATGTTTATAAAGGAATATTAAGGATAATAACTTAGGCGATAAAGCCTTGAAATATGTAAGAAAAATAGTTGTATCCCGAAAATAAATAAAGTTCTTCATTTTTGCTGGTTCAATAATAAAACAAAATGATTTCTTTATGCTAGTATTTTTAGGGTTTAAGACTTGCTCGACTTATTGTTGCTCTTGTCAGTTTAAGCCCTCTGCTGTCAATTTAAGATGGTTTTAAATTTAAATCATGTTAGTGCATCCGGCTGTAAACGTTTTAAAATGATTAAACGTGTTAATGTTAGAATTAATCTTAAAGGTGTATGTATATCCACGAGTGTTATGTGTATGAATGTGACGGTGTGAATCTTTATATCTAAAATTGAACTTATGACGTTGTAATGTTTCATCTATGAAACTCATGATAATAAAGGCTTTGTTTATTTAATAACATTTTAACCAACCATATACTACATGTGGAGGATTTACACCATTCAATTGTCATTACTATTAACGTGTTTTAAATGTACGTTGCATTTTTTGGACGTTCAACCAATTTACCTAACTCCAAAATTTCAAGACTTAAAGTACTAACCTGAAGTAACCAGGTATATTTCATTCAGGTAGTAACTTTACTATTTTTCAATAAAATTCTACATTTCTTGGATTATCTTGTGGCCTCAAGTCAAATAATTTCATATAGTTAACCTAGAAGCTTTGTGGAAGTCATTTCAAATAAAATTCGGGACTAAAATGTTAATCTTTCAGGTAATAAGAGGCAAATAAGGTAATTACTTACAATAAGAGTCAAATAACTTTGGGAATTCTTTATCTTAATGAGGGATATTGGTATTGGAATTTGTTCGACAAATAATTCTTGAGAAAGTTCTTTCTTAGTAAGGTGACTCACTTTTAACCTTTTAGGATTTATCGACTCGTCCTAACAAATCAAAAATGAGCAAATAACAAAAATTTTTAAATGATTGTATGAAATTAAAAACAAACTGAAATATTAACTCTTGGAAATTAAAATTAATAGCATCAAAAATTGATAATATACATTGTTTGTAATGACCCACACAAATTAACAAACGATTATCTTCAACATGAAAATGAAATTCATACATTTGTCAACAGGATTGAGTTGATTTTAATCAAATTCACTCAGAAGATTTAAGATTTAAACCCGATCTAGTTGGCATGAAATTTAAATCTTATAGTAGGCCAGTTTTGTTGGGCTTATGACATTGTTATAATTTATATTACATATGTCAACAAATAAACGCTTATATCAGGGGCAGATCCAGCCTCTCTCTTTGGAGGGGGGGGGGGGGACGGTGATATCACGAAAGTACAGTATGGCAAGCGAAAGCAAATTATCCAAGGGGGGAGGGGGGTAGGCACTGGAAATATTCCCATTTCTAGTGTAAATGGCAGAGTCAGATCTATTTTTCTGAATTTGAAACTCTTGGAGAGGGGGGAATGCCAGCAACATACACATTCCTAGTATAAGAGGCAGAATCGGGGGGCGATCGCAAGCATACACATTCCTATACTCTATTCAAGAACTAGAGAGAGTAATAAAACTGTTACCGAAACCTCCAACGTACTTGCTCCAGTACCGCAGGTAACTGAGGATTGCCGTAAATCTAATTAGATTTAAATATTATAAGCTTTTATAAATTTACTGCAACAATAAAATTTCTGATAGTTCAATTTAATTTTAAATCCTTTTTAACACTTCGCACTTCCAAATAACTATTGTTATCCAACCCAAATAGTCCACTATTATAGACCAATATTTTTGATTATAAAATTTCTAACCCATTCCGAGGAAAAATATATGTGTTTAACAGATTTTGCGAAAGACACCGGACTAACGAACACACCTAGTTTGCGAAGAAAAAAAGGGTAAAAAAATGATTTGTTACTCTCTCTAGTCCTTGAATAAACTATAGTATAAGAAGCAAAATCGGATATATTTTCCTGAACTCAAAGCTCTTGGGGGGGGGTCGCCCCCCCCCCTTGATCCGCGCCTGACTTATATAGGGATATTAAGGATAAGAACCGTACGATAAAGGTTTGTAATATGGATAAGAAATAGTTGTATTCCGAAAATAAATAAAGTTCTCAATTTTTGCCGGTTCAGTAGAAAAACAAAATGTTTTTTTTTAATTCTTGTATTTTTAGGCTTTAAAACTTGCTGCTCTTGTCAGTTTAAGCCATCTGCTGTCAATTTAGCGCGATTTTAAATTTAAATCATGTTAGTGAGTCCAGTTGTTCATTTCTTAATTTTTCTTAATACCGAACCCTGCCTGGAAATAATCTTTTGTTTATAAAAACATCTATCTCTTGGTCGTTTTGACAATCGACTTCTAAAAGAAGGAGGTTCTCAATTCGTCTAGTATGTATTTATGTATGTACACCGATTACTCCGGAACGGCTGCACCGATTTGAATGAACTTTTTTACGTTATGTTCAGGAAGTTTCTGCGGTGGTCCCATATTTTTTTGGATGAAATTGATGCAGTAATATCCAAGATGGCGCTTACAATATAGCGGCCAAAAAAATTAATTTTGCCCGATTTTTTCCAAAATTGGTATGGAGGAATTTTCGGGGTTTACCCAACGAATCTGAAATTATTTTTAAAAAATTCAATATGGCGGATCCAATATGGCAGACAAAATAATTGATTTTATCCGATTTTTTCCAAAATTGGTACGGGGGAGTTTTCGGGGTCGCACATGACGAATCTAAAATTATTTTTTAAAAATTCAATATGGCGTATTCAATATGGTGGATAAAAAATTAATTTTGTTCGATTTTTTTCAAAATTGATATGAGGGAGTTTTTGAGATAGCACATTACTAATCTGATATTATTTAAAAAAAAATATACCGGATCTAAGATGGCGGATTAAAAATTCTACATCTCTCGATTTTGTCCAAAGTCTGTATGGAGGGATTTTTGTTAGTGTTAATTACGAAATTAAATTCTTTTTTGAAAAACTCAATCTGGCGGATTCAATAAGGTGTTCTAAAATTTTACATTTTTCGACTATCTCCAAAACTAATATAGAGGGTTCTTGAGGGTGTAAATTATGAATTTAATAGTATTTTTTCAAGATTCAAAAATTTTACATTTTTCGATTTTGTTCAAATGTGGAACTGAATCGTTTTTGAGGATGTAAATAGCGAATATAAAATTATTTTAAGAAAATCTAATACGTCAGATGCAATATGACCCTTTAGAAATTTTAAATTTCTGGATTTCATCTAAAATTGGTACTAGGGGACATTGATGGGTTTAAATTTAGATTAAGACGTTAAAATTATTTTTTTGAAATTCAATATGGCGGATCTAATATGGTCAGTTGAAAATTTTACCTTATTCACATTTTTTCTGATTTGGTATTAGGGCGTTGGGGGGTCGTGTATTACGAATATGAAGTTAATTTTTTCCAACTATTAGGTTGATAAGATACAATATGAAGGACTAAAAATTTTACATTTTCCGGTTTTATCTAAAATTGATATTGCAGGGTTCTTGGGGCGTGTACAAACTCAATATAGAATATAAAATATATCGGGTTAAAAAATTTACGTCTCAAATTCTTTAAATATCGATATTGGAAGATTTTGGGGCCTATATTACCAATCTAAAATTAATTCGAAATTTAAAATAGTGGATTTACTATGACAGAATAAATACTTATTTGACACAATTTCATTGGTATTTGGGGAATTCTAAGAATCAAAGAATTGCGAGGTACATTAATCTCGATTAGCACGTAGTTCAAATAATTTATGAATATCATAAAGAATTCAAAACAAAAAATCGAAAAATAAAATTTTTATAAAAAAATTGAACCGACTTCTAAAAGTGCGCTAAAAAAGGAAAAATAACTAGAAATTTTTATATGAAATTGAAATTTTTGAAGTCGGCGTCAAATTATTTATATATGAAATAAATAACTACTAATATATACAAATTATGGTAAGAAAGCCATTACAAATAAAGTATTTTTAATCTGTTTATGCGAATCACATTTTATCAGGTATTAGTTTGGCGCCGACTTCAAAAATTTCAATTTCATATAAAAATTTCTAGTTAGTTTTCCCTTTTTAACGTACTTTTAGAAGTCGGCTCAATTTGTTTATAAAAATTTTGTAGGTTAATAGACATTCCGTAAAATACACTTTACGTCAGAAGAAGTTTGCCATAAGCTTACGTCATTTCCATGTCAAACATATAAATATGTTTTGATGGTAGATTTTTATCTATAAGTATGAAAACCGAAGATGTTTTTCATCAGTAATTATTGTTTTTTAATACAATTTTAATAACAACTTTACCCGCAACTAATTCTCGGCAAAAATAGTTTAGATAAGAATAATACCTAGAATTAGTCCGATAGAAAGTAAAAATAGTATAAATTGCTTTCTTTAAAAATTGCGATCATGCCGTAACAACAAGGTTGTATTAAATTTTAAGTGAGACGCAAGTGTTATAAAACTTATTCGATAGGTATTTTACCAGTGGCAGAGTTTATGTTAGTATTTAAAAATAACTACGCTGGGATGTTTTAATGAGAAAATTTATGCAACCTCATTTCTTTAAGTTTAAAAAACAAGTTCGTTACTTAAAATATTGGTCCTAAATTAGAAATTCCTGTTAACCAATTAAAACTTGCGAAGCACTAGATATATACTGTCTTTATCTTTTATATCCCGATGTTTGGGCTTGTAGTTATCTCTTCCGAAACGCCTCTAACATGGGGGATATTCTTCTTCTTTTTCGTCTTCTTCTTCTTCTTTCTTTAGTTTAGGCATAAAATACCTGTTTTTTTTTTGCCCCCTCAGGCTATTTGGGCTTTAAATTGTTGCTTCATCTTTTTCAAGGTCGCCATATACTTCTGCTACCTAAGGGTGATTTGTCACGTGCTACCAAGGAAGTTAGAGGGGGTAAAAGGAAGGGGAATACCGTAAAATAAATTCGGTCCGACATGTAAAGTTGTACTCCCCTTAAAGGGGCTATACTGTATTTGCGCAGTAGGTCAGGGGACAGGACCGGACTTGAGCAACCTTTTATCACGTTATTATATTGGAAAAATTATAATTTAGCGTTCATTATTAAATGATTAATAAAATAAATACTGATAGAAAATATATTTGGATAAAAATTTGCATTATAGAAAATCTAGGAAAAGATTTTTTTTTTAAATTTTGTTACTTCCTCCTATTTCAAGGTCATAGAACATGATTCTGACCTCCGTTTCAGTTCTGCGGAAAGCAGTGTAAAACACTTTTTACTTTAGAATCAATTTTTTGTACTAAATCGTTAAAATTTTGTTACAACCACAAATTCCACACTGATAGAAGATTCTGTTTTATATAAAAATTCATAAATTTGCACATTTTTATCGAAAATCTTAAGAAAATTATCAAAAAAACAAATTAAAACAAAATGGCTTCCGCCATTAAATATTGGTGTGACTCGTTCCTAAAATCCGAAAAATTAGCGCTGTTGCCAGATTGCAAATACGATCGCCCCCCCCCCCCCAAGATATTTGAGATCAGGAAAATGATCCGATTTTGCCTCTTATACTATAGTTTATTCAAGAACTAGAGAGAGTGATAAATAATTTTTTACCTTTTTTTCTTCGCATCACTAAGTATTTATGGCATAAAATATTTTTTCGGTAATAAACTTAAAATAACAAGTTTTTATAATATTACTTTATTTCATATGATTTCTTAAAAATTCACATACATTATAACATATAGATAATTTTGCCATATTTAACACAAACCACAATTGTATTTTTATTATTTTTAATTTTGGCATAGAAACCGTTTTGGGCACATTCAGACTAAAACGTAGCCTTATTCTCTCAAAAAATGCTGTTATAATTTAAATACTTACAAAATACCCATGTCAAAAATACAAGAAGTTAAAAATATATAAAAAAAATAAATTCGTCCATATAATATTAAAATTTTTTTGGGGCTATCGGTCATTTTATTACTAAATAAAAACATTTTTAGGACATTTGACGTTTGAGTTTATTTATTTTTTAAACCATCTGCAAAATTACAATTAAACACTAAAAAAGGGGTTCAAATGTAATTATTTTTTATGTTACAGTTAAAATTAGACCTACTTATATTTATTTCTATTGCGCTGACATCTTAATTTAATTTACTTTATTATATAGAAATCCGATAGCCAAAAAAAAATAAAATAAGCATGTTAATTCTACACGCTTAAGAAAAAGACACCAATACAATAATAAAATAACAAAAAAAAACGGCTAATTGGAATTAAATATATATAAAATTAAAGAGTGGGACACACTAAAATAAAAATATAAAAAAAAATATATAAATAACATTAAACAATAAAATACAACAAAAATAAATAATAAATTGTGTTCACACTGGTAAACATTACGTATCTAATTCGTAATCAAAGTCAGTGAAGCTATCCTCCCTCAAATTAATTATAATTGTTTGTTTTATTCATTTATTATATGGATTTTTCCGAATTTTCCGCAGTAACTTTATTGAAAAAATCTTTCAAAATTTCAGTGAAATTACTAATTTTGTAAGTTGTGTTATTTCTAGAAATTCTACCTTTTGCTTGAAAGAGTACTTCCTTCTCCAACGGATAGTTTGCGGACGATCTATAAGAATAGATTTCCTATCTGGTTTTTTCCAGCAAAAATTAAGTTCTCTGAGCAATTTCCAGAGTTCAGTTCTTTTAATTTCAGGTAAATCCCGATCTTCATTGATTTTAGTTAGAATTTTGTGGACGGTTGGGATCTGCTTCTTATAATAAAATATATGTACAACTCCTTTTATTGCAGTTTTCATCTCTTCTTCTAACGAGGTTTTTCGTCTGCCTGTGACCCAATGTGGCTTGAGAGTACAAACAATTCCAGTCGTTTTTTTCTCCTTCAATATTCGGTACATAGTAGATTTTCCAACTCCTGTCATGTTGGAATACATCTCAATAGAGCTTTTAACATTATTATCTAGATATTGATATCTTAAGGCATCATGAACATTCACTGTAATAAGTTTTTCTTTAAGGAAAAAATTCCCTGGTTTAACGATGTTGAAATAAATATAGAGGTGGAAACCATATCTTTTGGGTATCTTACTAATCTCAAATAATACATAAAAACAAGCGCAAACAAAATAAATCACTAAGGCCACACTGTAAAGTGTACTTTGCTCACTGATTAAATTGAACTATCAGAAATTTTACTGTTACAGTAAATTTATAAAAGCTTATAATATTTAAATATAATTAAATATAATTAGATTTACGGCAGTCCTCATTTACCTGCGGCACTGGAGCAAGTCCGTTGGAGGTTTCGGTAACAGTTTTATTACTCTCTCTAGTGCTTGAATAGAGTATAGGAATGTGTATGTTTGCAATCGCCTTCCCACCTCCCAAGAGCTTTGAGTTCAGGAAAATAGAATAGATTTTGCCTCTTATACTAGGAATGTATATGCTGCTGGTACCCCCTTCCCCGCTGATAACTTGTTTTTCTTGCGAAAGCTCCCCCCCCCCCCCCACAGGAGCTTTGAGTTCAGGAAAATAGATATTATTCTGCCTCTTATACTAGGAATATGTATGCTGCTGGCATTCTCCCTCCAGTCGGCAACTTGTTTTTTCTTGTGATCACCCCCCCCCCTCTCCAAGAGCTTTACATTCAGAAAAATAGACCCGACCCTGTCTTTTATACTAGAAATGGAAATGTTGCTGGTGCCTCCCCCGCTCCGTCGACAACTTGCTTTCACTTGCCATACTGTACTTTTGTGATATCACCGCCGCCGCCCCCCCCCTAAAGAGAGACGCTGGATCCGCCCCTTCATAAGATACTACATAAATATTATTATCGTTCTGAAGGTTTCTACATAATCTACTAACAATAAATTTCAAAATCACCTCATATGAGGCTAACTCCGCTGGCCTAATAATGATTAGAATCATCTTTCGCCCAATATCTCTCCCTTTCGCCCAATATCTCTCCTGCCCACTCTTTCTAAAATAATTGAGAAACTGGTTAAAGGAAGAATAACAAATTTTCTTAGCCAACATAACATTCTGTCTGAATGTCAGTTTGGTTTTCAGACTTCCAGGAACACTACGGACGCAGTTTTTTCTTTTTTAGAGAAACTCTACATCAGTTTGAATGAGGGCGATTTCGCGGCTGCGGTCTTTTGTGACTTCTCAAACGCGTTCGATTGTGTGAGTCACGAAGTACTTTTGAGTAAGCTCGAATTGTATGGTATTAGAGGAGTGGCATTAAATTGGTTTGCTTCCTATCTTTCGAATAGGCAGCAAATGGTTAAATACGATGGAGAATTTTCCAGTGTCTCTTCTCTGAGTTGTGGCGTCCCACAAGGTTCTGTTCTTGGGCCCCTGCTCTTTCTTTTATATATAAATGACCTGACCAAAATTGATATCCGAGGAACATTTACATTATTTGCAGATGACGCAAAAATTTTATGGCATGGAAAGAATGACTGTGATTTGAAATATATTATCGAGTGTCACTTGATTAGAGTGAATGAATGGTGTGCTGCAAATTGTTTAAGTTTTAATTTTACTAAAACCAACGTGTTAAGTTTCAAATTTACCTGTGATAGTTTAACTTTAAATAATCATTTTATAGAGATTAAGCTAGTGACTAGATTTTTAGGTATACTTATTGACGATAAGTTGAAATTTACTGACCACATAATGGCATTAAATAAGAAGTTGGCAACCGGGTATTATGCGGTACGAATAGTGTCAAGGGAACTAGATTCAAGTGTGGCTAGATCAGTGTATTTTTCGTTGATTGAGTCTCATTTGAGATACGGAATTGCATTTTGGGGATTCTGTAGTCGGCAGTTATTAAATTCGATTCTTGTGTTACAAAAGCGAACAGTGCGTTATTTATTTAATGTAAAAATGAAGGAGCATTGTAGGCCTTTATTTATTCAAGGCAAAATATTAACAGTTATAGGCATTTTCATTTTAGAAATAGTGGGACTGATTCATAAAAAATATAAAAATTATTCAACTCCAAACCCATATACACGTAATAATGGCCTGCCATTGCCCATTCCCAGGACTACTCTCACTAAACAATCTCTTATTTTTGAGGGAATTAAAATATATAACAAAATTCCTCTAAAGTATAGAAATATTATGGACGATAAATTGCTTAGGAAAAAACTTAAGGGCTTTCTTGTGACACGACCATATTATTCACTGGAAGAATATTTTGCTGACCATTTTTAGCAAGGTGTGTTTGTGCTTTCAAAATGTGTGTAATGGTATAATTTTATGGCTATTTTTGTCTTGTTTTATTTTATTTTATTTGACTGTAAACTTTTAAATTAATTTAGTAGACATTTATTTTATTTTAGGTACCTGTTTTGTTAATTATGGACTTTTGTTTATTTGTACTGTTTATTTTAATTACTGACTTTAATCACTTGTTTATTGTTATCATTGATCTAAGTTTTTTTTTTAGTTTTTAATTGTCACAATTTCTTGTGTTGAATATGTTTTTGTTTATATTTATTTTTAACTTTTTGTTCTGCATAGTGCTTTGTTAACAAGATTGATTTCTTTACAACAATAAAGCTTATTATTATTATTATTATCTTTGCGCGTTTCTATAAATATGCATTATAAACCTTGTTGTCGCACGCCGCTGTTTTCTTTAAACGTTCATTCGTTTCTGCTCTCAATATCTAATAAAATTACCAACTAGCACTCACGCCGACCGAACTGAACAGAAAACGTACAAAAAGCGTCAAAAGTGTGGGCAACATGTAAATATTTAAACCAAAGTCTAAATATATCTCATAATCTCTTATAGAAATTAGCGAGAAGCCAGATTATATTTACCGAAACAACTTACGACGAGTGTAAACGGAATTACTTTGTAACTATATTGTTTTAAAATTGGTTTAAATTGTGGAACAGACATGATAATGATGATTTCAGTTTTAATGGGAATTTTTATTTTCGGATAATTAGATTGTTTTTTAATGTAAACGTCAAAAATATTCTGTACAAACTTGAAAATGTGTTTGGTACAATTTTTGAATGGAAAATTTTATTTCTTTATTTGCTTCGTGATTATAAGCAATGTATTATGAATAACAAACACACTTTGAACTTACATGGTTTGTTTGAAATTGCTACGTCTCAGCTTGTAAATACCTTCAACAGCTTCACTACTGACCCAGCTCTATTGAAGATAATTATTAATAGAAATCTGATTTTTTCCGCATCTTCAGTGAACCGCTGTTACCACCAGTTTTTAGATAAATTTTCTTCCTGCAGGCTATTTTGATTTATATATATATATATATATATATATATATATATATATATATATATATATATATATATATATATATATATATATATATATATATAGGGTGATTCAAAAATCGATCACGAAACTTAAGGGGGTGATTCTACTTGACAAAATAAGGGTAGAGCTTCATATAATTTTTTTTCAAAATGTCATTCGTTTTCGAGTTACAAGCCGTCCAAGTTCAAGTTTTTATTTTTTGTTTTTTGAATTACTCCCTTACAGGAAAACCGATTTGACTAATATTTGAAAGATACTAGAGCTGTCAGTTTAACATCAAATAAATTCGCTTTTTTAAACTATTTAATTTATAATCTTAAAATAACTAATAATGGCTAATCAGTAAATATTCATATTATGGATTATTGCGATATACATTTAATTGATAAAAATTAATGAAACAGTTCTAAACAAACTAAAAAAGATTCTCAAAATGTCCCCCATTTTCTTCCATACATTTCCTAACACTCTTCAAAAAATGTCGCCTAACTCGATGAAAAATTTCTGGTGTTTCTTTAATAATTTGGCACTTTTCGATTATCCTGAAGCGAAGATCCTCGACGTTGATTACTGGAATATCGTACACCAATTGTTTCAAATGACCCCAGAAGAAAAAATCCATAGGATTAAGGTCTGGTGACCTCGCTGCCCATGCCAATGGTCCACTTCGTCCTATCCATCGCTCAGGATACGTTGCATTCAAATACTGTCGGACACGTATACTAAAGTGGGGCGGAGCTCCGTCTTGGAGGATCCACATGTTGGCCCTTACTTCCAATGGCACATCTTCCAGATACAATGGGAGACGATTTTGGATAAAATCTAAGTATACGTCACCAGTTAATGGGCCATCAAAGAAATGAGGACCAATAAGGTAATCTCCTATTATCCTTGCCCACACATTTAGTGAAAATCTACGCTGATGTTTCGTTTCTACCACATTGTTTGGGTTCTCGTAAGCATATGTGTGGATGTTGTGTAGATTTGTTATGCCATCACGAGTGAAATCAGCTTCGTCAGTGAATAATATGACGCCAATTAATCGATTATCGTGTTCATACTTAGCTAGGATCTGATTGCACATTTCCAACCGTCTCGGCCGATCATCGTCATAAAGAGCCTGCACCTTTTTTGAATGAAACGGGTAGAGTTGTTCTTCTCTTAGTATCCTCCATCAACTAGCCTGACAGAGCCGCACTTCATTCCCAATTTTTCTAGTACTAATACCTGGATTATCTTCAATAATTTCAAGCACTCTTTCTTCTTGTTGCACGTTTCTAGCAGTTCTAGGTCTTCCCCTATTTCCATTATAACTTTTAAAGGAACCACATTCCGCAAGCCTCCTGTGCACACTGGAAAATGTTTGAGCATGAGGGATATTTCTTTCCGGATAACTCTCCATATAATATCTTCTTGCCAACTCTGCATTACCATTTGCTTTTCCATAACAAAAATGGTTATCACAATATTCGATATTTGAATATTGGTGATTAGCCATTATTAGTTATTTTAAGATTATAAATTAAATAGTTTAAAAAAGCGAATTTATTTGATGTTAAACTGACAGCTCTAGTATACTTTGATAGCTATTTACCTGGTAGCTGGTGGTAATGAAATGAGAAAAGTAAATTTACCACTTAATTTTTAAGGGTGATTTACGTCTAAACCGTTGGGTTTAGCGATGTAAATAAAGAGCACCTTTTTTAAAGGCCTGGCATCAGTCTTTCAGAAATTATGCCAAAAACTACTGTAGCTGTCAACACTAAAAAATTATGACAAAAAAACAATTTTCAATGTAGGTAAAGTGCCCTCTAGCGGCAAACAATCAATGTGAATTGTTACTAAAATGATGAAGCGCAGAAGACTTAGCCTATCTTTCAAATATTAGTCAAATCGGTTTTCCTGTAAGCGAGTAATTCAAAAAACAAAAAATAAAAACTTGAACTTGGACGGCTTGTAACTCGAAAACGAATGACATTTTGAAAAAAAATTATATGAAGCTCTACCCTTATTTTGTCAAGTAGAATCACCCCCTTAAGTTTCGTGATCGATTTTTGAATCACCCTGTATATATATATATATATATATATATATATATATATATATATATATATATATATATATATATATATATATATATATATATATAACTATTCACCCGCATCTTGACATATCGCCTGATTGAAAAGCTTGACTATTACCAGCCTGTGGCGCAAGCCGGCTTTCGACGTGGATTTAGTACGTAGATCATATCCAAGCCCTACGCACATTTGTAGATTTTCATAAGGCTTTTGACTCTATAGAAACATAGGCAATCTTAAAATCATTTAATAATGCTAGAATTGACTCCAGGTATACCACTATCATACAGAACATATATAAAAACGCAACTATACAGATTAAAATCGGCGAAGACACAAAAACCGAAAAAATAAACGTTATGAGAGGTGTGCGTCAGGGAGACGTCATCTCTCCGAAACTATTAACTCTAGCTTTGGAGGATGTCTTTAAAAAACTAAATTGGGATGAGAAAGGTTTGAGTGTCGACGGTTCTTATCTTAGTCATCTTCGTTTCGCCGAAGATGTTGTTATCATGTCTAGCAACCCAGAAGAGCTAAAACAAATGCTTCAAGATTTCAATGAAGAGGCGAGAAAAGTGGGACTTAAGATAAACTTGGGGAAAACTAAGTTAATGAGCTCTGACGCAAATGTACAAATAAAGATTCAAAATTAAATCCTAGAGAATGTCCAAGAGTACATCTATTTAGGCCACATCATGAAACTGGGCAAAGAAAATCAAACGGCGGAAATAACAAGGAGAATAGGGCTGGCATGGGCTACCTTTGGAAAGTTGCAGTACGTATTAAGAGATAGAAACACACCAATCAACCTTAAACGGAAAGTGTGTCTTACCTGTTGCTACTTACAGCATGAAAACGATAACACTAACCAAACAAAACGCAAATATGCTCCGAGTCGCTCAATGCTCTATGGAGAGACAAATGTTAGGAATCTCGTTACGGGATAAAATACGAAATCAAGGAATAAGATCAAGAACCGAAGTAGTTGACGTCATTGAACGCATATCACGACTAAAGTGGCAATGGGCGGGGCACATAGCTAGACAACAGCCCGATAGGTGGACGAGTAAATTACTGCAATGGCGACCGCGAGAAACGAACCGAAATCATGGCAGGCCACAACGCAGATGGGTAGATGATATAAGACAGTTTGCTGGAAAAGACTGGCTCCAGAAGGCGAGAGACAGATCCCAATGGAGGACCATCGGAGAGGCTTATGTTCAGGAGTGGACGTCAATAGGCTGAGAAAGAAGAATATATATATATATATATATATATATATATATATATATATATATATATATATATTTTCTTGATTCTTGAACCATAGATTATACCATTTTTTCTTTATTTTGTCTTTTCTTGGGTTTAGGTTCTTAAATGATTCACATATTTGTTTTACAGGTACGTACCTTGAAAATAAATTTAATCATATCATTATGAAAGCTAAATATAGTATTTTAAACTTATCAATTACACAGGCAACTAAAGCAAATAATTCTTTGAATATATCCATTAGGGAAAACATTAAAACAGCTGAGATATACTTAACAAATAAAATACTAGATAGGTTCTTATTGTTAGAAAATAAAAAGTTTGAGGGCTTGCATAGAAAAATTAAACTAATTATTTAAAAAGCGTGAGATCTGTAACGAAACAGTGACAGGTCCAAATGGACCGAAAATAAATCTGATACCCCGATACCGTCTGAAGTTAATGAAGTTTTATCCTATGGTCCAAATTTCTCATTAGATGTTACAAAAGAAAAGATATCCCAATAACCGAATATATAACCTCAATTGAATCTGTTATTAGCAATGAGCCAGATGACAAGAAGGAGACAATCAGAGCTCAAGTAACTAATGTTTTAACTAATCATAAAATCAAAATAAGACACCAAACAATAAAAAGTAGCAGCCTCCAAAAAAAATTAAAAAAGAAATTGAATCGAACAAAAAAATTTATAAAAGACAATCCTCAAAATATTGTTCTAAGGCTTGATAAAAGCAATAAAACAGTAGTTATGAACAAGGCAGATTACGAGACAAAAATGAACAACTAACTAAAGAATGAAAATACATATAAAAATATTAAGAGTGATCCAACTAACTTATATCAAAAGAAAAATAATACCTTCATAAAAAAAAGTGCTCAATGTAAAAGAACTAACTGAAAAAGATTGAAAAAGACTAACCATTCACAATGCTATTCCACTAAAAATATACAGCCTACCAAAATTACATAAACATAATACACCACTAAGACCTATTGTTTCTTCTATACAATCGCCATTCTATAGTTGTTCAAAATTCTTATCGGATTGCATTTCAAATATTACAGGAAAAAACGATTTTTTTGTTAAAGATTCATTCGCTTTTAAAAAATTTATTGATACAAAAAAAAATGGAACCTAAACCCAAGAATATATATTATATATATATATATATATATATATATGTGTGTGTGTGTGTGTGTGTGTATGAGTTATATCGTAGGTTTTCACGGATGGTAGAATGGATAGTTTGGTTATTCCGGGTTTCAATCCGTTTGTTCAAAAAATCGCTTTCACCACGTTTCGCCAAAATCTCATTTGGCATTTTTAAGTGCGATATATATATATATATATATATATATATATATATATATATATATATATATATATATATATATATATATATATATATATATATATATATATATATATATATATATATATATATATATATATTCTTTGCCAAATCGATCACCCCCCCTCTTGACCAAAATTTGACGCAACGTAGAGAGTTCTATGCGGGCTCATTTTGGAGCTATACTTATGCAGTTTTTTTAAACGGTGTACTTTTTGGAAAAATTAAGAAAATCGAGAAGGCGGATCCAATATGGTGCTTCCAATGAACAAACTTTTGAAAACGCAGAGATAAACAATTCATAGAGTTTTTTGTGACTGTAAAATATTTCATTTCAGACCTCAGTTCGTAGTATTTGGGTGCATTGATCGCGGATCTGGCATCAGAATATCGAAATTCAAAATGACGGATCCAATATGACAGCCAATAATCCCCAACATGCATATTATGGCTATAAAGAAGCGTACAACCTACTTGGAAGCTCGGTTACGGAAGCATATGACATTGCCGATGACAAATCTCGCATCAGAATATCGAAACTTAAAATGGCGGATCCAATATGGCGGTCAATAATCTACGAAATGCATATTATGAGTATAAAGAAGGGTAGAACGTATTTGAAAGCTCGATTATGGAGGTTTATAACATCGCCGATTACCAATCTGACATCACAATATTGAAATTTAAAATGACAGATTTTAAAAAGGCTACGGTGTAAAAAAACTACATAAGTAAAGCTTCAATTGAGCCCAAATTTTTGACAGGAGGGGTGATCAATATGGCGTATGCATAGAGAACAGGAACCAACTATGGAATAGAATTCCTAATAAGAAATAACAACATTTCTCTAGAAAAAACAGCCTTGTGTTGTATACATAGTTGGGTCCCTTTCTCCTACGCACACCTATGTTGTAAAATTTGAAGATAAGAAGACTCTCATTAATGGTATCAAAGACTATAGACTAAAGAGAAAGCTGAATTACATTTTTTGATATTCATACTTTTCTGTGGCGTAAAATGTCCTTAAAATGTAATTTAGCAATCATCTTTCGTTGACTCAAGTATATGTAGTTAACCCAATTCTTGAAATTCAATGCTTTAGTTTAGATTTTCTTAGAAATCGTTATTTTTATATCAACTGTTTCTAAAATTTTCCGTCATAGCCTTGAATTAAATATTTCTTACACACACATAAACAAATATCGAAATAAAAATGTGTTTTATTCTAATAAATCGAAATAACTTTCTGTTGGACTAACTTGTATTTATTTGTGCATTTTTGTATATTTTAAGAACAAGTGTTCATCTTTTTATACAACACAAAACTCTTATCACAAAATTCTGAGAAATGGAATTTTACACTATAAAATGAATGTTTCTTTTTCGCTGTTACTAAGAAATTTCTAATCGGAATTTGCAAGACAAATAACATTTAACTACGAACTCTATGGCCCATTCATTCTGATTTAAAACTTTTAATACCATTTGACAGAAATTAAGAAGGGAAATCAAAAATCAATTATATATATACATATATATATATATATATATATATATATATATATATATATATATATATATATATATATATATATATATATATATATATGATCAATGCATATTACCGATCATGACATATGGTTGCGAAACTTGGACATTGAAGAGCGAAACAATTACGAAACTCCAAGTAGCTCAAAGATCCATGGAAAGATGTATGCTAGGGATAACAAAAAGGGATCGCAAACGAATAGATTGGATACGACGAATGACCCAGGTGACAGATGTCGTCCAAAGAATAAAATCCCTTAAATTGCAATGGGCAGGTCATGTAGCAAGAAGAACTGACAACAGATGGACCACAAGAACAACTATGTGGTATCCCAGAAACGCGAAGAGGCCACAGAGACGCCCTAACATTAGATGGGACTATGACATCAGGAAAGTGGCAGGAAGAACTTGGTCCCGATTAACCATCGATAGAAAGAGTTGGGCACAAATGAGTAATGATTATAAGAACACGTAATAGTAATAACAACAAAACAAGGAAAATAATAATAATAATAAATAACTATAAAGGAACATCATAATAACAACTTAATAAGGGAGGCTGCACCATAATTTAGAAATGGTAGATAATAGCTGAAAATGATGATGATGATGATATATATATATATATATATATATATATATATATATATATATATATATATATGTACTTCTTATAGTGTAAATAATAATAAATATTATTAACAATCCTTCTAGTGATGAACACAAGGTCAGTTATTTTGCAATAAGTGAAACGACATCTCAGCCAAAAACCGGGGAAATCCCTCTTCGACCTTGTGAAAAACCCAGGCCATCCAAGCGCATTTTAACAATCAAATTGTATAAAGTATACAAGTGCGTTCTAGGTTAATTAAAAGTACATAAGTTTGAAGTAAAAATGAGTGGAAGGATAAAGATAATATTTGGGATTATTTTATAGAAAAAACACAAAAAGGAAAGATTGTTAAAAGATTAAAAGGCCATCATGGAAAGTAAAGGGTGTTTTTTATAGAGGTATAGAACTTTAAGTTGTCAACACTTTTTTAACTGGCGGCCATTTTGTCAGCTGTCAAGTGATTTATGTTTAGTTTGGTTTGGCATTTCAACATGAATAGACTGACGCCTGAACAACGCTTCCAAATTGTGCAAATTTATTTTGAAAATCATGGTTCTGTTCGAAATACGTATCGCGCACTACGTCTATTTTACGGTCAACATAATCGTCCATCAGAGCAATTAATTCGATTAACTATGGAACGTTTTCGCACCACGTTTACTCTAAATGATAATACGCATCCACAGAGACGTCGTACAGTGCGTACAGAAGAGTTCATTGCTGCTGTAGAGCGTAGCGTCGAGGAAGACCCGAATCAGTCTATCCGCCATCGTGCACAGGAATTGGATATGTGTATATTCACTTTATGGAAGATTTTGCGGAAAGATCTTGGTTTGCGTGCTTACAAAATCCAACTCGTGCAAGAATTGAAGCCACACGATCACCTAGCCAGGCGTAGATTCGGTGAATGGGCCCAAAACAAGATTGCCGTTGATCCCGATTTTCATAAGCGAATTTTGTTTAGCGATGAAGCTCACTTTTGTTTGAATGGATACGTCAATAAACAAAACTGCCGTATTTGGAGTGATGATAATCCTCAAGTGTATGTTGAGACACCGTTACATCCAGAAAAACTGACTGTTTGGTGTGCTTTAGGGGCTGGTGGAATCATTGGTCCGTACTTCTTTAAAAACGATGCTGGTCAGAACGTTACAGTCAATGGTGACCGCTGTAGAGCCATGATTACTGACTTTTTCGTTCATCAATTGAACAACCATGATGTGCAGGAGCTGTGGTTTCAACAAGACGGCGCAACATGTCACACAGCTCGTGCCACAATTGATTTATTGAAGGAAACGTTTGGTAAGCGCATAGTTTCACGTTTCGGACCCGTGAATTGGCCTCCAAGATCGTGCGACTTAACGCCGCTAGACTATTTTCTGTGGGGATATGTGAAGTCGCTAGGCTACGCCGATAAGTCCGAAACGATTGATCACTTGGAGGACAACATTCGCCGCGTTATTGCCGATATACGGCCACAAATGTTGGAAAAAGTCATCGAAAATTGGACCTCCAGATTAGACTACGTCCGAGCCAGCCGTGGCGGTCATATGTCAGAAGTCATATTTAAATTATAATGCCAGAAGGTTATCTTTCGAATAAAGTAAATTTCATGTCAATTTAAAAAATTCATCTTTGTTTTATTCCATTTAAAAGTTCTATACCTCTATAAAAAACACCCTTTACAAAACGTTAGATGTTGATATAGAAGTCGCTGAAGTAATTAACGAAGAAGTTGATATAATTGCAGGTATGTAATAGGATTTATTTTTACCTTTTTAGTATGCCAATAAGGTAGTTATGCTAGTATATGCTAGTAGTAGTAGTTAGTAGTAGTCTTCGGGAGAAGTGTTTTGGATGCCTTTAAACGGATCTAGACCATTTTCAAAAAGCGTCTGTTTGTCGGTCTGTCTGGATGTTTCACAATTTCACCCTTTAACCGATTTGAAACAAATTTTGAAGATAAATACCTCTCAACCCAAAAATTAACCATATTGATTTTGAGTTTGAACTGCAATCGGAAGGGCTTTTTTGGCAGTTCTGTTCTCTGTACCTGTTCGAGTCGGTACATGGACATAGTGGGGGTTCCAAACACAAGAAGCATGCTCAAGGTGTGTTCGATCTAATGAGCAATAGAGCATTTTAAGCGACTTCACAGTGGAAAGTTCCTTAGCATGGCGTTTAATAAAACCTAACATCCTGAGGGATTTACTAAGATACACAAGAAACACACAGATTAACAAAGTTCGTAAAATAACCGCCATATGGTGGACCATCGAGATGTCGCCTTTGTCGTCTTGTTTGCTGTTTTTTAATTTTAAACTCAGGTTTATAGAATGCAAAGGCGAGATGATGGTTTGTACCGAATGCGGTGGCCTGACGAGTCCCATATTAGGACGAAACAGCGCTGTCGCCATCTGTCGGACCCGGAGTTTTTCCATATTTTTGGAGTGCTCCGCACTTTTTAACACGAGAATCATGTAGATTGACAAATTTTTCAAGTCCGCTTCGCCAATATTTGATTCTATTTTATTTTAAATTACACGGACAAAAACTTATCTATATATATATATATATATATATATATATATATATATATATCCCATAACTTGAACCCAAAAAATGACTTTTAAACATACCTAGTGTACTGTCAAATTTATTTAAAATTCTAAGAAATACGGTCATAATAAAAATTATTAAAATTTCGTGTCCCGAAAAATATATTCCTTTAACGTAAAATCGTTAATACCTTCTGTTTCCACCAGATTAGAAAAATAACGTAAAAACAAATACCGTAATCACTCCCAAACCCCAAAATTTGACGGGAGTCGATTCATCAGCAAAATTAGGGGTTGACTAGCGGTACAGTTGACGGGAAATTTCATAAATATTGTCGACCCTCTGTCACGCGGGACCGATTCTTTGTGTCAGGCCCTTTGTACTGATTTCGAAGTTTAGTGGGTATAAAATTTTAGCTCTTTTATAACCCCGTGTTTAAACGATAAACGCTTTGCTCTTAAAGGGCTGAGAATTTTTTAGTGATGGATATAATAATACTGAAATGCTGTTGTGCATGTTTTATCCATAAAGGGCTAATAAATTGGTTCACATTCACATTTTTAACGACGTATTTTTAAACTATTATAAAAACAATTCCACATAAAATTCCTTATGATGCATTAATTTGACTCGAAACCTGTACGCCTTATAAATTCAATAGTTTTTCATTTTTTGCAATGAAAGGAACTCTTCTCCAACTATTCAAAATACTTATCAAAAACTACGAGGATGGTTCGATAAGTTCTCCGCCTGATAAAGAAAACAAAAGATTTTTTAAAACGTTTTTATTTATTTTTCAACATAGTCCCCTTGTACTTCAATACATTTAGACCAACGATGTTCTAACATTTTAATACCCGTAGTATAACGCGATTTGTCCAACTCTGGAAAATAAGCAGTAGTCGCTGCTCTGATCTCGTTATTTGAAGGAAATTTTCGTCCAGCGAGCCATTTTTTCCCAAAAAACAGTTGTCATGAATTTTCCTGCAGACGGAACCGTTTTTGCTTTTTTTGGCGCGCTTTCATCTGCCTCCACCCACTGTTTAGACTGTTGCTTTGTCTCTGACATGTAATGGTAAATCCATGTTTCATCTACAGTTATAAACTCAGCAGGATTGGGTCTAAATAAGTCTAAACACTCTTGCGAAGTGTTCATTGGAAGGCGTTTTTGGTCGACTGTTAACAAACGCAGCACCCATCGCACAGAAAGCTTTTTCATGCCAAGAACATCATGTAAAATGTTCATTCATTTCAGGGTAACGGATAGACACTCTCTGCGGTCCTGGCAGAGACAGGTCTTTTTCAGGGATGCGACCCTGCCCACGTGAGCCATGAAATATCTCCCTTCCTAACCCCGGGAGATACTCATGTCCTATCCCCATTTAAACCTAACCAAATCCAAATTATCCTCCCACTACCATCCTACCCCCAAATTCGCCAACACGCACGGCCAGCATGGCGTCTTAAGGCCAATTACCTTCCAAAACTCCATGGTAACATGTCGAACTTCAAAAATAAAGTACCCCAGGTGGGTGGCGCACGGCGTTTTGAATCCCACACTGATTCGTCAGTCAGCCTCATGGATTATGGGGGAGGCAGAAACTCGATTAACCATTAACCCCGGCAAAACAACAACAAATCCTCTAGATGCAGAAAAATGTACTTCGCTACTTATAATATACGAACACTGAGACAAGACGAACACCTCGAAAGATTGGAGGAAGAACTTAATCACATTAAATGGGACGTCTTAGGTCTCAGTGAAACGAGACTCAAAGGAGAAATAACTACCTTATTAAAATCGGGACATTTGCTATATCAAAATAACAGCGAAATAAAAGGCTACGAAGGAGGAGTGGCAATATTTGTTAATAAACGTTTAAAACACTAAGTAACAAAGAGGCAAGCAATGTCTGACAGAGTTATCTACATAGTAATAGAAATTAATAAAAGGTATAGCATTCAGGTAATACAGGTGTTTGCCCCAACAAGCGCTTCAGAAGACTCAGAGGTTGAACAGATATATGAGGACATAACTACAGCAAAAACGAGAGAAACAGCTAAATTCGTAATATTAATGGGAGACTTTAATGCAAAAATTGGTCACAACTACAACAACAATATCTCAAATATAGGTCGATTTGGTCTGGGTCAGAGAAACTCCAGAGGAGATATGCTGATTAACTACTGTAGAAATGAAAACTTGTATTGTATGAATTATTTCTTCAAAAAACCTTTAAATAGGAGATGGACCTGGAAAAGCCCGAATGGTATCACAAAAAACGAAATCGACTATATTATAACTAACCAAAAAAACATTTGCGAAGATATCACTGTCCTTAACCAATTCGACACCAATAGCGATCACCGTTTGATCAAAGCTGCGATTACTATTAACACCAGATGGGAAAGAAATAAATCGATAAGAAGAAAACCCATTCCAACAAACGAAATACTAAAACAAAACAAGGAAAAATTCGAACACGTAACAAAGAATAAACTTAAAAGTAAAGAAGACCAGGAAGAAATGAACATCAATGAATTAACAAAACACATTAATAATAGCATACGAGCAGCAACAAAAGAGAAATGCTTTAAAAATAAAGAAAAAAGTAGTAAAATCAGCCCGTATACCAAGAGCCTCATAGAAAAACGAAGAAATGTGGACCGAAACTGTGAAGAATATAAGGACATAAATAAAGAAATTAACAAAAACATAAGGAGGGATATAAGAAAGCATAATACAAAAGTGATTAAAGACACGATAGAAGCTTACAAATCAATGAAGGTTCTCAGATCTCAATTGGGTAGGGGCCGGACAAAAATTTCCGGACTTAAAACTAAACAAGGCCAATTAGTTAGTACTCGGGAGGAAATAACGATGGCTGTCCAGGACTTTTATACAGAGTTATACAGTCCAAAAACTCAAGGTCCTTGCTACGAAAGAAAGGAAGTAAGAAATGTCGGTTCAGAAGAGATGCCCGAAATAAATACCGCAGAATTAATAAAAGCGCTTGGTCAAATGAAAAATAATAAAAGCCCTGGCGAGGATCGTATAACGGCCGAAATGTTAAAAATAGGGGGAGAACAACTAAGAGAAAGCATGAGAATTTTGTTGAACAAGTGCTTAATATATGGAAAAATACCCGAGGCATGGGAAAACGCAGAAGTCATCATATTATACAAAAAAAGCGATAGAAATAACATTGAAAATTATCGGCCAATTAGCTTACTGTCCCACTTGTACAAACTTCTTACAAAAATAATAACTAACAAATTGACGCAAAAGTTGGACGCATACCAACCTTCAGAACAAGCCGGATTTCGCAGGAACTTCTGTACAATAGACCATCTACAGACAGTACACACGCTTATGTAAAATGCAGTGGACACGATCTATCGAGATGTTTGCTATATCAGCAAACTCTCGTACTTTTAGTCGGCGGTCATGACATGGTGAATTTTTGTAACAATTTCGTCAGTTGTAGCGGTACGACCACGATTAAATTCAGCAGCCCATTTTTTTACTATCCAAAACCAAGAAGAAGAATCTTTTAAAGTAGAATCTACCTCATTTTTAATGTCCGTAGGAGTTAAGCCCTTTAAAATAAAGCACTTTATAACCACTCGAACTTCAATTTTATCCATCTTTCACAAAATATCGAACCTTATGTGTTCACTCGATCGTTTCAAACAAGCAACTGAACGCAAACATCTGAAACTTTACAGAGCGTCATCTCAAGGTCAATGCTTACAAAATATTAACGTTATTTGGTCCTATTAGCGCCGAGAACTTATAGAACCATCCTTGTATAACGCAGCATAGTTTCATAGCTTATTTATTAACACTAAGTCAGTTTACACTTCCAACTTCTTTTACATAAAATGAAATAGTGGTATGACAAATATACAAACTTAATTTACAAAATAATATATAATATTAGTACCAAAACTAACTTAAATATTTTATTGTCCTCTCTCGGTTTGGCTAGGCTCATCATTGTAGTGGATCACTTGGGAGTGGGTATGTTCTTTTATGGAAAGGGCAGGGGCGGAAGGCGTTCCTGATGATATTATTGTCAGGTGGTGGTCAGGGATCTTGCTAAAGAATTTTTTGGTTGGGACCTGGCAAATTCCAGGATAGTGGAATTTGAAGTTCCCTGTGGCAGTTGGTCTATCCTCAGGTACCCAAGAGGTGATACCAAACAGCATCACTGGGCGGATAACAGCTTTATAAATCGTCAATTTGGTCCTGAGGTACAGGAATGCCAGTCCAGCCAGAGTCCTTGTGCTTTAGCTTTTGCTTCCACCATATGGTGCTTCCATAACAGTTTTTTGTCATATAAAGGGTGTTTTTTATAGAGGTATAGAAATTTTAAATGGAATAAAACAAAGATGAATTTTTTAAATTGACATGAAATTTACTTTATTCGAAAGATAACCTTCTGGCATTATAATTTAAATATGACTTCTGGCATATGACCGCCACGGCTGGCTCGGACGTAGTCTAATCTGGAGGTTCAATTTTCGATGACTTTTTCCAACATTTGTGGCCGTATATCGGCAATAACGCGGCGAATGTTGTCCTCCAAGTGATCAATCGTTTCGGGCTTATCGGCGTAGACTAGCGACTTCACATATCCCCACAGAAAATAGTCTAGCGGCGTTAAGTCGCACGATCTTGGAGGCCAATTCACGGGTCCGAAACGTGAAACTATGCGGTTACCAAACGTTTCCTTCAATAAATCAATTGTGGCACGAGCTGTGTGACATGTTGCCCCATCTTGTTGAAACCACAGCTCCTGCACATCATGGTTGTTCAATTGATGAACGAAAAAGTCAGTAATCATGGCTCTATAGCGGTCACCATTGACTGTAACGTTCTGACCAGCATCGTTTTTAAAGAAGTACGGACCAATGATTCCACCAGCCCATAAAGCACACCAAACAGTCAGTTTTTCTGGATGTAACGGTGTCTCAACATACACTTGAGAATTATGATCACTCCAAATAGGGCAGTTTTGTTTATTGACGTATCCATTCAAACAAAAGTGAGCTTCATCGCTAAACAAAATTCGCTTATGAAAATCGGGATCAACGGCAATCTTGTTTTTGGCCCATTCACCGAATCTACGCCTTGCTAGGTGATCGTGTGGCTTCAATTCTTGCAAGAGTTGGATTTTGTAAGCACGCAAACCAAGATCTTTCCGCAAAATCTTCCATAAAGTGAATGGACACATATCCAATTCCTGTGCACGATGGCGGATAGACTGATTCGGGTCTTCCCCTACGCTACGCTCTACAGCAGCAATGACTTCTTCTGTACGCACTGTACGACGTCTCTGTGGATGCGTATTATCATTTAGAGTAAACGTGATGCGAAAACGTTCCATAGTTAATCGAATTAATTGCTCTGATGGACGATTATGTTGACCGTAAAATGGACGTAGTGCGCGATACGTATTTCGAACAGAACCATGATTTTCAAAATAAATTTGCACAATTTGGAAGGGTTGTTCAGGCGTCAATCTATTCATGTTGAAATGCCAAACCAAACTAAACATAAATCACTTGACAGCTGACAAAAGGGCCGCCAGTTAAAAAAGTGTTGCCAACTTAAAGTTCTATACCTCTATAAAAAACACCCTTTAGTAGTCCTAGGTATTTGAATTTTCCTGGATTTTGTAAAAATGATGGTCTGTGCTTTGTCAGCGTTGGCCTTCAGTTTCCATTTTTCCATCCATTCCTCAAGCTGGCCTAGGTGTTCTTGGAGTCTTGTGACTCGGAGATTTCTGTGTGCTGTTGTGACTGCTGTGTCGTCGACATATAGACTTAGACTGGTATGGATTGACCTGGGAATGTCTGCTGTGTAAATGTTGAACAGGTGTGGTGATAGCGGAGATCCCTGGGGAACGCCTACAGCTATTATCCTTGGTATTGATAGTGCTTTTTCCGCTCTGGCGGAGAAGAATTTTCCTGATAGAAATGATAGTATCAGCTTCGAGAGGTTTTGTGGTAATCCGAGCCTGAGCATTTTGATTCCTAGGCCGTCGTGCCAGACTTTGTTAAAGGCTTTAGACGTGTCTAGCATGACTGCACCTAGGTGGGCTGCTGATACTATCTGATGCACTAGTCTGGTGGTCTGGTGTGAGGTCGACAGAACCCTGATAAATCCAAATTGTTCCTCCGGCATCACCCCGAGGTCTTCTGTCTTGGTATAACGCATCAAGGAACTTACAGAAATAGACAAAATGCGATTTCAAGAAGGTATTGACTAAATCAAAAGCAAAATTTTAACTCATAAAAAGCTAACAAATTATAACGCTTTTCAGGGATTTAATAATTTGTTTGAAATATTTAGTTTAGGAAAAGAGTGGTTGCAAGACTTTTTATTACATAGGCTAGTCAAGTAAACCATGATTTAGAAAAAAAGCACATATTTATATGGCCAGTAAGGGTACAAATTACAAAACAAAAAAATGCTTTTTTTGTTAAATAATTTGGATAAACTATGAAGTTTACTTGAGACTATTGATGGTACTGATGATATGGACACGTACAACGATGATCAATTATCAGAATTAGCAATGAAATAGAAATTTCATAAAACGAAAAAAAAAAGAATACTTCAAACTTCATAGTTAATAGATAAAGGAAAATCGATGAATTCCAGTAACTTAAAACATGGACAGTGGATTAACACAAGAGACAAAATAACTTGGAACAACTTGTTTTTCTAAATTTTGAAAATGTTATGTCACGGCTTAGTGAAAACAATGAAATGTTTACAGACTTTCAATAAAAAATAAAATATTGTCTAGAGCAGCCCAGATAGGCATAGGGGTGCCTTCACAGAAATTAAATGTAATCAGAAGGTCTCTATAATAAGCTAGATAAATACAGGATGTCCCATTTGAAAAAACATGATATATGACTTTTGAATTTTGTTAAGTTTGCAGGTCTAAAAATGCACCCTGTATAAGATATTAATTATTTTATAGGTTTAAACAATTTATTTAAACTTTATCTATAACAATTAGAAGTGTTTTTATTCTCATTAATTGGAAAATATTACAAATTTTATAACGCCACGTTTTTTTCAAAATTAATAAATTTTACAACACCGCAAAGAATGTAAAACTAATTTCAGGACTGGACATATTCTGGTTATCCCAAATATGTAAAAATGTAGAGAATAACCAAAAATAATTTTGAAATATAGACATAATCTACAACTTTTATATAAAAATATCTTTTCCTTATTTTTATAATAACGGAGACTTTACCACCCCATTGGGCCATATATATAAATTTGGCCTTTTGAAAAAATCAATTCAGCAGAATTAAATTCAAAATATGAGAACAAGATCCAGTTCATCTTATCTTTTTTGACTTTCTGGAGTACTTTTTCTTGCCTTTCGATTATTTTTTCGTCAACCGCCATTTTGGGAAAGCCATTTTGAACTTGGCATACCTACCAATTTAATTTGAACTATAGAATAAAATACCGATAATTTAACTTGAAATAGTATTGGTATACGTCAAAAATGTAATTCCGAATCTAGGTTTTCATCATTTTCTGATGATTTTAAGCAATATGGCCGCAATTTAAAGTCCACCATTTTGATTTTAGCCCACCTGTTCTCAATTCGAATTGCCAGATGAAATTCTAATGAATCCTGACTATAAATTTGTACTTTAAGTGAAAAACATAATATATGGTCATAATTTTTTCATTTTCTGATTATTTTAAGTAATCCAGTCGCTTGATTCTGTCCGCCATTTTGATTTTGGCAAACCTACGTCAATCCCAAATATTTTCAGCTTATACCTGAGTAAATACTGCTAATTTTTCTTTTTAAAACTATTTTAATCCAATTGCTTCTTTTTTCGCTCATTTGCAGCTGCCATATTAGTTCAGCCATATTGAATTTTTTCAAAGGGTCATATTTTTTTCGAATGGTCATTTTAAGACGAATCTTTTGAGCCCTCATGCTTTATTGATCATCGCGATAATATGAAGTAGAATAAAAAAATAGTAAAAAACACATGTGTATGTAATTTATCAACAAAAGGACTTAACTCCCAAGAATACAAAAAAAAACATTTAGGAATATAAAAAAATAAACTAAAGAAATATATATATATATATATATATATATATATATATATATATATATATATATATATATATATATATATATATAAATGTTTATGCGGCTTTCACGGATTCCCCCGTGTGAGATGCAATAGCAGTGGATATATCCACATTATGCCGTTGTAGTGCTGAAATCACATTCAGCAAACGTACAACTATATGCAGCTCCGTATAGGAATGAAGTAAAATGCGAACAATAAATGCAAACTTCGTTCCAACCATATCCTTTCCGTGTTAGAGGTTGCAAAGTTTGAATAAACTGCGAAGCAACACAATTCATCCTATTCCACCACCATCGAGATGATGGCCTACCTGTACCACCATACCGAGAAAGTCAAAACTTACCCTCCCCGCCACAGTGATACGGCATAATGTGGATATATCCACTGCTATTGCTTCTCACACGGGGGAATCCGTGAAAGCCGCATTAACATATATACGCCATCCGGCGGGAAGTCGGCGAAGCCGCGTTCAGTATTTGCATGCTTCCTTCAGATCTGTCCTTTGCACAGCCAGGTGCATGTCGGTACCCTGATGAGTCTAGTAGAGACGAAACATGTACCTCTGCCGTATCACTGTGACGGGGAGGGTAAGTTTTGACTTTCTTTCTCGGTATGGTGGTACAGGTAGGCCATCATCTCGATGGTGGTGGAATAGGATGAATTGTGTTGCTTCGCAGTTTATTCAAACTTTGCAACCTCTAACATGGAAAGGATATGGTTGGAACGAAGTTTGCATTTACTGTTCGCATTTTACTTCATATATATATATATATATATATATATATATATATATATATATATATATATATATATATATATAGATATATAGATCATATGGGATTTTTTTTATTAATAGCGTTATTCGAAACTTGACTTTGGCATCAATTTCTGCTTCGATCGAGATGAAATTTAAACGAAAAAAGAATAGTCACGTGATTAATATTATCTGTCAAATTTTAATTTTTTTCCCTGTGTATCGCCCCGTATATGATTTATGATTGGAAATATACCTGCAACAACTCCCTAATACCGAATGACGGGTGGTGTGTATGTTTAGTGACAGGGAGACGGTGCATGGCAGCTCTCGCAACTTCCACACTCGGTAACAGATGTGAGAAAAGAACAAAAAATTAATAATCGGCGTGTTGCACGCTTTACGTATCGATACTAATGGTGAATAAGACTATACCCATTAGAACAACTGGTATTACAAAACCATGAAATGGGGTTTATTAGAGGTCATTTGGTGGGCATTTGATATATTATGTGAATTATTCAAAAAGGTGTTTACAATAATTTTTTATGCCTACATTTATAATCAATAATTGTTTATTGTATAAAGCGGGGGCGGTTTTCATACCTACAACAACTTACCAATATAAGAATTAAGCAGGTCAAGTATGTCTGGGGTTATGCACAGTGATTTTAGAAAACGAAAACTCTATTAAGAGTTTGGATAATTTGTCTAACTAGTTATTTTTAAATAAAAATTAACAATTATTTGAAGGTTGTAGACAATGTTGAAGATTGATTTAAATGTGGTTGTCGGACTTGCATTGTCTTTATTTTTATTCATTTTTACGACGTTTCGATTAGATTGTAGCTCTAATCGTTATCAAGTATAAACTGAATGTTTTGTCTTAAGACTACGAGCTTATATAGGTACTGTATCGGTGATAATGGACATCGTAACTTACGACCAAAAAATCGGAGATATCCTGGAAAAAAGAAAATATAGACAATTACCTCGTGACCCCGCTAAATCTATAGAGTCAAAAATCTACAGAACACTAAGGAAATACCAAGACCATATACCTGACAAGCTACGATCGGCGCTCACACCACACTACAGTAAGCAACCACATCTTTACGGACTACCGAAAATTCATAAAACGAACATACCATTGAGGCCAATAACCAGCTCCAGAGGATCCCCAACAAATATACTGGCAAAGTTTTATTTAAAAATCATACAACCTTTAGAAGGTAAGACGAACACATATGTTAAAAATTCCACACATTTCGTGAACATTATTAGTAACATCGATCTAGAGCCAGACGACAGACTAATAAGCTTTGATGCGGAAAGTCTGTATACTAATGTACCATTAGGGGAATCACTAGACATAATCAAAACTAGACTTTCAAATGATACTACTTTATCAGATCGAACCACGTTACCACTGGACGGGGTGATGGATCTTTTGGAGTGTTGCCTGCGTAGTGCTTACTTTCAAGTAAAGGACAAGCTCTACGCTCAGGACGACGTTTTTTTTTGCTAAATATGAAGGTCCTCAGAGAAATGTAAGTGATCGAAAAAATTGTTTAAAAAACTACTTTTTTGCCCTTTTTTTAATTAGTACTATTTTGCAACAAGGGCAATAAATTTTGAGTTTTCTAAGAAACTCTATTTTGTAGGAAATTTAATTGCGAAACTTTTTTCTCTTTTCAACTTTTCTCTAAAATAAATGCTTTCAAAGTTAAAACGAAAAAAAGGAGAAAAAAAAAGTTTTTTATTCACTTTTTTCCACTTTTTGCCAAATAAATAAGGGGTAGTTTTTTAGAGGAAGCATGTACCAATTATTGTTATTGGCATTATTTAGAGCAAAAATCAGCTCGCCCCATCTCAACAGCCAACCAAAAACAGATCATCCCCGATCTACTGAGAGTATAAGATTGCCGATATTTTAGGGAGACCATTGCCCCAATGGTGTTGGGATATTTGGGTTGTTGGAACTTCTATTTTAAATAAGAACTTACACGTGCATTCTCCAGCGCACATACGTTCTCCAACGCACGGTCAGATACCTATAAATATTGCACTAACATAAATAACCTAAGATGACAAGATTTTACACAATTTTTAGATTAGCCCTGGTATTTTATAAACCAATTTAAACCACTAACAAAGCCTACAAGCTTAAACTACTAGATTTTCTTTCAAATTAACCCTTATGTCTGTTCATTTAGGCCATTATCTGACAATATGAACCAATTAATCAATAAAACAACGACTAAATAACTAATTCTTTTAATTTCTTCAAAACAAATTCGGATTAATTTATTATTTAACTTGGAGGCCCATTAAATTAGGCCGAACGGCTGCTATTTATATCAACGCCATTATTTCATGGCCGCGCCACCATAATCGGAGTGATATTCCACCCTTCACTTAGGGGTCGCTTACGCTTGGAGTTCTGTGTGGGTTTACACCGCACGAAATAACTCGAATCGATGTCATTTTGAAAAATATAAGTAACAGCAAATACACCAAAATCGAAACAATGAACTAATATTATTAGTAACAAAGAAACTATCTTTACGATTTACACCATTTTCTTTTAAATTAAAAGGTGTCAGATGATCAAAAAATTTACTTGTTAATCACTTTTAGGGTAAAGATTTCTTTGTGCTAATGTGACATTTAAAGATAAACAAGCTATAGCTATTAGTTTGTCTCAGTTTTCTCTTTATATTTTGCTGTTTCCATAATGTCAGATTTTCTGCGATGTATGGGTTGGATTAGAAGAATAATGTTTTATTTTCCTTCCTTTGATTATTTCTATACAAATTAAAATGAACTGATCTTAAAACTCTCTTCGATATATTCATAGATTGATAACACATGGGTATTGTCTCTCCAGACCAACTGTAACTGTCTCGTATTTAGGGCTCTTTTTTTATCACGAAGATTTATTAGTTTTTCTGCAGAGGGTGTAAACGTAATCAAAATATCTATGTCTACCCTCTTACACACTATTTGAGGGTTGTTCATAAATTGTTTAGTAAGCTATTGATTTACTTATTTTGGCTCTATACCATATCGTGCACTATGGAATGAATGTAGTATTTTCTCCAGAAAACCTATTAGAGAGCTGCTAAATTGCATACGATAACTTATAAAATATCATTTTTATTGCTAGTAGGAGAGCCCAACAACGTTTTTTTGTATGTATTTTGACCCTCTAATTACGAATATTGAGGATAAATTCCCGAAATATCGTCATGTAATTTGTTATACCCTAAACAATTGTTAATAATTTTTAAAATATGTTTCTTATAAAATAAAAAATATTTCCGTGTTCTTCGGTCGATTCTAGGCACTGTGATACAGTGGCAAAAAATTCCAGTGAAAAATGGTATTTTTTTGCCACTTTTCAACATGAAAAACTTTTGATGGTTCAAGTCAAAAACTACAAGCAGTTAAAACAAATTGCACGCATAACTTACTGTGTGAATTATTATATATATATATATATATATATATATATATATATATATATATATATATATATATATATATATATATATATGTTTATACGGCTTTCACGGATTCCTCCGTGCGAGTTGCAATAGCAGTGGATACATCCACATTATGCCGTTGTAGTGCTGAAATCACATTCAGCAAACGTACAACTATATGCAACTCCGTGTACAAGTGAAGTAAAATGCAAACAGTAAGGTGCATGTCGGTACCCTGATGAGTCTAGTAGAGACGAAACATGTGCCTCTGCCGTATCACTGTGGCGGGGAGGGTAAGTTTTGACTTTCTTCTCGGTATAGTGGTACAGGTAGGCCATCATCTCGATGGTGGTGGAATTGGATGGATTGTGTTCTGTTCTATTCAAACTGTGCAACCTTTAACACGGAAGGGATATGATGGAACGAGGTTTGCATTTACTGTTTGCATTTTACTTCACATATATATATATATATATATATATATATATATATATATATATATATATATATATATATATATATATATTTATTTATAAAAAAAATCCATACGCCGATCATTAGCAAACTTATTAATTACCCGCTGATTGAAATCAGGTATGTCTTCAATAAAGGCACTGTTTTCTGGGATAATCATGGAGTTATCTTAATGGATTATCTTGAAGAAGGAAAAACTATTACAGGAGCATACTACGCATCATTACTTGACAAGCTGAAAGTGGAAGTTACAGAAAAAGGCCACATGTACAAAAGAAAATAATTCTGTGTTACCCAGACAATGCGCTATCTCACACGTCAGCGGTTACCATGGCGAAAATACACGAATTGTGGTTTGAACTGCTTGACCAACCTCCTTACTCACCAGACCTAGCCCCAAGTGACTTTTTTTGTTCCGCAGGTTAAAAGTTGTGCTCGGAGAACAGAAATTTTACAGAGAAAAACGCCAACTAGTATTAAGATAGGCTAAAGAGATGGGAGCATCGCTGGGAGAAGTGTATAGACGTACAAGAAGACTATGTTGAAAAATAAAAATAAGTGTCTAGTTTCTTTATTAGACCGAAAACTTTTGATACTTCCCTCGTATCATTACCAAAAATACACTTTTGTTTTATGGTTCTGGCCACATCTAGTGACCTCCAAATACAATAACTTACACGACCAGACATATACTTGGACAACAAGTCTCTATTTTTCGTAAAAATAACAACACTCACAGCTTTCTTCCATTATTATATTAACTTTGTTAAGTTAACTCTATTGTTTGTGTTAATTACATGTTTAGCTACATTGAGGTACGTTTTGTTTATTGGACAATGTAGGATGTTCATTAAATGAAGGCCTTTTTAGTATTTTTTATATCGATTGAATTGTAAATAACACATATTCAATTATCCGTGAAAATATTCAATTATAAAATCATAATTCAAAAGCAAAAGTAAAGGTGATTTTGAAAGCCAATGACTTTTTTTAAGAAAGTTGTATCACTCAAAGTTTGTTTAACATTATATGGCGGAATTGGAGAAATTTATATTGGTGGAAAAAGATTGATTCATTTGATGTTTGCAGACGATATATTTTTAATTCCAGATGGCATTATTGAACATGTCTGTAGGTCAATATCATCAAAATTTAAATAACGTTTTAGAAAATGTACCCTTGAAAAGTAGAGCTCAAATGTGATTTAAGCACGATAGTGCTCTACCACATTTTAATAATTTAATGCGCCCATTTAACAGAAACTTTTCATCATCGTTGGATAGGTAATGCCGGACCTGTTTGATGGCTACCAAGATCTCTTGACATGAATCATCAGAGTAAGAAAGTGTATTGAAGTACAGGGTGAGTCAACGATTGGATGAAGTAGGTTTGTGCCTTTTCGGTGAAATTTACAAAGAAACTATATTTATTATTTGATACAGTTTATTTTTACGCAGATTTTAAAAATATTTAGGACTCTACAGGGTGAGCCAAAAAATTAGGACAGCATAAAGTTGTATTTTTTTAAATAGAACACCCTATATACGAATCGTATCTTCTATTTAGCTTATAATTTTAAATCTTTTTAATTAAAGGTTTACTATAACAAAACTTTATAGTTTCTGAGATAATTAAGTTAAAAAAAAAAAGTCACATTTTCAAGCATCAATTCAATCCTAAATAACGTTTTCAATTTTGTGACAAATATATTCAAATTTGGAATTTAGCAAGGCCAAGGACAAGTTAACATAATTTTTACCTAATATTTGCAATAAAAGCTACAGGGTGTTGAACACATCGGCTCAAATTTGAACAAGTTTAAATGAATAAATATCTTTTTTTTTTAATGGTACACCCTGTATATTTTCATGTTATTTAATAGAGTAATAAAAACCCTAAAAGTTTTGTTCAATATATCCTATACCTATTAATAATAGTTTTTGAAATATTTCAGTTTTTCTTATTTTCCATACTTTTTTACAGAAATAGTCTTCATTATCATAGTAGCCATGGCAAAAACAATGTAAAAGAACATTTTTCTGTGTGTCAAATTTATAAACACAATCGCTTCTTTTGGTTTTTATGTAGTGTAGTTTGGTTTTTTTTTGCATTCATGTTATATTGTAAAATGAATTTTCCAAAGAATGAGTTAATAGATATGATTTATACAATAGGAGAGGCTCAAAAAAATTGCCTTCTTGCTCAAAGAATTTACAAAATGAAGTATCCTGATCGACGCCAGCCTAATATCCATACTTTTCAAAACTTAATGCAAAGATTTGATTCTTCTGGTACTGTTGATTATCCAAAACGTAAAGTGGTCAACAAACCAGTAACTAATGAAGAAAAAGAACTACAAGTATTGTTAAATGTTCAGGAAAATCCTTATATTGGTAGCCGTCAGTTAGCAGCATTATGTGAAACATCACAATCCACCGCTAATCGTACTACCAAGAAATATAGGTATCATCCATATCACATGGAATTACACCAAGAATTGCATGGACAGGATTTTGAAAGTCGTGTAAACTTTTGTCGTACAATAAATGCGGAGATTCAATTAAATCCAAATTTATTATGCAAGGTTATGTTTAGTGATGAAGCGACTTTTAGAAGTAACGGTGCCGTAAATAGACGCAACATACATTATTATGCCACAGAAAACCCATTTTGGATTAGAGAGGTGCAACATCAAAACCACTGGTCATTAAATGTTTGGTGTGGTATTCATCATAATCGAATTATTGGACCCCACTTTTTTAATGAACCACTAAATGGCCATAGTTACCTGAAGTTTCTACAAGAAGAACTACCCCAACTGCTTCAAGGTATCGATAGGGATGAGCTCGACAGTACGTGGTCCCAGCACGATGGTGCGCCTCCGCATTACCATCGTGAAGTTCGTGCGTTTTTGGACCAACGATATCCGCAAAAATGGATTGGACGTGGGGGTTTCATTGAGTGGCCACCAAGGTCTTGCGACATCACCCCATTAGATTTCTTCCTATGGGGTTATATTAAAAATAATGTGTATGTTAATCCACCAACAACAGTGGAAGATATGCGAAACAGGATTAGGGATACCTGTAGACAATAACGCCACTAATTTTGTCCAGGGTCCGAGAAAATCTGCAAAAAAGACTAAATTTGTGCATTGCACAAGAGGGTCGTTTATTCGAACACTTATTAAAAAGAAATAATTAATCTCAGTATTTAATAGGTAATTTTTTTGTTTCAATTTAGTATAAAAGTAAATATGTATTTGCCTTGTCGTTATTGTTGTGTTAATTTTTTCACATTATGTTTAATTAAACTATTGCCGTTGTAATATAACGAATAATGTATTTCATCATATTTAACCTAACATTCTGTTTGTTTCTGTAGTTTCTTTTTATTATTTTACATGGCTACTATGATAATGAAGACTATTTCTGTAAAAAAGTATGGAAAATAAGAAAAGCTGAAATATTCTCAAAAACTATTATAAATAGGTATAGGATATATTGAACAAAACTTTTAGGGTTTTTATTACTCTATTAAATAACATGAAAATATACAAATTTATTAATTTAAACTTGTTCAAATTTGAGCCGATGTGTTCAACACCTTGTAGCTTTTATTGCAAATATTAGGTAAAAATTATGTTAACTTGTCCTTGGCCTTGCTAAATTCCAAATTTGAATATATTTGTCACAAAATTGAAAACGTTATTTAGGATTGAATTGATGCTTGAAAATGTGACTTTTTTCTTTAAACTTAATTATCTCAGAAACTATAAAGTTTTGTTATAGTAAACCTTTAATTAAAAAGATTTAAAATTATAAGCTAAATAGAAAATACGATTCGTATATAGGGTGTTCTATTTAAAAAAATACAACTTTATGCTGTCCTAATTTTTTGGCTCACCCTGTAGAGTCCTAAATATTTTTAAAATCTGCGTAAAAATAAACTGTATCAAACAATAAATATAGTTTCTTTGTTAATTTCACCGAAAAGGCACAAACCTACTTCATCCAATCGTTGACTCACCCTGTACAAGGCGCTTATTTTTTACATTTGCTTAATTAAACACAAAAAAGATGTACTGAGTGTCAGATTTCGCTTTCACGGCTGCAAGAACAGTTTTTGCCTTTTTTAGAGCCGATTTTCGTTTTGCAGTCTACTGTTTTGACTGTGTTTTTGTTTCTAGGGTGTAATGGTGTTTCCAAGTTTCATCTACAGTAATTAATCGACCCCAAAAACGATTTATTGCGCCAATGGAGCTTTGCAACTGTTGACCCGAACACGTTTATAGTCCAGAGTCAGCTATCGCAGCACCAAGCGTGCGATCAACTTGCTCATCCCTAAATTTTCAGTCATTAATTGACAAACACATTCTTAAGATATGTTCATAGCCCTCTTCTACTATCTCTCTAATCTTGATTCGATGGTTGTGTGGCATCATTCGATGAACTCGAGCGATGTTATCGTCAGTGGTTTCAGTTTTTGACCATACCAAACGTCACTTAAGCTGGTACGGCCACTTTTAAATTCAGCTACACAAATTTATCTGTCACAAATCACGGTGTGGTCTTACTTAGACCATCCTAAGGGCTCAAACCCTAGAAATAAGAGAATATGGTCAGCAAATCGGCTTTCTCAGTACTCAGTACTTATCAACCACACGCACTCGTCAAAGGGCATACAAATTTGTGTTTCACAACAGGTATTTTTCCAAGTAAGCCAAAAAAGACCCATATTAGAGCAATCTATAAGAAAGGGGAGAAATCTGAAGAAAAGAATTATAGACCAATCTCGCTATTGCCTAATATAAACAAGGTTTTTGAAAAAGAGAATTGTAACATTTCTGGATCAGTTTTCTGTAATATCAGATAAACAAAATGGTTTTAGAAAAGAGAAATCCAAAGTAAGAGCTTTGTACCAAACACGTATACAAATTCTAGAATAACTAAATAAAAAAAGCAAACATTGGCTATGTGCCTGGATCTGTCTAAAGCCTTTGATGCTGTGGATCATAAAACATTATTGTGGTATAAGAGGTAATGCACTGGAATTAATAAGATCGTATTTGACGGACAGGACTCAGTGTGTAGTGTAGACTGATTTCTTTGGTAGAGCTATAGTGTCTCAGAGGGTTAAAATGAAGAGGGGCGTCCCTCAGGGTTCAATACTGGGACCTCTTATGTGTATTCTTTATACAAATGATTTACCTGAAATCTCTGGAGAGCGGACTGTTCGATATGCTGATGATACATCAGCTAAGTTGTTATCGATGAAAGTTCAATCTGTGATGGACATTCTCGATGGATATTTTCACAGTACATTATGTTTGGCAACAGACTAAAAAAACGATTTACATTAACATATGAGAATACAACAATAACATCTATAGAAGGTTAGACTGGGGGGGCGCACATCGAGAGAGTTGCCACTAAAATATCTCAGTATTGTTTTGCATTAAGAATTATTTCGGAGAGAGTTGGAATCGATGCAGTTCTGTCAGCTTACCATGCATTTGTACTGTCCAGACTCAGATATGGTTTGATATTTTGGGGTAATTCCTGTGATATTAATAGAGTTTTGATTCTGCAAAAAAAATGTTTACGATGTATTTTGCAATGAAACAACAAGACAGTTGTAGAAATATCTTTATTAGTAACAATATTTTGACGGTTATAGGTATATACATTTTGGATTCGGTGACGTTTATTATTGACAACGGGGATCTTTTTGAAGGTGCATCTATTAAACATAACTACATACTAGAAATGAAACAAATCTCCTACCTGATAAATATAACTTTAGTTATTTGCAGAAACATGTCGAGTTTTGTATAATTAAAGTTTTTCATTCTTTACCTGAAAATGTACATTTACTACCGAAAAATAGAATAAAGTGTGCAAATGAGTTCAGGTGGAAAATAAGAGAAACTTTACAAAAATCTAGAAAAATCGAACCAAACATCAGCAAAGAGGAAAAAACTGCCTTAGCTATCCTACAGAAGGACTCCAGTATTAAAATTCTACCAGCGGATAAAGGAAATGCTACAGTCGTAATGAATGCTGAGACATACAATCAAAAAATTGACGAAGTTTTAAGGAAAGGAAATTATACATCTTTTGCTAAAGATCTCACATCTGCAGTTGAAGGAAGAATTTATCGCGTTCTTAAGAAACATGAACGATATATTCCTGAGAGGATCCGGACTCAGTTGACGCCACACCATAGCAAAACCCCACATCTTTATGGACTCTGGAAAATACATAAGCAAGACATGCCCTTATGACCTATGACGAGTTCCCGGAACTCTCCGACTTCTGAACTTGCCAAATTTCTTCTTCCAATCCTGAGATCATTACAAGGAAATTACATCGTCCTGGGTTAAGAACTCGCAACATTTCGTAGAAATTATACGTGAAATAGAAGTACAACCAGAAGACCATTTTATTAGCTTTGACGTGGAAAGCCTATATACCAACGTTCCAGTTAAGGACTCACTAAAAATCATAAGAAAGAAGACCAGATTTTAGCAAAAAGAACATCTTTACCACCGCATGCCATTATGGACTTGTTGGAAAGTGGTTTGACTAATTCCTATTTTCAAGAAAAGGAAAAATTCTACATCCAGGATGATGGACTACCGATGGGATCTTCACTCTCACCGGTGGTCGCAAATATTTTCATGGAATGGTTCGAGATGTTTGCAATTGTATCCACAACTAAGAAATCAAAGTTATGGCTCAGATACGTAGACGATACTTTTATTATTTGGAGTGGAAAAGACGAAGAACTTCGAAACTTTCTTTTTTATCTCAACAATATCAGCCCAACTATTAAACTCTCCATGGAAAAACAAGTAGACATTAAATTACCATTCTTAGATATCTTGGTTGAAAGAAATGGCAGACAAATTCGAACTTCGGTTTACAGAAAAGCCACGCACACAGGACAATACCTTAATTATTCATCTAATCACTCCACACAACACCAAATAAGGAATTATAAGAAATCTCGTAGATAGAACCTTAACTCTCTGCAACTCCAACGAGAACTTGATGAAAGAGATAGATTACATTAAAAATGATCTGACAGCCAACGGATACCCAGTATATCTAGTGGATAAATTTCTTGAACAACGCAGAAATAGAACAACATCGATAACGAATGAAGAACGAAAACCAGTATTGAACATCCCCTATATTAAAGGCATTTCAGAAAAAATTAGAAGGATAGGAAAACGATATAAAATCAACGTTGTTTTCAATTCAAATAACTCTCTGAGAAGTCGGCTCACTAGGGTCAAACCAACAACTCACAGAGACCTGAAGAACTGTGTATATCAGATACCATGTGAATGTGGCAATTCCAACATTGGCGAAACAAAGAGACCTCTTGACGTAAGGATCAAAAAGCACCAAAAATGGACATCTCGAGGAGAAACAACAAATCTGGTGCCCCCAACCATGCCTGGACTCATGGACACCACATAAAATGGTCTGAAGCTAAAATACTACACCGAGAACAACATTGGAGAAAACGGAAATTCAAAGAAGCCGCGGTTATACATCAGAACCCGAGTTGTTTTAGTAAACCATCTTTAGATATAAGAGAAATGTGGAAACCACTTCTTAGTAATTGTAAACTAAAACTTAATGTAGCATAAAAAATGGGATTTTGCCATAGCAGGCATGACTGTACCCATCTCAGTCACACTCCACTGCATTTACTTTTAGTATAAATAGTCATGTAGCTAAGGAAGGAAACACAGCTGCGTTCATCAGACCACTCGATTAGCCACAGACATCCAGGACACATTCAACCGACACTTACACATGGGTGCGGTGTTCCTGGATGTCAGTAAAGCCTTCGACAAGGTATGGCATCATGGCCTTATAGTTAAAATGATCAGGTTAGGTTTTCCTAATTTTCTGATTAAATTGACACAAGGTTTTTTATCTGCCCGCAGCTTCTTGGTGTCGGCAGATGACACAAATTCAGATGTGAAAGAGATAGAGACAGGGGTTCCGCAAGGTTCTCCTCTGTCCCCCTATCTCTACAATATCTATACACATGATATCCCTAAGGACAGGGAAACACATCTGTATTTGTTCGCTGACGATACCGCGATAGCTGCCATCGGCAAAATAGACACTGTAATTCTCAGACGTTTACAACGTCATTTAGATAAGCTCCAGAAATGGATAACCGACTGGAAGATCAAGATAAACCCCAACAAAACGCAAGCAATTTTGTTTTCGCGTTCAAAGTTTTCTACCCCTTCCGGTCGGGTATCCATTTCTGGTACGCTTATTCCTTGGACCATCTCAATAAAATACCTTGGGTTAATTTTCGATCGAAGATTATCCTGGACAAAAAACACGGAATTGTTGTTAAATAAAGGTAGAAAAGCATTGTGGGGCCTGCACGCAATCCTTAATAAAAACAGTAAGGTTAATCTAAAAATAAAGCTTATAGTTATCAACATGTTCATCCGTTCGATTATTACATATGGTGCTCCGTCCTGGATCACCATGTGTAATTCGAACATGGGAAAACTTGAAACGTGTTACAGTAAAGCCTTAAGACTAATAACGGGAGCACCCAAATTTATCAGTAACTTTAGAGTCAGAACAGACTTAAACTGTAACACGATTGAAGTTTTCCTAGAGGGTTTGGTACGTAAGCATTTTGTTAACGCTCCCGATGTCAACAACGATTTGATAACAAATTCTCATTCAAAAAAAGCCAAGAATTGGCAAAAATTCAAGCATTCCTTAAATTGGTTAGATAGCCGTTAACGAACCCAACATCTTGCCTAAATTGGTTAATTTCCTCATACTTATTACTGAATGAATCTACATATTTCAACAAGAATCGAAAGGCTCGGCCTGATTCACAATTACAAACATGATCCAGAGTGGATTTATTTAGTTTTACTTGAAAACGGCTAGCGGTAACTACTAGCTGAAACGTCTTGATATTCAACAAAAATAAAGACAATGGAAGTCCAACAGATATCCACTATTTCGCAATGTATAATTATTGTTGAGGTTTTGTTCCTTTTCATTTTTTTTTCTTTTTTATCTACAGCTGAGAATGAACTATAATTTTTATTATGAGGTTTATTACAGTAATGATTTTCTTTTAACATTGTTCCATGCCTTTATAGGTTTTTTTGTAAGTGATAGTTATTGGAATAAATAAAGAATTATCTATCTATCTATCTATAGTATACTTAACCAAGAGAACATTTTTTTCAGGTATTCCATCTTCCAAAATTTCTAGTTAGCGGTTTGCTGTGAGGTCACTGTCGTAAATTCGGCACCTAATCTATTTTCCTAAGAGGATTGATTGATTTAATAGTTGAAGGTGCATCAGTAACGTAGACCATCTGGCGCCTTGTGTAGTGGGATTAAAATATATTATATTTTATTGTATAGGCCAATAGTCTTTAGGAAGTTAAGGATATGTTTGGCTTTGGTTAAATCAAAAGACGTGTCTATCGCAAAGTTACTAGTAAGGTGGTGCGTATTTCTAGCATTAGTGTATAGAGGACAATCGATTAAAAAGTGTTTTACAATGAGAAAGGAGTGACATGAAAGACATTGGGGAAAGTAGATAACTTGGAATGACCTATGGCGATTCTTTTCCATACAACGTTATTTTTTCTGGAGAGTTGAGGTTTGGGTTTGGGAAAAATTCTATAATTTGTTTGGGTTTTGACGGATTCCTACCGATCTTGTGCGATGCTATTATCAATGTGTCTGTTAAATTCTTGGAAGTTGAGCAGAAAAAGAAAAGGGGTTCCCTTAAGTATCGCTTATATGTCAGTCACTTCATTCCTGTCAATGCCAATATGGCTTGAAGCCCCCATGACAGATATATGAAGGTTATGTTGGGTTCCCATTTTAAAGAGATCAATAAGCTGAGTGGGACGTGTTATGAGATAAAAAGGATTTGAAATAACTCAAGAAATCTGAGGTGATTCGGTGTTTGTTAGATGAATTGTGTTTGATTATTTTTCTGATACATTATTTGATGGCAAAAAACTCAGCTGAGAAGGTAGGTTCCGGGGGGGGGGGGGGGGGTTAAGCTTTGTTTTACTGGTTGCAGCAAATCTGCAGGAGCAAAATTTGAATGTACCTTAAGACAAGCGAGCAAAGCATATTGTTAGAAAAAAACGACCGACAAATGTGAACCTTTTAGCCCCTTTCAGTCCGACTCTGTTATTAAAATTCCTCATGAAGTAGTTATAACTTAACTTTTACTCGCCGACAAACCACAAAAAAGCTAAATATCTATTAGTCAACCATACTTTCTCACAAGGGGAAATTCTAATCCGTTAAGACAAACAAAGGCAAAAAAAGAAGGAAGTAAACGCATTGATAAACGCTTGCCAAACAAAGAACTCCCCTGTATATGTAGCTCTTTCATCGCGTTTAAAGTTCTAATAGACACCACATCTTTTAAAATCAACAACTGTTACGAAATAGTTACAAGACGACGAGTACGGAAATTTAGAGAGAGTTTTCGGAGATTAACAGTGTCTCCGCATTTTATTTTATTTTAATAAAAAAATTTGAACCGGCTTCTAAAAGTGCGCTAAAAAGTGAAAAATAACTAGAAATTTTTATATGAAATTGAAATTTTTGAAGTCGGCGCCAAACTAATACCTGTCAAAATGTGATTCGCATAAACAGATTAAAAATACTTTATTTGTAATTGTTTTCTTACCATAATTTGTGCGTAATTAGTAGTTATTTATTTTATTTAGAAATAATTTGGCGCCGACTTCAAAAAGTTCAATTTCATATAAAAATTTATAGTTATTTTTCACTTTTTATCAAACTTTTGAAAGTCGGTTCAATTTTTTTATAAAAATTTTATTTTTCTATTTTTCTAAGTACCAATCGAGATTACTGTACCTCGCAATGACTCCAAGGTGGCAAAAAAGTACCCATTTTATCCAAAGTTGTAAATCACCCTAAAATGAACCACTAAAAATTCTTTGGTTCTTAGAGTTTTCCAAATACCAGTAAAATTGCGTCAAACAAATATTTAGTCTGTCATAGTAAATCCACTAGCTTAAATTTCAAATTAATTTTAGATTGATAATATAAACCCCAAAACCTTCCAATATCGATGTTTGAAGAACCTGAGATGTACATTTCTTAGCTCGATATATTTTATACTGCATATTGAGTTTGTATACGCCCCAAGAACCCCACAATATCAATTTTAGACAAAATCGGAATATGTATAATTTTCTGTCCCACATATTGTATCTTAACAACCTAATAGTTGTAAAAAATTAACTTCATATTCGTAATACACTACTCCGAAATCCCTCTAATACCAAATCTGAAAAATGCGAATAAGGTAAAATTTTCAACCCACCATATTGCATCCGCTATATTGAATGTCAAAAAAAATATTTTAAGTCTTAATCTAATCTAAATCTAAACCCTTCAAAGCCCCCTAGTACCAATTTTGGATGAATGGTCGCCATATTGTCAGCGCCATCTAGGATATTACTGCACCAATTTTGTCCAAAAAAATATAACATAACGTAAAAAATTTTATTCAAATCGGTGCCGCCGTTCCGGAGTAATCGGTGTACATAAATAAAAAAATACATACTCGACAAATTGAAAACCTCCTTTTAGAAGTCGATTAAAAATACATAGAAAGAGGAAGCAGATTCTAGAATGAATTTATTATTTAAAAAGCGCCGAGTATTTTGAAAGATCGCTTGGACACGTCGACTTAATTCTTTTGATACGAATTTTTTTCAATATATTAAATCCTACAGGGTGGCTGTGCTATAACCAACTTTTTTAAGTAATGACCTCCAAGTTTTTTTATACTTTTAGACTTCATGCAAAATTTTGAACATTTTTTTTATTACCTGTCCTCTACCTATATCTAACTGTTTTCGATTTATCGACAGTTAAAACAAAAAACATCACATTAACTCAGCCATATTCGATCACAATGAAATGTGATTCTCCGTAGAAGTTCCTCCGTACTATCAACCGAGGTCAAATACACCAAGGTTTTGAGGTATCCCCATCCTCTACCTGCAGAAAAAATAATTTTTTAACCTTGGAAGAAAACATTTCAACAGAAAATTCAATTATCTACAAAAAATCGTAACATATGTATATATTAAAAATGTACAGGGTGAGTCAACGATTGGATGAAGTAGGTTTGTGCCTTTTCGGTGAAATTAACAAAGAAACTATATTTATTGTTTGATACAGTTTATTTTTACGCAGATTTTAAAAATATTTAGGACTCTACAGGGTGAGCCAAAAAACTAGGACAGCATAAAGTTGTATTTTTTTAAATAGAACACCCTATATACGAATCGTATTTTCGATTTAGCTTATAATTTTAAATCTTTTTTATTAAGGGTTTACTATAACAAAACTTTATAGTTTCTGAGATAATTAAGTTTAAAGAAAAAAAGTCACATTTTCAAGCATCAATTCAATCCTAAATAACGTTTTCAATTTTATGACAAATATATTCAAATTTGGAATTTAGCAAGGCCAAGGACAAGTTAACATAATTTTTACCTAATATTTGCAATAAAAGCTACAGGGTGTTGAACACATCGGCTCAAATTTCAACAAGTTTAAATGAATAAATATCTTTTTTTTAAATGGTACACTCTGCATATTTTCATGTTATTTAATAGAGTAATAAAAACCCTAAAAGTTTTGTTCAATTTATTCTATACCTATTTATAATAGTTTTTGAGATATTTCAGTTTTTCTTATTTTCTATACTTTTTTACAGAAATAGTCTTCATTATCATAGTAGCCATGTAAAATAATAAAAAGAAACTACAGAAACAAACAGAATGTGGTTAAATATGATGAAATACATTATTCGTTATATTACAACGGCAATAGTTTAATTAAACATAATGTGAAAAAACTAACACAACAATAACGACAAGGCGAATACATATTTACTTTTATACTAAATTGAAACAAAAAAATTTCCTATTAAATACTGAGATTAATTATTTCTTTTTAATAAGTGTTCGAATAAACGACCCTCTTGTGCAATGCACAAATTTAGTATTTTTTGCAGATTTTCTCGGACCCTGGGCAAAATTAGTGGCGTTATTGTTCTACAGGTATCCCTAATCCTGTTTCGCATATCTTCCACTGTTGTTGGTGGATTAACATACACCTTATTTTTAATATAACCCCATAGGAAGAAATCTAATGGGGTGATGTCGCAAGACCTTGGTGGCCACTCAATGAAACCCCCACGTCCAATCCATTTTTGCGAATATCGTTGGTCCAAAAACGCACGAACTTCACGATGGTAATGCGGAGGCGCACCATCGTGCTGGAACCACATACTGTCGAGCTCATCCCTATCGAGACCTTGAAGCAGTTGGGGTAGTTCTTCTTGTAGAAAGTTCAGGTAACTATGGCCATTTAGTGATTCATTAAAAAAGTGGGGTCCAATAATTCGATTATGATGAATACCACACCAAACATTTAATGACCAGTGGTTTTGATGTTGCACCTCTTAATCCAAAATGGGTTTTCTGTGGCATAATAATGCATGTTGCGTCTATTTATGGCACCGTTACTTCTAAAAGTGGCTTCATCACTAAACATTACCTTGCATAATAAATTTGGATTTAATTGAAACTCCGCATTTATTGTACGACAAAAGTTTACACGACTTTCAAAATCCTGTCCATGCAATTCTTGGTGTAATTCCATGTGATATGGATGATACCTATATTTCTTGGTAGTACGATTAGCGGTAGATTGTGATGTTTCACATAATGCTGCTAACTGGCGGCTACCAATATAAGGATTTTCCTGAACATTTAACAATACTTGTAGTTCTTTTTCTTCATTAGTTACTGGTTTGTTGACCACTTTACGTTTTGGATAATCAACAGTACCAGAAGAATCAAATCTTTGCATTAAGTTTTGAAAAGTATGGGTATTAGGCTGGCGTCGATCAGGATACTTCATTTTGTAAATTCTTTGAGCAAGAAGGCAATTTTTTTGAGCCTCTCCTAATGTATAAATCATATCTATTAACTCATTCTTTGGAAAATTCATTTTACAATATAAGATGAATACAAAAAAAACCAAACTACACTACATAAAAACCAAAAGAAGCGATTGCGGTTATAAATTTGACACACAGAAAAATGTTTTTTACATTGTTTTTGCCATGGCTACTATGATAATGAAGACTATTTCTGTAAAAAAGTATGGAAAATAAGAAAAACTGAAATATCTCAAAAACTATTATAAATAGATATAGGATATATTGAACAAAACTTTTAGGGTTTTTATTACTCTATTAAATAACATGAAAATATACAGGGTGTCCATTTAAAAAAAAGATATTTATTCATTTAAACTTGTTCAAATTTGAGCCGATGTGTTCAACACCCTGTAGCTTTTATTTCAAATATTAGATAAAAATTATGTTAACTTATCCTTGGCCTTGCTAAATTCCAAATTTGAATATATTTGTCACAAAATTGAAAACGTTATTTAGGATTGAATTGATGCTTGAAAATGTGACTTTTTTTCTTTAAACTTAATTATCTCAGAAACTATAAAGTTTTGTTATAGTAAACCCTTAATAAAGAAGATTTAAAATTATAAGCTAAATCGAAAATATGATTCGTATATAGGGTGTTCTATTTAAAAAAATACAACTTTATGCTGTCCTAGTTTTTTGGCTCACCCTGTAGAGTCCTAAATATTTTTAAAATCTGCGTAAAAATAAACTGTATCAAACAATAAATATAGTTTCTTTGTTAATTTCACCGAAAAGGCACAAACCTACTTCATCCAATCGTTGACTCACCCTGAACAGTATTGAAATTATTTTTGAAAAACTGAAAGAGTGCCATTTTCACCCCGTTCTCAAAAATGCACCCCTAAATTTGGTAGAACTTTGTGATTTTATCATATTTGAGTGCCAGAGAAACTTATTCCATCATCAAAATGCTGTTACTAATTTGTTCCTTATTACCTCGTTTTTTTCGTTATAATCAATAGATTAAATTCCGAACCCTCTAAAATGAATTTTTGCGTCTTCTACAAATACAATTTCGCTTGCCACCGTCACAAGAATTGGTTACTTACGCTGTTTAAACCCTGAATTACCTGAAGATTAACAATGGTTCACTTGAAAAATGATCACCCTTGAAGGCAGTTTATGTCAATAAAATTAGAGCTTAACAAAGACGTTTACCGAGCATTTAGTTTTACCTGCACTCTTGCTGCTGCCCTTTCTAAAAGTAGCGTTGCAAATTGATGTTTAAGAACAGCAAAAACTTTCGGAAGGAAATGTATTAGATATTTTAAAGCATGGAATTTTGCAAGACTCATCTTTTGTTGTAAAACATTTCATAAAATACAAACTAGCTCGGCCCCCAGATGCTGATAGGCTGGCGGAGTTAGTTATTAGGTAGAAAAATTCAAAATGATAATAGTAATATGTAGTATCTTACGTCTCATTTTCTTTTTTGGGGAAAATTTTTTATTTAACAATGAAGATGTGCAAAAACAATTTTTCCGAGTTCTAGGAAAAGTAATTATTTTTCAGTAAAAAAGTTTGAAATATTGAAAATACCTACAAAATGAGTTAAAGCTCATCCAAATCAGATAATTTGTTCGTTAGTTATTGAGAAAAAACTTGCTAAAATGGCTGTTTTTTCAATTGTTAATAAACAATAGAGAAATATATTGCCTTAACTTTATACTGCACTGAAAGAAGCCTCTTGTTGCATACAAAAAGTATGCAAAATTTCAAGTAAAAATATTCAATAGTTTTTTGCACAGTGAATTTGTTTATAACTTTTTATGTTTTTTTTATTGTTTATTCTCAGCGATCTAGAGGTCGTACAGCGGTCTACGGGTGCACAAATGAAAGCTCGAGACTTATAAAGGATGTTTTTTATAGAGGTATAGAACTTTTAAATGGAATAAAACAAAGATGAATTTTTTAAATTGACATGAAATTTACTTTATTCGAAAGATAACCTTCTGGCATTATAATTTAAATACGACTTCTGGCATATGACCGCCACGGCTGGCTCGGACATAGTCTAATCTGAAGGTCCAATTTTCGATGACTTTTTCCAACATTTGTGGCCGTATATCGGCAATAACGCGGCGAATGTTGTCCTCCAAGTGATCAATCGTTTCAGGCTTATCGGCGTATACCAGCGACTTCACATATCCCCACAGAAAATAGTCTAGCGGCGTTAAGTCGCACGATCTTGGAGGCCAATTCACGGGTCCGAAACGTGAAACTATGCGCTTACCAAACGTTTCCTTCAATAAATTAATTGTGGCACGAGCTGTGTGACATGTTGCACATCATGGTTGTTCAATTGATGAACGTAAAAGTCAGTAATCATGGCTCTATAGCGGTCACCATTGACTGTAACGTTCTGTTCAGCATCGTTTTTAAAGAAGTACGGACCAATGATTCCACCAGCCCACAAAGCACACCAAACAGTCAGTTTTTCTGGATGTAACGGTGTCTCAACATACACTTGAGGATTATCATCACTCCAAATACGGCAGTTTTGTTTATTGACGTATCCATTCAAACAAAAGTGAGCTTCATCGCTAAACAAAATTCGCTTATGAAAATCGGGATCAACGGCAATCTTGTTTTGGGCCCATTCACCGAACCTACGCCTTGCTAAATGATCATGTGGCTTCAATTATTGCACGAGTTGGATTTTGTAAGCACGCAAATCAAGATCTTTCCGCAAAATCTTCCATAAAGTGAATGGAGACATATCCAATTCCTGTGCACGATGGCGGACAGACTGATTCGGGTCTTCCTCTACGCTACGCCCTACAGCAGCAATGACTTCTTCTGCACGCACTGTACGACGTCTCTGTGGATGCGTATTATCATTTAGAGTAAACGTGGTGCGAAAACGTTCCATAGTTAATCGAATTAATTGCTCTGATGGACGATTATGTTGACCGTAAAATGGACGTAGTGCGCGACACGTATTTCGAACAGAACCATGATTTTCAAAATAAATTTGCACAATTTGGAAGCGTTGTTCAGGCGTCAGTCTATTCATGTTGAAATGCCAAACCAAACGAAACATAAATCACTTGACAGCTGACAAAATGGCCGCCAGTTAAAAAAGTGTTGCCAATTTAAAGTTCTATACCTCTATTAAAACACCCTTTATAAGCCTATATTGTTAACTTTTGCGCATATTGACCTAAGCTGTTTTTTTTTCTAAATTCGTCTAAAAATGCCAGCTTCCCAAATACAAAAACAGAATTTCTTTATCATCAAAAACAAAAAAGTTATTTAATTTGTTTACAAGATAAGAATGATAGTGGTTTTCTAATGAAGTTTAAATAAATTTAAAATCAATCTTCCTCAATTCCATGTAATACTTCTCATAGAAGAAGAGTTCCTCTTTCATGAAATGTGCTCAGAATCGGCGTACCTTCATCGATACAGCTAGAATGTTATTGCAAAATTCACTCGCCTGTGATGAACAAATTAAATTTTGCACAAACTACTTGATGAATCGATCTGAAATTTTTACCACTTATTAAGCACTAAAATACCGAACTTTTTACTTAACAACAAAGTCGTAGATTGCATTTAGCAATAGTTATTTTTAATTGAATATTATAACAATTTTGACTTTCTTCTTCTTCTTATTCTTAGTATAGGACTTTGTCCTGTATTCACTGTCAATGCATCTCGTTTATTCTTGTTCCTGTGACACCGATGTCCAGCTCTCTTTCCATCTTTTAGGCGGTCGACCAGGAAGCCTTGAGGAGTTTGGTATTCCTTCTTTTGCAATTTTTGCCACTCGGTCGTCGGTCATCCTGTCGACATGATCCCTCCATGCTCTCCTTCTTCCTCTGCCCCATCTTACGACGTCCTGTATTTCACATCTTTTTCTGATTTCATCGTTTCTTAGTCTGTCGCGTAATGTATGACCCGTGATACTTCTTAGCGTTCTCATCTCAGTTGTCCGGAGTAGTCTTTTGGTTGCTGATGTGTCTGCTCTTGTTTCGAGGCATAAGTCATTATGGGTCGTATGCAGGTCTTATATATTCTGATCTTACTTTGTGTCGTCATATGTTTATTTCTTCATATAATATCACGTAGGTATCCTGACATTACAGCAGCTTTGATTGTTTGTTCTTGAACTTCTTTTTAAGTTTCTATTACTTGTGATGTTTGCTCCCAGGTATTTAAATGACATGACCTGTTCGATGCTTTGATTGTGTACAGCGAGCTTACATCTTCTTGGTTCTTTACTAATCGTGAGAAATTGGGTTTTTCCTATGGAGATTGTCATGTTAAATTTTTCAGCGGTCTTTTCAAACTTGTACAGGAGCCGTTGGAGGTTGTCTTCGTCTTCCGATATCAGTACTGCATCATCGGCATAGCAAATTATCTTTAGTTCTTCTTTTCCCATTCTATATCCTCTACCGGCCTCTTTCACCTCTCTGATAATTTCGTCCATAATGACATTGAATAGAATTGGACTGAGGCTGTCTCCCTGCCAAATGCCGGTAGATATTGGAATTTGGTTCGATGTCTTGTTGCCTACTTTAATTTTCGTTGTACTTCTGCTGTTTAAGTCTTTAATTACTTCCAGGATGTTATGACATATGTTTCTGTCCTTAAGTAGTTCGAGAACGTCATGAAGTCTGATCCTGTCGAAGGCTTTTGTGAGGTCGACAAAACACATATAAACCTCTTTGTTGTATTCGATGGCCTTCTCTGTAATTTGGCGAATTATAAATATGGCGTCAGTTGTTGACCTGTTTTGTCTGAAGCCTTGCTGCTCCTCACTGATTCCGCTTTTGACTTTGTTTTGCATTTTTCTCAGCAACAAATAAAAATATCGAGATCGGTAAAAAAACCAATTTGTAGGTTTTTCAATTCTCTACAAAATGGCTATTCCATTTTGTCCAAAAATTTCTTTAGTGTTTGCTGGTAAGCAAAAAAGTTCAAAAAAATGCATTTTTTGACCTTTAATTGTTTACAAAAACTTTATGACACAAAATCTCGTGCAAGGAACATATACGGTTTATTTCTATAGGCCTATATTACCAGAAAATTCGGGTCTCTGCCTGGATGGATATAAATTACTATTAACATTCTGAAAATTCTACTAATAATAAATTTTTTCCAAATGCTAATTCCACCGGCCTATGATGCGGAAAATCTACTTAAAACAAAAACATAAAAATTTCCAAGTTTTTAAGAATATTGTCGTATCAAATCGAATAAATAATTTAAAGTTTCTAAGTAAATATTACACTACTCAAAATATCACTTTAATCGCAGATTTTTTTATCTTGAAATAGTAATCATAACCTTGTACTGAAATTAGCTACGAATATGTGGCTTCATTTCTAACAAGTCATAACATTAATATACAAAATGTTATTTTAATGTTATAATTCACAAATAGAAACAGTTAAGCAACAATACAGGGTGATTTTTAAAGCGTTTTTTTACCATATAGTGGATCTCATCACTACATAGTATAAAACAAAGTCGCTTTCTCTGTCCCTATGTCCCTTTGTATGCTTAAATCTTTAAAACTACGCACCGGATTTTGATGCGGTTTTTTTCAATAGATAGAGTGATTCAAGAGGAAGGTTTATATGTATAATAACATCCATTAAATAGTGGAGAAATACTGTTATTTTTGAGGTTTCTAATGTGATGTCGTTAATTATCATATTTTTTTCCGCTTACATTGCAAACGCAGGCTGAACCCTACGAGATTTATCAAAATAATGTACTAATTATTTGTACACATTGAAAAGGTCTACAGAAAACTCCGCGATGGTATATGTCTATCTCTCATGGATATCCCACAATAACATTTTTTTGTCATTTACTTTTTACGACAAATAATGGCAAATTTTGAAGCGATTTTAACCAATACAGCATTAATCCTTATCCAATTAAATAGCTTAAATACATTGTTGATTTAATATAGATCTATATGGTCCTTTACAGCACAAGATTTAAATGAATATTTTCGAAGATATTACAGATTTAAAATTGCGGGAAGTAGCGCTTGCGGCGGTACTGGCCGACCGGGGCGGCGGCAGCGTGCCTATAAATAGCGCGTCGGAGGCCGATGTAATAATTGTTGTAAAAATAAAATAAATAGTCACAGTTTTTCTGTAGGGTATTTAGTATTAGCATTGCACCCGTGCGAAGCCGGGGCGGGTCGCTAGTAAGATATAAACCATAATAATAAGAACTTAAATAACAACACACTTACATCGACCTACGTTCACACGCGATAAGGTTAAAAATTGGTTATCATGACGATTTATAGTGTATGACAAATTGCATGATATGCAAGTGCGATTGCAGTGGGTTCAACATCCTCTGCTGAATCCCGGTCCTAGGGTTTTACACAGGCAGATTTTTCTAAGTGATGATGAAGATAAGAGGTCAAAAACAGTACGGGGTGTCCCATTTTCGACACTTTTAGGAGGTATTTTTTTTTTTTTTTTTTTTATATATTCTCGGGTCCGTCCTAAAGCCGGATGCACTGCGACCAGAGTAGGCCTATTGTGCTCACCCTAGACATTATAGCCACTCTGTCAACCTAGCCCCCTGGCTCAATCTGTACAGTCCTGCTAAAGAGTGATTGAGTATTTCTTCCGGTTCCAGTTTTACTGACCCGAAAGTTTGTTGTCTAAATCTCACCAGTGACTCACAGTCACATATGATATGCTTCACCGTTTCCTCGGCTTGTCCACACAGTCTGCAGCCGAGGTTTCCGTTATATAGATTCATTCTATTCAGATGTACTTTGACGGCCATGTGTCCCGTCATTATACCTGTAATAGTCCTTAATTGGTTTCTACTCATTTGTAGTAGTTTCTTTGCCAGTTTCGGGTCCGGATTCCCAATAAATAGCTTGCTGTGGTTTAAACCCTGTCTGGTCATCCAGTGGTTTTTATGTTCTCTTTTGATCCATTCTTTGACTGCTTCTCGTGCCGCACACCGCGGCACCCCAAAGGCCGGTTCTGGACCAATGTATTGAGATGCTGACCCTGCTCTAGCTAGTTCGTCAGCTTTTTCATTTCCATGTATGCCTTCGTGTCCTGGTACCCACTTTAACATAACTCTGTTGTCTTTTGTCAGAGTTTCCAGCTCACTCTGACATTCCCAAACCAGCCTCGATGATACCTTTTGGCCCTTGAGGGCCCTTAGGGCTGCCTGGCTGTCAGAGTAAATGAGGATTTGCTTCCCTTTGTAAGCTCTCCTATTTATGTATCTCATCTGCGCACCGTAAGATTGCGTATATTTCTGCCTGGAACACTGTTGGGTATTTCCCAAGGGGAAGGGTTAGTTCCTTCCTCGGTTGTAACCCGTATATCCCAGCTCCAGTACCCTCACTAGTTTTTGAACCGTCAGTGTACCAGATACTTGCACCCGAGAATGTTTCCGGTCTTTCTCTTTTACTTGCCATTCGATCCTCTATTGTGACTTCAAACGGTATATTATAACGGTAGCTCGAGTTCATATGGTCCGTGTCCATTTCCAACTCAGGGCTCCTGATTTTTTTACATATGTTTTTATGTCCTGACATCGTCATTTGCGATTTTACTGCTGAGTGATTTAGTCGGTGGAGTCCCATTCTTGCCTCTGCCTGAATCACTAAGTGTAGCGGAGGCAGATCCAGAATACACTCCATTGCCGAAGTGGGCGTTGATTTCATGGCCCCAGTAATACATAAACAGGCGACCCTTTGTATTCCACTCAGCTTTGTCATAGTTGCTCTCTGCATTACCTTGGGCCACCAGACCAAGGCTGCGTAAGTGATGGCTGGTCTCACAACACTGGTGTATAACCAATGCACCATTTTCGGTGAGAGACCCCATGTTTTCCCACATAATCTTCTAACAGTCATAAGAGATGTTTCCGATTTTCTGGTTATGTTTTCCACTTGTCTGTTCCAGGTCAGCCTGGAGTCTAAAATCACCCCCAGATATTTTACTTCTCTGGCAAGTGGTATTGTGTTTCCTTGGAGGATGATGGGACCGAGATCCTCTATCCTTCTCCGTTTTGTAAAGGGAATTAGGACAGTCTTTTGGGGACTTATATTGAGTCCCTCCTGCCTTACCCATCTTTCTACAACTTCAAGAGCCCTTTGCATTCTTTCTCTTACTGTTGTATTAAATTTGCCTTGGGTTAAGATTACCAAGTCATCTGCATATCCCAGCACAGAGTGACCCTCCCCACTCAGGGTTCGCAGAAGCCCATCCATTACTAGGTTCCAAAGCAGTGGGGAGAGAACCCCCCCCCTGCGGACACCCCCCAGTCACCCGTGCCATCAGCGACTCTCCGAGCAGTTCTGTGTAGATCACTCTGTCTTTTAACATATTTCCAATCCACCTGCAACAGGTCTCCTCCAGATTGATGTTCCTTATTGCAGTGATGATTGATTGAAAAGACGTGTTGTCGAACGCCCCCTCTATATCAAGAAATGCTCCTAGAAGCACTTCTCCATTTTCCAGAGTGTTTTCCACCTTGCTAACCAAGTCGTGGAGCGCTGTCTCTGTGGATCTCCCGATTCTATATGCATGCTGGCTCCGATGAAATGGGCTGTTCACCATTAAATCATCTCTGACATGTCTGTCCAACAGCTTCTCGAGAGTCTTAAGGATAAATGACATTAGACTGATTGGTCTAAATGCCTTTGCTGTAGAGTAGTTGGGTTTCCCAGGTTTTTGAATGAACACTACCCTGGTTAACCTCCAAACCTTTGGCACATATCCTAGAGCTAGAGTGGCTCTTAATATGCAGCAAAGTCTGTTAATTAACAGGTTTGGACCCTGTTGTAACATTGCTGGATAAATCCCGTCCGGTCCCGGCGATTTATATGGTTCAAATGAGTTTATGGCCCATTTTATCTTTTCATAGGTAATCACCTTTTTTGCCGTTTGCCAATTGTCCTTGGTGGCTCTTACAGCAGTATTTATCTCTGCTTCAGTCCTCCAAGTCTCCGGTGATTTCTCAATTATTGTTGACCCTGGGAAGTGAGCCCGAAATAACTCGGTCATTGTTTCTTTCCCAGTATAGGTGTGCTCCCCTTTAGGAGGTATTGGAATTATTATCAAAGATTGAATGTTGTGGTTTTCACTTTACTTTTTGACGAAATGAAAGATTCCGGTGTCAAATTTGTTATGGCTCTTTTAAAGGGTGTTTTTTATAGAGGTATAGAACTTTTAAATGGAATAAAACAAAGATGAATTTTTTAAATTGACATGAAATTTACTTTATTCGGCATTATAATTTAAATATGACTTCTGGCATATGACCGCCACGGCTGGCTCGGACGTAGTCTAATCTGGAGGTCCAATTTTCGATGACTTTTTCCAACATTTGTGGCCGTATATCGGCAATAACGCGACGAATGTTGCCCTCCAAGTGATCAATCGTTTCGGGCTTATCGGCATAGACTAGCGACTTCACATATCCCCACAGAAAATAGTCTAGCGGCGTTAAGTCGAAACGATCTTGGAGGCCAATTCACGGGTCCGAAACGTGAAACTATACGGTTACCAAACGTTTCCTTCAATAAATCAATTGTGGCACGAGCTGTGTGACATGTTGCGCCGTCTTGTTGAAACCACAGCTCCTGCACATCATGGTTCTTCAATTGATGAACGAAAAAGTCAGTAATCATGGCTCTATAGCGGTCACCATTGACTGTAACGTTCTGACCAGCATCGTTTTTAAAGAAGTACGGACCAATGATTCCACCAGCCCATAAAGCACACCAAACAGTCAGTTTTTCTGGATGTAACGGTGTCTCAACATACACTTGAGGATTATCATCACTCTAAATACGGCAGTTTTGTTTATTGACGTATCCATTCAAACAAAAGTGAGCTTCATCGCTAAACAAAATTCGCTTATGAAAATCGGGATCAACGTCAATCTTGTTTTGGGCCCATTCACCGAAGCTACGCCTTGCTAGGTGATCGTGTGGCTTCAATTCTTGCACGAGTTGGATTTTGTAAGCACGCAAACCAAGATCTTTCCGCAAAATCTTCCATAAAGTGAATGGACACATATCCAATCCCTGTGCACGATGGCGGATAGACTGATTCGGGTCTTCCTCTACGCTACGCTCTACAGCAGCAATGACTTCTTCTGTACGCACTGTACGACGTCTCTGTGGATGCGTATTATCATTTAGAGTAAACGTGGTGCGAAAACGTTCCATAGTTAATCGAATTAATTGCTCTGATGGACGATTATGTTGACCGTAAAATGGACGTAGTGCGCGATACGTATTTCGAACAGAACCATGATTTTCAAAATAAATTTGCACAATTTGGAAGCGTTGTTCAGGCGTCAGTCTATTCATGTTGAAATGCCAAACCAAACTAAACATAAATCACTTGACAGCTGACAAAATGGCCGCCAGTTAAAAAAGTGTTGCCAACTTAAAATTTTATACCTCAATAAAAAACACCCTTATTTTTAATCTACAGGGTGATTTTACAAATCTTCGTTTTTTAGACATATTTCGTATTTTCGTTACGCGTTAATTTATCACCCGTTTTTATAGAGTTTTTTACGTAGAGTTCAGTCGTGTAGTCAGTTTTTTTCTAAAAAGTTTTGTTTCTGAGATATTAACCAAACTTATGCTTTTTTAAGTAGGACACCCTGTATATTATTTTAGATATTGATTAAGTATCTTTTAGACTTGTTTTTATTTTATTTTGAAAAACAAGGCCAGAATCTGATATTTTCAATAATTTACTTTATTTTTAACAGTAGGCCAGACACCACATTTCATGAGAAAGTACCCTGCCTTTGCCATATTTTTGGAATTGGTCCTTATAAAAGATGTTTTTTATAGAGGTATAAAACTTTAAGTTGACAACACTTTTTTAACTGGCGGCCATTTTGTCAGCTGTCAAGTGATTTATGTTTAGTTTGGTTTAGCATTTCAACATGAATAGACTGACGCCTGAACAACGCTTCTAAATTGTGCAAATTTATATTGAAAATCATGGTTCTGTTCGAAATACGTATCGCGCACTACGTCCATTTTACGGTCAACATAATCGTCCATCAGAGCAATTAATTCGATTAACTATGAAACGTTTTCGCACCACGTTTACTCTAAATGATAATACGCATCCACAGAGGCGTCGTACAGTGCGTACAGAAAAAGTCATTGCTGCTGTAGAGCGTAGCGTAGAGGAAGACCCAAATCAGTCTATCTGCCATCGTGCACAGGAATTGGATATGTGTCCATTCACTTTATGGAAGATTTTGCGGAAAGATCTTGGTTTACGTGCTTACAAAATCCAACTCGTGCAAGAATTGAAGCCACACGATCACCTAGCAAGGCGTAGATTCGGTGAATGGGCCCAAAACAAGATTACCGTTGATTCCGATTTTCATAAGCGAATTTGGTTAGCGATGAAGCTCACTTTTGTTTGAATGGATACGTCAATAAACAAAACTGCCGTATTTGGAGTGATGATAATCCTCAAGTGTATGTTGAGACACCGTTACATCCAGAAAAACCGACTGTTTGGTATGCTTTATGGGCTGGTGGAATCATTGGTCCGTACTTCTTTAAAAACGATGCTGGTCAGAACGTTACAGTCAATGGTGACCGCTATAGAGCCATGATTACTGACTTTTTCATTCATCAATTGAACAACCATGATGTGCAGGAGCTGTGCTTTCAACAAGACGGCGCAACATGTCACACAACTCGTGCCACAATTGATTTATTGAAGGAAACGTTTGGTAACCGCGTAGTTTCACGTTTCGGACCCGTGAATTGGCCTCAAAGATCATGCGACTTAACGCCGCTAGACTATTTTCTGTGGGGATATGTGAAGTCACTAGTCTACGCCGATAAACCCGAAACGATTGATCACTTGGAGGACAACATTCGCCGCGTTATTGCCGATATACGGCCACAAATGTTGGAATAAGTCATCGAAAATTGGACCTCCAGATTAGACTATGCCCGAGCCAGCCGTGGCGATCATATGCCAGAAGTCATATTTAAATTATAATGCCAGAAGGTTATCTTTCGAATAAAGTAAATTTCATGTCAATTTAAAAAACTCATCTTTGCTTTATTCCATTTAAAAGTTCTATACCTCTATAAAAAACACCCTTTATTTATCAGAATTTAAATAAAATCTTGCAACGCATTTCTCCACTAAAAAAACTTTTTTCCACCAGTTAACTGTCCAGTTTAAATGGCAACGTGCAAACGCAACCCTTGCGACTTTATTTCTCCTCAAAATAAGGGGCTTTACATCTACCTGACTTCTCTGAACAGTCCGTAAGCTAACAATAATTCCTGGAACTTCCTGTCGTCCGTATTGTTATTCTGGGTTTTTCCCATTTCGGTAGGTTTTCTCAATGTCCCCTTTCATTATTACATGAAATCATTTTGAATATTCTGTATCTGAGTGAAACAATCTATCTTGAAATTGTAGTTTGTTTTTTACTACTCACTGATTCCTTCTTTAAGTATTTCAGGGGATATCCCGGACATCTGACAACCCTAATTTAAATCCATAAAAACTTGAATCTGACAAATACATGCAAAACCTATTTTATTTCATAAATTTGAAATTTTTTATAATTATCCAAAAATAGCATAAAATGGCAATTTTTCAGGATTTATTTACCGCACTCTTTTGTCAACTAAAATAACCCGATTTTCAAATCAGTAGTCATTATTTAATCAGACAATATCACAGACCTGTGCTATATATCACATATAGTTTTATTGTAATACTGAACACAAAAAGCAACGTTGCCAAACTAAAAATCGTAGCGAAGAAGTAACTGATTTAAAACCGACATGTATATCGCGGTTTAAAATGTAATTTTTGCATAAAATTACTATTTTTTATCAAAATATATTATATCACCGGAAAAGTTACCTTAAGAATGTTTTCAAAACTATTCTTAATTGTGTAAAAATAATGTGATATAATGTGTGTGTGTGTGTGCGTGTACAACAGCAGCAATAAACAAGAAAACTCTAAAACACCACAAACCAAACATTTGTGCTGAAATTGTGTATATATACTCGAAGGAAAACAGACTTATATCGATGATAACTCTGAAAGACCTGTGCAAAAAAAATGGCGGACCAAAAATGGTCACAATTTTCGATTTTTTGAGTTTATCTCGAAAAGTAAAAGTTGAATCGAAAAATGTTTAAAACAAAAGTTGTAGAGAATTAAAAAGCCTATCGATTCATATAATATAGGTTATAGATGGGGAGATATATATTTTTTTTCGACAAACTTTACGGTTTTTGTTTTTTAAAAAAATACATTTATTAACAAATTACCCATTTTAAAATTTAGCATAAATATATATATATATATATATATATATATATATATATATATATATATATATATATATATAAATTTTAAAAAAAGTATATTAAAATTGAGCATTGTATCTTAATTAGGAAAGCGAAAAATTGAGGTTGAATTTTCAACTTTGACATCGAATTTCTCGGAAAATAAAAAACTCACAGATTCCGGGTTTGGTATACTTTTTTAGAATGATAATACCTATATTTACGTTAAATTTTAAATCGGTAATTTGTTAATAAATGTCTTTGTTTTTTAAAAAACAAAAACCGTAAGTTGTGTCGAAAAAAAAATATATCTCGATAATTAGTGGCGCCACCTATAACTTATATTATACGAATCGATAGGTTTTTTAATTCTCTACAACTTTTGTTTGAAATGTTTTTCGAAACAACTTTTACTTTTCGAGATAAACTCAAAAAACCGAAAATCGTGACCATTTTTGGTCCGCCATTTTTTTTGCACAAGTCTTTCAGAGATACCATCCAGATATGTTTTATAGGATGCCGAAAGGAACATATTCCAGCAAAAAAAAACATTGTTACATTTTGTTAACAAAAAAGCTCTTTTTTGATCTAATTTCCATGGAGTAATAAGTATGTCCGCCAAATTCCCATTTACAAATTTTTCGCTCGACAGAGCATGCGCGTTAATTGATGAGTGCAGGAGTCTGCTGGAAACGTTATGGACCCAAATTTTTAGATGCCCCACGAAATAATTTTTAATGATTATTGAAAAAAACGCACACAAAAGAAGGAATTATCGAAATTGCGCAAAGTAATCGAAGAAAAACGCCAAGAAAATTTAAAGATTATCCACTCCTTCGTCAGGAGAAGTCGCTCCATGTATTATCTTAGCTATTATTAAGAAAACAGGTATTTAAGTTTTTTATGAAGAATATTCCTCTACATAACCCCGTACATAAATATTTTACAAAGGCCACACCCTATATAACCTCGTAAAAATATGAAAAATTTTAAATCAGCTGATTTAACACTAGAATAAGTGACAAAGACCATCCGAGCCACTTAAACTAAGTTATACAAAGTTTGCCTTCAACCAGAACGACCCGAAAGCTCAAAGCTGTTCGGCTGCTCTTCGAAACAATCCATATGAAACACGACAAATAAGACAGCGTTTGTGTGTGTCTGACGAGAACAAGCTTATGGGGCGAATTCGAAGAAAAGAGAGATAGAGAAGGTTCAATCCTACGCTACTACTTTCCGGTGTCCTCTGAGTATCGCATTCTGGAGGGAGTTTTAGGGTGAACTGGGGATAATCAGTATTTTAACGTTAAATAATTAACTAAGAACAGTGAGACACAGAGAACAAGAAAAAAAATCGGTCATATATACATACATACATACATACATACGTACATATATATATATATATATATATATATATATATATATATATATATATATATATATAATGTTTTAAAATTCTATCTACAAGAACCTAAAAAAAATCATAAAAATAAAATTTGTAGGCGGAAACGGCGCATAGACACCGACACTGACGGCGGCGCAGACACAAAGCTTTGGCGCTGATTGGTTCCTTTTGGAAAACCCAACGGAGTTCCGAGAAAGTATAAATAGCACCCGATGTCGCGATTCGTTAGCAGAATCTGATTGTTTTTTAAGGAGCACAGATCTCTCAAATTTCACACACACACGCACACAAGTATCTAAATCTTTTAAAGCATTTACTCTGACGAAACGTGAGATTCTCTGCCGTTGCTTATTGGCTTGGCACTTGCACTACGTCAGAGAACGACACGGGGAATCTTCAATAGGTGGGCCACTAATCGGTAATCTCACAAGAGATTATTGTCAATTTCCCTTCCAGAAGAAGAACAAATCGACAGACCAACACGTGAATATGGACTTTTAAATTTCCTAGCGGATTTCCTGGAGGGCCCCTTTCGGCATCAAGAGAATCACTAAGCTGTTTACGCTAGTGCAACGACGGAGGCCGATCTGCTTACGACGGCTTAAGCAGAGAAGTTCTTGGTTATCCTAATAAGACGATCAAGAATTCGATTCAAGAAAGAAGATTGCGGTACTAGAGAGGCCAGGAAACCTCGTCTATAGGGCGGAAATTCATTAGAGGCGAACTCTAGTAGCTATCAGTTCAGTGCTAGGGGAGGAACCTCAAAGTAAAGTCTTCAGTTAAATAAAAGCCGTGAAACTCAAATTTTAGTAAAATTCCAGCGCCGTCAGAAAAAAAAAATAGCTTCTCTAAAAGCCTTTCCACGCCAATTTTTTTTTAATTCTTACGGAAACTGTTTCAAATAAATAATATACGGAGTACTCATGCGCCTGCTTCTACGAATAAAATAATTTGCGGAAATTAAATTGCGTAAAGGAAACCTGATAGTGACATACCCGATTTAGACATCCCGATTACGACAAATAACTTTCTGTCAAAAGAAAATTAGTGACACCCTGATAGTGGCATCGTTAACGGATCTAAGAACACTAAACGTGCCTTAGTTTGCGCTTAACCCAAAAAAAATTTTTTTTGGAATAATTGAATTTCGGAAATTTTATTAAGAGTCCCAACACTACATTTTAATTTCGACACAAAACTTAAGAGCCCCAGTCTAAAAAACTTTTACTGTAAAAAATTCTATAAGAGCACAAATCTAATAAAAAACAAGTTAAAGTAAATATTGGCCAAGTTCTCATTCAACCCAAATTCCATATCCTATTTTTTCTCATATATTAAGTATATTAAAGCCCAGCCCTACGTGATTTTTGTATTTTTATACAAAAACATTCCAATTTAAGAGGAAAAATAATTTATTTAAATATGTCCGATCCCTTCTCTCACAGTTCCTTCCGGTCTGATGAGGCGGGTGGCATTTCAGACTGTCCGGGTGGTTTTGGTGGGACCTCCGCGGCCCCTCGTGGAATCGCCCCAGACCTAATAGGATGCTATACTCATAATGAATCTGAAATGACCCAAATGAATCAAAATACTCAGTTAAATCCCAACAGTCTAATTTTTTCAATGGAACCAGTTTCACTTGAAAACGGCTAGAGATAACTACTAGACAATGGAAGTCCAACAGATATATATATATATATATATATATATATATATATATATATATATATATATATATATATATATATATATAAGAACTAGAGAGTTTGTATACGCACCAAGAACCCTGCAATATCAGTTTGGACAAAATCAAAAAAATGTAAAATTTTCAGTTCCTCATATTGTAGTATCTGCCATATTAAGTAGTTGTAAAAAATTAACTTCATATTCGTAATATACGACCCTGAAAACCTCTAAATACCAAATTAAAAAAAAAAGCGAATAAAGTAAAATTTTCAACCCACCATATTGGATCCGCCATATTGAATTTCAAAAAAATAATTTTAGAGTCTTAATGTTATCTAAATCTGAACCCTTGAAAACTCCCTAGTATCAATTTTTGATGAAATCCGGAGATTTAACATTTTTAGACTATTGCATCTGACATATTAGATTTACTTAAAATAATTTTATATTGGCTATTTACATCCTTGAAAACAATCCAGTCCCACCTTTGAACGAAATCGAAACACGTAAAATTTTCAGTCCGCTATATTGAATTCGCCATATTGAATCCTGAAAAAATAATCTTGAATTCATAATTTACACCCTCAAGAACCAACAAATATTCCTCGATACTGATTTTGGACAAAATCGAGAGATGTAAAATTTTTAATCCGCCATCTGGGATGCGCCATATTTAATTTTTTTAAAATAATTTCAGATTCGTAATGTGCGATCCCAAAAGCTCCCCCATATCAATTTTGGAAAAAATCAGACAAAATAATTTTTTCTGCTGCCATATTGAATTTTTTTAAAATAATTTTAGATTCGTGATGTGCGACCCCGAAAACTCCCCCATACCAATTTTGGAGAAAATCGGGCAAAATTATTTTTTTTGTCCGCCATCTTGGATCCGCCATATTGAATTTTTTAAAAATAATTTTAGATTCGTTATGTGTAATCCCAAAAACTCCCTCACCCCAATTTAGGAAAAAATCGGACAAAATTATTTTTTTGTCCGCCATATTATCAGCGTCATCTTGAATTTTACTGCACCAATTTCGTCCAAAATAATATAGGACCACCGCAGCAACTTCCTGAATATAACGTAAAAGATTTCATTCAGATCGGTGCCGCAGTTCCAGAGTAATCGGTAGACATTCATTAAAAAAATACATGGCCGTGGAAATCGGTTAAAAAAATTTTTTTTGTGAATTTTTATCAAAAAAATCAAATGGTATTCCATATTGGGTTACTTTTCACTAAAATTAATCTTAACCAAGTAAGATTTTTGGTTGATTCACTTTAGCTTCGTTTGTTCAGGTTAGTTTTAGTTAATTCAGGTTAGTTTCACTAAGTAAAACCATAGACGTAGAACAAATTTATTATTGATTAAGTAATAATTAATTTCTTCTACGTCTATGACTAAAACCTGAACTAATCTTAAATAACATAAACTTAACTTTTGTTTTTAACCATTAATATTTATTATCACTCAAAAAAAAATATACACTCAGAAATAACATTCTAAAGGTTTTTAATCTCTTTGCAGTAAAGAAATTTCCTTCGGAATCATCAGAGGTCGTAGAACTTCATTTAAAACATTTTTATGGGCCTTCCAAAAATTTTTTCAAGACCAATAAGGAATTACATGTTAATATTCACAAATCAACCCACAAAAAGTTGTATAACAGAATAATAATAGAAAACACAAACATCGGGGAAATAAATAAAACCTACTTATTTTTATGGAAGGTATTATTGCGTGAAATCAATACCAGCAAACCAAAATTAAATTGCTATACAAAATTTTGTGATTATTAGTGGCTCTTTTTAAAAAAATCAAAAAAGAGGTTAGATATTAAATGGACATTTTGTTGACATTAGGCTGACAGTTTTCATCCTCCGATGTAACTAGATTTATAGCACATTCTCTCCAAAAAAAAAACTTGGTGCAAAAATTGTAAATTCAGTGAACACCAATTAATTCTGCATGGGGATTTTCTTCATACCGAACATGTAAATTTTTAGAAATTTATAACGACTTCCCTTGTGGAGTAAAATGGGACTTTTTCTTAAATTTTTTGTAAAAACTAGTCTGAGTAATTTTACCTTGCAGGATAATCGTCTGGAGGGATTGCATGTTCCTTTTGAACATGAATAGAATGAAGCAATTATTCTTGGAAGTTCCATGAACAATTCATTTTGTTGTGCCTCCTTACGCTGTTAGAGGGATTATCAACAATTCCATAGCGAACCTGAACTAACCTGAACTAACCAGAATCAAGGTCAATGCAACGGCGACATGCTGCAATAATACTCTATAGTAGCATGTCAGTGGCTAACACGCGGTGATACACCGCCAAACCAGTTACACGTGCCTCTTAAGGTCAGCTACCTCTAACCAAAAACAAAAATAAGCTTTCCTGCGTTTGATAGGACCTCGAACCTAACCTGATATAGGGGATAAGACCTCGGATTCGGATTCTGCGATCACCTAAAAACTACATAAAAGGTGATTGGAATTTATTGCAAATGCTTTTCCTCGACTTGACCTTGAAATGACCTTGAACCTGGCTTGGAATAGACTAATGGCACACAAAAATCCTTCCGACTACAGCCCCACAAAAGTGCCTGAAATCTCTCGGTTTAGTTGGTTTTTTCTTAACTAATCCAGTCATGAGACTACCTCCTTTTTAAATTTACAGAAATGGAGTTTTTCAATACCAACAAACAGGAATATGGACCTGCTACGTTGGGTTTAGTTAAATCATGGGCCAAAATTAATACCAAGCTGGCGTTTTTGAACAACAGAAAAGTCTTCCTCGTCAAATGCAGGCAATACAACCTAAAACCACAACACTTAACTAATGGCACACAAAAATCCTTGTGACTATTGCCCCACAAATATTCCTTAAACCCCTCGGTTTAGTTGGCTTTTTCGTAACTAGTTCAGTCACGAGACTACCTTCTTTTTAAATATATATATATATATATATATATATATATATATATATATATATATATATAGAACGGAATGGTTTCTCACAATCAAATATAAAGAAAGCCATAAAAAGACAAGAGAAGACTACAACAAAGACCAAAGACCAAGATCAAACAAGGAACAAAGCCATAATACCATACATAAAAGGAATAACAGACAGAATCGGAAGAATCTTAAGAAAACACAACATACAGCCCATATTTAAACCACAAAAAACAATAGCCAACATCCTGGGAAATCCCAAAGACAAGACCAACCTTGAAAATCATGGCGTTTACAGCATTACATGTGCAGATTGCCATCAAACTTATATAGGACAAACAAACAGGCGCATATCAGCAAGAATCCAAGAACATAAAACAGCCTCAAAAACAAACAGACAACCTTAGCCCTTTTTCAACATCACCAAACGACCGGACATACCATCGACTTCGAAAAAACAAAAGAAATAGCACCAGTACAGAATTACAAGGTACGCATCATAAGAGAAGCCCTAGAAATCGAAAAAGCTGGTCAGCTAAATAAACGAGACGATGCTATAAATGTTGCAACTACATGGAAAACATTAATAAAGAATCAAGAAAGAAAACAACAAAAATCAACTAGTACACGAGAGACCAGCATACAAGAACAAAATATATCACACTCGGTAGAGGGGAGGAGCCTGCGAAGCCGCTCATCCAATCAGGAAGGGAGCCAGATAAACAAAACTCGAAATTCAACAGAGGCCACCATCAGTTCTCAGCAAGTAACGAGAAGAACCGCACTTGAAAATGCCAAATGAGTTTTTGGCGAAACGTCGTGAAAACGATTTTTTGAACGAACGGATTGAAACCCGGAATAACCAAACTATTCATTCTACCATCCGTGAAAACCTACGATATAACATATATATATATATATATATATATATATATATATATATATATATATATATATAAAAAAATTTTTCATTTTTTTTGGCCAATATTGAGAGGGACCGAAAGGCGACCTTATAGACCCTCCTCCTTTTTTAAATAACTATTTAAAGTATTTAGAAAATCGAGTTTTAGCTCTGAAAATTGACACCTGTCTAAATTTTTGGGTCTACGAGTGTAATAGGCCAAAATGTCATTCAAATTTTTTTACTGAGACTTAGACAATAGATAGATATCTTCCATCTATGATGAAAGTACCGTTTGTGTTGTCATTATTAGTCAATAGCAAACAAATGTTGCTCAAGGTTATACGGACGAACGGAATTAGGGACTGAGTGTCTACTCATTCAGAATCATATAATTTGTACGTATTTTAGAGAACGTCCATTGATGGGGTTAATGTATGTTTTAACTGGATTATTAGTTTTTATTGAAATTTCGCATTTTTCTGCAGCTTTTTTATGTCAGCTTTGTTAAGAAAAAATTTAAGTACTGAGTGTATATTTATAACAGTAGGAAAATATTTCGAATTCATGTTCTACACCCCAAAAAGAGGGGTTATGCGAAAAACCATTGAAAAATTCAGTGTCTCCGGTATTCCGGAGGTACGTTAACTATTCATTTCCACTTTCGCATCATGTATATTTTTGTGTTAACAGTAGAAATCATGTACCTGCATAGGAAAAGATCGAAGTCATAAAGCTGCGACATACAGACATACAAACGAACATGGCGAAACTATAGAGGTTTCTAGTTGACAACGAACCTCTAAACATCAAAGAAAACATTATAAAACGACGCATAACACCTTATAAAAAAAAACAATAAAAAACGAAACGTTAACTTAATTCTATTTACACATCTAATTGATATTGTAATTTAAACGCCGTCCCTGATCACATAACAAAGCCTCGATCTGTGCTGTGGGTGGATAGCCGTGGCACCACACATTTACACACGTTTTGCCGTCTCACTCGTTCGAAACCTACGTGCTCTATCCGCGTCCTTGTTTCTCGTACAATTTGACTGTGTGGATCAGTTTGTGTAGCGTTTAACCGATACGGTACAATTGAGAGTCTTCGCATTGTAGAGTTTTTGCACAAAAGGAGGTATTCTTAAGGTGGTAGAATTTTGTTGATACCTATGGATAAGGTAACTTGAAAAGTTGATGATTATAGCTCAAAAATCTCTTATAATCTCAGAAACGAGCAATTCTGGATCCATCTTGGAAAAATGTATGAAAAGTGTCTGTTGAACGTTTTTTTGAACCGGAACCAAAAGACCCGAAATACTGTAGTTGCCTTTGCCAGAAGTGTAAAAGAGAAAAGGCATTATTACCATGGAATGACCTGCTTCTTAACCTATATATTATAAATAACATTGGCGACTGGAACCAATATGGAGGTGTCGCGTCTTTGACCTAAAACTAATATCCCTAAAAACGTAATGCTAGATACTGTAAAGTGACCCTACATCCGAGATTGTGTAGGGTCGTTCCAGACAGAGGTAGCCAAGCAACTAACCCGAACTAATCTGAACTAACCTGATGAACACTGAACCAACACTCTGCAAAAGGTAGATTTTATTTGTCAACTCCTTTGAGTATAACTGCAGAAAGGCTCACCATTATTATCTTCCCAATGATTGTTTCGGTTAAATAATGTCGATTTTACTAAGAGATGGCGTCAATAATACATTTGTAGGTCTATACTAATGACATCTATGGCGAAAAGTATACATATGCCATCAAAAGTCAGTTTGTTATCAATTGTCACTGTGCAAGAAACATAGTTCTTTATAGGTTAGAAAATGTCTAATTTATGTCTAATTTGTTCATTTAAAGAAAACAGCTGCTGAAACTTATCAGTTGTTAATTGAAATTTATGGTGAAAATATTTTAACCCAAGAAACTGGTGACCGGTGATTTAAACGCTTCAAAAAGAGCGATTTTGATGTAAAAGTCCAGGAATGTCTAGGTCAGCCAAAAGAGTTTGAAGATGTAGATTTGCAAGAATTATTGTATGTTGTGGTAAGAACATCCCACCGGTGCTCTCCGACAAACTTGGCTTAAGTAGAAGTTCCAAGTTGTGGAAAACATGACAAGAATGTCTGGGGAAGGCATCGGTGGATCCCACTTATGAGTCTACCACCGATGCTGGGACGAAACATCCTAGTATTTTGACGGTGGTTGAAATAGTTCGTTAGTTATATGCCCTTAACATCAGGGGCATTACTACAACATGGCGCCCGAGCAGGGACGGAGGAAGACAAGGGTCTGAACCGCCATTGGCTTTGATTAAGCCTAACCCGATACTTGGAAGGCCACCTAGGATGTCTGTTCCACATTTCTCTCATCTGGCATGTGCTTCTACAGCTTGGACTTTCTACGATAGTCAAAGTCGGACAAGCAAATGCCTTAGGAGGGGCATGTTGTGGAAAGAACATCCCACCGGTGCTCTCCGATAAACTTGGCTTAAGTAGGAGTTCCAAGCATGACAAGGATGTCTGGGAAAGTCATCCATTGATCCCACTGATGAGTCCACCATCGATGCTGGGACGAAACATTCTAATATTTTGACGGTCGAAATAGTTCATTAGTTATATGCCTTTAACATCAGGGGCATCACTAGGACAGAAGACTCAACTCAAACGTTAAAACAGAGGGTAGCAGCATCGAATGTTTCCCAATCCACTATTTCCCAACGTCAACACGCAATGATCTAGTTCCAGAAAGACGAAAAATGAGTTCTGTATGAAATGAAGAAAAGAAACATTGAAAGGCGAAAAACAACTTGTGAAATTTTGCTTTTAGACAGAAAAAAAAAGAGTTTTTGCATCAGGGGTAGATCAAGGCCAACTTTCAACATCACAACCAGTGCGCAATGTACATGGAAGCAAGATTGTGTTGGATGATAAGGGAGCTGTGTAGGGAAATTACGTTAATCCAATTATTTCCTTGATATCACAGATTCAGCGCATCCATAGTTACCTTCTAGATAATTTTTTCAACTATACTTATCATTGCAGAGCACGATTCACCTTCTTCCATCCTGCAGCATCAATAAGTAAGATAGAAAGGCGAAGAAAATATGTAAATATGTGGACGTACTGCAAGTAGAAGTTCAGAAACACTTGTGAGATACTTTATTTTATTTACATCAGCATGATAGAAACAATATTAGAAGAAGACGTAGGAACTACAACTCCTCAAGGTTACAAATTACGACGCCAGTGAGTGTTGAAGTCCACTTCCAAATGAATGACATGGGAAATAAACAAAACTGTAGGGTTTGGAGAATGATGATTCGGAGTGAAGAACATCTTCGTATCCTATTTTATTGACGAAACTCCTTTGACCTTGATGATATAGAATCATGCTGCAAAATTTTGTTTGTCCAACCTTATCAAAGAGACCAGAGTTGTAGTTCAGCTAGATAGAGCAACGTGTCACACAACCAAGCCAACAATGCAGCTTAAAATGGAATCATCTTTCAAGACAATCCGAAATTACATTTCCAACGCTTTCTCCTGACTCTACACCAGCTGAATTTTTTTTGTGGGGATATTGACAGAAAAGAGTTTACTTATTTATGTTATGGAACACACAAACTAGAAAAATCTGAAAATGGAGAACCTTAACGAGATGATGTTTCAAATTACGATGTTCTTATAAAAGATTATTAGCTTGATGAATAATCACTACGGACCTTATAATTCATTTAATCCCTTCTAGTAATAATTTCTATGAAACTTTTTTTCCAACTTTTAAGTTGTGCTATTAAATACACCACTAATATCTATATTTTTTTTTATTCGCCTTCCTTTTATTTTAATTAATTTGCCCCTGTTCCATCATAAATTTCATTTCTAATTTTCCTCGATCAATCCGTGCGTCGGACAGGGATTTTGTGCCAGATCAATTCGGCAACACCGCACGCTCCAACCGATATTGTGGCCGCACGGTACCGAACGGATAAAAGCCATCAACTCGGGTCACTGTTCCCCTACTTCGCCCCCACCACTTTTCCCAACTGCTTACGTGCAGACAGAAACACATTGCAAAGGTGCTTCGAAATCCTTCGTTCGAACACTCAAATTCAGTATCGTGCCGCGCGTCGTGTATATCGCACGGCAGTAAAGCAGTTAGTACAAGTGAAACACTGGCTGAAAATAGTAAGATTTACTAAGGGACATTTTTGTATCGGTTAAATACAAAGTTTACGCGCGGATGTAATATCGGATAGTGATATTAAACGCGTGTGTTAGATCGAAAGAGACGCGTCAATAAGCGATGTAAAGGACATTTAATCCCGTGGAAATATAAAGTTTTAAATTTCGCGCTCTAATTTTAAAAAGGTGTCGAAGTTGATGAATATGAAAAGTAGGACTTGGTGACTTTTCACTGGACTTTCAACGGATGAATTTTCCTCCTTATTCGCATTTGATAAAGGAGGTTTTATTTACAATCCAAATTTAAATAAAGCACATTCTTGTAAACTTGTGATTGTTTTGGGACTTAACCGGTAAATTTAAGAAACTTGAAAGGTGGAGATACAAACAATTTCTTCTTTATGTGTTCTCTCAAATGCTGGGATACACTTCCTATAGGTAATTTTTTTTCCAGATTATAGGTATTTTTTATTTTAGTATGAATGTTTAATTTAATTTTCATTTAAACAATGCACAATTTAAAACCAAAAACGTTCATAAATTTTAAAGAATACCTATTTTCTACGAAACAAGTAATTTTTCTAGGATTTTTAAACCAAAGGGTCGCATGAATTTAAACCAAAAACAATTTATTTGTGCCCAATTTTATCTTCGAACTGTGATTGGATTTAACTTTTCTTAAATAAAAATTGCGGGGTTATTGACACTAGAACATTAAATATTGTGAAGTGATGACAATAAAAAGGATTATCTGGACAGACCTAGTGATAAAAGTGCCCGAGCCAAGTGAATTTTGAACATGGATGTTTTTGGACGAGAAATAAAACGAAACTGTGTGAAATAAACTGTGCGAACTTACAAACAAACTTAGTGAAAATAAAAACTGCAATATTTAAATTAATAAAAAAGTGTGTAAAAAATATAAGGTGCAAAGAAAAAAACTGTTTTGAACTCGAGTGTAAAGTACTTTAGAACCTTGTACCTACTACCAACTATTAAAAGTATCAATCAAGTTGTTTTAAACTTTAAAGTAGTGACAGGTGACATTATTAATCTTGTTTTCGCTGAAGGTTTGGATGTTTACACGGATTTTCTAGTGGTTTTAATTGTAAACCAGAAGTGGATATTAACTGTGACAATTGTGAAAAGAAATTTTTCACTTGACTTATTTGTAAACTTAGTGACTTTCAATGTGTTTTCCCATTTTTATGGACTACCTCGTGGAACTATGGATACATCAGACCCTTTGGATTAATTAATATCTTACTTATAAATTAGAATAATGGATCAACACAGGTTTTAATGCATGCTTATATTAATTAACTTTTATATATTTGAATAATTTAATTGCTATCATTCTTAGTGTGAATGCTGATCTAGGTATGCATACGAAAATATTTCAAAGTCAACTGGTATTTTAAAAAACCAACATAGTACAGGTAGAAAAATAAAAATAATCAGATTACAGTTGAGAAATGATAAAGCAAATAAACATTAAAAAGTAAATAAATAATAAAATGATTAGCATCTTTAAAAACTGGTATATTCCAAAGCGACAAAATCCTTGATCTTCCATAATCTAGTTAGTTCTAAAGCAACATATGGAATAATAGGAATTTAGAGGAGAAACGCCGATATTTTGGGTGTAAATTTTTTGAAGCTACGGGTACGTCTTACATAATTTATACATGGCCTTCAAAATTCTACCGTCTACCAAATATTTTTGTAAACTTTCACGATTTTTTAAATATATCATAATATGATAAAATATTAAAAGTTACGAAAATATGTTGTTTTTAAATTAATCATTTATAGTTTGTTGACATGGTCTCTTGATAGGAAAAATGATTATTATTTAAATATTTTGGGGTACAACTAGAATTGATATGGTTATTTTACAAAGGCAAAAAAGTTACTTGACTTCTTTAAAAAATACTTTTTTAAATAACATATTTTGACACAAAAACTGTACATTTGTTAAAAAAAGATACATCTAAAATTCTATGTAAATAAATAAGTTAAAGTCATCGCTTAAGGCATACCACAAAGATTCAGATTTTACCGTAAGAAAAGTGTTTCCAAAGTTAATTTTAAATTTGTCAAAAAAAATTAGCATAGAAATTTTACGCGTTAGAGAATCAAAAAGTTCCTTTTTTATACTGTAACATGTACTTTATACAGAGCATTTCAAAAAACATGCACCAAGGTTCGTCTAGACATCCTCCATTCCAAAATAACGGGAAAAATATCTGTAAGCGTGGGTCCAGAATTGTATCTTTATTAAAATGTAGTACATCTCGCATTTAAAAATTGTTTCTTGTAATTAACTTTTACTCGGTAGAGATACGAATTATCAAAATAATATAAATTGTGTAGTGGTTACTTTATTGCTTCATCTATCGTCAATCTACTGAACTATTTCTCTAAAATGACTTTATTTATCAAAAAAAAAAACAACAAAAGAGTGATTTTGTTTACATAGAAAAAAACAATCTTAAAAATGCTATGGAAAATACACAAAAACAGTGGCGTACTACATTTTTCTAACATAATATCAAAAATTATTCCCCATATGCAAGTCAATAATGAATTCATTTAAATAAGAAAATGACCTTCAAGCATGAATTGATACTTAGACAATTCCGAATCCACCTTTATTAGAATTTTTTCTGTTATGTTGGTATGATGAATCTCCAGACGAGCGTTGGTACATGTTTTTGAAACACCCTGTATACATAAAATCTGATTTAATCATACTCGTCATATTCATTTTTTAAGGATATGGAATTTAAATTATTTACGACCACCTATCATATAAACAATTAAAAAATCATAATTATTAAATACATCATTCGGAAGTTGACGTCATTTTAATCAATATGTTTGGGTAGGTCTTGAATTGTAACGGTTCTCCAGCGAAAGAAACACCATATTTGCAAAGCAACTTACATTTCATAACATTATTATCTTGTTTAATTATCTGCTTCGCCATCTTAACAGGTGCCAGATGTCTGCCAAACTCATTTTGCCAAAGAGTCTTCTAGAAAAATAAAGAAAAACAACTGGCAACAGTGTTAACGAAATGCCTGTAAAAACCACCGTTTCAATTACAGTAGTAACATTCTCAGTGAACCATATTGGTTTTTAATGTTTACTTAGTCACTTAGCAACAATAATCTCTACAGATATTAAATCAGGCCTGTAATAGCTCGTAATAAATCACTTATCGTCCATTCATGAGCGTTTTTATTAGCAATGATTTCTTGTTGTTGAAAAAGGGATTTTTCAGATATCTATTCAGCAAATTGTATTTAACTAAACTATTTTCAATTAGTAATCTAAAATAAATAATAATTAGCGGCCTGTCTAACCTTTCATCAGTGAAATAATTAATGATATTATGGAAGCAAATATTATAAAAATAAATATTTAAAATTAGAAAATGAAAATCTTTAAATTTATGAAATTTCTGTTTTAATTATTTTCAAAGTTTTAATAATTTTTCTTTTCTAACATTTAATAACATCATTTAATAATCAATTAAATAAACTGTGAAATTCTTCAACAAGTAAAAGAACTTTACAGAAATCACAATGAGTAAAAGACGGATGATTTTCAAAAATTATTACAAAATTAAAATTTTCAATTATTTTTCATGGAATGGCATTTTTTTTTTGTTGCTACCCCCGATGTTGCAATTTAAATCATTCCTGATATTTTAGTTGTTTCAACGCTTTTATATTTCAGTATTTTGGAAATATTTATGGTTCAATAAAATTCACTGTTAAGAACTTTTTTACTGGGCCCTGTATTTCTTATTCCAACAAATTTAATAATCTCGATATTAATAGCAGTTTGTTCGTTATCTATTTTTTGTCCATCCAGACTAGTCTATACTTTTTTTTCTCAAAACGGATCTGTCAGTACCTTAAAAAAACTTGTTTATCATTGTTTGGCTAATTAAAAAGTTGACAAATTAATTAAGCATTTGCTGCTGCCAGTGTACTAAATTAAACAGTCGTTCATCCGATAGCAAATTGCTTTGCTCGCTATTTATACACCTTTCAGTTCGTGCGCAATGTTGCCATCATTACCAAAACATCCTGGGGGTGGATAAAAATAATTCAGTCTGATTATTTGAATCAATTTTTTTGAGGTTAGGTTCATACATGGATATTAAAGAAAACAACGTGTTTTGACGTACTGTCTTTTATTTATGACATTTTCAAAAAAAATATTTTTAATTCAGTTGTTAGCAACCCAACAGTCAAAGTCACAAAACATGTTTAAAATTTTACATGTTATCACAAAGAGTTAAAATACAATAAAAAAAATCCCAGTTAAAAATTAACACTTTTAAAAATATTTAAATATATATATATATATATATATATATATATATATATATATATATATATATATATATATATATATATGATTATATATTACTGAATTACGCTCTAACTCGAAAATCCACATATCGACGTCTACTTGAATAGCTAAACCTGATATTTCTGTAAAAATGTGAGTGTTTCGTCCCGGTGCCAGCTTTAGGACTCATCAATGGGTTCCAATTGACACCTTTCCAGACACCCGTTGTCGTACTATTTTAAATTTGGATCTTATATTTCAATTCATTTTGCAGCGGGGAATGTCAGTGGAATGTTGATAATCACAAGACCCCCAATTCTAGACAATTAACCTTCCCTGGGAATTGGAGATTTGTACTCCAGATTCCGACTACCAGGAAGGTATGATTGCTGTGCCTGAGAACTTCGGGGACTAACACCCCGTCGTAGATTCGGTGCGGTTAAGCACCCATGCAACTTGCCCGCTCCAAGAGCATGTGCCCATGTCCCCACCAGGGATGCCATGTCGTCAACCGTGTATAGGCCCCTTACTACTACGGAATTACACTCTAATTCGAAAATCCATATATCAGCGTCTGCTTGAATAGCTAAGCCTGATTTTTCTGTAAAAATTTGAGTATTTCGTCCTCGTGTCTGCTTTAGGACACCCATTGCCGTATTATTTTTAATTTGGCTCTTATATTTCAATTTATTTTGCAGCGGGGAATGTCGGTGATATGTTGATAATCACAATATATTATATATATATATATATATATATATATATATATATATATATATATATATATATATATATATATATATAATGCCCCTTTGTCAAGTTTGCATGTCTGCAAAATCCAACCTGTACAAAATATAACTTTTTTATAAGTTTAAAGGATTTATTTAACCTCTATCTTTAACAATTGCAGGTGAAAATATTACAAGTTTTATAAGGCCTTTTTTTAGTTTATAGATTTTTCTCATTAATCTTGGAACGCCGCAAAAATAATATAAAAACCAATATCAGGATTGTATGGAGAATTTTGTGCGGAACCAGATATGTAAAAATATATAGAAGTGCTATTTAAAAAATATACATTTTATTGGTCTCCTACTTTTCCATATCGCTCTGTATAACTAATGTATGTTGTTAGTTATGTATGTATAATTTTAGAATATAGACATATTAATTTTCTACAACTTTAATATATTTTTTTTTACTCTTATAATAATGTTATAAGACTTCGCCATACTATTATTGTAGATGATTGAAACTCCCCATTTTTGACATAAAAACAACCAATTAAAATACTGCTTTATAATACCTGTGGAACGATTTCATTCACAATCATGCAGTAAAAATAGTTCTAAGGATATTTTTTATTAAACTAATCATAATATTCTTTGTTAAAGGGATTGGTCGCCGGGTGGACTCAGCACCCAGCAGCAGTTGTCCGTCGTGACCACCGTGTGGGGAGTCACCACGTCCACGCAGTCGGGCCCCCACGGGGCGTACGCAGGGGCGGGGGGCCCGGGTCCCCAAGTGGCCTTTGCCAAAAATCAACCGAACAGCGCCTACGGAGCTCAAAATAATTTTAGAGGGCATGGGTAAGCATTTATCTTTCATATATAAAAACTTTTATGTAATTTTAACAAATTGCATACTCACACTGTAAATAAATATTATTTAAATGTATTGTATTGATGCACGCCACTGTACTGCTACTATCTCAATAAAAATAAACTATTACATATTGAATATCGATTATCAAAATATTCATGTCTATACTGATATCTCTATCTAACCCTTTTATATCATCAAAGCTTAGTTGGGAAAGTATTAAAATGAATATTTATTATTATTTAACACATATATATTAAAAAGATTACATCAATGTTTATTGTGTTTTCAATATTACCGGGATGTGTCAAATTCAGTAAAAATCATATATTTTACGTAATCTTTTTCAATCAGTAAAAGTTTCATTCACCCTGTAGAAAAAGGTCCATACTAAAACACTTTTCTCCCTGCATTATACAGTTTGACGTATTGCAAGCTCCCTATATGCGTTGACAATTGACAATCGCCCTCCAAAATCAATTGTTTAGCAGAGCTCTCACCGACCACCGGTTTAAGCAAATGAAAAAGTGAACTTTTTCTCATAGTCCTTCCCCACGAATTTTTTGAATAATAAAAATGATTTCGGCTCATTGTTGCGGCCGATGAGAAAATATTTATGGAGTTGTTGAAAAATAAAAATATTTTTATTGCAATATTTTTATAAAATTATCGAAAATTTTTGTTGTCAAAATATTACCACTTTTTACTTCATAATTCGTTCCCCTTGACGACATATTTTGAAAATTAAGTGCGCCTTTTGTAGGATCGCGGCGATAGAAAATTCTAGACTTCTACTAACGTAAATTATCTCCTTTAAATAATGTCGCGGAAAAATTATAATTAGAAGCTGCATTGTTGGCTAATCGACCTGTTCAGGAAATTAAGTGCTTCTCTAGAATCGTCGTTGATAATCTTGAATATATAAATGCTGTACAAACTTCGGCTCTACCTCCGGTAATTAGAACGATGCCTAATTGATATTCGTACATCTTTTTTCATGCTTGTTTATACGTGCTAAACATTTTGAGCAGCAAATACAGAGCTTGGTGTACCGGTACGTGTCAAGCTAGCCACAAAACTTCGTAATTGGGTTACGTAAAGTCATCTCAGCTGAAGCATTTCTCACACCAAAATGTCTTCGATGTGCTCTCTGAATTGCAATATTTTAATATTCAAAGTAAAGTTCCACAAGTTCATCTAAAAAGAAAACAAAAAGTCAGCAAGAACAAAGATAGCTACTAAGCGTTTAAATCACCATCCTGTATTCTTGGCAAAATTTAAGTTTGATCTCTATACGGCCGTTCTATCGAACCTCGTTGGATATACATTTTGAACCCTATAGCATGTGACCCATTGTTACTTCATTGTATTTAGTTGGTTTTTAACGTTAACTCCGCTCGCAGTTTTTTGTTTGCAGAGAGCGATACTGTGGGATTTTTTCTCTATTGTACTTTACATAATGCATAAAAGAACAAATGTAAAATCGACGCAACGTGCGGCAGTTACGTTTCTGTTTAAAACAATAAACCTCACTAATTCAGACTGTGTTTGTCTAGTTCGATTCTAATCTCGACTTTACTAATCCAAAATTTAACCGATACAGTGCAAAAATAAACGTAACCATTTTATTCTATTCTTGGAAAACAACCAAGCTTGAAAACGTCATAAAATTGCAGAATTGAAACAACAAAAAACAGCTCTCTCAAACAGTGGGATGACGTTTCAAAATGACGCTGCAAGTGCCATCTCTAGGAAAGACCGGAGACCTTCCTTTACATCCTGGTATTATCGTACAGCGAAATCACATCATAAGATTTAAACATTATTTTTCAGACAAGGCGCATCGATGAATAAATATTATGAACATTTATAAATAACATTCCCAGTAAATGTTGTAAACAAATATTTATATTTTTCAAAAGGCTAAAGATATACAATGTTAGGTGGCATGTCTATATTGGGTTCATTATCTATTTAGTACATCTTTTGCGCTTTTCTTTGTACTAATCGATACGAACCTTTTGTTGAAGCTCTTGGATTTTTAAATATCGCCTATTTTTTTACACCACCCTGTATATGCATATCGCAACATTAATATATTTATTTTTCCTGCTATTTTTGACATACATTTTAAATATCTGGACGGGCTTGTAAAATTATTAAAAATTTTTAACGCTATTTTAAAAATAATTCAACAATTCCGGAACAAAACCCAAAAATTCTCAAGCATTTATCCGACAAGGAACCAGCTGTCCCCAATTTCCCATTCTTCAAGAAGCACGTGCATCTAAAACATCTTGCTTTCTTAATATGAATTAAACCCCGAAGTATCTACCTACATTTCCAAGAAACGACCTTTATCCACCCCCTTTTAGTGGTAAAAATGCCGAACGTCTATTTTCAAACATTTCTCAACCGCTTATGAAAACATATTTTGGCCTTTCGAGTCTTTCACCTATCCTTTTCTAACCACACCGTAAAGACAAGGAGGGGCTCGCGTCTCGGAGCGCTTAAGACCTTTCACAAAGGGCAGCGGGGGTTAAGTACAAACCACCCTATGTCAAAATAGGCTTCTTTGTAATTGTGTGAGGGTAGTTACTTGAAGAAATATTGCTTATGTATATTTTGTAGTTTGAGAGTTACGATCTTAAGAAGGTGTTAATGTGTTAATGTAGTTATGTGGTAAAGGATGTTTTTTTTTATCATAAATCAATTTTGAACATTGTAGATTGAAAATTGAAAGTGATTTTTTCTTTTTTAGTTGTCTTTGATCCCATAATAAGTCCCAAGTATTATGGATTTTTAAAAATATATTATAGAAAAATGAATAACACGAAAACCATCTAAAAACTATATTGAATGGTTAATAGTATTACTTGATAAGGGGAAACATAACCTATAAGAGGGGGCGAAATACACACATGAAACTACAATAACAGCGAGAGAGGGTAGACTTATATACATATGTATAAAGTGATCGAATGATATGGGTGGTACGGATTCGCTGTGTAACTTAGGGTGTTTTTCCTGTCACATATGGTGAAACGCTGAGAATATATGAGCTTATACAGGGTGGCTTAAATATCTGAAATAAATATTAAGATTTACTATCGGCTTATCTAAGAAACATTTTTGTTTGAAAATTTGATTCTTTTAATAGATTTTAATATATATATATATATATATATATATATATATATATATATATATATATATATATATATTATGGTACTGTTATAATGATTATATTATGATTAAAAACAAAGATATGAATTACCAAAAATTACAGATAAAGGGAAATGAGAAATTAAAAAAGACAAAAACACTGTTAACGACAGAACGGATATAGGAAATTTGAGCCACATTTACATCAGCCTAATTTAAACAAAAATATTCGATTCTGTTAATAAACATCAAAAATTGAATATCCTCTTAAACATAAAATTAAATGTATCCGTTTTTTTTGTGCATTATAAAACATATAAAATATAAAACACACTCGCATTCCATGTATCCTCAGTACCTAAATAGACGTTGAAAAAGTTGAATTTCATTATTAATTTATAAACAAAATGTCAAGATGTGTACTGGTAAAATTCAATATATTTTTAAAAGATTTAAATAGTGTTTTAAAGTGTTTGTTTTTTAAAATTGTAGATATATTCTTGTGTGAATGTTTTTAATTATATAATAATTATATATATATATATATATATATATATATATATATATATATATATAGAAATATCGTTTCACGTCAAACGAATAATATCAAAATTCATCACGGACCTCAGTTAAGTATGAGAGCTCAAAAGATTCGTCTTCAAGTATTGAAACTACATTTTAAAATTATTTTGAAATATACACAGTGTTTCGAAAAAGTTTCACGTCAAAACTGCCAAATTTAAATGAAATGTCCTGTATGTTTTTGAATATTTTAATAGCGTGGGCTGTTCTTGAAATTGTAGATCAAGATTAAGAGGCGTTCCTGCCTTACCCATTCAAGCTAGATGTTTTAAATTTTGTTGGTTTTTTAGTATAATTATTACAATTTATTGTTAAATAAAAATGATCGTAACAAATTATATATTTCATTTTTATTATCATTAAAACCAAATAACTTTATTATTTTTAATGGAACACCCTGTATTTAATGAAAAGATGCAGTTTCACAACAGTTTCTATTTAAGCAACATGACGTACATGTTCATCTAGTAGTTTCTTGTGCTCTTCTCCCTTTGAATTCATAGTTAGATAAAGGATAGATATAGACATAATTTTCAAGAAAAAGATAGGAACAACATAAGATTCTGTCATTTTTGTGTGTAAAACAGTAGGCAGTAATACTTTTTTCTCTCTGAATGTACCAAGTAAACTAATTGAAAATAAAACAAGATAAAAGTTCAAAGAAAGGTTATTTATTACATTTTGTGTCGACAAGAGACATTTTTTTGTGTAAAAAAATCTTTTAAAACAGAACTAGGTACCTAAACTGTTCTCACGATAGATCTATACCGAAAAATCCCAGAAATCAATAGAACAAAAATTCTCAGACACCCCTATTAGTTATGATTTAAGGCAGGTAGCAAAATATTTTTATTATTTTACAACCCTAAATTTAACCGTGCCCACCATAAACTCTTTTGATTTTTAACCTTCAAAATACATGTTTTCAGTATTTTGCTTACAAAACTTTGAAATATGGCTAGTTATCGGAGATTCATTGCATTTTTTCGGCGTACGACAGTTTTATGACTTGTTATTGCATTGTTTGGAATTCGTTTTTGAAGCCAAATATTTTAGGCCTCTTTACGTGCTCAAAAGTATGCCTTGTTAACATTATAGCAAGAAAATTTAGAAAATACCCAAATTTAAAACATTTACCTAAGCAAAAAAATGTTAGATTTGAGACATGTTGTATTTTTATTATACAGGGTGTGCCACGACGAACTGTCGCGGTTGATTTCTCGAAAAATAGACTTTGGAATTTTTTTTAAATTTAGCAGTTTACCAAAGTCGGTTAGAGCAATTCGGCTAAAATATTTTTAAGATGGTGACACTTCTGGTTATACAGGAGGTTGATATCTTCTTCCTGACTTTAAATGGAACACCCTATAGGTGATTTAATTTTTAGATTCAGACTTGAAAGCTTTTGTTATTTAATTAGCGTTGTTTTCCTTCTAGAAGAGGATCTACTTTAATAGACTGTGTTGATATTTTCATTATAAATAAATACAGGATGATCAAAAACCAACATTAAATATAAAGTTGAAAAAATCGTTAAAAGTCAAGTTTTTTAAACGTAAACCGCCTATTTTTATAATGTTATTTTATTTAGCATTAAAAATAAAGTTGACTTTGTATAAGGTTGTCTATTCCAAAAATTTGCATTTTTTGAAATATTGGCAATTTTGCATTTTTGTATTGTAAAAATACCAAAGTCTACAAGTCTATTTTCCGAGAAATAAATCGACACCCTATATATATATATATATATATATATATATATATATATATATATATATATATATATATATTATATATCATTAACAGAAAAAAAGACACCGTATCTATTTAAAAGCCTAATCATCCTCTTCTAACACTCATTTCCACCCCATAAAACCCATGTGCCAACCCTTAAAAAGGCAAGACCGGTTACGGCAATATTTTTAGGCACCACGGGTCCTCGACTTTGAAATCGAGTATCAAAGTCAATCGAGAAAGAACAAGCTATCTAGGTCATATTAATATAGACCATAATGTATTCTGTAGAAATGTCATGCTTAGTTCTTAACCTTTTTGTTATAACGCCCAACAAGCAAAATTTTGTTGATGATAAAATTAAAACCCGCAATATATGGTACTTAAACGCGATTGCTGATCTAGTCACTTCTAATACTCGAAGATGTCGATCGGTAGAGTCAAAAACTCGACGAGGCGGCACTTTTTTAGTTCTAAATTCCCAGGTATTTCCGGACCTTGTGTTTGCCTTGCAGCCAATTAGAAAATAAGGACCTTTACGTCGGATACCTCCTGTATGTGTCTACATTTTGTGACCCGATTGGGTCGAAAATACGGTTCGGAGATTGAAAACCATAGACGTATCACTTTAAATTTGTTTAAGTTGATTCCAGTTATTATTTATTCTAGAATTTTAAAAACCATTTATATACGTTTTATAAAATAGTTCTCTCTCATGTCCTTTGTAGTTCAGGTTAAAAATTTAAATTAAAAATCTAAAAGATTAAATTTCTCCAGTCTTTTAAAAACTGGAGTACTTTACATTAAAAAAATGTTCAAAAAACGTAATTTTTTATTTATTTTCATCGCCATAGTAAAAATCAAAATCAAAGTAATGCTTTAACGAGTTGCAGAGTTGCCACATTTAGTTTTTTTCTTAATTATTCAGATTTCGGAGCGCAACAAAAGAGTAGATCTGTTCTGGGTTTGTTTTTACTAGTTCAGGTTAGTTCTAGTTAATTTTAGTCAGGTTAGTTTCGATTAAATCAGGAATTATATTAAGAAAGATAGGCCTTCTGCGCGACACAGAATTCATTAGAGAACAGTCTAAGGGTGTTTTTCTCTTCGTGGATTTGGTTCATTGTCACTTTTTACTGAAAACTTGAACGCAGTGCGTTGTTAAAAGTTAGGTATAACAGTATATCTATTTTTTAGTGTCATAGTTTCAGTCTCTTAAACAGCTTTTCAAATTGTTGTTTTAAACATCACTATATATTATTTCTATATATTTTTATCTTATATAAATATGGTTCGACTCAACAAAAAAAAAAATTAAAAGTTTTACAATGGTAAAAATCGTTCGAAACTAAAACTTCTTAAATCAATAATAGAGTTTTGGATGATTTGGTTTTCCCAACAACTTTTAACGCTTTATAATTTAATAATGATATAAAATTGGTTTTTTACATCTATCTCATAATAATAATAATACGTCATTACTTAAAAGTATTGATTAATGAGATTATCAATCTATGGTTATCGATCAAAAAAAAAAAATTAAACCAAAAAGTGTAATGCAATCGACCATAAAAATAGATATTTCTTTTAAAACTCCAATTGCCACAGTGTGTGATTTTTGTACCAAATGTAAACGCCAAACAGAATAAACCACAACAAATTTATTTCTTTATAAATTAACCAAATATTCAAATATATACATACAGTTTGTTTAAAGTGGAAATTGCTCGTCTGTAAAACAGAACAATAGTATTTGACTCGCAGTACAGTGACCATTACTCATTCGGATAATTACAACAAAGAACTCACCATGAAAAGAGCCACTATTAGGATCTATTTAATTTTAATATGCTATCGATTATGAGTAAATGATATCGAGGTATTGCTCTATAATACCTTCTAAGATAACAATTTCTACAGTAAATATTTTTGAGCACTCCCGTATTTAACCCCTGGCACCTCCTCCCCCGTTCCTCTCTGTATCGATGTAGTCTGAACATCTTGCGATCTTTTCCGATGAATTTCGAAACGCGGTCTCTTTCGCCGCATTGTGACTGGCAAGTCGTCTTTTTATCGACAATTCCATCCCGTTTCCACCCCCTTTTCAAAGCTTACCCTCGGCCTGTCAGCGTAAGTAGGAATAGATGCAGTGGTGGAGAAACACAATCTCGAATTAAATAATAAAAATATACAGTTGTCATTTTAGCTTTATATTGGCGCATTTGCTTATTATATTATATCCATTCTAACGTTCTAAAAAAGTATGTATATGTAAACATAAAAGTTGTACAGTACAACTTGAAATTTTATTTGGTTCTGGCCAGCATATTACTTCCTAGAAATGTTTCTATTTATTTTATACGCAAGGGATCTAGCTGTATAGTCTTGAGGATGATCTCATAGAGATCGAAACGTCGACAAATACAGCAAAGTGTTCCATAAGTTGTTTTATTAACCTGGTACATCAGTTGAGGTCACTAGCATTTGGAATAATATTTCTTTTTTTTTTTTCAGACTAAACAGTTACGTCCCTGGTCCAAATGGCATGAACCAACCCGATCCGACAGGTGGAGGCTACCCAAACCAAGGTAACGCTCTTTCAACTGCCGCAATGGTTGCTGCAGCTACAGCTACCGCCACGGCTACCGCAAGCGTCGTCGCCCTGCAAGACAATGCTGCTCAATTTGGCAACCAGCAATACAATCAAGGTTATCAACAACGAATGATGCCCATGAACGGAATGAACCCCATGGGTATGAACGGCTTGAGCAACATGAACCAAATGGGAGGAATGCACGGGATGAACGGAATGGGTAACATGGGAGGTAAGAATACGTTTCGTTCATTTACCTTTAAACCAGTATTAAAATAACACCTAGCAAGTAAAAAAGTATCCCATATTGGTAGCAGAACAAATATTCGAGCACCAAGTGGAGCTTATTCTTTTAATTCGATTTTTATTATTCACTAACTAAACATAAAATAATATTATTTTAGGTATGGGTCCTAAAATGGGAATGCCGATGCAGGGGCCTGGTGGAGCAACATCCAGTACCATGTACGCCAACAGAAGAATGACTCCCTACCCCTCACCTGCCATGCACATGACTCAGAAAAGGTCGGTGCAGAGCTACCCAAGTGGTCCGTGTCCCAGTATGGGCAACCCCAATATAGGTCCTGGTAAGAAAATATGTTACATTTAGAATTAATTTAATTATTATTATTTAGTAATTAATTGACTCATTCAGCAGTACAACATAGAAATATCAATAATATTCCATGTTTTCGTTTCAGGGAGTATGGGAAATCCTACCATGGGATCAATGGGACCTAGCATGGGTCCAAACATGGGCCCTAACCCAATGAATCCTAATTTCAATCCTAATAGTCAATACAGTAGTTATGCCACGCGGCAGCCTAATTTTAATCAGTATCCTACCCAGCAGAGTTTGGGTCCTTCGGGTAATTTTGGCCCAGGTAAGTTTATCGATGATAAATCCGGCACTATTATGAAATTATCTCTTTCTTTACCTAATTTTTATTTTTCTCTTTTAGGACCTGGAAATATGGGGCCAGTATCAAACCCCAGACAGTTACGGGGAGCCACGCCCCCTTACACTAACCAAGGGCAGTATTTTAACGGTTCTATGAACCAATTTCCTACAAACAATTCTGGTCAGTTCAATTCGGTTATGAACAACTCGGGGCATAATGGTAAGAGCATTTCTCCACATCTTAATTATGTAATTTGGCAACAGAATTATTAGATCTGTAAAGATTGTTTGTTTTTTTCCAGTTCAAGGGCAGTACAATTCATCCAATCAATTCCAGCAGGACGTGGCAATGCGGAATAATATAAACTACCAACATAGCCCGATTCCCGGGAATCCTACACCGCCACTAACTCCAGCCAGCAGTATTCCACCCTACATTAGTCCGAACCCTGATGTAAAACCCAACTTTAATGATTTGAAACCACCCATTTTACCACCAAGTAAGTAATCAGAACTAAAACTTTTATCAGATCGTATCATTTTACTATTACTAACATATTTCTCTTGTAATTTCTAGAAGACGAAGAACTTCGGCTAACATTTCCAGTCCGTGACGGCATAATCCTACCGCCTTTCAGGCTGGAACACAATTTGGCAGTAAGCAACCACGTTTTCCAACTTAAGCCCACCGTACATCAGACGTTAATGTGGCGGTCAGACTTGGAATTACAACTTAAGTGTTTCCATCACGAAGACAGGCAGATGAATACCAATTGGCCTACCAGTGTCCAGGTAAGGCATTCAGAAATAGTTATATTACGTTGTTTATAAAAACTTGTTCAAAACTAATTTTGAATTTTAATTTTGACAGGTGTCAGTCAACGCCACACCACTGATGATTGATAGAGGCGAAAATAAAACGTCACATAAGCCGTTGTATCTCAAAGATGTTTGTCAACCAGGAAGGAATACCATTCAAATTACTGTGGCTGCGTGTTGTTGCGTAAGTATTGCTTTATTAATAGGAAATCAACTTATAAACAAAAAAATCATCTTTATTTAAATATTCTTTTTCTATTTTAGTCACACCTATTCGTCCTACAACTTGTCCATAGGCCTAGTGTAAGGTCGGTTCTCCAAGGACTTCTTCGCAAGCGCCTCCTAACCGCAGATCATTGTATCACTAAAATTAAAAGGAATTTCAGCAGTACCGGTACTGGACAAAATGACAGGGACGCTGTCGAACAGACTGCTCTCAAGGTATGTAGGTAGCCTCGTGGTGTGAAATGAATTTTATAAGAATTTTGCTCCTTTTTTTAATTTAAGATTGAAATATTATTTACTTTGTCTTTTCAGGTTTCCCTAAAATGTCCGATAACGTTCAAAAGAATAACGCTACCGGCCAGAGGACACGAATGTAAACACATACAATGTTTTGATCTCGAAAGTTACCTTCAGCTCAATTGCGAAAGGGGATCATGGAGGTGTCCTGTATGCAAGTAAGTTAACTGAAATACCTGAAAAAATAATTTTAGATTATCAATTTTCCTTAATTTGGATGCAGCATATCCACAAGAAATAAAATTTTTAAACAACTTATTTAACTATACTTTTTCTTATAGTAAACCAGCACAACTCGAAGGCCTAGAAGTAGACCAGTATATGTGGGGCATCCTAAACAACTTGAGCACCAGCGAAGTAGAAGAAGTGACGATTGACAGTCAAGCAAACTGGAAAGCTGCCAGGAATGGTATTAAGGTATGTAAATTTCATAGAATGTTCTTGCAGACAAGGGATTTCGGTTAGTTCATGCTAAACCTAGATAGGCAACTCGTTATACAAGTTATATACCTTAATTATGACGCCCTCTGGTGGCGGGAAACGCGCGTTCGAATTTGATTTTATTATTTACTTCCAATTAAACATCAGACAGAAAATCTGTCTTCAAATTTGTAAGAAAGAATTGAAAATTCCTTTTTGTTTACGTGAAAAATAGATAATTTAAAAATTATCCATAGGAAATTATAGTACAAATTATTAATTTCATGTACTTTGCCAGCCAAGGATACTTTAATTTTCTTATTAATGCAGCGCCACTAGCGTCCTTAGTCGCGAAGCTCCAAAGGGAACAACCTCTGTCATAAGAATTGCCTCTACATAAAAACTGATATTTTTTTTCCTTTTCTTAACCATACATATAAGTAAGAGATAATTAGTGATAAAAGTCAGATAAAACGTGAATTCATAATTTATTCATTTCTTCCTGTTGCAGTTGGAAGACGATGGAAATGAATCCTGCTCATCAAAACGTATGAACAAAGCAATGTCACCAGGAAGTATGACGTTACCGACCATGAACAACTGGGACATGTCGCAGGCCATGTCACCATACCTGACGCCCGATATGAATAGCATTGCCAGCGGATCCATGATTAATGGGCCTCAATCGTACAGTGGTGGAAATCGAGGTAAGCTTGAAGAAACCATGGTTATTATTATTAAAATCATATTAAGTATTTTCAACTTGACAAAAATTTCAAAACTCGGATCCATTTAGTACCTTGATTTAATTAGTTTTTATTTATACAGGTAATAACTTAGATTCAAGCAGTATGGGCTCCTATAACAATTCTAGTGAATATTTGGGCGGAAGCGGACCATTGTCTCATCTCAGCGAAAGTGTGAACTCTCTAGATCCATTAAATGCCATGGAAAAGAGTCTGAATGAACAGGTAAGAAATCATTAAGCTCAAATTTTAATTTAAAATATTTTTAACCCAACAAAAAAAAAGCTATTTTATGGAAGAGGTGTGCTAAACATGCTTTTTTTATATTTTTAGATGCCCCATACTCCTCACACCCCACACACACCTCATACTCCGCACACACCGGGTGGTGGTACTCCGGGCAGCGCACATACACCAGGGGGAGGCACGGGACCTCCAAGCGTTCCTCCGGCCAGCAATGATAACCATAACAATAGTGGTAGTGTAGGCCCGGACAACAGCGTTTCTGAGATACCAAGTGATTTGAATTTTGATCCGGCAGCTGTCATCGATGGAGAAGGAACTGGACAAGAAGCTCTAAATGTAAGTTTAATTTCTGAACAATTTTAAGAAGTACACATTTTCTTCATACTAAAAACTCCTATGACTCAAAGTACTGAGAGAACTTGTTGATTTGGCACGCAAATGATGTAAAATTGACATCGATTATGTGATATAGGGAGTTCAAAATTTCCCTAGATCAAATAATTACTTTTGTGCGACATACTAGCCCAAAGGCGCTGAAATTATTATTTTATTGTAGTTCTTTAAACTCGTTAATAATTTTGGTGTTGGTTTTTGCTGTATTATAATATCTCACGCTATCTATTTAATGCCTTTAAGTGAAATAATTTTATTTAAAAAAGGGAAGGACATTTAAAGTCCGGTGTTGAAGTTTATATATATATGGGGTACCAACTCATGATAGTTATGTAAACAAGAACCACTCAGGCCTGTCACTGAAAAAGCCTTTTTTTAATCTTTAATAGAGGGCGCCACTCAGTTTTACTAGACTAAAAATGAGACAGACCAAATAGTCGTCTGATAGAAACATCAATAAAACACAAGAATTTCTGCTACTTAACTAAAACTACATTGATTCTATAAATTCTGCTGTGATGTTTTAATGTGGTATTCTAGTATTAAACAAATTAGACCATAATATTTTGAAAGCTTCTCTAGACCGAATGATCAATTACATCCTATCGAGGTAACCAATAAGCAATAACAAAAATATGCGTATGAGGGGTAAAAGATGCCATTTGTTTTGTTACATTAAATGCTACAATAAGGTTGTACAGACCTGCTGTTATAGGAGCCTTACTCGAGGTCTACCATAAAAAATTTTCCTCATAGAACTCAGTTGTTCCATAAACAGCAACTGGAGCTGGGAGGTCACCCCTATTTGAAATTATCAAACGGAATTATAAAAATCGAATAATATGACCAGTGCTGTCAAATGTTCCACAGAAAAATACTTGCAAGTTTTATTTTTATTCCTGGCAATTCCTGGCAAAATACGTGTGATAATAAAAAGCTGATATTGCTCAATTAAACTGAATATTAGAAAAAGACAGATGATAATAAGATTGTCCATCCTTTACATTTTAGACTGCAAAACCATAAAATAAAGAAAGAAATAACTACATGTGAGAAGCAAAAAAAGATAGTAGAGAGATTTAATTTTAAAGATGGGGCATCATATCGATTTTCATACACTTGCCATCAATTGTATGTACATTTCGCCTTAATATTTTGTCAATTTCTGAGTACTGGCAAATCCCTGGCATGATAGTATTCCTGGCAAAATTACTGGCACAGCTAATTATTCCTGGCAAATGCCAGGAATTACTGGCAAATTGACAGCCCTGAATATGACATTTTAACAATTCTTCCCCTCGCGAATTATGGCACTTACTACATAGTTGTATTCTTTTGAATTTCCCATGTCTAACCTGAACTAACCTGTTCAGAGTAATGACAGGTCAGAACAGATTTGATAAAAGATGACCAACCAGTGTCATTTACCACATAATCAAGGAAAAAAATTGCTATATTTTATTACTTGTAAGATGTAAATTAATTTTTCTGTTTATCAAAATATTATAGCATCAATGAGTAGAAATATGAAAATGCTACAATATGTCATTTCTAAGTTTATTCAGTACTTTGACTGTGTACACTCCCAACAAAATAGTTATTTTTGACTGTAAATTTATTTAGTTATTTTAATCTTCAAATTAAATACTTATTCATTTATTTTTCTTAAAGCTCCTACCAGACAGTGTGGACCCAATGGAACTCCTCTCCTACCTAGACCCCCCTGACCTAAACACACCGCCATCTAGCGGGAGCAGTTCGGGGCAAAATAACACATCAACCAATGACGACATATTGGCCCTCTTTGAGTAAAATAGTTCCTGTGAGCTCAGATGTGAGTGATTTTCTATGTGTGATATAAACTCTTTCGGTAATTCGAGTGAAAATGTTCGAAGAAGGCACGTACGCCGCGCTTCTATCGAGTTTCATTAATAAAGTGATCCCAAACAGGGTGAGCACGAACTGAAAAAGTATAATATTCTTTATATGCTGTCATTCTCTTTTTTTGTAACTAAATCAAAATTTGTATTTACTCATATATAAATACATTTTTGTTACCAAGTATATAACTAATTTCATATATTTAATGTCGTCTTTAGTTTGCAGATGAAAGTTAAATAGTACATTTATGACAAAATGTGGAAGAAAATTACTCTCAAAGACTAAAAAATGTTTAGCCTCCTTTTCAGTACTTCTACTATATGAAGATTGGCATGTGTTTTTTGAAACCAACTCATTAAAATATTTTGTAATATTTAATAATAGAATGGTTATTATACCTTTTTGGCTCACCCTGTATTTGCAGTTAACTACCAAAGTGAGACAAGAATGACAAAAAAATACCGGGTAAATTTGAACAAAATTTAACCCGAAATAAATGCAAACAATGTCTAAATCAAACTATTCTAAATTGCCCTGTACATTTTGTATATAAGAAAAATTTTATCGATATAGAATCTATCTATAATTAATATTTTTGGCGGGACAACGCGTTGCTTTTAGCTGATTGTTTTATTTAATTTTTATGTCCTACTTATACCTAAGAACTTAAAAAATCAAAATAATGCTTAATATTAAATTTTCACTTACTTAGTTCATTTTGAACATACCCTGTATACATATACCATATTGGTAAATTAGTATTCCTATTATTTTTAAAGTTAAATAAAATATCAGCTGAAGCAATGACTAATTTAGCGGCCAGTTGTGTAGAGAAAAAATAGTATTAATAATATTATAAAAACGCAGGGGAAAGTACAAAATTGGTTAATACGATTCACCTTTCCTAGATGCTTCTTTAACATATGTACGTTTAAAAATAATATTTTTATTAAAAAAATTATATTCGTATTATTTTATAAAGAGTAATTAATTTTGGACTCTCCCTTGTATAAAAAGTTTTTAAGAAGTAGAGAACATTTTTCGAACCAAAATTTTTAGGTATTACGGCCACTTTAGGGTCTTTTTACATATAAATCGATGTTGCATTACTAAATAAGCTTAAAATATGTAAAATATTTTGTAAATTTCGTGAACCTTTTTTACCTTTTCTTGATACAAACCACAGGCACTTTTTAACTATATCGAAAGAACCAGCGAATTTATTTTTCACCAACGATATTTTACATGTTACCTTGTAAACTGTAAAATTACCAACAATTAAAAAAAAATGTGTGCATATAGATCTCTATAGATATAATAAAACACAAGGTTGTGTAATGTAAGTAGGTAAGGGTAAACAACAAACTCTATCAACAATTTTCACGATTATTTCAAAAATGTGTATAAAACTTACATTTACATTACATAGGCTTGTTAAATTAAAGTTTTTATCATAAAAAAATTTAATATGGGAGGGAAAACATCTTTATAGAGATTATTCTGAGCATATAGGTATTTGTGTGGATCCCAATACATCGCTATAATTAAAGGGACGCCATTATTTTGACATTTATGTAATTCGACCAGGTATGAAAGATTTCATGCTGTGGAATTTAATATAAATGTACAGAACTCTGCAAACTGTGATATTTAACAATTAATAATAAGTACACTTTTACCTAATATAATCGACCCTATATAGGTACGTTTGTGTGTAATTTACACAAAGTAATATTAGTTATATTTAGCGAATGACAGAAATCCTATTACGTAATTAATATTTTGATGAGGCCTCGTTTAATGTAGATTTAAAATTTTAATTTTCATGTGATAAAAATATATTTTGGTAAAAATGAACCTTGGATGTTTTATTTTAAGTTTCCTTTATATGTCAGTGTCTGTCTGTGTAAATGTCTTACAAAGGACGCTCAAGCTCAACTATGTAATTTTACATAACACCTTTAGTCTCTTTATAAGAGACTTTCTGCAAGCAATCAAAGCTTATTGTGATTTTTACACATATGCCAAATTTACTTGTTTTGTAATTTTACACAAGGTCACAACCTCATGTAAATTTACAAATATGCGTGTTTACATTGCAATGTAATGTCGTAAAGCACCGATCTCGATTTAAGAGATCTAAAGCAATCAAATAATTTAAATAAATGTTAAAATTAAATAGTTACGTAGCCTTTATGTACATTGATATATTATGTAAAAAACTGATTTTGAGCTTGAGCGAGTTGTAGTAAAGTTCCTAAACATATAATCATAAATATAAGAGAAAAAGGTTCACAAAATTTTCAAAACAAAGATAATGCCAAGAAACTTAACCTATTCTAAAACTTTAGCAAATACGGAGTTGTCAAAACAAAATATGTAAATGTAAACGTGACAAAAAATAAATTGAATATTTATAGAAAATTTACAAGTAATATATTATTACACCAGTAATAGGTAAAATTACCATAACTTGCTTCCAAATTATGTAACAATTATTATAAAGTTGTAAATACAAATTTTTTGCTCGTGGTATTGCTCTTTGCCAATAATTACTGCAAATTTGTTTATCTTTTGCTTGCGGTCAATTACGTAAAATTACATTGTAAAGTGTAAAAATTCCAAGTAAATATGATCACGTACATTCGACAGGAAAGAAAACAGATTTTTTAAAAAAAGAATGCACAGATAAAAAAATATATCTTTTTTCAAAATTTAATAATTTTACTTATTCAAAAATTTTACATTTTACTTTGTGAATATTTGACAAAACCCCAAAGTAAGCTTACGACTGCAAGTTTTACCAGAGGACCAATATGTGTAATTTTCCTTTACTTAAATAAATAATTTTTTCCTAATTTGAGACCAAAGTTTACATATCATTTATTTTTTTTGGACCAAGTAAAAAAATCCCATTTGTAAGATATTACATTAATTAATTTTTACGTGTAATTTTTTTGGCATTTTGCGAAACGTAGTCAATATTAACAAGAGCTGATTATTGGCAAATTTGAAAAAGTGTTTTTTAAGAAAAGTTTAAAAAATTAGACTAATTTAAGAATGTAGAAAAATACTGTACGATTTTTATGTTGAAAATATTGTAAATATACAATTGTAAATTTATTTAAGAAGATATAAATTGCGTAAAAGGTTGTTTTATTATTTGAAGATTACGTAATTTTACATAAAATATTTTGGAACGAATTTTTAAAATTGGAGTAGAGCTGGAAATTGTTGCTAAAGTATAAAACTATTCTTCAGCATCATAAAACTTAGTTTCCGAAAAATATTAACGTTAAAATACTATATAACAACTAACGACATCCAAAAAACAGTTGCATTTTAAACAGTTTTCACATTTTATACTTTGGCAACATTTTTGAATTTTTACAGGACATAAATTGTTTAAAGCTGTTCAGTACAAATTTTAAAATTTATTTTTAACTAAATTTAGTAAAAAAAATTATTTATATACTTTTTAAAGGTTTTTGTTATCAGTGTTTTTGTGCAATCAATAAAAACCGTAGACTGAGCGATAGTTCTAAAATTATTTGTCTTTTATTTCCCTTGCCCATTCTATAGCATAGAAAAATCAATTCACAAACTATCGAAAAAAAAACTTATTTTCATAATGGCATGATATTGGGTGAACCTAAAAAATTAAAAATGCTCCAAAACTTCAGGTGATTGACTTTTCTTACACTGCGCTGACTTTTCCTATCAATCTTCCTTATAACATTCATTAAAACGTTATTTTTATCCAGTAATGAAAAATTATTTTTAAAACATTCAAATTTTCTCGATTGTTCTTGGACAAATAAATCTCTAGATGTACAAAAAAATTAAGGGTAAAAACCTAGAACCAAAGCATTAGAATTGGTAGGAACAATAGTTGTCTCTGGGAAATAAACAAAATTTACCAGTTTTGCCAGTTTAGTGACAATAGGTGGCGATTTTTTATTCCTGTAACCGGTTTTACTTATAATTGCTCTGCATAACAAACAAGCGACAACTACAAAACAACGAAATTGACATTAGGTAAACCCGAAAATTAAAAAACTCCAAAACTTCAGGGGATTTGCGTTTCTTACACTGCACGGACTGTTCCTATCAATTTCCCTTATAGCATAGCGAAAGTATTATCAGAACACTCATTAAAACGCTATATTTATCCAGTAACGAAAAATTATGCTTAAAACATTAAAATTATCTTGATTGTTCTTGTACAAGTAAACCTATAAATACACAGAAAAATTAAGGGTAAAAACCTAGAACCAAAGCATTAGGATTGGTAAGAACAATAAATAGTTCTCTCTGAAAAATATACAAAATTTACCATTTTTGCCAGTTTAATAATAATGGGAAGCAATTTTTTATTCCTATAGGTTTTATTTAAGATTCCAAAAGTGTTTTAGTTAAGAAGAGTATGTGTTGTACACAAGTGGCGACTGGAGGGGTTGCAATTCCAGTGATACATTAAAAACATAGATACGTATAAAACATGCCTATGGCCAGTGGATGAAAAAATAAATCTTTAAAAATTGAGTTAGTATGACACAAAGCAGTGTATTTTAAATAACTAAACATAAAGAAGCTAGTAAATATTTTAAAAATATAGCAGTCAAAACAAAATGCACGTATAACTTACTATATGAGTATTTTTAATTTTACAACCATAAAACCACGTATGTTTATTATAAAGGTCTGGATTAAACGTTCTAGTGAAAGTCCTTTTTTTGCTAGACAAAGATCTCTTTTAATTTCGGAGTAGGCTTTCCAAGCCTTTTTATTTCAGCCTTATTACATAATAATCGACCATAAAATGGCTCTGCAATTAAACTCTGAACGGAATTCGTTTTTGTTTTTACCAAAACATAAAAAAAAATATAATAGTGTACCGCACAACAAGCAAATGACAACTACAAAACAACGAAATTGACGGGCAAATTAAAGGTGTCTTCCCACGGGGTAACCCGGTTTAATATATGTTTAGATCTGTTTTGAAACACATTTGAAATAACGTTATTTCCGATTAGCTTGGATTGCATTAAAATTGCACTCTAGCAAAGCTATAACGTTCCCAGGTGTATTACTGTAATACAGACAAATTATTCTTGACATTTAGGCGAAATAGATTAAATTATTTTAATAATTTACTGGTATTCGCTTATAATCTAGGTCAGTGTTTTTCAAACTTTTTGAATGCACGGCCCCTTTCCAGGTTAAAAAAAATCTGGCGACCACCTTGGGCCATAGAAAGACAAAAAATTAGTAATATAATTATTAAAAGACTACATTTATGACTTTCTTTATTTAGGTACCTATATTCATTATTAAAACCTACACTCTGCAAGATGCCGCGAGAGCTTGGATTTGATTTGGAAGCCAGCTTGCGCGGGCCTAACTTTGCTGTGTTGCCACACCGCCCGCCGCCACCCGCGTTAGTAGGTTCTTTTGTCTCGACTCACTAAACTCTCAATTAATTGACTGAGCGTCACCGATCAGTACGGACGTGAATGGGTTTGCAGTCCTAAATAATAACCCTCAATGTGTAATTTGCGGCGATGTTTTGTCACGTGAGAGTATGAAACCGTCAAAGCTTATGCGACATCTCATAACCAAGCATCAAAAAGAAGCTGATAAGCCGTTGGATTTCTTTGAACGAAAATTGAAAGCTCTTAACCAGCAGCAAAATACTATAATTCAGGTAATAGTGTTATCCTAGTCTTCACATAGTGTTGTAAAAATCGTCAGGTCAGTGTTTAAGCGTTCGAACTCAAGCCGAGTTTGTTGAAATTGTTGTTGTTTTTAGTGTTTATGTTTGCATACAACTTAATTAAAATTAATTTTGGTGTGCATTTTTTTTATTTATCAATCATTTACTTATTTTTATATTGTTTTGTTTGTTTTTAGATACCTAGTGTCAACGGGTCATCATTATTGGCTAGCTACAAAGTCGCTAAAGCAGGGAAGCCGCACACAATTCCGAAAACCTTATTTTGCCAGCAGCTCTAGATATGGTTGAAATTATGATCAGCAAGGAAGAGGCAAACAAGTTAAAAAGCATACTGCTTTCTGATAACACTATTTCACGCAGAATAGACGATATGTCCGATGATATTCGAGATCAAGTAGTCGCAAAATTAAAGAAGAGCCCACATTTTGCTTTGCAGTTTGACGAATCTACAGATGTTTCAGATTGTGCTTAGTTTGTAGTATTTGTGCGATTTGAAGCAGATGACAGTATCGCGGAAGAAATGTTATTTTGCAAAGCGCTTCCAGCAAACACTTCTGGCCACGACATATTTTTAAAAAGCACTTGCGACAACGACATTGATTGGGCAAAATATATCGCTATTTGTAGCGATGGCGCTAAAAGTATGTCTGGCAAAAATAGCGGACTTGTTGCGAAGTTAAAATCAATAATGCCAAACGTATCATGGATACACTGTTTTCTTCATCGACAAGCTCTAGCCGCTAAGGTTTTAACGTCTAATTTAAATGACTTGCTTAAAGAGGTAATAAAAATTGTGAATTCTATCAAAGGTAAAGCCTTCCAAACCCGACTATTCCGAATCGTTTGTGAAGATATGGGTGCGCTTCATCACAATCTCCTTTATCACACAGAGGTCAGGTGGCTATCCAAAGGAAAGATATTGACAAGAGTTCTAGAACTTAAAGCTGAATTGCAAATGTTCTTACAAGATGCTAAATCTGAATATGCTAATTACTCTTCTGACCCTGTTTGGCTCTTGAAATTATCATTTCTGGCAGATTTTTTTAGTCATCTCGATAATGTGAACAAGAATCTCCAAGGTAGAGATGAAAATATTTTAACAGCGAGAGATTAAGTGAGAGCATTCCATGCCTTCAGAAGAGTGTTGAAGATAATACAACAGATCAATCGCTTGTGGTCGGAGCTCACATTCCCTGATACAGAGCTTGCATAATCTGCAAGAGAAACTATTAACATACTTTCCAGACTTGCACTCTGAAGCTGACAATGGGCGCAGATGGATTCTTGACCCTTTCTTGGATAAGTCAGCTGATCTCACTACAAATATGAAAGAAAATCTTATAGATTTAGCTGCTGACGGCATGCTTAAAATGGAATTTTATTCACAAACTATTGGCGTGTTTTGGATGAAAAGGAAACAAGAATATCCTGAGCTGGCAAGGGAAGCTACTAAATTATTAGTGCCATTCGCCACTTCATACTTATGTGAATTAGCGTCTCTTCAGTGGTGGACATTAAATCTAAAAAAAGAAATGTTTCAATTAGAAAATGATTTGATTATTAACATTTCAAAAATAGCACCACGATTTGACATTTTTTTGAAAAATAAACAAACCCATCCTTCTCACTAACCCACACAGCACTAGACGTCTTATAGACGTCATTTTTATATCCACATTATGTCTGAACGTCTTAAGACACAAATAAGGCGTCTTATAGATGTTGTTTTAAAGACGTCTATATACAACGTCTTTAAGATATCCTTTAAAAGTCTACATACTACATTTTATATGAAAATAAATACAGTTGTGTATAATTTAGTTGATAAAAACTAAAAAGCATTTCCTTCCCTATGGATTTTGTCGCATTTGGATAATAAGTTTGCAATGCCGCACAGAGCTCAGCTGAATACAAGTTGAGGTTAAAATTATTGATTGAACGACAAATTTTTAGTAGCCTCACTACGACCTTGGTTAACAGAACTTTTGCGTGATCTTTTTTATCAATACTTTGTTACTTTTTGTCACAGACTGTTTGATGTACCGATAACAATAACAATATGATGCCAGCGAAACTATAACTTTAAAAAACCCGCCTTTTGTTTATGTCAACTGTCATTTTTCAGTTTTGTATTTGTGTTTCGTCATGTCGTTATTCATTTTTAATGTTGTTGGGGTGTCGACTGTGAAAATTTAGCTTTTGAAAAAATTTTATTAAAATACTTGATTTCTATGTGCTTCTGAAAATCTTTTTTATTCGTGTTTATGTAATACTTAAGGTAAGATCGAGAATCATATGTACTTAGGAAAAACAGTAACGTTATTTATAGGTTGTGTTACAAGGAATTCCCGAATGCTTTACCGCTTATATTTTTGTAGTAACTCTATGTTATTAGAAGTATGAAATGAAATCCTCAAAAATATTATCTGTGCGAAAAAGGCTTGCACAGCTCATCCAGACCCGGTCCTAAATATTACAAGAAATATTACTAATGAAGTGGAAGGCGAAATGTTTGTATATGGAGTGCTCCACTAATGAAATCTGTAAGATTTATTTTGTTCCTGATGATTGGTTTATATTTAAAGAACATAGAAAATAGAGTTTTGTTAATTACAAGAAGTAATTTTGTTTAAGGTTTTAGAAATTTCAAAACTGGGAGTAGGGAGCATTTGTAAAGCGAGCTTGTAAAATTACCATGTACAGTTGATTAGTACGAAAAGGAAAGAGAAAGTTCTACGATTCTAACTTGGCGAGACTTATTATGAGTAAGTTCTGTCTTTCATTATACATATTAACGTTAAAATGCCATAAGTCACGATTCTATAGTAGAGGACAATTATAAAAATTTGCAAAAATATCAAAAAATTTACTCCCACAAATGATAAACTTTATCCTATAAAATTAAAATCAGTTTGTTATTAGGATCTACAAAGACAACAGGACTGGCAAAAAGTCGGAAGAATGAGGAAATTTCAATTCAAACATGGCTGAAAAGGACATCAGACCAGATTTGTTATTCGACTAAATAAAAATTCTTGTTTTTAAAACTATTTAAAGATTTGTGTACTTTTTATTTCAATAAACTTTCATTTTGTTGATAGTCTACCTTTTAGAGTTATTATATCGAAGGGATAAACTAAGGCTTAAATTTGATAGTTTAACTTATAGTTCGAACAGTAGTAGTTCTGAAAATATTTACTCTTCTACCTCACTTCTTAAATTTCAAATTAGAAAAAGTTTACATTATGCTTAAGTTATGTATTTTTTTGTATAAACAGATTATGTTGAAGATATTTTTTAAAGCAAATTATTCATGCGGAACTTGTAGTTATTTGAAATGGTAGTGTATATTTTGCTCTTGATTCTTTCTTAATTAAAGTTATTTCTTGGGCTTTTGAATAATTACGGTTTGTCTTTGTAAACAAGACAAACAAAATAATTAAAGGGACCCTTTTTAATATACATAATTTTATTGGTGGAATATGTTGTTTTAATGTTGGGAAGGGACGTCCATAAGACGTTGTAAGCAAATGTCTTAAAGACGTTACCTTTTGTAACATAAGACGTCTATACAACGTCTTATGGACGTCATTCGTTTTTTATGGACATCCATAAGACGTCCTGAATGTTGAGATCAAACGTTTTATGGACGTCTTTAAGACGTATTTGTGCTTGTGAATTGGAGTTATCTTCAATTGTGAACATTCAAACTAAAAAAAAGAAATAGGCTTCAATTAGAAAATGATTTGATTATTAACATTTCAAAAATAGCACCACGATTTGACATTTTTTTGAAAAATAAACAATCCCATCCTTCTCACTAAAATTGTGTTTTGCTGTAGTGAACCATGTAGAACCTTGACTTTTTTCTTTTGCCGGCGACCCCCCGGTTAAGGCTCCGCGACCCCCTTAGGGGTCGCGACCCACAGATTGAAAAACACTGATCTATGTAAAACAATTGATTTAAATTTAATCATTAAATTAACTGTAGAAATTAAAAAAATATTTGTACTTATATTTATTAGTGTGTTTTATTTTAATTTACAATTTTTTTGGAGGTTGCGCAAACCTGAAAACCAAAGGAAAGCCACTGTTGTCCACTATTTTTAAAGTTAGACCATGTTAGTAAATTAAGTGGTAAAAGTTATATCGGTTATTAATTGAACAGTTGGAAAACTAAAATCTATTTAGAAAAGATTTTCATAAACAAATCACTTGATTTAAACAAATACGTACTTACGGTCGATAATTCAAATGTTTGTTAAAAAATTTTCTCAGTAACTAATCAGCTGTTATCATAAGGCAGATCTTCAAAATCAAGGTCAGCTATTTAATATTCCTGGAATGTCAAAACACTTGAACCTTAATACGAGAATGAGAAAAAAATTCCCAGAGTAACAAGGAAAATGCAAAAATTGTTTTCCCACGTAATTTCCTTTGAAAGATATACACTTGCGCCATGATTGTTTGGCTTTAGTTCTTGAGTCAAAGCAAATTTCGTCGTTTGAGAAAGTCTCGAATGCTGAGATCAATGAGGACTCGATAAAGTTCGATCTTTACGAACTACGGATTTCTGAAAATAAAATGGATGACAGATTGTAATGAAGCTGTCAAACGAAAAATGTCCTAAGTATGCTCGGCGCCATTTTGGGGAAAGTGACGTTTTGACACGTCAAATTAACCGTCAAAAATCAAAAAATAGTGTCATTGTTGTTATTATTATGAAGTTATTGATTGTCATTAAAATCTTTGTTTTTTCCCTGGATTAAATTTATTTTATATAACTTAACAACCAAGTGATATGCACCAACCCATCAGTCAAATATTTAGGTGTAAATATAGACCATAAAATTATCTTAAATTGGTACTTTAAAACTGTTAAATAAAAGTGTATACAAAGGGCCAAATACCTTAGGAGTCTAATATACAAAGAAAAAGGGATATCAAGAAAAATAACTCATATATACAAAGCAATATATTCACTTTATTAGGAATATATGCCCCTACATACAGTAATTGCAGGAAGCCAGCACTGAAAATCCTTGAAACGGTAGAAACCGCAGCTCTATGTAGTATGACTAAAATCCATCGTCCTAGCTATCCACCAATCAATTATTGTATGAATTCACTAAACATCCAGCCTCTTATTGCAAGACTTCCTGTCCTGACAACTGTGGAACTGTGTACGACCAGGAACCGAAACCATAGGCGAGCCAGAAGACCTCCGTTAATGAAACTGGCAGATCCCACATTCAACCTTTAATATACTTTTTTATTATTTTTTAAAGATTTGTAGGGGCTTGAAGATCAAATGTACTATAAATAAGGTTTTTATTCTGAAGGACCTCGTTCGTTGGCCTGTAGGGTTCAAATTTATATGTCCCAATAAATTATAATCATAATATTTATTTAATTGTAGTGTAGTAAAGTGCTTAACATAGCGTAAGGAAGTAAAATGTTGCATTTAACAATATTTGAATATAAAATTTAATGTTACTTATTTAAATAAAAGTTTCAAATATCTTACAAATTGTTATTTCTCAAGTGTGTTGATGAAAACAATTATGTTACACTTAACTGTTTAAAAATAAGATACTCGGCTGTTATGGAAATATTGACACAAGGATTTATGTTAAATCCATAATTAAAACAAGCCGTAGGAAAACAAATTTTAAACACCACACTCATACTATTAAGATATGAACAGAATTTAGTGTAATAACTTTGTATGTCTATAATCTCAAATTTACCTAAAATTTGCGAGACATTCAACTTTTTAAAGATATTTTAATTTAAAATTAGAAAATACTGAAAATAACGGGGTACCACCTAATTAAAATTTCAACTGTTTTTTTTTAATAAAACGTTTTGAAGAAACGGTCCGTCAACATGTTGCTTTTTTTAATGACTAGTTATTTTGAACAACCAAAAATATAATTAAGATTTTTAATCTGTTTTTACGACCGACGACTTGGATCAGGTGGAGAAGTTATAACGTAATACTGTTATTTTATCTGTTTCTACGTTTCATTCAACTACTTATGTCGATGAACGACTAAACGATTACGTTTAGTCGTTAAAATTTTTCCGTGGCGACAGCGTATTCACTGTTGTTATAACGTCACTTTATCCAAAATGGCGTATAGCATAATCCGGACATTTTCTGTTTATTAGACGATCGGTACAATTACTTTAATATGTGCGTGTTACGAACCCTCTGTATTACAACAACAATATTGTCTTCGCTTCCTCCAGTTCTTTGCGTCCATGCGACAGAAACAATGTGAGGTAAAAATAATAACTCGAGTTTTTCCACAAATAGATCAATTCTTCTTCGACTAAAATCGTAAAATTGCACACTAAATTGAAATTGAACAAAATACCCTAAAACCTGATTGATGTAAGTCTTCTTTCCTTATTTACAGAACATTTAATTAGGAAGGAATATCCACTGAAAGAACTTTTATTATATTATTTAACAGACAAATGACGTAAAATGACAAGCATCATGTGATTTATTTTTGTGTGCCCCATTAGCCCAAAGTCGTTGAAATTCACGCACATATAAAGTAACTGTACTTACTGATCGTCTAATAAACAGAAAATGTCCGGATCATGCTATGCGCCATTTTGGGGAAAGTGAAGTTATAACAACAGTAAACATGCTGTCGCCACTAAAAAATTATACCGACTAAACGTAATTGTTTAACACCAACTGACAAGGTTTGAAGCAATTTGCATACCTTTCCGAAATTTCATCGACATAAGTAGTTGAACGGAACGAATAGTAGAAAGAGATTTAAAGGTTGAATGTGAGATCTGCCAGTATCATTAATGGAGGTCTTCTGGCTGGCCTATGGTTTCGGTCCACAAAACAATTCTATCATCTCCCAAACCATAATAAGTTTGAGTCGGGTTAGTTCAGGTTATGAAAGAATTACTTGTAGAGAGGAAACATAGATAAAAATACTATGGGGTAAAATTGTAAAAAAGAGAAGGGGTGCGTTGTGTAATCTGCAATAAGTGGTGCATTTAGAGATCTTATAGTGGATACTAGATTTTCTTCGTACATAAAATAAATTTTTCTTTGGATGAAAAAAGGATTATACTAAATTATTTAGAAGTTTTATCCTCCTGAAAAAAGGAAAATTATAAATATATCCATATACTATATACCTGCTACAAAAATGGTTGGATCCAGCCCTAACTGCAATATATCACCCCGAACGAGCCCTAAGTATAAAACTATTAACTGGCATCAAAAAGGAAAACGATAGAAGTGGAAACATACTTTTGCATTTTTGATTTCACATCCATACAAAATTGTTCTCTTCAAAACGCTAATGAAGTTAAAAAAAACATGTTTAGGGACACTCGGTAACACAGTTCAGGATAACAAAGTATCAAAAATAAATAAAATAAATAGATAAGTGTAATTATAACTTATTAAATGTATCAAAGAAAATAAAATCATTATTACAAGCGTTTCTTGAGTAAAGACACATGATTGTGCCAGAAATAGATATTGTACACTTTTATATAAAATATACAATGAAAAATTTGTTTTTAATAATTTTGTTTTTAGTTTTTATTAATATAAATGGTAAGTAATTAATTCATTATATAGCACAGCATTAATTGTGAAAGAAATTTTTAGCAAATAATAAAGGAGAAAATGCAGTTACAATATTTTTAGTAGATATCAAGTCTCAAAATTAAAAATGTAGTATAGGTTATAGTACTTGAGAAAGAAAGTGTTTTCATTGCTTCATACGATGAATTGATCTCCAGATATGACAGATGTACAAAGTTCTACCAAATTAAGGGGCGTATTTTTGAGATTAAGGTAGATTTGTCCACTTTTCAGTTTTTTGAGTTTAATTCGAAAACTATATATTTTTCGAAAGTACATGTCTATAGAGAAGTTCTAGGAAATGAAATTTCCTTTAGAAATGATACCTCATAAAGACTAAGAAAGTAATTTTTCAAAAAAATACACCCCAAGAATGAAATTAAAAAAAAAAGCAAAGAAATGCTATTTTCTTATTTAGTTTTTTCCCATAACTTTTCCCAAATGAAGTTGGGTATAGCCATTGCTTCATGAAAAAGAAAGCTGATGTTACACCCAGGGGTGGATCCAGCCTCTCTCTTTGGGGGAGGCGGTGATATCACAAAAGTACAGTATGGCAAGCGAAAGCAAGTTATCAACGGGGGGGGGGGGGAGAGATACCAGCAACATTCCCATTTTTAGTGTTAAAAGGGGGAGCGATCACAAGAAAAAATAAGTTGCCGACAGGGGGGGAGGATGTAAGCAGCATACACATTCCTAGTATAAGAGGTAGAATCGGGTCTATTTTCCTGAACTCAAAGCTCTTGAAGGGGGGCTATCTCAAGATAAACAAGTTGTCAACGGGGGGGGGGGGTGCCAGCAACCTGCACATTCCTAATATAAAAGGCAGAATCGGTTCTATTTTCCTGAACTCAAACCTCTCGGAAAGGGGAGGGGCGATTACAAACATACACATTTCTATACTCTATTCAAGAACTAGAGTGAGTAATAAAACTGTTACCGAAACCTCCAACGTACCTGCTCCAGTGCCGCAGGTAACTGAGGACTGCCGTAAATCTAATTATATTTAATTATATTTAAATATTATAAGCTTTTATAAATTTACTGCAGCAATAAATTTTCTGATAGTTCAATTTAATTTCTGTCAGTGAGCCTTAGTGATTTATCTTGTTTGTGCTTGTTTTTATATATTATTTGAGATTAGTGAGATACCCAAAAGGTATGGCTTCCACATCTATATTTATTCCAAAATCGTTAAACCAGGACATTTTTCCTCAACAAACAACTTATTACGATGAATGTTCATGATGCCTTAAGATATCAATGTCTAGATAATAATGTTAAAAGCTCTGTCGAGATGTGTGAAGGAGAAAAAAATGACTGGAATTGTTAATACTCCCAAACTAGGTTCGATCACAGGCAAATGAAAAACCTCGTTGGAAGAATAGATGTAAACTGCAATAAAAGGAGTTGTACATACATTTTATTACGAGAAGCAGATCCCAACCGTCGACAAAATTCTAACTAAAATCAATGAAGATCGGGATTTACCTGAAATTAAAGGAACTGAGCTCTGGAAATTGCTCAGAGAATTTAATTTTTGCTGGGAAAAACCAGATAGGAAATCTGTTCTTATAGATCGTCCGGAAAATGTCCGTTGGAGAAGGAAATCTCTCTCAAGTAAAAGGTAGAGTTGTTAGAAATGATATAACTTACAAAATTAATAATTTAACTATACTTTTGAAAAATTTTTTTGAATAAAGTTACTGCAGAAAATTGGGAAAAATTCCATATATATAATAAAAGAATAAAATAAAATGTGGAAACTCGATATCATGATCGGTGAGATAGAGGAACCAATTATAATTATTTTGGGCTAATTTATTTCTTTATATATGTTTAACTTTTTGTATTTTTGGCAATGGGTATTTTTTGTAAGTATTTAAATTATAACTTTTTGAGAGAAAAAGGCTACGTTTTAGTCTGAATGTGCCTAAAACGGTTTCTATGCCAAAATTAAAAATAATAAAAATACAGTTGTGATTTAAAAAAATACTTTTTGGACTTGACGAGGAACCAGTTTAATAGGAAATTTAATTACCTACAACTTTTCAGTAGATATACAGGGTGATTCAAAAATCGATCACGAAACTTAAGGGGGTGATTCTACTTGACAAAATAAGGGTAGAGCTTCATATAATTTTTTTTCAAAATGTCATTCGTTTTCGAGTTACAAGCCGTCCAAGTTCAAGTTTTTATTTTTTGTTTTTTGAATTACTCGCTTACAGGAAAACCGATTTGATTAATATTTGAAAGATAGGCTAAGTCTTGTGCGCTTCATCATTTTAGTAACAATTCACATTGATTGTTTGCCGCTAGAGGGCACTTTACCTACATTGAAAATTGTTTTTTTGTCATAATTTTTTAGTGTTGACAGCTACAGTAGTTTTTGGCATAATTTCTGAAAGACTGATGCCAGGCCTTTAAAAAAGGTGCTCTTTATTTACATCGCTAAACCCAACGGTTTAGACGTAAATCACCCTTAAAAATTAAGTGGTAAATTTACTTTTCTCATTTCATTACCACCAGCTACCAGGTAAATAGCTATCAAAGTATACTAGAGCTGTCAGTTTAACATCAAATAAATTCGCTTTTTAAACTATTTAATTTATAATCTTAAAATAACTAATAATGGCTAATCAGTAAATATTCATATTATGGATTATTGCGATATACATTTAATTGATAAAAATTAATGAAACAGTACTAAACAAACTAAAAAAGATTCTCAAAATGTCCCCCATTTTCTTCCATACATTTCCTAACACTCTTCAAAAAATGTCGCCTAACTCGATGAAAAATTCCTGGTGTTTCTTTAATAATTTGGCACTTTTCGATTATCCTGAAGCGAAGATCCTCGACGTTGATTACTGGAATATCGTACACCAATTGTTTCAAATGACCCCAAAAGAAAAAATCCATAGGATTAAGGTCTGGTGACCTCGCTGCCTATGCCAATGGTCCACTTCGTCCTATCCATCGCTCAGGATACGTTGCATTCAAATACTGTCGGACACGTATACTAAAGTGGGGCGGAGCTCCGTCTTGGAGGATCCACATGTTGGCCCTTACTTCCAATGGCACATCTTCCAGATACAATGGGAGACGATTTTGGATAAAATCTAAGTATACGTCACCAGTTAATGGGCCATCAAAGAAATGAGGACCAATAAGGTAATCTCCTATTATCCCTGCCCACACATTTAGTGAAAATCTACGCTGATGTTTCGTTTCTACCACATTGTTTGGGTTCTCGTAAGCATATGTGTGGATGTTGTGTAGATTTGTTATGCCATCACGAGTGAAACCAGCTTCGTCAGTGAATAATATGACGCCAATTAATCGATTATCGTGTTCATACTTAGCTAGGATCTGATTGCACATTTCCAACCGTCTCGGCCGATCATCGTCATAAAGAGCCTGCACCTTTTTTGAATGAAACGGGTAGAGTTGTTCTTCTCTTAGTATCCTCCATGAACTAGCCTGACAGAGCCACACTTCATTCCCAATTTTTCTAGTACTAATACCTGGATTATCTTCAATAATTTCAAGCACTCTTTCTTCTTGTTGCACGTTTCTAGCAGTTCTAGGTCTTCCCCTATTTCCATTATAACTTTTAAAGGAACCACATTCCGCAAGCCTCCTGTGCACACTGGAAAATGTTTGAGCATGAGGGATATTTCTTTCCGGATAACTCTCCATATAATATCTTCTTGCCAACTCTGCATTAACATTTGCTTTTCCATAACAAAAATGGATATCACAATATTCGATATTTGAATATTGGTGATTAGCCATTATTAGTTATTTTAAGATTATAAATTAAATAGTTTAAAAAGCGAATTTATTTGATGTTAAACTGACAGCTCTAGTATACTTTGATAGCTATTTACCTGGTAGCTGGTGGTAATGAAATGAGAAAAGTAAATTTACCACTTAATTTTTAAGGGTGATTTACGTCTAAACCGTTGGGTTTAGCGATGTAAATAAAGAGCACCTTTTTTTAAAGGCCTGGCATCAGTCTTTCAGAAATTATGCCAAAAACTACTGTAGCTGTCAACACTAAAAAATTATGACAAAAAAACAATTTTCAATGTAGGTAAAGTGCCCTCTAGCGGCAAACAATCAATGTGAATTGTTACTAAAATGATGAAGCGCAGAAGACTTAGCCTATCTTTCAAATATTAGTCAAATCGGTTTTCCTGTAAGCGAGTAATTCAAAAAACAAAAAATAAAAACTTGAACTTGGACGGCTTGTAACTCGAAAACGAATGACATTTTGAAAAAAAATTATATGAAGCTCTACCCTTATTTTGTCAAGTAGAATCACCCCCTTAAGTTTCGTGATCGATTTTTGAATCACCCTGTATACTTACGAAAAATGCATAGTTTCGAGTAAAATTCAAAAAATTTAAAAGTGGACAAATCTGCTTTAATCTCAAAAAAGCACCCCTTAATTTGGAATCACTGTGTGATTTTGTCATAATTTGAGATCAGTTGAACGTTTTAAACAATAAAAGCACTTTAACATTTTATTTCATCTTACTCTTCTTTTTTTCGACATCTTTTTCAGAAATCTTTGGAAATAAGGAAGAATTTCGACCGATAGTAAAAACACCGCTAGGCCAAATAGAAGGATATGTGGGAGAGACTGTAAATCACATTCCAATTTACAAATTTGAAGGTGTTCCATATGCTAAACCTCCAGTGGGTGAATTAAGATTCGAGGTAAAACACTTATGTATTACAATATACTAATTTTAGAATGAGTTAATCGGTAAATAAAAAATACACTTTGGGAAGAGGATCAAATCCTTTCATTGATTCTTTTGAGAAAGAAGGAAGATATTATAAAAAACAGCAACGTAGCCGAACCAGTCGCCACAGGCATTAATACATTTTTTTGTTTATTTTTACGTGTACTATTTAATATTTTTCATAACAAAAAAATCTATTTTATTTTGTAAATTTATATATAATACTTTTTTTTAATTATTCGTAAATCTGCGGCGAAAGTAAGAAAATGAAAAAATCCCATATTGCTTCCTTGAATGTGCCTTCTTAGGAACCCCATTTTTCGGAAATTAAAACTCTTTTACCCCAGGAAAAGTATAATATTTAAAGTTCCAAGAATTACCGCAAGGTGGCGCTCTGAGCCAGCTGATTTGAGGTCTGTTGGTTGGTTAGGTTGCCATATTTATCATTGACATTCCCACCAAATTTCATCATATTAGCTTGATATTTGTAAAAGTTGCACCATCTTGAGTACATCTACCTCTGCACGTGTTGTAGATTTGTAATAATTTTGAAAAATTTGAATTTTCAACAACGAGTTTGTATTAAATTTTTCATTAAAAATGGATTCAGTCCTTTACCAATGATATAAACGCTTCAGAAGTAGTCACAATTTTTGCTAGGGAGCAACGTGCCGCAATCAAAAATTTGCACTCTTAAATTTAATAGCACTTTGTGATTTTATCATATTTAAGTGCCACTACCTTGCAGTTTCAAAGTAACAATAAACCTGTTTTGTAAGAGATTTTCTTATCTACTATTATTACTTCCTTTTTTAGTTATTAAAAACATCAATTGTTCTGGGATATAGGATTGTTAACAACAGGTGTTAAGTAAAGTTATTAAAAAACAATCTTATCTTAGAATAAGATAGCTTAAATTATCAGTCAAGTAGAATTTAACTTGTTATAAAAATACAGGTCTGGAAAATCCACACCAGAAACTGGACGTTTCTTAAGTAAAATAAAGAAAATACTATATTATTCATCAAATCAGAATGAGACAGAAGATTAAGCATCGTAAGCATCGACATACGTGTAAATTACCAGTTTGGCCCTAGGATGAGGGGTAATACAATGCTGGCGCGGTGAGAGAGGGCGGCAGCATACGCCACGCCCTAGCACAACAAGAGGATTCCAAATTATTTGCTTTCATTTAGGCCGTCGAAGCATAAGTACCGTGTTTCGTGCCAAATTTTTTTGTTACAATAGTAGTTTATTCCACGGAACAAAAAAAACACATTATTAAATGGTACACTATTCTGGTAAATAATCGGCAGATTTGTATTTAAGTGCGAAAATCATCCTGTTCCTTGAAAATTTAGAATTTCGGAAATTACTAAAAAAATTTGAGACAACCGGTTGTCTAAAAATTTGTAAAAAATGCACTGATAATAATGAGGAGCAACCGGTTCCTCAAATTACTGAAGAACGAGCAAATCGGGGATACTGGCGTTTGTAGTTTAGCAGAAATTAATTTTCCTTGCAATAGTACCGTAATTGCCTAAGAACTTGATATGAACGCTCGAACAGTTCGGAATATTTTAAAGCTCATAGGGATATATCCCCTGAAGTTTTGGCAAATACGCGAACCGTATTTTACGATAGACTGGGTTATTGTCTCGCTCAAAGTGGAGCCCTGTTTGAACACCTCTTGTAGACTTTTAGGTATTTTTGTTGATTTAAATTGAATTTAATTATTTGTTTATTTATTTACAATTACTGAACGTGTTACTTGTATTTTTTACCAGAATAAAAGTTTATTTTTGATAATAATTTTTGATTTTAAAGTGGTCTATTAGCTTATTTACTTAGAAATTACCGTTGCGTTTCACTAGTATTTTTATTAGAATAAATGTTTATTTTGTAACAGAAATATCAATTTTCTTTAAGCTCAACGCCCAACAAAAACTAATTTTTTGTATTTAGACTATTTGATGTATTTAAAACAATCAATGTATCAAATAGTCATTAAATATTCCAAATTCCGTCGATTACGTTATAAGTTTAGACGAAAAGTAAATACACCCTCTCATTCGTTTCAAGGTACTGCTCGTTTTCGTGTCGCACGGAATTTAGCGGGGTAATATTGCGGTAGGCGTTCCCTACGATCTTCTGTCCGAACTAATCTGAAACAAGTTAGATGGGCTTGGTGGGTTAGAATTTGAGAAACAGCCAAAATAATTTCTAGTTAAGAAATTTAAAATAGAAGTTTGGCTATAGTAACGTATCTATTAAACCTCGGTAATATGAACGCCCAGTCTTTTCTTTCTAAAGTTTCCTCTCAGGTTAAAGGCAACAGTGTTGTGGTTGCGTCGCGCCCAGTTATATTTGTGCGCCGCTCTTCTATTTGACATTGGATTGTCGAGAAACAAATATCAACGATTACAAAATTGTGCCGAACAGAAAGGTAATAATATATCTCGCCGTACTCTGATGTGTAAAATACAAAAAAAAGCATGTTATCCACATGACGAGTATCTAATTTTACTAAATCAAAAGCCAAGATTAAATTCCAAGGCTTATTGGATCATACAGTGGATCGAATTATATTGCCTAAAATTAGACGCTCTTGAACAAATTGATAAATTAGATTTGTAGATATGAGTTTCATTTGCAAATGGGGCTTCGATGGAACGTCAGGTCAGAGCCAGTACAAAATGAAATTCACTGATCCGAATATTTCTGATACAAACTTATTCCTACCCTCTCTTATTCCACTTCAATTAGCAGGTATTAACACGCAAACTCAACAAGAACAGATTGTGTTGTACATTTTCAAATCCTCGTCTACTATGAATTGCGGGCCTCTGAAATTTGAATTTATTAAAAAAACCGAACAAAAGTCTTTAACGAAAATAGAAAATTATGAACTCGAACCAGACAACTTGCACCATATAATAGAGTTTTCTTTGCCACCCGAGCTTCAGTACAGTACAACTTATCTATGATGATGATAGATGGCTAGGTGAATGCTTTGGCTGGAGCGAAATCGGTCCAACGTTGTTACCTCTGCCAAACAGCATCTCAGTTCAACAATATTGATACTGTGTCCCAGTAAATACAGATTATTTCAAGCTACAGCCATTATAACAAGAGTAAAGCGAAAACTGATCCTCCGGTTTCCCGTCATTTTGCAAACTATTGGAAGCGAACATTAAACTGCAATAGAGAAGTTTTGGGAATACAAACTTCAAACAGCAAGATTATTCTTCAAAGGATATTGTTGGTACAACATTCCAACAGGATTCCACAAATGACTTACTTCATTGACCAGACGTCATAGCATTTGCAATATTACCGATAGGTAAACTATCGAAAGATGCACAAAAATCAACGGACAAGTTGATAAGAAACTATCGTCTAGACTTTGCCCGAAAATCTTCTCGAGAAAAAATATGGAGGATGTGTTCCAAAACTTTTGGCGTCGATGGATCCTTACACTGTTTTTGAAATAGTAAGGATTCGGATAACAATTCATACGTATTGAAGAATGAGAAAAGGGCTGTTAACAAAGAAGGCAGTAATTAAAAAGTTCTTTTTATTATTTTTATTACAGTCGTATTATTTATTCATTTATGTGAATCAATAAATATTATATTATACTACAAATTATTTGCATTGGTATTTATTAAGAAGTCTTAAGCGTAGAGGAAAAAGTACTTTCGCCTTTTTAACGATTATCGATATCCATGTATTTATTATTATAGTATTATATTTAAAATGTACCTTGAAGTCAAATCCGATTTTTATTTTTAATATCAAATCCGTGCTTCCGACCCACTGTGTTTTGACGACCCAAAACCAGCGAAAAGTCCTTGCCCGACACCATTTTTGCTGAAAATCAGGAAGCAAACTACGATACAACAGTATGCTTTATTTCATTTCTTCAACATGGCTAAACGGGTTGTCCGTCGCTTTTTGTTACGTTCCCTTTTTTTAAGAGGTTCTGTTCTCGACTTTCCACACCTGTATATTTAACATTGTGTACATTTTTTACAAAACCACAACTGATAAAAAATAGTTAAATTGACTGTAAATTTTTACCAGTCATTGGTAAAGTATAAACATTGTAAATTTTGTTGCCGTTTCATGTTCATAAAAATATTTTTCTGTTATGTTTTTAGAACCCTCAAGATCCAGAACCATGGACCGGAATTTGGAAAGCAAATGTTCGGACGAGATGCATGCAACACGATCATAACTCAATGGACATTCAAAACAATTACATTGTGCACGGTAAAATGTCAACATATTTAAATAATATAAAAGTATAGCCAGTCCGACTTCTTCTTCTTCAAGTGCCATATCAGGTCCCCCTGACGTTGGCAATTACATTGGCAAGTCTTTCACGGTCCTGCGCTAGCTGGAACAGTTCCCCCGCGCTACGTATACCTGTCCATTCACGAATATTCCTCAACTAGGAAGTCTGTCTCCTTCCTACCCCTCTACGTCCCTCTACTTTACCCATCATGAAGAATTCTATATCGCTCCACTCTGAATATATGTCCAAGATATGAGATTTTTCTACACTTCACAGTGTTTAATAGTAGACGAGTTGTGTCGGCTCTATTGAGTACCATTTCGTTGGTCTACCTAGCTGTCCAAGGTATTCTCAGCATTCGCCGGTGTAACCACATTTCGAGAGCCTCCAACCGATTAACCGTGGCAGCCTTAATTGTCCAGACCTCTGCCCCATATAGTAACACTGGCCAGACGTATGATCTTATCATTCTCTGTCGTAGTTTTAGGTTAAGGTTATCATTGCAGAAAAGCAGTCTCTATTCTACACCTTATCTCTTTATCTGGGTTTAGATTTTCAGTGATATAACATCCAAGATATTTAAAATGCGTCACCCTGTCTATACTTTTTCCATCTATTTGTATTGAAGCGTTAAGATGAGGTTGTCTACTAAAGACCATAAATTTTGTCTTTTTGATATTTATGTTGAGCTCCATTTCTTGACCCTCAGTGTTAACACAGTTTAATAGATGTTGCAGGTCTTGTAGTTTGTCGCTTAGGATAACAGTGTCGTCAGCATATCGTATTGTATTTATATATTCTCCATTGATTTGTACTCCCATTCGTTGTCCTTGAGTAGCCCGTTTGAAGATTTTATCTGAATATATATTAAAAAGTAGTGGAGATAGTATGCAGCCCTGTCTGACGCCTCGCAGAATTTTACTTTCTTCTGTGAGTTTTCCATTTAGCCTTCCTGTTGCTTTCTGCCGCCAATATAGATTTTTAATAATTCTTACGTCTCTGCTGTCTGTCTACCCCCACGTTACTTAAAATGTCTATGAGTTTTCTGTACTGTACTCTGTCGAATGCCTTCTCGTAATCGACAAAACATACGAATACATCCTTGTGTTGGTCCCGGCATTTTTGCAGAAGTATATTTAGAGCGAATAAAGCCTCTTCAGTACCTAGGGCGTTTCTAAATCCGAATTGGGGTTCATCTAAATCTGCTTCGCATTTAGATCTTATCCTGTTGTGGATGATTCTGAGAAATACCTTCAAAGTGTGGCTCATTAGACTTCGACATCGCTGTTTTTTTTGGAATTGGGACGAATACAGACTTCAGCCAATCTTCCGGTATATCTCCAGTCGCGTAAACGGCATTAAACAGTTTGACCAAGATTCCTATATTTTCCTCATGGATCATTTGTAACAGCTCGGTTGGGACATTATCAGGCCCGGTGGCTTTCCTGGTTTTTGCAGATCTTATGGCAGATAGAACTTCACTGTTTAGAATTTCCGGTCCCATATCTATATTAGCGTCTATATTAGCGAGATTATCGGAGTTCTTTCACATATTTAACCCTTGTTTCAAAAATTTCTTTTTCGTCCAAGATAATTTTACCATCAGGGTCCACAAGGGTATTAGTGGTATTCTTATTATATAGACCTGCTATTTCTCTGACCTTTTTGTACATGTTGAATGTGTCATGTTTCCTTTCTAGATCTTCCATTTCGATACACTTGTCTCTCATCCAGTTCTCTTTGGCTATCCGAATTTTTTGTTTAATTTCTTTGTCTTCTTTTATATTCCACTCGATTTGTTTTCGACTGTCTCCTTTGTTCCATGAGGTCCAATATTTCTGCTGTCATCCATTTCTGTTTTTTCGGTTTGTTCTTCCGTACAGTATTTTCAATTATTAGTTTGTTGGTTAGTTCCTTAAGCCAGTCCGACAAGTTAACATAATACTTTCTCTTATAGTTTCATGTTTGGTTGGATTGAGAATCTGATATATCAGTGTTTTCAGGGGTCCTTCAGGGATCCCGCATCGGTCCATTATTGTTCAATTTATTCATTAATGATATATCCCATCTGCTTTAAGTCAAGCAAGTTCTTACTCTTTGCGGATGATATGAAGGTGTATAAGGTCATCGACAGTTACAGTGACTGCTTGGAGCTTTAAGGGGACCTTGATAGATTTGTTTCCTGGTGCGGAATGAATGGGATGAGTTTGAATATTCCTAAATGTAAATTAAGTATGTTTTCTAGATCAACTGGACTTTCACTATCACTAGGATGGAAGACCGCTGACCTCCGTTGATTCTGTGCGGGACCTGGAAGTCCTTTTTGCTTCCACCCTTTCATTCGTTCCTCACATCGCTGACATTGTTAGTAAGGAACTTTCCACTGTGAAGTCCCTTAAAATACTCTATTGCTCTTTGGTTCGAACACACCTTGAGTACGCTTCCTGTTTTTGGAACCCCCACTATGAATCACATGTGTACCGGCTCGAGCAGATACAAAGAAGATTTCTCAGATGTATCAACTTGAAATTCAACGGGGGTACTGACCTTGATTATACTGTTTTGTGCTCCGAGTTGAATTTGCTCCCTCTTGCTAATAGAAGAAAGGGTAGAGACTTACAACTTATCTTTAAAATTATAAACAGTATCGTCCTTAAATTATTATAAAGGAAGGCTGTTGGAATTGATTGTCGATTAATGTTTTGTGTTTTTGATGTTACTGATTGACAAGTGTACACTTTTTTCCTTTTGTAAACACCCTTTTGTTATACAATTATTGATTTCACAATGTTATATTTCACTCCAGCTCTGTAATTAATTATTTTAAAATGGACAGTGTTGCCCGTCGACAAATATATAAATATCTTGTTCTATTTACAAAAAAACGACTCTTCCAGAATATATTATTAAAATACTAAACTTAATCTTACTATAAATATAAATTTCTTATTTCAATGCGTGGAAATTAATCCCTCTAGCAGAGATTATTGCGTCTCACAGATGGGCAAAAGACGTTCCCACCAAAACAAAATTTAGTGACCTTGCTTGCTTCGCCATTTTCTATATTACATGAGGAGAAAAGAATACCACTATAGATTATTTCATGCGACGTAAGGTCACATACATATAAAGTAACTGTACTGATCGTCAAATAAACAGAAAATGTCCGGACCATGCTATGCGCCATTTTGGGTAAAGCGAAGTTATAACAACAGTGAATACGCTGTCGCCAGTCCTTCAGAATAAAAACCTTATTTATAATACATTTGATCTTCAAGCCCCTACAAATCTTTACAAAATAATAAAAAGTATATTAAAGGTTGAATGTGAGATCTGCCAGTATCATTAATGGAAATCTTCTGGCAGGCCTATGGTTTCGGTCCTTTGTGATTCACAGTTCCATCATCATCAGTCAAGTTTCAGGTTTTCTTTCAAACTTAGTTGTCAGGACAGAAAGTCTTGTAATAAGAGGCTGGATGTTTAGTGAATTCATACAATAATTGATTGGTGGATAGCTAGGACGATGGACTTTAGTCATACTACATAGAGCTGCAGTTTCTACCGTTTCAAGGTTTATCAGTGCTGGCTTCCTGCAATTACTGTATGTAGAGGGCATCTATTCCTAATAATAAAGTCAGTATATTGCTTTGTATATATGTGTTGTTTTTCTTGATATCCCTTTTTCTTTGTATATTAGACTCCTAAGGTATTTGGCCCTTTGTATACAGTTTTATTTAACAGTTCTAAAGTGCCAATTTAAGATAATTTTATGGTCTATATTTACACCTAAATATTTGACTGATGGGTTGGTGCATATTACTTGATTGTTAAGTTATATAAAATAAATTTAATCCAGGAAAAAAAACAAAGATTTTAATAGCAATCAATAACTTGACAACAATAACAACAATGGCACTATTTTTTTGACTTTTGACGGTTAATTTGACGTTCCAAAACGTCACTTTCCCCAATATGGCGCCGAGCATACTCCGGACATTTTTCGTTTGACAGCTCCATTACAATCTGTCATCCATTTTATTTTATGAAATCCGTGATTGAAGTTAACTTTATTGTTTATACTCCGTAATGTCGTTTTCTATTTAAATCAATTTATGTAGTGAAAAAAGGTCGATTTCACCGAAAAATTTATTACAGATATCTGAAGGTTTTTAATCATAGGGAGGGTCTAGAAAATGATAAATAAGTAAAAAGATACTGTCAGCTTGGCTCTTTTTTTATAAACAACAATAACAAATAAGATAATATAAGAAAATGAAAAATCAACTGTTTCGGAACCCTAAAGTAATGCGTATTGGACACGGACCTGGATCCGCTATTATATTATTAACATAAACAATATATTTCAAGGATTTAATAAAAAAATATTTCTACAAGGAGACGTAATTATTTAAAAAATATTTATAATAGATTCATTTTTTAATGGTATTTGCTTCACAATAAGGAAAAAATTACAAAATATGCACCCTGGCTTTAAGTATTTTTTACTTTGACGTTTTAGGAGACGAGGATTGCTTGTATGTAAACATTTATACACACTCCCTAAGCGAAACAGCAAATTTGGACGTTTTAGTTCACATTCATGGGGGCGCTTTTATGTTTGGCATGGGTGCAACGTATGGCCCAGACTTTCTTTTGGAGAGAAAAATGGTTCTTGTAACTATTAATTATCGATTAGGCCCTCTAGGTGAGTATATTAGAAACAATTTTGATTCTTTTTTATTTTGCAGATATTTCTAAGACGCTCAACTTTTGTTTTTTACTTTTCTAAGCTGATGTGTTTTTGTTTGTTACTAAAAGTCATTTTACTTGCCGCTATGACTACGAATAAAATTAGTTTTTTAGATACTTCCTTTAGTACTCTCTCTTTATAGGAAAAATTTTAAAATTCAAAACTAAAGTAGTACTATTTTATTGTTTATTGCTATTTTAGGATTTCTTAGTACTGAAGACGATGTTCTACCAGGAAACAATGGTTTAAGGGATCAAACACAAGCGCTGAAATGGATCAAGAATAATATTCACTATTTTGGGGGAAACCCGAACTCGATTACTATTCATGGTTTGTCAGCAGGTGGAGCTAGTGTTCATTTCCATTATTTATTACCAGCATCTAAAGGTAATATTTATTTAATAATTTAATTAAAAATTTGATAGCAACAGAGAGGTAGTTAGTATAGTCACATTAATATTTATTAATTTAAGAAGAGGACAGAGAATTCTGGATAATTTGGAGACAGTAAAATAATGTTAGAATGTAAGCTGATATTAATTCCCTTTTTACATGATCATTGACATTTTTAGGACTCTTTAATCAGGGAATTTCCCAAAGCGGATGTACTCTCAATTCCTGGGTCCTTATGGAAAATGCTAGAGAAAAAACTGAAAAAATTGCAGATTTAGTTGGTTGTCCAACAAGTAACTCGAAAGAAATTTTGGATTGTTTAAAATCAAAACCGGCTAGACATATTGTTCAAGCTGTTAGAGAACTTCAGGTAGTTTTTTCAGGGAAGTGTGACAGTGGCGTGGCATGACTTTTTTTCCGAAAACATTTTTTTCATTTTAGACTTTTCCGAAGTTTTTTGCTTCTCACTATTAATTATAGAATTGGGCGATTTTTTAAAATTATGCTTAATATACAAAAAATAATGTTTTTTTTTTTATATATTTTATAGCCTTGGTTATACAATCCATTTTCACCTTTCGGCGCAGTCGTAGATGGACACTGGTCTAAGAATCCAGCATTGCCAAATCATCCCTACAATCTTCTAAAACAAGGAAAAGTGCAAGATTTGCCATGGATAATTTCTTTCACAAGCGCTGAAGGTCTTTACCCCGCCTCAGGTAAAACAACATATTACTTTTTAGAAAACATTGCAGTCTGTTAAACGACTATTTCTTATTTTGTTTATGTTTTTTGAACTTAGCAACCGGCTCACGGTAGCCATCTATATCGGCTAGTAACCAAAGATTTATGGACAAGTCATTTTATACATTAGTTTTTACTTTTTTGGGTTTCGGTCATATTATTACTTTATAAAAAAATTAACACGTTTTTTTTTCTGACGTTTCGGTTTATTTTATTGATTAAACCATCTTCAGAGAATTACTGTAAATATGAAAAGGAATATGTAAATTTATGCTATATAAACTGAAAATTTTACTTTCTTACCTAATGTTAACAGGTGGTTCACTTGAAAAACTTACATTTAACTATTTTATTACTTTAATACAATATAATTAAACACTTCTTATTTATTATAAATATAAATAGAGAAAACTATTATTTTTTGAATGCATTTTTTTTTTCACATCTGGTTTGTTTTGCTTTTGACAGAGTACTACCAAAGGGTTTGAAAGTTTCTGGACCATCTGCAATTTTATTGCCCTATTAGATTCGTATATACATTACTCAGGTCATTTGTGTCCGTTCTGAAGTTCATTGTACCGGGTGTTCTTTTAATATGGATCATTTCTTTAATTGTTCTTTTTTTGTAATTAATTTCTTTGTCTAAAATCTCCACGTTGTTAAAATCGATGTTGTGCAATGTTATCAATTGCATGTTTGGCTAAGGCGGTTTTATTATCGTTATTGTGATGTCTAATGCTGTATTTGTGATTTTGTATTCTATTTTTTAAATACTGTTTGGTTTGACCGACATATGTTTGGTTGCAATCTAAGCAATTGATCTTGTAAATGACATTTGTTTGTTCGTCTTTAGGGATATCAGGTTTAAGTTTTGTGTAAAGGTTTTTGAAATTATTCGAAGGTTTTTCAGCTATTTGGATATCATATGGTTTTAGCACTTTTTTAATGGGATTAGTAATTTCTGGAATATACGGCAATAATATGTATTTTTGGGTTGGTGGAACATTGCTTTTTGTTGGCTGATTGTTGTTATAGAGTTTATCTACTCGGCTTTTTATTATGGGTTCAACAAATTTCTTTGGGTAATTGTTTTTCGCTAAAGTGTCTAACTTTTTTTAAATTTTGCGGTCTAAATTGTGGATGGGAAAATTTAATAGCTCTATCGGTTAGTGCTGTGACCACACTCTTTTTGTATTTTATGGGTGCTACAGAATTGTAATTTAGGTATCTCCCTGACCATACCGGTTTTGTGTACCAGTTTGTTTTTATTTTATTTTTATTGATCATATTGAATAGTAATGTCGAGGAAATTAATGGCTTTATTATTTTCTTTTTCTAATGTAAATTGTATTTTATTATGAAAACTATTAAATTTATTGAGGGTGTACTGAACTTTGTCTTCCGGTATGCATAATATACAGTCGTCGACGTATCTTTTAAAGAAAAAAGGTTTGTAATTTAGTTGTTTAATTACACTTCTAGAAGTTCCATGACAAGGTTTGCTATTGTTGCAGATATTGGTGAACCCATGGCAACACCGTAGATTTGTGAAAAGAAAGAATCTTGAAAGCGAAAAAAGGTTTGCGTTAAACATAATTTGGTAGCTTCAATAAAATCATTTTTTGTTAATGGTGTGAAGTTTTTTATTTTTTCCCAATAATTTTCTATGCTTTGAATAGCTAAGTTAATGGGGATATTAGGGTATAGGGATACCACATCAAAAGATACTAATATGTGACCTTGAGGGATAGTTTTATTTTTAATATAGTCGCAAAATTCCCATGAGTTTTTGACATAATAATCATTTTTACCTAGAAGTTTACTGATAATATCCGATAAGTATTTTGATAAATTGTATGTGGGTGACTGTATATTACTAACAATAGGACGAAGTGGGGTGCCTGGTTTATGTAACTTTGGAAGGCCATATATGTAGGGAGCATGGCCATTATTACAATTAAGCATAGTCTTTAATTCTTTTGTTATTAGGTTTCGTTTAAACCAAGTCTATTGACCTTAGATTGTACCCTACTAGTTGGATTGTGGTTTTCTTTTTTATAGGTGGAGGTGTCATTTAGCAGGTTATACATTTTTGCGTTATAGTCGTCTTTGTCCATAATAACAGTTTTATTACATTTGTCGGCAGTTAAAATGCATAAGTTTGGATTACTTTTTAAAAATTGTTTGGTTTCTTTGATGTAAAATTTAATCTGGTTATAAATTTTTTTACTAGAGTAGAGAATTTTGTTTTTATAATTTGTTAATATATTACAAATTTTATTGCGAATTATTTCTTTGTTTTCAATACTTAGTGATTCTATGGTGTTTTCAATGTTCGAAATGATGTTTTCGCAGGGAAAACGATTTGTGGATAAAGAAAAAGAGAATTTTTGTCCTAACGAGAGTATGTATTTTATATGTTTAGGTATAACGGTTTGTGATAAGTTTTTTATCCAGTTTTCATTTGGTGTTAGTTTTTCTTGTATTTTATTTTGTTGGTTCATTAAATTGTTTATTTTATTGATATGTCTATTTTTAATTTTATCAGAGATTATGTTGAATCTTTTATTTTGAATTAAACGAACCGCTAAGTGCATTTTTAATGGTATTCATCGATTTGTTTAAAAAATTTATTTTGGAATAAGCGTCACTAATATGTATATTTAAGATATGGATGTAAAAAATATGCAATGCTCGTTTGAATTGTTCGTTATATTTTTTGTTATGAAATGAGTAATTTTTTTGTTTGATTTGTATAAATTTGGGTACTAATTGCAGATGTTTACATTTAGTGAGAAATTTTTTTCTGTTGCTTTCTTTTGCTAATTTACTAACTATGTTTTTGTATTTCTGGATTGAGTTCGCGTTGTTAGTGTTCCTTTCCATTTTCTCCTTTTGTGGCTTTTTTCCCCAAGCCGTTTTCAATTTTTTTTATTCATTTACAAAACGGTAATTTTGCAAGTGAAAAGTATGTCAAAATATTTTCATTTGCATTTTCGTAATTCTAATATTTAAATTCTGAAAAATTTTATCAGGCCCCTTATTTATCTCTTTTTCATATATTTTTTACAGCTTTCCTAGGGGCTAGAGCATTTGCAGATAATAAAGGAGAGTCTGACAATGTCCTAGAATACTTACTACTGGTTTGAACTTCTTTACAACTGTTTTCTTACCAATAAAACACTGGTGGCCTTTTTAGATTAAGTTTTATTATAGTAGGGGAGCCCAAGAGGGGATTTTGGGATTTATGCAAGCTCGGCAGAATACTATAAAGGAAAAAAGTTTGTACCCTGTTATGAACTATCAACCTTAAATATAGGGGGGTGCGTCTAGGGCAGCCGATCAGATTAGTAAAAAAAAATCGATCCTTAAAGTAACTCGAGCTCGTCAGATTAAGACAAGGTAAGTTAATTACATGCAGAAAAGTGTACATTTCAATATTCTGACGGTTTTAGCGTGACATAAGAAAATGAGCGAGTGACAAAGTTGCAAAAAAAAAACGTCACCTGGACATATTCGAGCGCGGTTGAATTTTTTTTTTTTTATTTTATTGGAAATCATGTAAGGATCACGGAAATAATATAATCTGACGATTTTCGCAAGCCGAAAAAGCTAATTTCATCAATCAAGTGTAATACGTGCAGGTGCTGAAAATAATGTATTTCCCACTCCGCGTCTCTCTCCCCTTCTCACTCTTTCTCTATTTCTCACTCTATCGCACCGTCCCCACCTTCGATCATACTCTAGATTTAAACAACAATAGATTTGTCTGAAGGCTGTTTATGGTCGGTGGCGGAGACGCTTTTTTGATGTTTGACAGACATAAACATATTTACTTATCTTGTCTTTCAGTTTAATTGCTTGTCGTGACTTTTTTCGGTGTTTTTAAGTGTTAGAAATTACTATAAATGCGAAGTTTACAATTAATATTAACAAAAAGAGGATTTAAAAACTTATTTTTATCGGTAAATATTGTTAGATTGTTTACATATTGAAAATAACAATAATAAAAATTTAGGCAACCATATATTCATACTTTGTTTTCAGAATTGACGTACCCAGGGGTATGTTCGAAGGACGTACCGATGATACTCGTTTAAATAATGCAATTAGAAAAGGATAGCATAAAATCGGTATGTCTGTACCAAGAAATTAAATATCTACTATTTATCAACACTTTTTCAAATATAATTAAAAATATTATTACGTTATTCAGCGTTCAAACAACCGGGCCCTAGTTCTGACGTTATGCTACTTCTACAGGGGTATGTTCGAAGGTCCCCACACTACTTCCTGCCGCCATGATGTTATTCCAGCTGATCACGACAACGCATTTGTGCTCTTAGATGTATAATGTTTGTTTATTGTATTTTCAAAAAGTTTAGTGAATTAAATACAGTAAGTTTTATATGTATTACTACAATGAGTGATAATAGTGATAAAAGAGTGAACTGTGTATTTTGTGGTCAAGAAATACATGAAAAATTAATAAAATTTACACCAGAAACATTAAAAAAATGCATTGTGATATTGGAATATCGCCTAACCAAGCCGGTTTGAAGAAAATCATGCAGCACCTACACTGAAATTGAAATTTCAGAGGAAACATCATTAAATGACGGCTATCACGCGCGGTGTTATTATGACGCTTGTAACTTGCCCCCATGACAATCAGAGCTACGGCAACAATTATTACGAACGCAATACATCGCATACTTATGGAGGAATGCCTACTTTCGAATCGTCACTGAGATGTCACGAACAGATTTCGGGTGGAAAAATGTGGATGGAAAGTTGGAGATGACTTGGTTCGTTGGAAATCAACTCCCAGATATTGTCATAACACCTGACATTTTAGGGAATACTCTAGATTCAGGTATGTTTTCTTTTTAAAATACTAATAATATCCTGAAATAAATTAAATCTTGTTAAATATCATAACCATTTCTGATTACAGATACGCAAGATGTAGATGAAAATGACCAAAGTGATTCATTCGAACTCCCGCCTCCACTGATGACGATGAAGTAATCTTTTTGAAATTTTTATTCTTCTCATAAATACATGATAAAATTGTAAAGGGTGTTTTTTATAGAGGTATAGAACTTTAAGTTGGCAACACTTTTTTAACTGGCGGCCATTTTGTCAGCTGTCAAGTGATTTATGTTTAGTTTGGTTTGGCATTTCAACGTGAATAGACTGACGCCTGAACAACGCTTCCAAATTGTGCAAATTTATTTTGAAAATCATGGTTCTGTTCAAAATACGTATCGCGCACTACGTCCATTTTACGGTCAACATAATCGTCCATCAGAGCAATTAATTCAATTAACTATGGAACGTTTTCGCACCACGTTTACTCTAAATGATAATACGCTTCCACAGAGACGTCGTACAGTGCGTACAGAAGAACTCATTGCTGCTGTAGAGCGTAGCGTAGAGGAAGACCCGAATCAGTATATCCGCCATCGTGCACAGGAATTGGATATGTGTCCATTCACTTTATGAAAGATTTTGCGGAAAGATCTTGGTTTGCGTGCTTACAAAATCCAACTCGTGCATGAATTGAAGCCACACGATCACCTAGCAAGGCGTAGATTCGGTGAATGGGCCCAAAACAAGATTGCCGTTGATCCCGATTTTCATAAGCGAATTTTGTTTAGCGATGAAGCTCACTTTTGTTTGAATGAATACGTCAATAAACAAAACTGCCGTATTTGGAGTGATGATAATCCTCAAGTGTATGTTGAGACACCGTTACATCCAGAAAAACTAACTGTTTGGTGTGCTTTATGGGCTGGTGGAATCATTCGTCCATACTTCTTTAAAAACGATGCTGGTCAGAACATTACAGTCAATGGGGACCGCTATAGAGCTATGATTACTGACTTTTTCGTTCATCATTTGAACAACCATGATGTGCAGGAGCTGTGGTTTCAACAAGACGGCGCAACATGTCACACAGCTCGTGCCACAATTGATTTATTGAAGGAAACGTTTGGTAACCGCATAGTTTCACGTTTCGGACCCGTGAATTGGCCTCCAAGATCGTGCGACTTAACGCCGCTAGACTATTTTCTGTGGAGATATGTGAAGTCGCTAGTCTACGCCGATAAGCCCGAAACGATTGATCACTTGGAGGACAACATTCGCCGCGTTATTGCCGATATACGGCCACAAATGTTGGAAAAACTCATCGAAAATTGGACCTCCAGATTAGACTACGTCCGAGCCAGCCGTGGCGGTCATATGCCAGAAGTCATATTTAAATTATAATGCCAGAATGTTATCTTTCGAATAAAGTAAATTTCATGTCAATTTAAAAAATTCATCTTTGTTTTATTCCATTTAAAAGTTCTATACCTCTATACAAAACACCATTTACATGTATATATTTTTCTATGACATTATATATTATTTGCTCTTCATTGAAATTTGACTGTCAAATTTAAAAAATTCCTGCACACAATTGTCAGATTATAGGTCTACACGATAAGGACATTATGCTGAACCGACTGTATATAAATCTGACGCGCTCGAGTATTTCAAGGTCAGGTTTTTTTACACTTTCAAAAATCGGCTATGAGTTTTAGTTGCGTTAAAATCGTCTGTCTTTCTAATATGACATCTTTAAGGGTTCACTTAACATTCTCCCTGAATATCTGACGCGCTCGAATAACTTTTTTTTTCTAATTTTTTCCACCCCTTCGTGTGGCTAGCCCCATCTAGCAAGCCGTCAGATTAACATCCCTCCGTTACCAGAAACAGGTTGCGCGTATACATTGTTAATGTCTGACGCGCTTGAGTATGTCTTTATGACTGATTTTTTTTACATTTTTGAAAAATTATACTCGCTTCCCCCACCAGTATTGGGGCATACATCATATAAACTTTTTTCTATTTAGAATCTAATCTTCACAATCCAATAGGTCCCGACAACGCTCGAGTAACTACTCATTTAGCCTCTTGGGCTCCCCTACTATTAAAATTATAGTCGAGCGGCAAAGAAATCATCGATAGTTTAACTTAATTACGAAGCAACTATAAATTTTCTTCTATTTTATCTTTAACAAAATTAAATTAGACAAATCGCTTACTTTATTACTAGTTACTATAATTTATAGTCCGCATTCCTCTTATCCATATGAGCGAAAAGTTTGGTTTAACCCATTTTAAACCTCCGCATAAACTATCTACTGGACTACAAAACACGCCTAAAATTTTACTGTGAGAATTCCATTTCAAACCGTATTTAAAACATTCTGAACTAACTCTTGTATTACCGATTTAACTTTTAACTCTTGATTTCAACTCTACATTTCAACTAACTGTTCTTAACTTTGATTCTTAACTATTTATTTCGACTAACTGTTTTCCTAATTAACTCCCCTAGCAAGATGGCTCGTATTTAAATAACATTTGCCATGACGTCTTGGCAAAAATCTGGATTTTCCGAATCTACTTGTTTTTGCAAGAGAAAGTCGCGTGATCGAGAGTCTATGTGTTGAAATTGTTGGTTCTTTACCAAAATCGCGTGATTCCTACGTCAGCAAACCGACATTCATTTCTTGACCTACATATTTTTTAGCGTTCCTGAACAAAATACGTCATATATCGTGTGGTTTAGATTCAGATTTTATATTTTATTCGAATTTAGTATAGAGTTGAAGCATGAAGCGCGAATTATGAACTTGAAGATTCGAAACTTGTTTTTAAAAACGTTTATTTTAATTCTTAAATTACAACTTCTTATTTGCTAGAAATCTTATCTAAAAGTGATCTTTCAAAATATGTATAATAATGGAGAAACGTCCTTATCTCAGATAAGAGTAGTTAATGGTTACTTAATCTAAAATAAATACACAAATTGAATGTTAGTCAAATTGTTTACATACAATAAGTATATATATATATATATATATATATATATATATATATATATATATATATATATATATATACATACATATTAGTTAAATATTCTAAAAGCCGTCATACCAAAAGTTGATGTATTGTTGATAGAGTTCGATTTATAAATAAAAGACTTTCATAGGTCATTAGGTTGCAATATAGATGTTTTGATTATAAATTTATTGATAAAATTATTATATTTTAGACTTTTACGTTGAAGAAAACCTTGTCGCTATTGACACCAAATGGAATGATATCATGCCTTTCATTCTCCACTACAATGATAGCGTAGATCCTTCTTTAAAAGACGAAGTTTCTCAAAAAATAAGGGATCATTACTTGGAAAACAAGCCTGTCAATAAAGAAAATTTTCGTACTTTGATTGATGTAAGTAAAAATCGGATTTATAATCTTTTTAGACCATCCAGTGCAAAAAAAACGCTTTTTTTTGTTATATTGGATTGGAAGTTATGTTTGAGTGTAGCGTGAAACTTTTCGACATGACACGACGAGGCATCTGAAAGAACTCCTTTTTTCCTTTCTGAGATATCGCTTGTGGAAATTTATGGTTTTGTCGACCATTTGCACCATATGAATAAGTCAAAAAAATCTCCAAATATTGAAAAGATATTAATTTTTCGAAAAATATGTGATTTGAAGGTTAGAAATGTTTATGTGTCTAGGTATAGGTTTTTAATAAAAATACTACATACTGACCGGTAATAAATTATAAAACAATAATTAATATCTTTTATATTAAACAATCTTGTGTTTTAAATTAACTTAAATGTCCAAAATTTCTCAAAAATTCTATATAAATCAAAGTTTGAAAGGTGACTGTCAACAAAATAATATTTTGAATCAAGCCAGAAGAAAGTTTATATTCATGCAACAAAATGACTCGTTTTTTTCGGTTGTCTCTTTCTATCTTGCTTTACCTATATAGTCAAATTTTTTACGAAGTATGGTTTGGATTAGAAAAATTATATTTTGTTTTCTGTCCTTTTATTAAGAAATATATGTCTTAAAACTGTCTTTAATCTGTTCGTAGATTGATGACGTACGGGTATTCTCTCACTGGACCAATTATACTATGTTGACAATCATTTCTTTCTAATGATATTACTTTTTTCAGGTCATAAGTGACAGACTATTTGTAGCCGATATAGAGAAAGCAGCCAGATTACAAAGTGCTGCTGTCACATCACCAATTTTCAGCTATCTTTATAACTATAGAGGAACGATGAGTTTTTCAGATTTAGCTGTTGAATCAGGCGAAGATATTGGTAAGAATAAAGGATCCTAAAACTGTCTTAGTATAGTGAAAAGTATTATATTTATAACATATAAAATTTTACCCTGTATGTTTGGTAAGGGGTTAGACTCTTTTCTGTGGGTAGTACCCCACCGACACGTTATGCAGTGGAGATTCTATATAGACAGTTGTTTTCCGTGAATTTTGCTCTTGGTTCATTACAGCTCCACTGACAAAACCCTAGGTGGTCGAAACTAGAATGGACAGAGAACCATATAGTGTAATTTGTAGAGAATAAACTGTCTATCCCTCCTAAAACTGTCTTAGTTTAGTGAAAAGTATTTATTATACTATACTATCACACAACTAACATATAAAATTTTACCCTGTATGTTTGGTAAGGGGTTAGACCCTTTTCTGTGGGTAATACCCCACCGACACATTATGTAATGGAAATTTTAGGTAGGCAGTTGTTTTCCGTGAATTTTGCTCTTGGTTCATTACAGCTCCACTGACGAGACTACTGGGTGGTCAAAACTAGGATAGAGAGTGTAATTTGCAGAGAATAAACTGTCTATCCCTTTTTAAACGGGCTCAAGAAGGAAAGGAAAGGTTTCCCAAATATATAGGCTGCGAAATATACGATAAAATATTTTTAACATATGTAGGGATATTGGTACCACATTTTAAAATTATTGCGAAGTATACAGAGTGACCCAAAAAAAAATTCCACCAACGTTGTCAAAATTTAAATGGAATGTTAGTTCAGTTATGCCAGTTATGGGTATCTTCTGTCTTGCTGTTAAAGATAAATTGTTTATTTTCAACAACAAGAGTACGTATTTCCGTTTTCAATCGCCACTTGTTTCTAGTTATCCATAGACTGTTTTATTACATTTTGAAGCAAGGGCGGATCCAGCCTCTCTTTTTTTTGGGGGGAGGGGGGCGGTAATATCACAAAAGCACAGTATGGCAAGCGAAAGCAAGTTTCGACAGGGAGAGAGACGCCAGCAACATTTCTAGTATAAAAAGCAAGGTCGGCTATCACAAGAAAAAAGTTATTGACGGGGGGGGGGGGACGCTTGCAGCATACACTTTCTTAGTATAAGAAGCAGAATCGGATCTATTTTCGTAAAGACTCCAAGCTCGGGGGGGGGGGGGCAAGAAGAACAAATTGTCAATGGGGGGGGGGATGCCACCAGCATACACGTTCCTACTACAAGAGGAAAAAATCGAGTCTATTATCCTGAACTCCAAACTGTTAGGGGGGCGATAGCAAGAAAAAACAATTTGTCGACAGTGGGGGGGGGGGGAGATATCAGCAGCATACACATTCCTAGTATAAAAGGTAGAATCGGGTCTATTTCCCTGAATTCAAAGTAAAATAAAATGTAGCCTATGTTCAAAAATAGAGTACTATCCTTTTCACCAGTGGAAGGGTGTTAAAAATCGGCTTTTTTTAGACCTTTTAAAAAAGAAATCATGGTATGGTTCAATTTTTTTCTTTTAAGAACAACTAAATATTTAAATAAAAAATTTGAACAAATAGTAAATTTTAAGATGCTTCAAATATTTTAGGTGTTTGCCATGGAGACGATACCATATTACTCTTTAAAACTCTTTTTAAGTTCCCCAAAAGCGTTTTAACATCAGAAGCTGATAAGAAAATGTCTGAACTTCTAGTGGACTTAACTACATCGTTTATGAAAAAAGGGTATATTTACATTTATTTTAAATAAGTTTAGGTTTTTCTTTTTGCTTAGTTCGTTTTTACATCTTTGTTTTTTAATACCAGGTAAATTATGAAAGGTAATACAGTATTCGGTTTAGTAATATCTCTCAAATATGCTTCGAAAGACATGCAAAGCCGGCGGTCCTCTATAGGTATATTCTTTTGAGTAATTATCACTTTCAGTTCTGTCACTTGAAGTAATCATGAACACTTCGACCCAATGACAAGTAAATGTATATTCAAAAGAACATGAAGTTATCAGTTTGACTTTTTACAGTTTGATCAGTGATAATTTACTCACAAGAATACAACCTATATTTGTGTACAACAAGGTCGACACACAATACAGGGATGTGCGAGAGGTTGCCTACCTTCGCTAAAAAGAAGAATGCAATTGTAATAATTTTCACTCACTCTATATTCTTAGAGAAAATATTCCAGCATGTTTTCGAATTTTTTAGGTTATAATTTTCGAAATAAGTTGCAGGGATATCAATTTTTAGCAATAATTTTTCTCCTTTTATAGTTCACCAAGCATTACGGATCAATGGATACCAGTATCAAAAAATCCGAGCGATCCATACAGATTGTTGAGAATTAACAGATTCGATGATTTACAAATGCTTCAAGTACCAAGCGTGGGGCACCGAGAATTTTGGGACAGCCTTCCTTTAAAGGAAAATGCCAACGCACACTTGGCAATAAAAGATGAATTATAAAAAAAAATGGTAAAACATTAAACAACCCACGTTTTAAATTTTTTCTAAGAAAAAATATATGATATTAAAACAGTATTTAGGTCTTTTATTTAAACTTTAGAAAACATAGTTAATAATTCAAATGTTTCAAATCATTTAATAAATCTGACCATCGGAAAAGCAATTTAAAAAAATATAATACTAAATATATTAAAAAAAACAGACGAGGTAAGTGTTATACACATTTTATATATGATAATTTTACTTAAAAAATATAAAATACAAATAGAAAACAACACGACGAAACTCGAGAAACAACAACTCAATAGCGAGATTATTCTGGCCAAGGAAAAGAAAACAGCAAAAAAGCCAATTAATTTTAGTTCCTCTCGTCTCTATGTTCATGTCCTAGTTATATTCTATTTCTGTATCCAAATTATTATTTTACAGTCGTAGATGCACTACCAAATATAACTTATAACTATTTATTTACATTATTACTTAAATGAAAAAGTGTGTATTTATGGGACGATAACAATATGAACAAAGCTAATGGTCTCTGTAAAAAGTAGAGTTTTAGAGTTTCGGAGATTAAGGCATGCTTTTGTTTGAACCTATTAGAACATAAATTTGCTTAAGATATAACTTCTTCTTAAGAGAGTATTAAATATTAGACTATAATTATCTATTAATCCATACGAGTAATTTAAAAATATATATATTAATTTAATAATTAATAATTTGTAGTAATAGTTGGTTTACAACAATATCTTCTGTTAAGGTTCTACTCTAGACACAATTTAACTTAAAGAACATATCATGTGAAGAATGTCATGAAATGGTTATAAAAGTCCAGCAATTGCCAAAAGAAACATCAAACAATAAAAAGTATGAAACTAAATTTATTAATATACTAAATTAACAATTTACTCATTTTGTCAACGTTTAATTCATTTATTTTTTCTTACTAGAATGATTAATAAATATTTTTTTATTACTTATATTTTCCTCTTTTAATTTCAAAAAAATTCTGACAATTGCAGTTTTTTTCTGTTTCTTCCTAACAGGGGGCTAAAATTTCAGACATGTCAGGAAAATTCCTGTCGTCTGGTAAGCCTACTTTTAGCAAACTTTATATAAACCTATTATAAACAATTAAAAAGTAAAAATTAACGTTGATGGAAATTTAATAACAGAAATCCAGTTAGTGTCATACGTAATGTATTCTTCTAAAAACTACAAACAATTGTAATTATTAAAACGATTATTAAAATGACACTTTATATTGAAACTCTCGTCTTTAAACTCCTTGGCAATTCTTTACCAGGTAGAAGTGAAAACTTCGGAAATAAAACTTGTTTTAAAGAGTCTCATATTATCGCACAAGTAACATGACTAATTTCAAAAACACTGTTTACCGACTCGGAATTCGCACTGTTGCTTTCACATGCTGATTTCATCAACTAAATATCACAATGTTTTTTCAAACCTAGTAATAAGGGTATAGCTTTACACATTTCCATAGCGTGTTTCCTATTTATTGGCCCAACAACAGCTTTTCAAACTCACCAAGAGTAACAGGAAAATGTTTTTAAAAAATCAGGATCATTTTCTCGCATTTCTTGAATTAAATCATTAGTATGTCCAAGCCTTTCTCCAATGTTTTTTCTCAAAAACAGACCGGACCTAGTAGCGACGACTTTTCTGTTTTTTTTTAATAAAGAATATATTAATACTGTCCTTATCTTTTGTAATTTTTCCTTTACTTTTCTTTTTCTACATAACAACATTGCTGCAATTATTTTTTTATTTCCTTTCATTTTAATTTATACATAAATAAATATTATCAAAAAATCAGAAAAAAGTTAGGTTACCACAAAAAAAACATACACAACACTTTACGACTGCACGACTGCACGATAAAAGTTGCCCATGTGGACGAGGCGTAATACACCTACGCCGAAATTTTTCTTATCGTGTGGACTCACTCTGACAAGTACATGCATATTCAAAAGAACATGAAGTTATCGGTTTCACTTTGATCAGTGATAATTTACTCAAAAGAATATAGCCAATAGTGAAAAGATACGGTATATGAAAGAGAGTCATTGAAAGGAGTACCTAAAGGACATTGAATGTGACATTTACGGAAAAAGCTTCTACTATTTCAAGCAACTTTACGAAGAAGAAGCAAATAATATACAAAAGGAAGATCATTAACATATGCCATTAAAACTCGTACGGAAACAAACAAAAAGGCATTAGGATCCTGAGCCGAAGATGAACCCGATTATCAAGTCATTCTTAACATAACAAATTATCTACTATAGAAATGAAAAATGCCAGATATCTCGACTTAACATAATATAATTAGTTTGATGTTTTCGTGCATTCGTATAAAAATTAACTAAAATAATTGCAGTAATTATACAAATATAACCTTTGGATCTTTGAAATCAAGGTATTTGCCTTGTGATGCTATTTCTAGAATATGTTATAGACATTTTTACCGAAAAACATGCTAGAGGTTGACTGCAAGGAAATAAATAATTGTGATTATTGAAATGTCATTAAAATTTTATTACTATAAACAAAATTATATACAGGGTGTCTCACTTTTTCTCTAAGATTGTGACAAGCGTTGATATTTGGCTAAATCATTGATATCCAGAAAAAGATTGGATTCCATGCAATGGGTTTGTAAGGGTTTTCAGTCTTCCAAGCAGTTTCGCACACCACCGTCTTTTAGAACCAACCAGAAGTCATTCTTGTTGAATATATGCTGAAGAGATCTGCAATAACAGCACTTTGATCAAAATACAACTACTCCTTTGAACTAGCCGCCGTAAAGCCCAGATTTGGCTCTACCTGACCTATTTTTATTTAGATATATAAATGAATCAATGGATAAGAGTGGTGATATAATTGAATTCAGCAGAGTTGGCACTCTAAAAGGACAACAGAGCGGGCAAGAACGCCGGTAGAAAAAATGCCAGAGGAGGGGGGGGTGCAAAAATCCATAATATCTCGGGACAGCGGGTTCAACGTTGACCTCTTTTTTTAAAAACTTCCCAAAAGTACATCCGGAGAGCACCGAGTTAAACCTTTGACCTTTTTTATAAATCTAAGTTCTCAAAACTTCATACTCTACGATTTACTTTTCTCTCTCGATGCAGGTAGGTTACTTTTTTGCTCTAGGAATTCAGTTGGAAGCAGAGAAGGAAACTTGGAAAATAATGAGGTGAGTAACTTGAAAAATCTTAGCCCAGGGGATGCAAGAGCACCCCCTTGCACTCCCCTCCCAGTGCTCTTAGTGACGGCTCGTGGGCATTAGAACTGAAGAAGCTAAATGAGACGTCAATGGGGGTAAACTCTACTCGGTACCAGAAAAACAGGGTTTCCCAAAAATAAACTTCAAATTGTGTCATATTTTCCTAGTAGTACCAGCAATCCCCGGTTATTGTTGCGGTTAAATCTTGAGAAGATTAAAATACTGTTATGTCAATAAGTTTTTTAGATTGACACGATTGTCCCTAACCTGATTATTATGTAATTTTATGGCATATTTTTTGGAACAATCTAAGACAACGGCAAAGTTTTGTTTACTGAAAAATTTTATTTTACAGGTTGATGCAACGTGTTTCTTTGACTTTACTCGTTTGGAATCGAAAATAGTAAATAGGATCAACAAATTAATGTGTTTTGTTTGCTGCATCCTTTCAACCAATCGCATTTGTCGTACCAAGTTAAATTGAAATTACCATTTTGATGAAATTCGGGCCATTTTAAAGTGATTAAATTATGCCTTGGTTTCCCTACGCTTTTCACAATATAGGATTTATTTTCTGTCTAACAAGCTAAAATTATGACTTACCAGTTAATCAACTATATGTCTGCATTATTTAATTCCCTTCTCTTTGTCCTTTTTTTTACTGATTTGGAAGGACACTCAAACCTTCCGAAACAATGCACTACAAAACAAGCCAAACTTCAAAAACACAAGTTCCGAAAACCGGTAAAAATGAATTACATTTCAATACAAACGTTAAAAAGGAACGCAACTGTCGATAACAATCTGCAGTTATTAATTGAACAATTGATGATATCCCTCGCCCTGGCAGTTTTTTCACGGAACCAGACAACTTGCAAATTCTGCAATTTCCGATGTTGTTAAATTAGATCCCTTTTTATAACAATTTTGCAAACATTAGACAATCGGTGAGAATTTAAAATGTTTTGTTAGTTGCATATATGGATTGTGCTCGCCTCTCTTAATAGCAGTGAAAAAGCGATTGTTACCCACGTTTTGGCACGCAATGCAGGTGACAGGGGCGGATCCAGCCTCTCTCCAGGGTCGGGTCTGTTTTTCTGAGTTTGAAGCTCTTGGAGAGGGGGGCGATCACAAGAAACAACAAGTTGCCGACGAGGGGTATGCCAGGAGCATACACATTCCTAGTATAAAAGGCAGAATCGGGTCTATTTTCCTGAACTCAAAGCTCCTGGGGGGGGGGGGACTATCGCAAGAAAAACAAGTTGTCAACGGGGGGAGTGCCAGCAGCATACACATTCCTAATATAAAAGACAGAATCGCTTTTCCTGGACTTAAAGCTCTTGAGAGGGAGTAGGGCGATCGCAAGCTTACACATTCTTATACTCTATTCAAGAACTAAGAAGAGAATAAAACTGTTATCGAGACCTCCAACGTACCTGCTCCAGTGCCGCAGGTAACCGAGGAGTGACGTAAATCTGATTATATTTAATTATATTTAAATATTGTAAGCGTTTATAAATTTACTGCAACAATAAAATTTCTGATAGTTCAATTTAATTTCTGTCAGTGAGCAAAGTACACTTTACAGTGTGTCTTTAGTGATATATCTTGTTTGCGCTTGTTTTTATATATTATTTGAGTGAGAGACCCCAAAGATATGACTGCCACCTCTATATTTATTCCAAAATCGTTAAACCAGGGAATGTTTGCCTCAAAGAAAAACTTAATACGATGAATGTTTATTATGAAGCCTTAAGAAATCAATATCTACATAATAATGTTCAAAAACTCTGTTGAGATGTGTTCCAATATGACAGGAGTTGGAAAATCTACTATGTATCGAATACTGAACGAAAAAAAAGGGCTGGAATTGTTAGTACTCCCAAGCCACATTCGATCACAGGCAGGCAAAAAACCTTGTTGGAAGAAGAGATAAAAACTGCAATAAACGGAGTTGTACATACATTTTATTATGAGAAGCAGATCCCTACCGTCGACACAATTTTAACTAAAATCAATGAAGATTGCGTTTTACCTGAAATTTAAAGAACTGAGTTCTGAAAACTGCTCAGAGAACTTAATTTTTGCTGAGAAAAACCAGATAGGAAATCTGTTCTTATAGATCGTTCGGAAACTATCCGTTGGAGAAGGATACGTCTCTCTCAAGTAAAAGGTAGAGTTGCTAGAAATAACACAACTTACAAAATTAGTAATTTAACTGAACTTTTGAAAGATTGTTTAGAATAAAGTTCCTGCGGAAAATTGGGAAAAATCCATATAATAAAACAATAAAACAAAATGTGGAAACTCGATTTCATGATCGGTGAGATAGAAGACCCAATTGTAATTAATTTGAGCGAAAATTGCTGCAGTGACTTTGGTTAGGAATTAGATGCATAATGTTTATCAGTTTAAACACAATTTATGATTTAAATTTTTGTTTTTATTGTATCGATCACCCCTCCCCCTTGGATCCGCGCCTGGCAGCTGATGATATGAAAAAACATTTAATAGAAGCTAAATGTATCTCAATCTTGACCAATGCACCTAACTATCGGATTTTCAAGACTCTAGCTTAGAACTATGGCTCTATTTTATTCATTCCCAAGCATCCACTTTTCATCAGGTTATTTTGAAGATTGGGAATCAAGAATTTCTGTCATGAAGGTTCCAAAAGAATTTAACCAGTTAAAGCAAAATTTAATTTTGAAACAACACACACAATTCCTTCTTCTGACTTAAAGTTTTTGTTTTGTAAAAGGTGTTTTTTATAGAGGTATAGAACTTTAAGTTGGCAACACTTTTTTAACTGACGGCCATTTTGTCAGCTGTCAAGTGATTTATGTTTAGTTTGGTTTGGCATTTCAATGTGAATAGACTGACGCCTGAACAACGCTTCCAAATTGTGCAAATTTATTTTGAAAATCATGGTTCTGTTCGAAATACGTATCGCGCACTACGTCCATTTTATGGTTAACATAATCGTCCATCAGAGCAATTAATTCGATTAATTATGGAACGGTTTCGCACCACATTTACTCTAAATGATAATACGCATCCACAGAGACGTCGTACAGTGCGTACAGAAGAAGTCATTGCTGCTGTAGAGCGTAGCGTAGAGGAAGAACCGAATCAGTCTATCTGCCTTCGTGCACAGGAATTGGATATGTGTCCATTCACTTTATGGAAGATTTTGCGGAAAGATCTTGGTTTGCGTGCTTACAAAATCCAACTCGTGCAAGAATTGAAGCCACACGATCACCTAGCAAGGCGTAGATTCGGTGAATGGGCCCAAAACAAGTTGATCCCGATTTTCATAAGCGAATTTTGTTTAGCGATGAAGATCACTTTTGTTTGAATGGATACGTCAATAAACAAAACTACCGTATTTGGAGTGATGATAATCCTCAAGTGTATGTTGAGACACCGTTACATCCAGAAAAACTGACTGTTTGATGTGTTTTATGGGCTGGTGGAATCATTGGTCCGTACTTCTTTAAAAACGATGCTGGTCAGAACGTTACAGTCAATGGTGACCGCTATAGAGCCATGATTACTGACTTTTTCGTTCATCAATTGAACAACCATGATGTGTAGGAGCTGTGGTTTCAACAAGACGGCGCAACATGTCACACAGCTCGTGCCACAATTGATTTATTGAAAGAAACGTTTTGTAACCGCATAGTTTCACGTTTCGGACCCGTGAATTGGCCCCCAAGATCATGCGACTTAACGCCGCTAGACTATTTTCTGTGGGGATATGTGAAGTCGCTAGTCTACGCCGATAAGCCCGAAACGATTGATCACTTGGAGGACAACATTCGCCGCGTTATTTGCCGATATACGGCCACAAATGTTGGAAAAAGTCATCGAAAATTGGACCTCCAGATTAGACTACGTCCGAGCCAGCCGTGGCGGTCATATGCCAGAAGTCATATTTAAATTATAATGCCAGAAGGTTATCTTTCGAATAAAGTAAATTTCATGTCAATTTAAAAAATTCATCTTTGTTTTATTCCATTTAAAAGTTCTATACCTCTATAAAAAACACTCTTTATTTGTGTATTATTTACGCTATACGTAATAAATAATAACCAATTATTAATTTGCATTATTGTGTTAAAATGGTAAATACCATGGCAATATTTTTTTGTCCAGCCTATTCGTCCTGTTTTCTGTCCAAAAAATTCTAGCCACTTTACATATATAGCACACTAATATCTATTTTTAGTTCGTAATATTCTTGATTCCATATCCGTATAAAAACAGAAATCATGATGATGAGGATGGTTTAAAACACACGTTTAGTAACATTCTGTATAATTTAGAATTTTTATTTATTTCATGCTATAGTTCAAGATAATAAAACATCAAGAACAATAAAAATTAGATAAGTGTAATCATTATAAGTATTAAATGTTTTACCATTGCTAGTAAATAGTTTCTTGAATAAAGTGTGTCCATGAACACAGATTTGCTAGAAATAGATACTATATACTTTTAAATAAATATCTACAATGAAAAATTTGTTATTAATATTTTTAGTTTTAGTTTTTCTTAATATAAATGGTAAGTAACTTAATTTATATAATACTTTACTGCTTTTAATTAAGATCCTGTACAAACACTAAAATCAAATGTTAAAAAACTGTCAACTTGTCTTTTTCAGTGATTTTTGGAACCCAGGAGAAATTCCGACCAATCGTAACTACACCGTTGGGAGAAATCGAAGGATTTGTTGGTTTGACTGTGAACCAAAATCCTTTTTATAAATTTGAGGGTGTTCCATATGCCAAACCTCCAGTGGGAGAATTGAGATTTGAGGTAAAGCAGATACTAAAAAAACTAGTTAATTAATAATTTATTTAAAAAATTTAATCTTATTTTAAGATGATGTACTTTAAATTATCAGTCAATTCATTCACAGATATCATAGTCAAGTTTCGTTGAGTATTTTATCAAGGTAACTGTGTACCTAATAAATTCTTTCAAAACTTTAACTGACCTTGTTTCTAACGCAGCTTTCTGATCCGATCGAATGAGATGCAGTTATATCCACTTGAAATCCACATAAGGAACGATTCTGACTAGGACTTCTATTGAATGCAATATTTCTTACTACTAGTTGAACTGTTGCATCTGATAAAAAAACTTCAGTTATTTATTATGTGAATTTCAAGCTAATAAAACTGCAACGAATTATAATTCTGCGTTAGAAACGAGGTCAGCAATAAAAAATATTTCGACTGGAAAAGCAGTGGCGTAGCTGAAATCTCGCCCCCCCCCCCCCGCGAAATTTCAAAGGGGTTTCCTTTTTAATTTAGCAATATAATTTAGCTCAAATATTAAATAAGTTGTAATACTGGTTGTTTTTGACATTCATTAATTATAATATCGACGTTTACATGTCAAGCTTCCAATCCCACATATCCCACGCGTGGCGAGATCGATGTTACACAGCAGACAGGCAAGAAGAGCAAGTTTTTAAAAGTGTAGAGCCAAAACCCAAACTCCAAAATCCGCATACTCCTCGAACAGAGAATTAATATAAATCTAAACACCCTGCGTTCCATACGTGTCCACTTTAAAATTTAACATAAAAATAGGTATTATCATTCTAAAAAAGTATGTTAAACCCGCAGTCTGTGAGTTTTTTATTTTTCGAGAAATTCGATGTCAAAGTTGAAAACTCAATCTCAATTTTTCGCTTTCCTAATTGAGATACAATGCTCAATTTTACACAGAAGAAAGTAAAATTCTACGAGGCGTCAGACAGGGCTGCATACTATCTCCACTGCTTTTTAATATGTATTCAGATAAAATCTTTAAACGGGCTACTCAAGGACAACGAATGGGAGTACAAAGCAATGGAGAATATATAAATACAATACGATATGCTGACGACACTGTTATCCTAAGCGACAAACTACAAGACCTGCAACATCTATTAAACTGTGTTAACACTGAGGGTCAAGAAATGGGGCTCAACATAAATATCAAAAAGACAAAATTTATGGTCTTTAGTAGACAACCTCATCTTAACGCCTCAATACAAATAGAAGGAAAAAGTATAGACAGGGTGACTCATTTTAAATATCTTGGATGTTATATCACCGAAAATCTAAACCCAGATAAAGAGATAAGGTGTAGAATAGAGACTGCTAGAGCAACTTTTCAAAAAATGAAACCACTTTTCTGCAATGATAACCTCAACCTAAAACTACGACAGAGAATGATAAGATCATACGTCTGGCCAGTGTTACTATATGGGCAGAGATCTAGACAATTAAGGCTGCCACAATTAATCGGTTGGAGGCTCTCGAAATGTGGTTACACCAGCGAATGCTTGGACAGCTAGGCAGACCAACGAAATGGTACTCAATAGGGCCGACACAACTCGTCTACTATTAAACATGGTGAAGTGTAGAAAGATCTCATATCTTGGACATATATTCATAGGGGAGCGATATAGAATTCTTCAATTAATCATGATGGGTAAAATAGAGGGACGTAGAGGGGTAGAAAGGAGACAGGCTTCCTGGTTGAGGAATATTCGTGAATGAACAGGTATACGTAGCGCGGGGGAATTGTTCCAGCTGGCGCAGGACAGTGAAAGACTTGCCAATGTAATTGCCAACGTCAGGAGGACCTGATATGGCACTTGAAGAAGAAGAAGCTCAATTTTAATGGAAATTGTTTGTATTGTTTTATATTTTGATGATCTATTAAAAAAAAATTTCAATCGTGGGCTGAGAAATTTTGAAAAAACCAATTTTTGCACCAAAAAAATTGCGATAACTTTTCACCGGATGGAGATAACATTTTTTTAATGCGTGCAAGCTCCCAAATCTACATACTCCTCGAGTAGAGAATTAATATAAATCTAAACGCCCTGCGTTCCATACTTGTCCACTTATAATAAATAATTACTGACACCTGCAAAGTAGCAAGTTTATTAGAGATTGATTAAATTGAATTCTAAAGATTTCTTTGGATGAGCGCCCCCCTCCCCCCACGCCACGGGCTCTGCGGAGCCTTCGCTACGCCACTGGTCCCAAGTCTAGAATTCGATCTTTAATTTTTTTTTGCTCATTTCGTGTTCCTTATCTCTCAATTATTTTTAGAACCCTCAAGACCCAGAACCATGGACCGGAATATGGAAAGCAAATGTTCGAACGAGATGCCTGCAATATGACCATTTCACACAAGATTTTCAAGACAATTATGTTGTGCATGGTATGTTAATAAATTTAAACTATGAATAAACATGGTCTGAACCTATTGGACGCCATGCAAATGTAATAACTGTTCTTTTAAAATACTTTTCGGGATGTCCAACTCACACTCTAAACAGCGCGTACCAACACTTGGCCCTTCTTCAACTATTTCCAAAATTTCCTCTTCTTTTTCAACTATTCGAGTTGTTCGAATACGGCCCCTACCTTCAAATTTTTTTCCAAACAATTTTGCTGCGGTTTTTGTTGATCATTTCTTCAATGCAAATCTATCGTTCAAATAGTCAATTTAAAACATTTTTTTAGTAAATAAATATACACATAGAATAGATAACCACCATTTTTTGAAGTCGGTTACAAATAATAACCGAAGGAGAAAGAAATTTCAATATTAGTGGCAAAGTTCTACTCCTCTAGTATAATTTAACACAATATTATGCGGGTTGCACTCGAAGCCATGACAGTAAGGCAGTCCAATGGAACAGACAAGTAGTGTTGCCAACCCTAGCGCTTTAACGGTAGATCTAGTGTTTTTCATAAGTGATCTACCGTTTTTTTTTACTCACCGATTGAGTTATAATGTGTTACATATTTATTTAAAGTAATTACAAAAAACTATTATTATTGCGTAACATTCTCATTATATTAATTATAAAACAGGTACGCTACGGAATCTAAACGATTTCATGCGAATTTTCTTCAATTCACTAGGAGGTGCTAGTCTGCACAAGTAAGCCCGTTGTTACTCTATCCTTGTTTACCAGTGCAAATAAAAAAGAATGATACTGTCTTGAAAAGTTAGATTGGCATTCTATCTAGTGTCCTGTCTCGATTACTGGCTTGCAGTGTTGCCAACCCTACCATTTTAACGGTAGATGTACAGTTTTTCAATAAGATCTACTACCGTTTTTTCCCTTACGGTTTGTATTATAATTTATTACATATTTATTAATTTTATTTTTATTGCATAATATTATGATTTCAAGCCAAACGGGTTCGGCACTTCCTCCAGGAAACATTGACTCAGACTAGGTACACAAAGATACCAAAAGTATGAAGCTCTGTGGGAACCCTTTCCATGTTATCGGGTCCTTAGTGACGTGATCTGGTAGATTTCCTACCAACTTTCGTACGTTTCGCGCGGTTGCAAGGACTGCTTTCTGACAGATGCTTACTAAGGCCCAGTTCCTTGACGTTCTGCAGAAGGTTCTTTGGTATCACTCCAGTTGTTGACAGTATTATGGAAATCGTTTGGACGCTGTTCATTGCCCATTATCTTCTGATTTGCACCTCCAGATCTCTGTATTTGGCGATACTCTCGTTATATTTTGGCCTTAGGTTGTTGTTGTTAGGTACAGCAATGTATATTAGTGTAGTTCGCCTAGAAATTTTATCTGTTAATATAATGTCTGGTCTATTACGAGCAACTGTCTGATCCGTCAGAACCGTTCGGTCCCAATATAACTTGAACTGATTATTCTCAAGAATAGGCTCCGGATTCTATTTGTAATAACGCACTTCCTTATACTCGGCTGCGGTAAACGCTTGGCATCCTCGAGATATGTGCTTCATTAGCTCTGATGTTCGAAAGCCACATCTACATTGGTCATTTTCTATTGAGGGATCTCTGATGATGAACTTGCGATAGTTCTTGGTCGGAATAACCCGGTCTTGGATAGCTAACAATAAGCCCTCCGTTTCCGGAAACACCTGTCCTGAAATCAACCAGTAGTTCGACGCTGAGTCGTCGACATTGTCCTGATTGACCTCATTTGGATGCCGTCCATAACGTGATTTCTGTAACCAGGTTTGTAACTTCTCTTGGTCTGTTTGGTGGTGAGAAGCAATATCCTGTTGCATCAGCTGTAGCGGCGTTGAATCGTCTGCCTTGCATATTGCTTGATGTAGTGTAAAAGAGTCCGCTAACCTGTATAAATATGAACGTGGGTTTATTATTTATTGATCGAGCTGCTTACCAATATCCACCAATCATCTTCCTCCTTGATGTCTTGGAAGCATGGTACGTTCAGTACAAGTGCATAATAATAATAATATTATACTAATTATAAAATAGATACATTACGAAATCTAAACGGTTTCATGCTCAAGGGCCGAAAAATTTTTTTCAAATCACTAGGCCTTACATGTAAGTCCTTGATTTTTCTATCCTTGTTTACTAGCATACAATAAAAAAGGACAGATACAAATCTGACTTTTCACATATAGAACAGATTTTGTATACAGAGAGGTTGGTAGAAATTATGCAATTAATATTTCAGTTCTCCTTTTTCGCTCAAAAACAAACACAAAAGCGAGAGTAGCAATAATAATGTAAGTGGGCAAGTTAATTAAAAAAATGGATAAACCCGATTTATATTCATGTTGATTTTCTTTGATTTAACGAAATATATTGGCAACGGTGCTGGCTTAAGACAATTGCGCTATCTTAGTATTACCGTTCACACGGAGACAATACTGACCTGGCTTACTGGCCTGGCTGAGCTACTGGCTTCGTGTACAATAAGCTATAATTTTATTATATACGTATGGCTTTTTCCACAAGTCATAATTATAGTCTTATTTTCATATTTGCAAACTAAACAACTAGAGCTCTTCAAAAATATTATTTAGTATAAAAAAGCATTGCGTTGTCATTCATACTTTGGCTTTAAAATCCAAAAATTCTTGTTTTCGCAATTAATTATATGTCTGAATAAATATACCCAGAATGTATTTACTTACCTTTCAAAACAAACTTGCTTTCTTATCTGTTATGTTTGGGATTATTGTCACAAAATATATTATGTATTATCTTGATGTTAAAAAAAATCACGCGGCTTGGTCTATTTATAGAACAGCATATCTGTAGTGCTGTGATTTGTTCAAGAAAAATAACATTATAAAATTTATTTTTATTGATGTGTCACATTTTAAAACATGCAACAAGTCTATTTTAGTAACGCTGCAAATTTTTACAGCCAAATTCACTAAATTAAACCCAATTATTGAGTATCATAGACACATAAAAAACAGATCGGGGGCTCAAGTGTATCGACTTGGGCTTGGTGTAAGAGAGAAGCAAATATTTAAGGATGCAGTCTTTCTCTCTCTAAAGGGGTGGCGCACATATAAAGTAACTTTACTGATCTTATAATAAACTGAAAATATCCGGACAATGAAAATTGCATCCAAAAAAGGTCATGTTATCATTTTGGTGGAACTACAAAGATGTTATATATTTTGAGCTGTTTCCAAGAGGCTGGACGCTCAATTCAGATATTTACTGAAAACAACTAATGAAAGTGGATGAAGCAATCAAAGAAAAGCGATCAGAATTGGCAAAACATAAAAGAATTGTGTTCCATCTTTAGTAACTCATGGGAAATTATCGGAGCTTAGTTGGGAAGTGATGTCACATCCCTCATATACTGAGAGAGCTGTTTGTTAACACAAATATAACATTGGTGTTTTTGCTGGAATGTGTTCATGTCGGCATCCTATAAAACATATCTCGCTGGTAACTCTGAAAGACCTGAGCAAAAAAAATGGCGGACCAAAAATGGTCACGATATTCGGTTTTTTGAGTTTATCTCGAAAAGTAAATTTTGTATCGAAAAATGTTCCAAACAAAAGTTGTAGAGAATTAAAAAACATATCGATTTATGTAATATAGTTACAGGTGGCGCTACTAGTTATCGAGATTTTTTTTAAGACCTTTCTTAATAAATTACCGATTTTAAATTTAACATAAATATAGGTATTATCATTCCGAGAAATTCGATGTCAAAGTTGAAAACTCAATCTCAATTTTTCCCTTTCCTAATTAAGATACAATGCTCAATTTTAATGGAAATTGTTTGTATTGTTTTATATTTTGAAGATCTATTAAAATTTTTTTTTTCAATCGTGAGCCGAGAAATTTTGAAAAAACGAATTTTTGCACCAAAAAAAGTGCGGTAACTTTTCACCGGATGGAGATAAAATTTTTTTAATGCGTGCATTGGATTTAGATGCATCATTTCCATCTCAAAAAAAATTTTGGATGAAAAAACGTTTTTTTTTTTCGAAAATTCATGATGGCGAGGCAAATGAATATTAAGGGCTCAAATTTGCAGAAGATGCTTTTTAATACTTGTACTTTACCTGTGAATTTTTTGGATCCAAGAAATACACCTCCATTCGATCTGTGAACCTTCGAAAATTGAGCTAAATCTAATCGAAAAAAGCTGCTGCAGGCCGCTGTCGGCGGGTTGCCATAGTTCAGGGGCATTATTCACTGGCGCTTCAAGGAAACCTATGCATCACAAGGAATATTTATAATATTAATATTGTTTTATTAATTTATATGATAGTAACAATTAATTATTAATTTGTTTATTAACAAAATTTTTACAAAAAATTATAGAGAAAATCATACAAATATTCAATTATATATTACATATTATACTGTTTTTTCCCTTATATTATTATTACCTAATAGTTTATTAACAAAATTTTTACGAAAATTTCAGAAATTTCTAAAATGTACAGATTTGTCTGAGCACTGCGATGGACAGTGCGATAATTGGTCTGAAAAAATTTTATTGCCTGCGCTTTAGAACACAATGTTGACAATTCATAAGAAATTAATAATATCTATAAGAATGATTTTGACTATGAAAATGTTAATAATGATGAAAATAATATGTACAGGGTGAGTCAACGATTGGATGAAGTAGGTTTGTGCCTTTTCGGTGAAATTAACAAAGAAACTATATTTATTGTTTGATACAGTTTATTTTTACGCAGATTTTAAAAATATTTAGGACTCTACAGGGTGAGCCAAAAAACTAGGACAGCATAAAGTTGTATTTTTTTAAATAGAACACCCTATATACGAATCGTATTTTCGATTTAGCTTATAATTTTAAATCTTTTTTATTAAGGGTTTACTATAACAAAACTTTATAGTTTCTGAAATAATTAAGTATAAAGAAAAAAAGTCACATTTTCAAGCATCAATTCAATCCTAAATAACGTTTTCAATTTTGTGACAAATATATTCAAATTTGGAATTTAGCAAGGCCAAGGACAAGTTAACATAATTTTTACCTAATATTTGCAATAAAAGCTACAGGGTGTTGAACACATCGGCTCAAATTTGAACAAGTTTAAATGAATAAATATCTTTTTTTTTAAATGGTACACCCTGTATATTTTCATGTTATTTAATAGAGTAATAAAAACCCTAAAAGTTTTGTTCAATATATCCTATACCTATTTATAATAGTTTTTGAGATATTTCAGTTTTTCTTATTTTCCATACTTTTTACAGAAATAGTCTTCATTATCATAGTAGCCATGGCAAAAACAATGTAAAAGAACATTTTTCTGTGTGTCAAATTTATAACCGCAATCGCTTCTTTTGGTTTTTATGTAGTGTAGTTTGGTTTTTTTTGCATTCATCTTATATTGTAAAATGAATTTTCCAAAGAATGAGTTAATAGATATGATTTATACAATAGGAGAGGCTCAAAAAAATTCCCTTCTTGCTCAAAGAATTTACAAAATGAAGTATCCTGATCGACGCCAGCCTAATACCCATACTTTTCAAAACTTAATGCAAAGATTTGATTCTTCTGGTACTGTTGATTATCCAAAACGTAAAGTGGTCAACAAACCAGTAACTAATGAAGAAAAAGAACTACAAGTATTGTTAAATGTTCAGGAAAATCCTTATATTGGTAGCCGTCAGTTAGCAGCATTATGTGAAACATCACAATCCACCGCTAATCGTACTACCAAGAAATATAGGTATCATCCATATCACATGGAATTACACCAAGAATTGCATGGACAGGATTTTGAAAGTCGTGTAAACTTTTGTCGTACAATAAATGCGGAGATTCAATTAAGTCCAAATTTATTATGCAAGGTAATGTTTAATGATGAAGCTACTTTTAGAAGTAACGGTGCCGTAAATAGACGCAACATACATTATTATGCCACAGAAAACCCATTTTGGATTAGAGAGGTGCAACATCAAAACCACTGGTCATTAAATGTTTGGTGTGGTATTCATCATAATCGAATTATTGGACCCCACTTTTTTAATGAATCACTAAATGGCCATAGTTACCTGAACTTTCTACAAGAAGAACTACCCCAACTGCTTCGAGGTCTCGATAGGGATGAGCTCGACAGTATGTGGTTCCAGCACGATGGTGCGCCTCCGCATTACCATCGTGAAGTTCGTGCGTTTTTGGACCAACGATATCCGCAAAAATGGATTGGACGTGGGGGTTTCATTGAGTGGCCACCAAGGTCTTGCGACATCACCCCATTAGATTTCTTCCTATGGGGTTATATTAAAAATAAGGTGTATGTTAATCCACCAACAACAGTGGAAGATATGCGAAACAGGATTAGGGATACCTGTAGAACAATAACGCCACTAATTTTGTCCAGGGTCCGAGAAAATCTGCAAAAAAGACTAAATTTGTGCATTGCACAAGAGGGTCGTTTATTCGAACACTTATTAAAAAGAAATAATTAATCTCAGTATTTAATAGGTAATTTTTTTGTTTCAATTTAGTATAAAAGTAAATATGTATTTGCCTTATCGTTATTGTTGTGTTAATTTTTTCACATTATGTTTAATTAAACTAATGCCGTTGTAATATAACGAATAATGTATTTCATCATATTTAACCACATTCTGTTTGTTTCTGTAGTTTCTTTTTATTATTTTACATGGCTACTATGATAATGAAGACTATTTCTGTAAAAAGGTATGGAAAATAAGAAAAACTGAAATATCTCAAAAACTATTATAAATAGGTATAGGATATATTGAACAAAACTTTTAGGGTTTTTATTACTCTATTAAATAACATGAAAATATACAGGGTGTACTATTTAAAAAAAAGATATTTATTCATTTAAACTTGTTCAAATTTGAGCCGATGTGTTCAACACCCTGTAGCTTTTATTGCAAATATTAGGTAAAAATTATATTAACTTGTCCTTGGCCTTGCTAAATTCTAAATTTGAATATATTTGTCATAAAATTGAAAACGTTATTTAGGATTGAATTGATGCTTGAAAATGTGACTTTTTTTCTTTAAACTTAATTATCTCAGAAACTATAAAGTTTTGTTATAGTAAACCCTTAATAAAAAAGATTTAAAATTTTAAGCTAAATCGAAAACACGATTCGTATATAGGGTGTTCTATTTAAAAAAATACAACTTTATGCTGTCCTAGTTTTTTTGGCTCACCCTGTAGAGTCCTAAATATTTTTAAAATCTGCGTAAAAATAAACTGTATGAAACAGTAAATATAGTTTCTTTGTTAATTTCACCGAAAAGGCACAAACCTACTTCATCCAATCGTTGACTCACCCTGTACAATGAAATTGAGAATAATGATGAAAATGGTATGTGCAATGTAAGTGAGAGTAATAATTGCTATGATGAAATGGGCGCCGATTGCATAGAAGTAATAGAAAAAAAAAAAGAAAGATGAATGTATAATTGATATATAGTTTGATTTTGTCACGTAATTTTAATGTATTATTAAATATTTATATGACGTATTATATATTATTATTATATTTTTATATGATTTGCTTATAGAAATTTTGGTAAAAATTTTTTTAATAAACTATTAGGTAATAATAATATAAAGGAAAAAACAGTATAATGTGTAATATATGACTGAATACTTATATGATTTTCTCAATAATTTTTTGTAAAAATTTTGTTAATAAACTGTTAGATAATAATAATATAAAGGAAAAAAAACAGTAGAATATGTAATATATAGTTGACTATTTGTATGGTTTTCTCTATAATTTGTTGTAAAAATTTTGTTAATAAACAAAGTAATAATTACTATGACTAAACAAATTGTTACTATCATATAAATTAATAAAACAACATCAATACAATAAATATTACTTGTGATGCATAAGTTTCCTTGAAGCGCCAATGAATAATGCGCCTGAATTATGGCAACCTGCCGACAGCGGCCTGCAGCAGCTATTTTCGATTAGATTCGGCCCAATTTTCAAAGGTTTACAGATCGTATGGAAGTGTATTTCTTGGATCCAAAAAAATCACAGGTAAAATACAAGTATTAAAAAGCATCTTCGGCAAATTTGAGCCCTTAATATTCATTTGCCACGCCATTATGAATTTTTCAAAAAAAAAACGTTTTTTTCATCCAAAAAAAATTTTTTTTTGAGATCGGAATGATACATCTAAATCCAACACACGCATTAAAAAAATTTTATCTCCATCCGGTAAAAAGTTATCGCAATTTTTTTGGTGCAAAAATTGGTTTGGTCAAAATTTCTCAGCCTACGATTGAAAAAAAATATTTTTTTAATAGATCTACAAAATATAAAACAATACAGACAATTTCCATTAAAATTGAGCTTTATATCTTAATTAGGAAAGCGGAAAATTGAGATTGAATTTTCAACTTTGACATCGAATTTCTCGGAAAATAAAAAACTCATAGAATCCGGGTCTGACATACTTTTTTAGAATGATAGTACCTATATTTATGTTAAATTTTAAATCGATAATTTGTTAATAAATGTCTTTAAAAAAAAACAAAAACTGTAAATTTGGTCGAAAAAAAATATATATCTCAATAACTAGTAGCGCCACCTATAACTTATATTATATGAATCGATAGGTTCTCCACAACTTTTCTTTGAAATAATTTTCGATACAACTTTTACTTTTCAAGATAAACTCAAAAAACCGAAAATCGTGACAATTTTGGTCCGTCATTTTTTTTTGCACAGATCTTTCAGAGTTACCGTCAAGATATGTTTTATAGGATGCCGAAATGAACACATTCCAGCAAAAAAACCAATGTTACATTTTTGTTACTAACGAAAGTTTATTTTCCATGGAGTAATACAGCCCTGGTTCCATCTGATTACCATTTATTTCAAAGTTTGCAGAACTCTTTGAATGGTAAAACTTTCACAAATGATCGCAACCCTAAATCAGGACCAAAATTTCGCAGAATCATGAAGCTGCAAGAAAGATGGAGAAAGATCATTGAACAAACTGGAAAATATATTCATTCATTCATTCATATCAGCCCGTTTTCATCCACTCCTGAATGTAGGCCTCTTCCATATTTTTCCATTTCTGTCGGTCCGTAGCGATCCCCATCCAATTTTTTCTGGCAATTTTCTGGATGTCGTCACGCCATCTCTTTTGGGGTCTGCCAACACTTCTCTTGTTCTCTCTTGGCCGCCATGCTGTTATCTTGTATGTCCATCTGTCTATGTCATGTCTTGCGATATGTCCAGCCCATCTCCATTTTAGCTGCGCTACTCGTTTGCTCACATCTGTTATTTTCGTTCTTCTTCTGATTTCTTCATTTGGAACTCTATCTTGTAAACTAATTCCCAGCATAGCCCTTTCCATTGCTCGTTGTGTAACCCGAAGCTTATTAATGGCTTTACATGTTAGGGAGGTTGTTTCAATACCATAAGTAAGAACTGGCAGGATGCACGACTCGTAGACTTTTCTTTTCAGACTTATGGGGGTGTTACTGGATTTAAGAATGAATCCGAGTTTGCCAAAAGCTGCCCAGCTCAGACTTATTCTTCTAGGATTTTCAGCCGATTGGTTTTCCTTCCCTATTTGTATTTTATGACCTAGATATATGTATTCTCTTACGTTTTCTATTATTTTATCTTCAACTTTAATTTGTAGTTGTTCTAGACTCATTATTTTTGTTTTTGACAAGTTCATGTTGAGTCCTATCCTAGCTAATGCTTGATGAAGTTCTTGTATCATACATTGGAGTTGTTCTGGTGAATCACTGATTATAACAATATCATCAGCAAATCTTAAGTGGTTTAGTCGTGTTCCGTCTATGTTAATTCCCTTGTCATGCCAGTCCAAGCCCCTAAATACATCTTCAAGTGCCAACGTGAACAATTTTGGAGAGATTGTGTCTCCCTGACGTACGTAAAATATATAATTAATTAAAATTTATTCCCCGTATAAAAATGAGATTTATTTCACACTACAGATCTGAAATTAATTTCTTGCCGACCTGATAATTGAGAGAATTAGAAAACATATATAATATTTTTTTATTTCGACTTTATAGGAGACGAAGACTGCCTCCATGTAAACATTTATACACATTCACTAAGCCAAACCGCAAATTTGGACGTTTTAGTTCACATTCACGGCGGAGCTTTTATGTTTGGCATGGGTGCTACTTATGGCCCAGAAATTATTATGGAAAGGAAAATCGTTTTTGTAAATTTTAATTACCGATTGGGGCCTCTAGGTAAGTATATCAGATTTTTACCACATTAAAAATATATGTATATTATTCAAATATAAAATCTGGTGCAACGAATTTACCGTTGATCCCATTTTATTATTAATCTTTTATATAGTTTTACAGGATTAATCGGATCCACGGTCACCGATGTAAACTTGGTCATTAATTTAGAAAAAAATATTGAAACTAGACACTTTTATTAAGTATTACCACAGATTATTTCATTTTACAGATACGACAACGATGATTTTAAAGTTGAAATAGTGACCTTGCGTACTTCACGACCCGCTATTAATTTAAGAAAAATTGTTAAAATTGGAAAGAAATAACAAAAAATATAGTTGTCTACTGATAAGAAGTAAAAATGGGTGTTAATTTTTCCGGAATAACTTGAGAGAACTGTATATAAAATATCTTTTTAGATGCAGTTAGCAAATACATATTACACAAATATGGGTAACATTTTATTAAATAACTTTATATCCTATATTTTTTATCAGCAATATTGAAATGCTTTCCTTATGGGATTTTTAGAGAACTTCAAAAGAGACATTAAACGATAAACCTCAATAAACACAAAAAAATAGAGAAATATTGACCAATTGTCAGTGTGTTTGATATTGAGATACCAAAACTGGCATGGTGTCCACGTATAAAACCAGCGTTGTCTCGCAACTTGACTTCATGGTATATCGTTATGTACAGGGTCACGATCATGATCTAAACATGTATCGCCATTTAAAATTATTTGACATTGAAACTGGTCATCTGGCGAATTTTTGCGATTTTGAATTAGTAGTATACAGGACGGGGTTCTAAGCCTCATGGTGTATATCTACAAGGACAAGGTAAAAAATTTTCGGCCTAACAATGAAAGACTGTGTATTTCAGTTAAAAAAAAGAAGATTTTATTTTTCTACTTAATCTCCCTCGACTTCAACATACTTGGTCCAGCGTTTCTCCAACATTAGTATTCCTAGCCGGAAGTGAGAGTCTAGAAGGCTATTAAAATATTCATCTACGGCGCTCTCAACTTGTTCACTGGACGCGTAGCGCTTTCCAAAAACAAATTTCTTCTGTTGTGGGAAGAGATGGAAGCCTGAGAGTGCTAAGTCAGGAGAATAGGGGGGATGGCCGAACAAATCGGACCTCAGATCCCGCAGTTTTCCCATTGCCAACACACTTTTGTGAGCAGGTGCGTTGTCCTTGTGAAAGATGATTTTTTCTTCTTCAAGCCAAGCCACTTCTCGCGAATTTTGACATCCAGCTGATCAAGAAGGTTAGAGTAATATTCGCCTGTAATTGTTCTGCCTCTTTCAAGGTAATCAATTAACGGGATCCCTTTTGCATCCCAAAACACACCTTTCAGCCAGATGTGATCGATTTCGCTTTCTTTGGCGCTGAACCACAGACTTCCACCCACTGCTTCGACTGCTGCTTGGTTTCTGGCGTGTAGTGGTGGACTCATGTCTCATCCATGGTGACAAATCGCCACACAAAATCAATCGGGATTTGCTTTTGATCCGCATTCAGCAAATGCGGCACCCACCTTGCGCAGAGCATTTGCATCCCTAATTCTTGGTGCAAGATGTTTCGCAGTCTTGATTCCAATATGCCCAAGGCATCAGGTATCTCACACACACCGCCTATCGTCCAACACAATATTGTGTACTTCTTCTTCTTCTTCCTCTTTTATTTAAGACGACGTCTTGTTTTTCTGCTATATTAAGCCTCCTGTGATGTTGATGTCCAACATTCGTACCATCGTTTTGGAGGTCGACCAGTGGGTCTTCTAGTGTTTGGTATCTCGTTCTTAGCCCATTTTGCCCATCGATCGTCGCCCATTCTGTCCACATGGTCCCTCCAATATCTGCGCCTTGACCTTATGAACCGTACCACATCAGGCACCTTGAGCTCTTCCCTTATTTCGGAACTTATTATTTGATCTCTTAGGGTTACCCCTTTGATTATTCTTAACGTTTTCATTTCAGCCGTTCATAGCATACTTTTTGTTTTAGATGTTTCGGCTCGAGTTTCCGATGCATAAGTTAGTACTGGTCTTATCACAGTTCTGTATATGCGTACTTTGTTCTCTGTGGACATATACTTATTTTCCCAGATTATGTCCATCAGGCATCCTAATATCCTTGAGGCTTTGTTAGCCTGTGCTGTGACTTCCTGGTATAGATTTTAATTGCTTGATACATCAACACCCAAGTATCTGCAAGACATGATTTGTCTGATAGGATGGTTCTTCACCACCAATTTGCATCTGACAGGATCTTTTGAAATTACCATCGTTGCGGTCTTTTCTGTAGATATTTCCATATTTAAATTTTTTGATGTGGTCTGGAATCGGTATAGTAGTCGTTGCAGATCGTCTTCATTTTCTGCTAACAGTAAGGCGTCGTCGGCAAAACGTGAGATTTTTAAAGATGTTCGTCCCATTTTGTATCCTCCATTGACTTCTTTTATATTTTGAATTATCTTGTCCATAATTAAATTAAAGAGAAATGGACTCATACTGTCGCCTTGTCGTATTCCCGTCATGATAATATTGTGTACCTTTTCGATAATTTCCGGTGTGGTTGCAGTTTTTCGCCGTCCTTCACGTGGTTCATCTTCGAGTGACATTAAACCAGGTTTAAATTCAGCTGCCCACTTTTTAACGGTTGACATTGAAGGAGCAGAGTTCCCGTAAACTTTTGTCAACTTCGGATGAATTTCCTTAGGGGTTAATTCGTCCAAAATGAAGAATTTTATGACCGCACGATACTCAAGTTTATCCATTTTAACGAAACACACGCAAGACGCATGACATGTGCGCGCAGGCAGAAAACGTAAACTTTCGCCGATTGGAATGCCATCTCTTGGTAAGGCCGAGAACGTTTCACCATACTCTCGGATAATGATTTCATGCCTTAGCTTTTTATTGTTAGGCAAGGCTATATTTTATTCTTACTATTTTTGATAATATTCAAATGCTTCCCTTAAGGGATTTTTAAGGAGTTCCAAAAGGGCCACATTTTTTTCAGTTTTCGACGTGCAGTCACTGCAAACAAACGAAATTATTCTACCATTTTTAAGCCGAAAAATATTTTATACGTGATAATTTCACACAAACAAAACATAATATAAGAAGAGAATCGAAACGTCGTCGCATTTGGTTATAATGATTAATCTATGGAGGCATTCTTTCTAATTTAACAATTTCTCCCAGTGTAATGGTAGGTCGTGAGGCAAGCAAGGTCAAAGAATCTAGTGGTAACCAGAACGCCTTTTGTCGCATCTGTAAGGTGAAATAATCTGTGGTATAACATCAATCTCCTAATAAGAATGGACTGGGCAAGTTAATTGGCACCAAATTTATAAAGTTATTAAATTATCGTTTGAAAGATATTTTTTAGCTTGGATCAGTAGTTTTCTAAAAATTGTATTAAAATTTATGCAATGAATGTCTTTTAAAATAATACGGAAAGTAGAATTTATTTTCGCTCGAAAAATAGTGATTAGACAAACTGATTACACAAATAACTGTTCCATGGTGTATTTCTTATTATTTTATAGGATTTCTTAGCACAGAAGATGATGTTCTACCAGGGAACAACGGTTTAAGAGATCAAACACAGGCGCTGAAATGGATTAAGAATAATATTCACTATTTTGGGGGAAACCCGAACTCGATTACTATTCATGGTTTGTCAGCAGGTGGAGCTAGTGTTCATTTCCATTATTTGTTACCAGCATCCAAAGGTAATTTTTAATTAGTGATTTAATTGAAATCCGATCTTTATTAGTTAACAAGATGAGATGGAAATGGAAATAATTTTAAACCAGATCAGTTCAACAAGCAAACATTATAATGGTGATTCTTTTCTGCTGATAATATTTCTGTAGATATTGAAAATTATATAATTGCTATTTTTTAGGACTCTTTAATCAAGGCATCTCCCAAAGCGGTAGTACGCTCAATGCTTGGGTCTTAATGGAACATCCTAGGGAAAAGACAGAAATGGTTGCTGATTTAGTAGGCTGCCCGACAAGTAACTCAAAAGAAATTTTGGATTGTTTAAAAACAAAGCCTGCTAGGCATATTGTCCAAGCTGTCAAAGAACTTCAGGTAGTTATCGAATTCTTATCATAAGTTTGAAGTTAATATTCTAAGTCTAAGATACCAATGTTTTATATCTTAATCGCATAATGCCCCTTTTAATGTTATACGTAGTGATCTTTTGATATCAGTATTGCCTTACGTTTTAAAAGTGCTATTAAAGAGACAAAAAATAATATTTTGATTAAATATTTTACAGCCCTGGTTATATAACCCGTTTTCACCTTTCGGCGCAGTCGTAGATGGAGAGTGGTCTAAAAATCCGGCATTGCCAGATCATCCTTATAACCTCCTTAAGCAAGGAAAAGTACAGGATTTGCCTTGGATGATTTCTTACACAAGTGCCGAAGGTCTTTACCCTGCATCAGGTAAAACAACATATTATTTTTTTAGAAAACATTGCAGTTTGTTAAATAGTTGGATAAACTTCAAACCAGGAGCTTTGGCTGTAACATATTGTTTACAGAGCTCAATTTATAAATAAACCAATGACAGATGCTGAAAATCTGGATATTTTGATTGAAGTTCAGTATTTTAGTTATTAAATATGAAGCAACTATTTATATTTAAGTAATAATAAAACAAGGGTTAGTGCTTTGTTCCTGCTTTAGTTTTTCACCCGGTAATATATATATATATATATATATATATATATATATATATATATATATATATATATATATATGTTTATACGGATTTCACGGATTCCTCCATGTGAGATGCATTAGCAGTGGTTATATCCACATTATGCTGTTGTAGTGCTGAAATCACATTCAGCAAACGTACAACTATATGCAACTCCGTATGTAAGTGAAATAAATGCGAAACAGTAAATGCAAACTTCTCTCCATCATATCCCTTCTGTGTTAGAGGTTGCACAGTTAGAATAAATTGTAATAAAACACAATTCATCCTATTCCACCACTATCGAGATGTTGGCCTACCTGTACCACCATACCGAGAAGAAAGTCAAAGCTTACACTCCCCGCCACAGTGATACGGCAGAGATACATGTTTCGTCTCTCACTAGACTCATCAGGGTACCGACATGCACCTGGCTGTGCAAAGGACAGATCGGAAGGAAGTATGCAACACTGAAACGCGGCTTCGCCGACCTCTCGTCGGATGGCTTATATATGTTTATACGGATTTCACGGATTCCTCCGTGTGAGATGCATTAGCAGTGGTGTGTGGATATAACCACTGCTAATGCATCTCACACGGAGGAATACGTGAAATCCGTATAAACATATATAAGCCATCCGACGAGAGGTCGGCGAAGCCGCGTTTCAGTGTTGCATACTTCCTTCCGATCTGTCCTTTGCACAGCCAGGTGCATGTCGGTACCCTGATGAGTCTAGTGAGAGACGAAACATGTATATCTGCCGTATCACTGTGGCGGGGAGTGTAAGCTTTGACTTTCTTCTCGGTATGGTGGTACAGGTAGGCCAACATCTCGATGGTGGTGGAATAGGATGAATTGTGTTTTATTACAATTTATTCTAACTGTGCAACCTCTAACACAGAAGGGATATGATGGAGAGAAGTTTGCATTTACTGTTTCGCATTTATTTCATATATATATATATATATATATATATATATATATATATATATATATATATATATATATATATATATATACATATATATGAAGTAAAATGCGAACAGTAAATGCAAACTTCTCTCCATCATATCCTTTCTGTGTTAGAGGTTGCACAGTTAGAACAAATTGGTATAAAACGCAATTTATCCTATTCCACCATCGAGATGACGGCCTACCTGTACCACCATACCGAGAAGAAAGTCAAAACTTACCCTCCCCGCCACAGTGATACGGCAAAGGTACATGTTTCGTCTCTACTAGACTCATCAGGGTACCGACATGCACCTGGCTGTGCAAAGGACAGATCGGAAAGGAAGCATGCAAATACTGAACGCGGCTTCTCCGACCTCCCGCCGGATGGCGTATACATGTTTATGCGGCTTTGATATATATTTGATATATTAAAATTTCCAAATTTTAGGTTTTTATAATGAAAAATTCCTTATGGCAATTGATACTAAATGGAATGATATCATGCCATTTGTTCTCCATTACAATGATAGTGTGGATCCTTCTTTGAAAGACGAAGTTTCTCAAGAAATAAGGGATCATTATTTGGGAAACAAACCTGTTAATAAAGAGACTTATTCTATTTTGGTTGACGTAAGTAAAAATGGTATGATATTCTTTAGGCTTCGTGTTAATTATTCTAGCGTTTACACCATCTTAAAACTATCCATCAGTAATGCAAATATTATTTTTGATGAAAATAATGCATGTTTACATGAACGAGACTGATAATGAAACACACTGCATATACTACTGTGAATTGCGTGGAAAAAATATTGGATCTCATGCGTTAGCACTACATTTATAGAATCCCGCTGTCGACGGCGTGTCTTTGTCTCAATATATGCCTGCTATTTAAATTCATTTGGCATTGAAATCGGTCAGCTGACAAGCTTTTGTGATTGTGTATTAGTAGTATATAGGACGGGGTTCTCAGCCTCGTAGTCTCTCTCTAACCATTTATTGTCTTAGCTTTTTTTAGCTTGGAAAGACTATTTTAAATACTTCTGCATGCATTTCCTGTAAATGTTGGTGAGGGATGTTATTAACATGAGTAGTAAGTAAATTATATGTGGTGAACACTACTAATACTCTAGTCAAAATAATATTAAAAATATCAGTAAATTTTGAAATATGTTACATATTTCGACTAACATTATTTATCAGATCGTAGGTGACAGATTATTCGTAGCCGATATAGAAAAAGCAGCAAGACTACAAAGTGCTGCTGTTACATCACCCATTTTCAGCTACGTCTATAACTACAGGGGAACGACAAGTCTTTCAGATCTAGCTACTAGAACAGGCGAAGATATTGGTAAGAATAATTAAACAGTATCACATCTAATATACAGAATTTTACCTAGTATTTATGTTATTAAAATAATTTTAATAATTAATTTTTAGCATAAAAATTTCTTTTAACGGATATGTTGGTGTTGTAAATAAAGTTTAACAGTAATAAAAATTGTAGGGGTCAGAGAATACATCTTAACCAACTCACTCTATAAAGTTGGATCAATTTAAAAATATTTTTCAAACCTTCCTTTATTATTATTCAATTATTTGTTAAAAATATTAAGAATCACTTTAACAAAAATGTTAAATGTTCTTTTCTTTAATTTTACACTACAGATGTTTTTTCTAACTTGCTATAAAAATACAAACAATTTTGCTTTCTATGTCACAAATTTAAAAAATATTACAGAACAAAACAAAATTTATAAAAATATAGGTAGAAAATATATTACTAGCTTCACAATGAAATCGTACCAGTTATTAAAGTTACCTAATCACTCATTTTAAAACTTTATAAAATTGTGTGACTCTAATTTTCTTCAAAAGCAACTAAAGAGGAAAAACCCATTTAAATAAAAATTTGCACCAAGATTCAGATTTTTCAAATATTTTAGGTGTTTGCCATGGGGATGATACCATATTAATCCTGAAAATGGAGTATGATTTCCCCAAGAATGAACTAGCAACCGAATCGGATAAAAAAACGTCTGAACTTCTGGTGGACTTGACTACGTCATTTATGATAAAAGGGTATGTAAATTTAGTTTTTTCTCTTCAATAAAAAATTACAAATTAAAAATACGCACTTGTTGATTCTAAAGTAATCTACATGTGACTGAAATCAAACGTCAAAAGGAAAAAACCATAATATTGACAGAAGTCCTTCAAAACAATTACAACGCTCTCTATATGTGACAACCGAAAATATTTTCTTGCCTACCCAATGCATATATAAGGGAGAAAATCAATTTATATTCAAGGTTACTGTAGAATGAATATTTAAAAAGTTAAACATAGTGAACAGTGGGGTAAAATTCTGGCCTCAAAAGACCACCATTATATTACTAAACATACACTATCACTGTTATCATCAACAATACAACTTTATGATCAAGACAATACTATTAACCGACTTCCAAAAAAAAAGAGGGTGAAGGAAGAAGGTCCCGTGGAAATATTTTCAAAGTAGATTTATTTAAAAAGGAGTTAGAACTGAAAAAAGCAAAAAATCTCGGGATTTTGTAAGTGGTTCTTCTAAAGGGATCTCCTAAAAACTTTATAAAACTTCAATTAAGTTATTTTTTAATTTTTATTGACTTTTTTGAGTCAGTTAAATTGTTAATCAAAAAAAAATAATATTGTAAAGTTGTATTTTGTAATAATAATAAAGTATTTATTAATATTTTATTTGTACATAACATTAATGTTTTTAGTTCACCAAACATTACGGATCAATGGATTCCAGTATCAAAAAATCCGAGCGATCCATACAGATTATTGAGAATTAACAGATTCGATGACTTAGAACTGCTTCAAGAACAAAGCGTGGGGCAACGGGAATTTTGGGACAGCCTTCCTCTAAAGGAAAATGCCAATATGAACTTCGCAATGAAAGATGAGTTATAAAAAACTATAAAAACTTTAAACAAGCCAAGTTTTACATTTTTTCCTGAGAAAAATATGCAATATGTAAACATCATGTAAACTTTTTATTTAAACTCTTATATACATTTTTTCCTGAGTAGAAATACGTAATGTTTAACGGCAAATAGATTTCAATTTTGAGACTAAATATGTATAATTAAAAAAAATGTATATGTTTTACGTAATCTCTCAGATATATTTTATAGTGAAAACAAATATATCATATTGAAGCAGAATGAATATTTTTTTATTTAAACCCTATGTTGGTACTTGCGCGCGGGGGGGGGGGGATAGGTTGGGCGCCACGTGGTTTGGAACACTCGAAACTTCGTCGAGTAAGGAAGCTTGAATACAGATCACAAAATAAAACAAAAAGTAAAAGATAGAGTCTGAATCAGCGGCGGATCCAGTCTCTCTCTTGGGGAGGGGGGAGTGGTGATATAATAAAAATACAGTATGGCAAGTGAAAGCAAGTTGTCGACGGAGGGAGGGAGATGCCAGCAGTTCCGAATTTGAAGCTCTTGGAGGGGGCAATCACAAGGGAAAACGAGTTGTCGATGAGAGGGGAGATGCAAACACGACTCACATTCCTAGGTAAGAGGCAGGATCGGGTCTATTTTTCTGAATTCAAAGCTCTTGTGGGGGGGGGGCGATTGCAAGCGAACGCGAATTGTCGATGAAGAGGGAGATGCCAACAACATTCATATTTCTAGTGTAAGAGGCAGAATCGGGTTTATTTTCCTGAAATCGACGCTATTGGAGGGGGGCGATCGCCCCCATCGCCCTCTCCCTTAGATTAGCCAATGCTCTGATTACACCAAGGCACTGAACGAAACAGCAAAAATACCCTTTCAGTTTTAGATAAGTTACAAAATGAAGTTGAATGCTGTAAGTTTTACCTGAAGTTTACATAAATCAAACAGCAGGTGTAATTACAAGACCATTATGTATTTCTATAAACGTACTACTAAAATAGAATAGGATAGGAACAAGAATGTATTCCATAACCCTAACAGCTATTTCAGCTGTGTAACGAAAATGTACATATTGTTGTTTAATATTTATTCCCTGCTTATATTCAAAATTGTAAGTGAGTTAAGAATTAACAATAGAAAAAAAGAATTAATCATTTTGTTTTAATATAACTGATTATACGCACCTATAGAGAAAACAAAATGAAAAATAATCATCAATTATTAGGCATTGTTCTTTTGTTCTTCTAGCTTATTGGGGACCGTCTTTTCGTTGCCGATATTGAAGCAGCAGCAAGGCTACATAGCGTCGCAACCAAATCAGAGATTTACAGTTACACCTTCGATTACAGAGGCACAAGAAGCAAATCAGATCCTAGGACCAAATCGAATGTAAATATAGGTGAGTACAGTTCCAGATTAAGGATCCATTTGTTTCATAATACGGTTCCTCTCCTTTTTTTTAAAAAGTACGAAACGCCGCACAAAATTACATTAAAAATAAATATCTAGTACAGAAATTTATTTTCGAATGAGCAAGTAGGATATAATGTTGCATCTTTTAATATCTTGTTTATGTAAGGTAACCACAGTATTTTTTAGGGGTTTCGCATGGAGATGACACCATCTACATCTGTAAAACGGATATAGACAATTTGGTAACAGAAACTGATAAACAAATGAGTAAAATTTTAGTTGACATGACTGTGTCATTCATGCAAAATAAGTAAGTACCAACGTAAGTAAGTATTTCAGGACTACCTCTTGTGGTATTCTAGGATTTTCTTGTTGTGTTAACCAGGCTGAAATGACAATGACACCAAGAGATAATTTTTCCTTACCACTTCTAAGCAAAATTTTTTTCATGAGTTATAAAAGGGATTAAAGTTGTAGATTTTACCTGATTACACAAAAAATCCTAAAAACGTGACAATTTTACTTTGAAGAATTTGCATCAAGATATATAACAGACTATAATATCTCACAACAGTTGATAGAACAATGATATTAAAATATTTCATGTACAAACCGACTTATAGATGTCAGTATTTATATAATTATCACACAGCCTTTATCGTTCACTACTTGGCATAAATCTCCCACACAGAGGTTTTGACACCAATCTTATATGTTGACCAAACGAGTAATAGAATACAGAAAAGAACAGAATAGAATAGGCGGGAAATTTCGGGTATGATCTGACTTTCCCTAGTTTATAGGGGGTGGAGGAAAAGATCAGAACTCAAGTAGATAAGATCGCATCTCTGAAATAGATCCGTCCTCTATCAAATTCGCAGAAGAGTACCCACCACAAAACACGAAAAATTAGAAACGTTATTTACGTGCTAATTAGTCCAGACGATTGTGACTTTAAATTAGATAGTGGTGACCCCAACGATGATGGTAACAACTAATCCATATGGCGAAAGCGCTAGCGAACAAGGGAAATTGTTATTTATTTTTAGATGAATAATACTAATATTTTAACGCTTTTACTTTTGTTGTGTTAAAAGTTTATTAACACAAGTAAATACGACAAAAGCACAAAACGTCATAACGTTAATATATCACTGGAAAAAATTACATTTTTTTGAAATAAAAGAGAAGTAGAACGTTAAGAAAGAAATAAGAGTTGATTTTTAGTTAGTGTCTTTTAGTGGCAAGTATCCGGCCATATCAACTTGATTTTGTCATTTTTTAAAATTACTTACTATCTGTCTGTACTTCAGTATATAGAATCACCTGTTGTCTTTTTTACATTTTAGAAAACCCAACATCACGTCCGACTGGCAACCTGTTAAAAAATCTTTAGAGGAACCTTATGCACAATTGAATATTGCAAGCCCCAGTGATATAAAGATGGAATACAAAAATGAAATAGGTCAAAAAAGCTTTTGGGATAGCTTGCCCTTCAAAGAAAATCACAATCTCTATGGAAAAGTCAGGGATGAATTGTAAAAAGGAAACGTTGTGGAATAAGGAAAAAGCTGCCATTTTGTAGAGTCAATATCTAAAAAATGTAAACGAATATATTTTGAATAAAAAATATGTTTATTGGAATAATGTTAATTATCTCACAAAATGCCTAGAGTACCATATTCTCGATTTTCAGGAGTTGAAAGATCCTTGTCGATTCTCTAGTTCCAATGGTATCAGTAGAGGTCCACACCAGAGCTCCGACAATTCTGACGATATCTTGAGCTAGGCCAGCTCTTAAGAGAAACCTTTCCCAAGTTCGCACTTCCAAATTTCTTCTGTAAGCACCACCTGAGTTCGTTCTTTGGTGTAGTAAGTTCCTAGCTATAGGTTGCCTCAGCTGATGTTCTGGGTATTGCCTCAGCTGACCCATTAGGCTTGGTTCTTTTAAAGCGCCTCTGCACCGAAGAGGGCGTGATGAACTTGGAACGACTATGTTTAGAAGCAGCTAAATTTTCTCCTGCTGCCACCGTCTCTGGGATACTGGAGTATCCGGCTTTTGGATATCGGAATTCGCAAAGAGGTTTGCAGTTTCTCTTTATGTTTGTTCCCATCGCAGTTAGCATAGGCCACTGCAATGGCGATCTTTTAACTGTATGTGTTGAGGTTTAGTTTCCCTGAAACCTCAGCCATCTTCAGGTTGTGCTTCCTCTAGTTGTACTATGGTTAGACCTTGTGAGCCCTCCGCAGTCACATCTAGGGAAGGGGGTTGTTTTTTACTTGAAGTTTCCATAAAGTTCCCACGAGTATTCGAAAGATTTGGTGGTCCATCTCAACAAAGTCGCTTACTAGGATAAGGCTACTTACTCCAGAAAGCTGTAGAGTATTCTGGGAGGATCGTTACGAAATATATCATTCTATACATCATACACACCTCCGCACAATGCCTTCCATCTTGAATCAGGCAACTTTTGACATTGCTGTTCTTCCCGCTACCACCCTCTCGAGAGAGGTAGCGTGAAGTATCCGGTTTGCAAATAAGAACGCCAGCATATCACCTCCTGGCGTAGTTTGGTTGTCGCCACCCAATCCGAGACGAGACCAATCTAAATGCAAACCCCCAAACTGGAAAGGGGAAGTAGTCCATAGGCACTCTAACAACATCTGGAAGGGCACAGTCTTGTTGGAAATGGGTTTTTAAGGAATTTGAAAAAATGAAAAAAGATGAGGTTCTGCTATTTCTTGGACATACGGCCTCTACTGAAAACTAAAGGTTACGTTTCTAGGTACCCAATGTCTCCTCTGCAGTAGTTGTCGAAAATATATCTTTAAACAAGTTATCTACGATAACATCCTCTCGTTTTCAAAAAAGAAACACAATAGTTTTTGCAAATAATTTCCTTTTTATTAAAAATATCTCTCAAAACAAATTATTAACATGTTAAATTCTCTTTTTACCTAATCTATATTACAAAACTGTCTCTAAATAAATATTAAATAAAACTATATAATTCTTTGTTTCAACTTGTACATATTACCAACAGAACTTGTAATAAAAGGCCATTTAATATATTAAAAACGTCAAAATAGTGTGTAAATTGGAAAAACTAGAATTAAAAAAATGTTAAAGAATGTATATTGGTAAGTAAAACAATTTAATAATGAGGAAAAAATAACCTTACATTTCCTTTCGGTGTTTTTTTTTTCAACCTACCATGAGAGGCATTGTTTAGAGGGCATAATAAATATTCAAATGAAAAACTGTTAAAAAAGGAAACATAACTGATCGTTCATGAGAGGGGTCTTCGGCATGTATACGCGACTCTTAGCTTCGCCCCTTTAGAGAGAGAGATACTACATCCTTAAATGTTTGATCTCTCTTACATTAAACATAAGTCGGAACTTTTTTCAACACGATGAGTTTTAAATTCCGTATCATTGATGAAAACATTCAGCCCGTTTATAACTTTAAAAAAGAACGACGCTTGATGACCAATAAAATGGCTTTGTCATTAAACATAAGCTAACACTGTTTAAATGTTTCAAAAAAGGTCGTAAACTGCTGAAAACAAAATCTGTCAATGAGGGTCACGTGTAAGCATCATTGATAAAAACATTCAACCCATTTATAACCACTTCGAAATTAAAAATAAGCTATGTAAATATTCATTCGGCACGCTTATAACTTTAAAAATTACTGACGCTTGACTACCAATAAAATCATGGAGACGTTCAGCATAGAGCTATATAAGTACTCTTATGATGAGGATTCCAACTTCCGAAATACTTTAACACGATGAGCTTTTGCATAATGTATCATTGATGAGAACATTCAACCCATTTATAACCACTTCGAAATTAAACATAAGTTATGTAAAGACTCATTCGGCACGCTTATAACTTTAAAAATGACTATTAATGAAATCACGACGATGTTAAGCATAGAGCTATATAAGTACTCGTACGATGGGGATCACAACTTTCGAAACGCTTTAACACAAATAGCTTCGCATACTGTATCATTGATAAAAACATTCAGCCCGTTTATAACCTTAAAAATGAACGAGGCTTGATGACCAATTGTCATTAAATAAAGGCTTATACTGCTTAAACGTTCTATAAAAGGTCGCGAATTTCTGAAAACAAAAACTGTCAAAGAGGTTTCAAGATAAGCATCATTGATAAAAACATTCAGTCCGTTTATAACCTTAAAAATGACGACTAATAAAACCACTTCTATATTAATCATAATCTATCTCACACTCAAAGAAATGAAAAAAATTCATGAGTAAATGACTGGAAGTCCTTGTACTCTCTACAAAAAAAGAAAAAAAAGTGTGAAACTACCAGTCTGCAGTCACAAACTAGATTTTGTTTAAAAGTCTCATAAATGAACGTGAAACTACTTAATACAAAAATTGTGAACGAAGGTGATGGTTAAGCATCGTTGATGAAAACATTCATTCCACTTATTACCTTAAAAATATCTGACGCTTGAAGCCATACAAGTATTGAATATCACAACTTTCTAAACGTACTAGCAAGAGTAGTGCACGCTGCCTTAACTAGATCTTCCTTACAATCAAGATTTATCACCTTATGATTACTATTTGAAATTACAAAAATTCGTGGGTAAATGTCCAGGCGCAATTGTTCCTATACTTTCTACTAGTACAAAAATTATTGTTTCTTTTTGATAAAAGTAGCGTCGGTAACGGAAACCATTTGGCGACGTAACCTACAATTTAAAATGAGTTCCGACCTCGGTTACGTGATTTTCCATGTCTTTTTGAATTTCATTTTGATATATTTTTCAAAATTTTAAACCAAATTTAGTTTAAAAAAAAAGGGAGTTACCTGGAAAGTTTTCCGGGAGTTTCGGAAATTGGTAATTTTATAGATTTCGATGTGCTCTTTCCGAATTTCGACTTTGCTACCTTGTATCTCCGCCTATCGCGCCGCCATATTGGAAAAATGGCGCCTAATAAAAGTTTTTTTACAATATCTCCTTTCCGACGCATTTTATGACAAAAATATTTATATACAAAATTAAACTGGAGAAAATTTCCTACAATTTATGTATTACCAATTTTATTTGTAAAGTCAATAGTTTTGGAGTACGAGCTCCGCAAATTATTATTCATCTACACCACCACGTTTTTTTCGTATATTTCTCCAAAATATTTTACCATTGTCGCAGGTATTAAAAAAAAAACAGGTATAAGGGTAATGCGTCGCCTTTGTGTCGGGTCCCTCTTTCGACCTTAAACGAAACATCTGCCGGTAGAACTCAAGAGAAGTATTTAGTTTAGTCTGAGTCATCAGTATACGTCTATCGTCTTACAGTGTTGTTTGTGTTTATAGAGCCATGGCTTCTGATAAAGTAAATTGTTTTATTTGTAATAATCCATTATTAGAAAGTGAAACAATTGAAGTGAAGGAAAAAAGATTGGAGACTTTTCGTAAGTCAAGTGTTAAAAGAAAAGACAATAAATTTGAAGTTTTGGCGGGACTAAAATCGATAGTGGTTCATGATGTATGTAGAAAACGATATAATAATGAAAAGTTAATCGCTGCATCATTGCGTAGAGGAAGCGATGTCACGACACCTCAGCCATTACTGCGATCCTCGCACACAACATTCTCATTCAAAGACCATTGTTTTTTATGCGCTGATGAGAAAACAGCAGAGTTTATAGCCAAATCAAAACAAACGCGGTTGTGCAAGCGTAATGTTGTGTATAGTGTGCGGAAATTATAATGAAAAATAGTATTTCAGAACTTGCTAAAGCTCGTAATGATGATTGAGGTCGAGCAATTGTTGAGCGTCTTGAGCACTAAATGATTTGGTCGCAGCCGATGCACAGTATCACAATTCCTGCATGAAAAAATTGTATCAAGCACCACCAGCTGAAGATATAAAAAAAAGGTCCGTATGCAAATTAGATCGATACTGCGATGCAGTTCATTTATTCTTATCTTGAGCAGAATTCGGATGAGTGTCAGTTTTCTCTGGACGAATTGATAGCCAAAATTGAAGGTGATTACCGTCCACACAAAAAACAGTGAAAGCACAACTCCTCAAAAAATACGGTGATGATATTTTAATTGCCGTCACTGCCAATAAGGCTCCGGTGGTTTGTTTCCGAAATACAGGGTTTAAGCTATTAATGGAAGCCTGGTACAATTAAAAAATGTGATGACAATGCAGAAAAACGTCGGCGTATTGTAAAAACAGCAGCAGAAATTGTTATAGAGGATATTCGCTCCACGGTCTATGAGACAAAACATTATCCTCCATTAGATAATTTTTTTTCAAGACTCTGAGTAAGATATACCTGCAACTTTATGCGTTTTCCTAGATGGAGTGATTTTAAGAAACAAACAAGCGTCTTTTGAAAAATGGAAGGAAAAAAGCATCTATAATTGCAGCAGCAAGGCCGAAATCTTTTATATCATCATTACAGATCGGACTAGCTGCATTTTTATTCCATAAGTATGGATCTCGGCGATTAATAGATGTATTATCATCTCTTGGATTTTGCTCTTCATACACCGAAGCAACATTGTTCGAAGTTTCAGTTATTATGCGTGCACCGTTGAATATCAATGACAACGCATTTTCTCAATTTGTTTTTGACAACGCTGATTTCAATACGCAGACATCAGATGGTAATAACACTTTCCATGCCACGAGCGGTATCCATTGTGTAACACCTACAACTGCTATCGCTCCTGATCAAATTATTCCACGATTAAAGCAAATGCCGACTCTGCAACAATCGTTGGTAGTTTAGGTACCATTGCATTAAAAACATTCGTGGAAAAAAAACGATACGGGCTTAAAAACAATAAAGATTCAAAACCTCGGTAGCATTCGTGCGGCTTCGGAAGTAGTTATGCCATCCGTTTCAGATTTATTGTGGCTATATCCATCGCAGATGATGCGGATGAAATTTCGGTCTGCGACGTCTCGATCGGTGCCCAAGACGAACTCGCAACGCCTGGTCCATCAGGAACAACAAAGCGAAGTAGATTGCGCTAAATTTCGAAAGTGTGCATCACATGTGGATTACGCCCACAGGGGACACCACCATAAAAAAACGCGCCGCTTACTCTACCTCAAGGTGGTGTGGAAATGAGTTTTTTTCCAAAACGCATACTGAAATGTACTTTGCGGCGCTCGTACGCCAAAAATTATTGATTTTACAAAAAAAATTGTAAATACATAAACTGTACGAAATTTTCTCTAGTTTAATTTTGTATATAAATATTTTTGTCATAAAATGCGTGGGAAAGGAGATATTGTAAAAAAACTGTTATTAGGCGCCATTTTTCCAATATGGCGGCGCGAACGGCGGAGATACGAGGTGGCAAAGTCGAAATTCGAAAAGAGCACATCAAAATCTATAAAATTACCAATTTTCAAAACTCCCGGAAAACTTTCCAGGTAAAACTACCAAATGACTGTACCAATTCCCGATTATATTTGATTTACCTTAGTATTGGCAATAATGTACGGGTATACTCGGTATTTGCATCAAATTTTCGGAAAATGATTTTGTACTCCCATCCCCGCTCCTCTAAACAATCATTGGTGGAAAGAAAAAAGATTATCTGACGAAACAAATTACACAGAAAGAAAAACTTGATAAGCTAGTTTGTAACAATTTAATTGACTGCCAGAGTGGTAAGGTAAGGCTGTTAATTATAATTATAATTAAGATTTGTATTTATGAAATTTTTTGCCAAAATTTTTTTTTGCCAAGGACAAAAAATAACTGAAATTTTATTTAAAATACTTTCAAGACATTTACTGTTTCCCGAAACTTTTCCTGATTTCGTAATACTACCTCTAATCTTCATTTGAAAAAGGCCATAAAAAAACTGTACACTAAAGCTCCAGCTAGACAGTAACTCCTACTTCTCCTAATATATCTGACAGTCTTTCTAAATGAACCGTTACTGAATTGGGGTCTTTATTTTTTTGGCTTCTATTTAAAAGCTGCAAGGCATTCATATATTCTAATTCGCTGAATTCAGGACCTTTATCTACGATTCCGTTTAATATTTCCTAAAAATAAAAATAAAAATAAGTTCTCAATTGGACCGATAGAGATGAAATTTTCCATTCCTTACCTCCGGAGTTTGGAAGAACAATTCAAAATAATGTCTAGCGTGGTCTAAGGCAAGCTCCCTTGTCATGGTTATGTTTGTTAAAGTCTGTTGCAAAGCAAAAATGTTCCTACACATTCTTTGAATCCCGGCATCGTCTATGACATGCATGTATTGAGCTGAACTGATGAGTATTTTTGCTATGAGATGACCTAATCCTTCGAAAATGTACTGGAAGAGAAGATATATATATATATATATATATATATATATATATATATATATATATATATATATATATATATATATATATATATTATTTATTTATCTACAATAACTACCCTACAGGTCTTGAGACCCAACAATTTTAAATTAGCATCAAACGACAAAAATATATATCAATTTAAATACAAATAAAAATTTAACTAAAATAATTAATTCTAACATTAAATGTATAATACAATGTTATGCTATCTACTTTCATATAAAAAGGTGAACATACAAATCAGTTAAGGATGAGAAAGAGAAAAAAAAGAAAGAAATGTCAAGGTTAATGTGCCAAAATCCGGCAGACAGTTTCCAGAGATGAGCTGAATATATCAAAGCTATTACTCTTGTTGTAAGTGTCGCACATGGAATATAGAGGCGAAAATTTGAGCACGTTAGTTCTGGGAGTTCTGAGATAAAACACGTTAAAATTTCGGCAATTTATACGAGGGATACTTAAACTTATCCTAGCTAAAATATTAGGACAGTCAATAAAATTGTTAAGTACTTTGTAAAAAATTGTTAGTAAGAAAAATTCCCGCCATACTTTTAAAGATGAAAATTTAATTTTCTGAAGCAATAGTTCATGTGAAAAACCTTGCTTAGGATAAACCCCAAAACTCTTAAGATTGAGGTTTTTCAAAAACCTTCTTTGGACCCTCTCCAAAGTATTGACGTGGGTATTGTAGCCTGGGGACCACACAACTGATGCGTATTCTAGTTTAGACCGCACATATGAGAAATACAGTAATTTGATGACGTCAGTGTTATTAAAATCGCGAGTATAACGCAAGATAAACCCAAAAACCTATGAGGCTTCAGAAACGATATTATTTATATCAAAAGAAAATGAAAGCTTGGGATCGTAAGTGACTCCGAGATCTTTAAAAAGATCTGCCCCCGAGAGTAGCACGGTATTCAACGAATAGTCATATCGAAATGAAGAAAAATTCGAAGTGAAAGTCATAACATTACACTTCTCCACGTTGAGCTGCAGATAATTCTCGGAACACCAATTGTTAACCTGTTCCAGGTTCAATTGAAGGTCTACACAATCCTCTAAGCAATTTATCCTCTTATATAGCTTAATATCATCAGCATATAATAAAATATCAGTGTCAACAACAGAAACAATGTAATTAATAAAAATATTAAAAAATAAAGGTCCCAGTACTGATCCTTGCGGCACACCAGAACTTGAAATATATTTCACTCAGCGAGAACCGCAAATTTCAACATACTGAATACGATTATGGAGATATGATTTAAATAGCATTATTAGTGAATCTGAAAATTCAAATGATGACAATTTCTTAAGTAAGATGGAGTGGTCCAAACGATCAAATGCCTTTGTGAAGTCCAAATAAACAACATCCATCTGACAACCATGATCAATAGCCTCAGTTATATCCTAAGTCATAATAGAGATTAGTTGTCGTCGACCTACCCTTAAAGAATCCATGTTGAGATGGAGTAATTAAATTTTTAGTTAATGAAAAAATAGAATCATGAAGTAAAAATTCAAATATTTTAGAAAAATTACCGGTCTATAATTACAAACTTCAGATTATCCCCTTTCTTAAAAACAGGACAAACCTTGGGAGACTTCCATATGGAAGGAAATCTGTTTAATTTTAAACACCTATTATATAGTATTTTAAGTAGTTTGGCTAGGACGAATCTGCAGTCTCGTATTAAAAAAGCTGGGATTAAATCCGGACCAGTAGTAGATTTAGGTTTAAGCTTCTTTATAGCATTAACTATTTCACATTCAGTGAAATCAGATACATGAACAATTGGGAAGATGGAATCTACGGAACATGAATCATCCACGGATACCGGACTGGCCGGATTGCTTAAAGAATTCCGCAAAAACATTTAAAATATCAGATAAAGTATTATTTTTTTTATTATTAAAAGACATACTATTTGGAATACCCTGTAGTTCCTTTTTCGATTTAATAAAATTTCAAAACTGTTTATGATCCCTTTTAATATTATCCTCCACCCCCCGAATATGTTTTTTATGAGACAGATATGTCTTTTTTTATTTTACGTCTTAGTGATTTAAAATTTTCCAAATGAAGCAAACTTCCAGAAGTTTTATATTTTTTATGAGATTCATTCTTTTGTGTAATGCAATGTATAATATGACGAGAAAACCAAGGTGGATAATTTCGTTTCGGAACCTTTTTATATTTAGCTACGTAAACATCCAACCTATCATATAATTTTTTGTAAAAAATATCACATAGTTTCTCAATAGAGTTTTCTTGGTCTAATAAAGTCCAATCTATACTCAATAAAGCATTATATAAATCAGGTAAATTAGCTTTTTTAAAATTATAATTATTCATAAGGTTATGTAGAGAGCTTCGTTTAAAATTTGCAGACGAACAATATATATATATATATATATATATATATATATATATATATATATATATATATATATATATTGTCCTCTTGTTTGGAGTTTACTCCATTGTTACATCATAATTTCAACCAATTTTTTTTTTTTGTAACTTGAATTTGGTTGCTTATGTTTTACTTACCTTGCATTTTCTTGGATGTAAACTAGATGTCATGGCTTCATCTACATTGGCTAAAACCCTACTAAGTTCTAATACTTTAGGATCTGGCTCATGGGTTTCCTTATTATGGTGTGCTTGCGCTAACAAATAGTGGAAGCACTGGACCCTAACCTAAAAATGATCACACAATAACATAAATTTATTAAATAGAACTGAATTAGATTTAAACCCCCTAATTCATTGACAAGCTCCAAGTTGATAAAGAGGTGCAAAGAAACCACTCTAACTTGTTTACTAACGCATACAACATCATGAAATTTTACATGATTGTTACTTACAGTTCTACCAAATTAAAAAGTTCCTTTTATTGATAAACACCTATGTGTCCCTGCCCTGTAAATGAAAAACAATATAATTTGGTATACATACCTCTAGATGTAACAAAAGTAGACAAGTATTTGCTAATTCGTCAAACTCTTGAGCAATACTTGTAAGATGGTGAAGCGTTGTACTTGATACAGGAGGCATTAAGTCGTTATGGTTATTATTGTCTGTCTTGGGTGGTGATAACCTCGACGGTTCCAGTCTAAATTCACTAGTGTATTGAAACATTCTGACGGAAAACCATTCCTAAAAGAAATTGTGCTGTTAGACGAATAGTTAAATAACCAGGATCAGTTCTTGTCCCCTTTTATTTCTACTATTTCTTGAAGATATGGCATATCTGCAGATGTTTATTAACATTTTTCGCTGACGATACCACTATATATTGGTAGGTCAACAACGCAGCTATATTACAGCAAATAGTGAATACTGATTTGTTGTTCTTTCTTTAATTCTAACAGCCTTAGTTAAAAGGAAATATTTAACTCTTAAAAATAAATGTAGCTTATATAAAAAATTATATTGAAAAAAAAATAGTCTCAGAGCTGTTTGCTATACTCTCAGCTAGAAATATTTAAAAGAATATAGTATTTTTCTTAGAAAATTTAGAATTTATAATATAAAATGCGAAAAACTCACCATACTCTCCTGCAACGTTGCTAACTCTTTTAAAAGAGTCATATCTGATAATATCTCGCCAGCTGATACACCTATAAAAAATTAAATAGTAAATTCCTTCTTGAACTCATTCCATGTGTTTGTTTATTAAAATACACCTTTTCAAGGTTAAAATACTTCGTTTAAAGATAGTATTACATACCGCCTTCTCCTAAATTACTGGCCAAAATTTCTGCTTCTTTTCTATTTCTCATTCGTACATCTTCCGGACTTTCTTCCTCTGATGGCTGATCCCTCAATATTCTTCTACCTAAAAATGAATTTTATAAATTTCTCAACTTTTTAAAGTATCCTGATAATATAGTCTGTATCTATCAAGAAATAAATGCCAAACCTCTTTCACTCCTAGCATGGAATTCCTGCTGTGCCTTCAGATTTAACCAATTTGGCAAAGATCTGTAACAAATTCATATGGATCATATATAGGAGAAATTAATTAGACTTTGAAAATAAAATTTCTTAACTTTTGCAAGTTTTCCAGGATATTTTGGTTATTTACCGAGTGACAAATGTAGACATAGAAGTTAATAAATTGCGCGTCAGCAATGCCGACCGTTCCCACCGTGCGAGAAAGGAAGAAAAGTGAAAATCCTATTCTCTTTCTAATGGGCGGGGCATAGAACCATGTGACCCCCAAGCGCAAATAATACTGCTATATGTTTGATTTTTCTCCGCTCATTTAAAAAAAGGAGAACACTGCTTTCATTCTTCTTTCTCTCTCGCACTGTGGGAACGGTCAACATTGGAAACGTATAGTCTATTATATTCTAAAAGGACAACAAATACCTATAAGTGCGCTGGGCACAGATGCTGTAATGTTAGATTTAGAAATATATATATATATATATATATATATATATATATATATATATATATATATATATATATATATATATATATATATATATATAGTCACAATTGCTTACTTCAAAAATCTGTTGATATCTTCGTCCTTTAGCCAAGCTGCACTACATATCCTCTTATCTTCTGAATGTGGTTGAACTATCCCCCTATAGGCAGCATAACATGTATCTTTGTATTCTCTTAAGGCCTTAACAGAAAATTCTGCTATTTTTTCACTGTATAGAGGTAGAGCTTGCAACACTGCTTTCCATTCTCTTATGCATCTCTCTACCGTTACCGTACTCTTAAAAATAAAATATGAACTAATTATAGTTATAATTTTGTATTTAAATTAACAAAATTATTCAATAACCCCTACTCTAAGGACATCTGTAAGGAAATTGTAATACACCTTGGTTTTTAGACTACTGAAATGTGTACATTATAATAGCTTATGTAACAGGAAACAATAGAAATTATTTGTTAATAAATGCCACTTGGTTAACATCAAAAGTAATATTTGTATAAAATATTTGGTTTACTGAGAGCCTAGCAATAAAAACCTATATGAATTATTTCGACTTACCACTAGAAGAGGCTTATAATCAGAAGACAAGTCTAAGAGAACGGTATTTTTCCACGCATCTGCTGCTTTAAAAGCAGTCTCTATTTGTTCAATAATTTCATCAGACTTCCTTTTAAGGTAGACATTTGATATATGTTGTGTTGTGTATTTGTACAGTGAACATGTTCCGTGAGACATTCCTAGAAGTAATATATGTTAATAACTGCAAATGGGACTAGCTAAAAAAAGTATACATTATTTTTAATTGATTGACGTTTCCAATGTTAACACAAAGAAAAAATATTGTTTTTTTTTCGTGTTTTACATCTGTATAGTAAATTACCGTGGCTACAAATTCAGGAAGGTAAATATGTATTATTAGAAGCAAACAGAAAAAGAAAACTTTCATCTACCCTGAACTATAAAGTAGATGTCTTATTTAATTGAAAATTTACACGGTTGTGCACGTTTTGCATGACCTTAATTACAATATATTTTTACATTGGTCGTCTGGTTCTTTTACTTTTCGATTCAACAACCACTGATCTGTGACGTCATTGTCTATCACTTTTTCCCTTTTTTCAGATACAAACACTACTTCTCTGAGATTTTTAACAAATATTTCAGCACTTCTTTACCGGATTCCTGAAATCTCTGACCAGATGTAGATAGACAGATACCATCCAGTTCGTGTCACAGTATCCCGTTACTGACACTACTGATACTTTCAGTCAAATATATATTTTTGTTGATATTTATCATGTGTCAAACTTATTAAAAAAATCTTTCTCCATACATACCTATCATTTGTTCTATATCTTCTGTAAAACACATGAATGAAATAAATACTACTAATATATTGTTGGGATGAGGTGGGCAAATGAGAACTTTGTCTTTTTTCGATGATTTTAAGGCATTACTTAAACTAAGTGCACTTGAAGACCCATCAAATTTAAACAATGTCTTCTTTTTACTAAAACAAAAATTACAAATTTTGTCAACCAATTTAAAGAAATATATAAGTTAATAAATAATAACTGATAACCTTCTGGACTAGTCCCTAAAAAGACCCTCTGGAGTTCGGACTCCAAATATTGATACTTGTTTATGGATAATTGTTGGATTGAATGTTATATTATACTAATAATGTCCAACTTATTTTTAGATCCATCTTACCTCTGCTGCTTTCTTCGAGAAAAATAAGCTGATACATCTCCATTACCAACAATATTATTAATCTGTAAATCTGCAGACATATTTTGTAGATCAAGGTAATCATTTAAGAATATTTGCAACTAAAAAATACATAAAATTAAAAACGAAAATTTAGCAAATGTACCAAACCAACGTTTAAAGACATTCTATTAAATGCCCAATTAAAACTTACCACTGCTTGTACTTGCGACCAGTAATACTGTAAATTATAAGGTTTCAAATCAATTTTATGGCTTTTAATTCCTTTTTCCACCCATCTCAAGAAAATCAAATGGGAATCTGCTATTTCTTTAAATTGATCAAACAAAATGTTAACTAATTCTTTTAAAGCTAATTTTAAATCAATATTTTCAGCATAATCCATAACATGTTGAGTAGATTTTTGGATTATATGTGTTAGCGAGACTTGCATCTCCCTTACTATTTCCTGAAATATAAAAATTATACAATTCTTCATACCGGCACTTAATAAATAAAAAACATGTTTTAATATACTTACATCTAAAGCATAAGGCAACTTTTCCAATAAACACAAACTTTTTACAAGAATTGCTACATAATGTCTATGATTTTCTTCTATGTTTAAATTATCTAAATCTTCATCTAGATTAAAACTTTCATCGAACAAGTCTCTACTGCCAATTCTTAAATAGAAGAAATGTATTGAAAAAACGTCTATAAATCTTCAAACCTTCAGTGATATATTTCTTTAGTAACAACTTCAAATTACATCAAAAAATAAGTCTAAAACATGGTTTTCTTCTATAACCAAAAATTACTTATTCTAATGTAACAAACAACTCTGAAATTTATGGTAATAGAAGACCTTCTGTAAAAAATTTCAAAAAAATGGGGAATTCATAAAATGAATTCAATTATTCATTGAATAACCCTTGTTACACGCAACCCCCACATAACAAGATACTTTTAACAACCCCTGGACATCTGACGTCATCGTCGATCACTTCTTTAGATATATATTCGCTTCTTTGACCGTTTTTCAGTAAATTTCAGTACTTCTTAGCCCAAGTTTTACACAATAACAGGGTGGACATGCTTTACATGAACTTATTTACAACATTTTTACTTATATCACATTGGTTATTTCGTTCTTTTACTTCTTGGTTTAGCAATCACTTGTTGTGATTGTTGATCACTACTTCTCCAGATACAAGAACTACGCACTTCTTTCTAGGATTCCTGAAATTTTTGGTCGGATGTGGATGGACAGTTCGTGTCACCGTACCCCGTTACCTACACTACTGAAGACTTACTTTCTGTCCAATATATTTTTTATTGGTATTTATTGTGTTTCAAATATTAAAGCTCTTTTAAGATTACATATCTACAGTTTAAAATGAAACATATGTATAATTATTCCATAATACTTTTCAATAATTACCACATGATAAGACTGAACCTGATAAAAACTCACTTTGATATATCTTCCATAATATTTCTCGAAACATTACTTCTATTTCTTCCACTTAATCTTACTCTTATACTCCTCTGCAATGGCGAATTTATTAAAAAACCATCCCTTCCAGAACCTTGTCTTCTCAATGTTAAAATATGTTGACATGGTTTGGTGTACAAAATTTGTTTTAATTCTGATAAAATTTGTAAATGAAGTTGCTGAAAGAAAAATGTATATAAATAACAGTAAAAATTATTAATTGAATATTAATAATTATAAATAGTATGCAATCTGGTTTTCGGGGTAAGCATAGCTGTGAAACTGCAGTGCAGTATGTACTTAATGACTGGAAACACAGTTTCGATCAAAATCTTATTACGGGTGCTGTATTCTTGGATTTGAGGAGGGCCTTTGAGTCTTTAGATAGGGAAAGACTACTTAAAAAATTAGAAGGCGTCGGTATAAAGGGTGAGGTGATGAAATTTATGAATAATTACTTAATTAAAAGAAAACAGAAATTGAAATTGAATGACGTTGTATCTGACGAGATTGAGAGCAGCATGGTTGTTCCACAGGGTAGTGTGCTAAGTCCATTATTATTTCTTAAATATATTGACGATATAGTGAATACATCTGGTGATTGTTGTATACATCTTTTTGCAGATGATGTTTTTTTATATTTCGCATGTTCTGATCGTATTCAATTGGTTGACACACTTAACTCTACATTACAAAATTTATATTGGTGGTATTCTTGTAACCAATTAAAAATAAATGTGGAAAAAACCAAATTTATGATAATCTGCAATGAGAATGATTACAGAACTTTTTCTCGTGAAGATTCTATTATTAAAGTAGGCAATGAAACAATTGAAATGGTGGAAAAGTTTAAATATTTAGGAGTAATCATAGATAGACAACTTAAATTTAAAGAACATGCGAATAACTTAATAAAAATAATCTCTTATAAAATTAGCTATATTCAAAGATGTTCAAATATTTTGACAAGGTGGACTAAAACAATCCTGTTTAACACTCTGGTACAGCCGCACTTTGTTTATTGCTCCACAATTTTGTTCCTTCTTAATCAAAATGAAAAGGCGAGATTTCAAAAATTGCAAAATAGAGCCATGGGAGTTATACTCTCAGGTACAAGAAGAACATCAATTAACTACATGTTGAGGGAAATGCAATGGTTGTCAGTGAAGAACTTCTTTCAATATCAAAAATTGATCTTTATTTTTATAATCAGATCGGGTAGTTCTGTATATTTACAAAATCATATTAATTATAATAGAAATATACATGCATAAGACACTAGATCGAAGGAAAACTTTTATATTCCTCCAGTATTAAAGAAACAAACACAAACCTCTGTATTCTTTAAGGGTCTAAACAGTTTTAATCAATTGCCCACAAATATTAAATGTTTAAAATCTCTAAATAAGTTTAAGCGGTGTCTGAAGCAGTATTTTTTTAATAGGGTCAATCCTTGAAACATGAACTTTCTTTGTTTTTTTTTTAGATTTGTATGAGTTTAGTTTAGTGTGTCATTTCTGCAAAGCTTGACGATATTTGATTGTTGTTTGTAATTTTAAAATATGAATTTAGTTGTTAAGATTTGTGTGTAATTAAATTAGTCTATGACTAAATAAAGGTTTTATATATAATTTTACCTCTTTCTTTTGTTCCAACTCCTGGCTTAGCTCCTTCAAACTTTCAACACCCTCAAGCGGATCTTTTCCTAACTGTACAGCTTCTACTAATAATTTAGTTGCATGTAAGTACCTTTTATGTTGCATGTGATTGGCTAGTTGACTAGGAACATCATTCATTTTTTCTCTAAAAATTAAATAAATAAAAGCAAACTTTAATTTAACGAAATAATTAAATACAATTATATTGGTGCTATTCTTACATTTCCTCCAGTAGTTGCAACATATATTTATATTCTAGTCCCTCCATCCAAAGACTTTTTAATTCATCTCGTTTACACCTAAGTTTTTTCTTACAATCTTGTAACGTTTCCTTTACCTTATGTATTCTATCTCGATTTTCAGTTACAGATTGAGACATTGTACCAAAAAGGTGCATAACCTAAATGTAACGGTTAAAAATTACTTTAGTTTTACTAACTTAAATATTACAAACAAATATACCTTGGTAAGATCATTTTCATGATTTGAAACAAGTTGATCTAATCTCTGATCACAAATTTTATAATCTGCTTCTAATTTTGCTTTTTCTCTGTCTCTTTGTTCATTAGTTTCACTGGCAGAAAGTGTCCGTATCACTGACATAAGGAGACCACTCTGAAATAGGTGCATTATGCTTACATTAATATTATTTTATTTACATACACATTAATAAATTAATATTAGCCTAGCAATAAACCTTTAATAATATAATAAACCTTATCTATTTTACTTCGATAAAACTAACAAGCTTTAAACTTCGAGAGATTTTCAAAGAACAATAAAAAGAAAAATATGTATTGCCAATGGTACATATGTCTTAACTTTAAGATAATCTAGGAATAAGAAAGTATAAATCAAAGATAATCTAGGAATAAGAAAGTATAAATCAAAGATAATTCAGGAATAACAAAGTACAATACGAAGGCTACATTTTCAGTACAAAACATGCTTGAAAACGAAATTATTATTCTCAAGTACTTAAAATAATTATTGTAGGAAAAACGCTAAAGGAGGTGTTTAACATGCCTCGTCAATTTTTCATTCGGAAGTTTTGTAATAACTACAAGAAATGCCAAAATTTAATCGATTTTCGGCCACCTTGAAACTTGGCTTTTAACCCTTTAACCTTTCTTTGCTAAAACTATTTAATAAATCTACTTACAGTCTCCTTAACAGGCTTAACGCCCCTCGGGGGTTTTATGGGGGGTGACTGATCCATTTTCTCGATAAAATAAAAGAAGTATCAACTAAAAATTAAAAACAACACCCACATTTCGTACTGATTTGTTCATTTTGACAGAAACGTCAGATATAAATATAACCTTACATTTTTGTTGTGATGGTTTATATACAGATCCGGACTCAGGACAAACAGCACGTGGTAATTAAAATCCTAAATTTCTCGATACATTTATTTTTTAAACATGAAAAACAGTTTTGTATTTAGAATTTGGCAAATTTGATAAAAATATGTGCAACCTTGCATTTCTCCTTGTGACAACTCTATCACAAGATAAAATAATATATAAAATTTATATGTGTCTTAATAATTTATTTATATAAATGTAGATACAAAACAATCAATAAACATACTTCTTAAATTTAAATTAAATTAAATATTATCATTTTGAAGAAAATAAATTTTAATTCTTTTAAAAATCAGAGTATGTAATCTACCGTAGAATTTCCGAGGAAACCGACAAATGAAATAAAAACAAATTTTGAGTGAGACTTCATTGACAAATTCTCGTCAAAATTTTGAAATTTTTGTATCATAATCATTAAATTTCAGTCTCGGAACCATGGTAAGTACATAAGTAATGTATAAGAAAAAATATTAAACCCATTTATGCTTAAAAATGCTTATTTTTGAATTGCCAAAGACCTAACCAATCGAATTTAATTTTAGAGAGAGTGTATTTCTGTCCACATCGGTCAAGCAGGTGTCCAAATAGGTAATTCAACATGGGAACTATATTGTTTGGAACATGGTATTCAACCAGATGGCACTATATCGCCAGAAAAGGAAGTTGTTTCCGATAATTGTTATGGAACTTTTTTTTCGGAAGTCGAAAATGGTAAGATGGTTCCAAGGGCAGTTATGATTGATTTGGAACCAACCGTTGTGGGTAAATATATTTCTGTTTTGTTATGTTTGGGCCAAATTACACATAAACTCATTTGCAAAAACATATTTTTTAGACGAAGTAAGAACGGGTTATTACAAAAAACTTTACCATCCAGAACAACTTATTACCGGAAAAGAAGATGCAGCTAACAATTATGCCAGAGGTCATTACAGTATTGGTAAGAATTATAGAGTTAATCAAAAGGCTTTCGTACTCACAGCGTACATAATGGATAATATTGTTTATTTAAAATTTAAAGTTTAAATTTCTGTGCAGAACAATTTTACTTAGCTAACCCATTTTATAGGAAAAGAAATGTTAAGCATAGTAATGGAACGTCTCAATAAGCTTGCCGAAAATTGTTCGGGCCTTCAAGGATTTTTTGTCTTTCACTCTTTTGGCGGAGGCACTGGATCAGGTTTCACCTCTTTATTAATGGAAAAACTTAGCCAAGATTTTGGAAAGAAAAGCAAATTGCAGTTTGTTGTTTATCCTGCTCCACAAGTGGGTAATAATGTAACAAAATATTTCTTATTTATGTTCCCCGATAAATCTTTTACTGAACCTATCTCAATCTTGTAGGTTTGCACAGCCGTTGTGGAACCGTATAACTCCATTTTAACAACACACACTACATTAGGTCATTCTGACTGTGCTTTTATGGTTGATAATGAAGCTATTTATGACATATGTCGCAGAAAATTAGGAATTGAAAGGCCCGATTATATAAACTTGAACAGGTATGTTGAAACTTTCTGACAATAATTTTAAAAACTCTGCAGGCAACCCTGCGAAAATCTGATGATTTTCTGCAAACGTGTTTATTTTTAGGTTGATAAGTCAAGTAGTTTCTTCGATAACTGCCTCCCTAAGGTTCGATGGAGCATTGAATGTGGATTTAACCGAATTTCAAACGAATTTGGTAAAATATTAACTTTTTCATTTCAAATATTTACCATATGATTTAAATAATAGATATATATCAGTGATGACGTCAGATTACTCATACAATTATCATTTTGTCAAGAATAAAAGTAACTATACTTCAATTTTAAACAGATGGTTGTGGTATTTCTGTACCTATATCGTTAATTATCTATTATTATAACGTCACCCTAATAAGGTCTATTTTGTATAAGACTTTTTACTAGTGAGTCAATTTTTTTTTAACAGGTACCTTACCCAAGAATCCACTTTCCACTAGCTTCGTACGCTCCAGTTGTATCCTCTGAAAAAGCCTACCATGAAGGAATGTCTGTCTCTGAAATCACCGCTGAATTATTTGAACCAACCAATCAGGTAACTCAATCAATTTAGGATTCCATAATTTCCCAAAGTATTTAGAAAAACTTATTTTTTAAGAACGTGTCACTTGATTGGTTTGTTTTCAATAGAAAACCATTTCTTTGCTTCATAATTAGAAACAAGTGCATTCATAAATTAAGACAACAAAGTAAACTGAACTCGGCCTGGTACGGGTAAATTTGTTTCAGAAATTAATACTAAACTGTGCAGCGACCTACCGTAGTTTGAAACCAAGAGTACGGTGTCCCGATGCATAGTCGATAATACATTTGTAAAACTAATTACAAATAGTTTTAGACGTAAACTATCAAAGTTGGACAAAATTACTTTTAACAATTTTTGTATGAATTCTGATAACTTAAGGAATGTAATAGAATTGGATAAATTTGATTTTGCAAGCACAAACTTATTGATCCAGAAATGAATACTAAACTCTGCAACAACCTACCGTAGTTTGAGAAAGTGAATACGGAGCCCCGATATATAGTCGATAATTGATTTGTAACTCTAATTCTGGTTTAGATGTAAATGTTAGTTAGACGATATGACTTTTAATAATTAATTCTTTTAGATGGTAAAATGCGATCCACGTGAAGGAAAATATATGGCTTGTTGTCTTTTATACAGAGGCGATGTAGTACCAAAAGATGTTAATGCTTCCATTGCTCAGATGAAAGCCAAAAGCTGTGTCAGATTTGTTGATTGGTGCCCCACAGGTAAAAATAATATTATCGTATTATTCACCACTACATCCTTATATCTCAATTATTAATGACCAAACCTGGATAGCACTAGGGAAAAACAGTATCACTATTTAGAAATTGTTTATTAAGTACTTGTATTCAATAAGGAAATAAATATTTAGTTTTACCTCTTAACTACATTTGGGTAATGAGTTATATACACACAACATTATAAATAAAGATGATGTATTATATTTAGGATTCAAAGTTGGTATTAACTACCAACCTCCAACTGTAGTAGCTGGCGGAGACTTAGCGAAAGTACAACGTGCAGTTTGTATGCTGTCCAATACAACAGCTATCGAATCTGCTTGGAAAAAACTCAATAAAAAGTTTGACCTCATGTTTGCGAAACGAGCGTTCGTCCACTGGTATGTAGGAGAAGGAATGGAAGAGGGAGAATTCACAGAAGCTCGCGAAAACTTAGCAACACTGGAAAAAGATTATGAGGAAGTTGCGTCAGAGACTTGCGACGCAATGAATATCGAGGAAACTATTTAGAGATAAAGATGTGGGAACGAAATTTAAAAAAGCTGGAATAAATAAAACGCATTTATTGGATGCAAAGAATAACCGATTAAATAACTATATAACAATTATTTTTTCAAGAATGTTATAAATAAATACTGCCGGGTTCTTTAAACAAATCAAACAACATTTCTGTCATTGTATAATATGATTATTTATTTATTTCGAGCATGTACATTGTTTTTATCACCACCATATTCATAATACAATAATACAAAGGAAATATTAGCAATTTTTTTAATTACATTTTATAGATACTAGACAGTAACAGATGCCATTAGTGGAAGTTTTTAACCTGTGTATTTCTGCTTCCAGAAATTAGGCCATCGCCAGTCTTTTAGGGGATTAATATTGATAAAAAAAAATACTTTTAAGTAAATTGGATCTAGAATCAAATTCGAAAATCTCAAGTTAAAAGGCTAGTAAAAGTTTATTTTGATAATAAAGAATTTAAGTATTAATTCTTCAAATAATTGATAGATTAGCGCTTAATTATATTGTTTGGCGTTCTAACAAACATGTTAAGTAAAAAATAACGTTTGAAAATTAGTTTTTGCACAATGTATTTTTATCTATACGGGGTGCTCCAGTAAAGCGTGAGAAACAGATTTTCCGAAAAAATTTAATTTTGAGTACCCCAAATATGACCTAACTCAAATATCTGTCTACATCACTGTGGAAGTGATGATTAGTAAGTACATATTCATCCTTTACATATATACTATATTATTAGGGAAGAAGAAAAGGGTAAAGTATATAATTAATTCTCCTGAAGTCTATATTAGCTGTTTTGTAGACTACTTTGTAAAAATACTTTTAAGGAGGTCCATTAAATTAAAATATTAATAAAAAATAATTTAAAAATATATAGTTTACAAGGCATTTATCATTGAAATAAAAATATTATTAAAAAAAAATTAAGTATTGAAGTTCATTCAGCTCATTTAAATCAGCCTATCTTAACTAGTATGTGATTTGGTAATGTTGTGTTTTCACCGTTTGTGTTTATTTCCAAAATAGCCTAACCTTACTTTTTCATAATAAATAAGGTTATAAAATAGTGTAATTTAATTATAATTAATGTTTGACGTAAAGTGTATTTCACTAAAAAAAGGAATGTATAGATGGATTTTAACCATAGGAACTGAGAAAGTATATATTTTATATTACCACCCAAAAACCTATAAAGGAAAAATAAATCAATTATCAATCGTGGCCATTTTTATTACTTTGAGTAGTTTATCAGTTTTCCTGGAACTATAAACTTAAACATTTTATGGAGGTGTGTAGCTCATATAAATATTTAAAAATATGTCGAAAAAATTGTAACCCTCGTCAAAATATGAAAACCATAAAAAATTAAGTCAAGGATAGATTTAGCACCATATGGCCGTTCGAATGTTTTTAAAGTGAACAGTTTTCCCATTATTAGAAAACAAAAGAATAATCAAATAAAATCACTATAATGCATGACTGTTTTTTCCGATTCACAAGAAAAAACAAGAGAGATACCTCCAACACAACTAAAATAGGGAATAGATTTTTTTCCTACAGCCATTATCATTTTCTTTTAGATAATAGAAAGACGTAGAATGGAATTATTAATCCTCTTGTATAGAGCATTAAGCCCCTAATTCATAACCATGATCAAACTTTAAAGCCGTTCTAAATTGACAGAAGAGGATTTAAACTGACAAGAGCAACAATAAGTCAAGCGAGTTTTAAACTCTGAAACTATAAACATAAAAATATCGTGTTCTTATATTACTGGACCGGAAAAAATGGAGCATTTATTTATTTTCCGGATACAACTATTTCTCATACATATTTCAAGGCTTTATCGTTAAGTTCTTACCCTTAATATCCCTATATAATCGTCTGTTGTTGGACAAATGTAATATAAACTATGATAATATCATAAGCCAAACAAAACGGGCCGACTAGAAGATTTAAGTTCCAAACTATATCGGGTTTAAGTCTTAAGTCTTCTTAGTGAATATGGTTACAATAATTTAAAAACTTAGGGCAAATCGGGAATTAAATATCCAACATAGAATGGCTAATGTCCTTTGTGAACGAAAGATCGAAACATTCGGGAATCACTCTGACTGGGCGCGTACTAAGGGTAACAAGGGAGTAATTGATATATTTTATTGCAAAATGGCAGTATAATACAAAAGAAAAAAATTGCCAAGATCATGATTTCCCATAAGACTCTGTACAAATTTTTACATTTTTAAAAACTGAATTCTCAAAAATTTCCACGATAAAGTTAATAGAAATTCAACTATAGTATAGATTAAGACTTACACTATTATAAAAAAATTAATTTTCATTATGGTCTAATGTTTTATTTAAGCAGTGATTGGACCTCCTTAAAGAAATATCAAGAACTAATATAACCATCTTAACACGGGCCCCTAAAATACCCCTTTATGTTAAAAAGTGCAGTAATAAATTTTACACCTTTCAAAGGTGTTTTATATACAAAAGAAAACGATGTAGAGAGTTAGAAACAGCTTTTTATATCCTTGGCATTAAAAAAATAACTATAATAAATAAATTATTAATGCATAGAAAATAAGTCTGCAAATTTATAATTTTTCTTATTCGAAAATAGTATTAAAAAATAGTAGTGTAATGCTATACTTTTAATGTCACGATTTTACCTCCAGAACTGATATCCAAGTAAAAAAGAAAAGTCTTAAAGTCTATTTAAAACTAATTTATCAATAAAATATCTGTCTTTTGCATCACTGAATGAATTACTATGATATTAACATTTACCAACTCACATTACAAATTAAAAAATAATATAACATATAATACGGAAATAAACTTTTAATCAACAACAAAAATAATACTTATTCACAAAACAGATTAAATACATTATTTATAAATAAACTAAGCTAAATTCATGAGATCACAACTAATGACTGGAAAGTTTTAATTCTTTAATATTTACAAAAATTTTAATACATAGTAAAATGTGTAAAACTATTAAATCAGGAATTTTTCAGAAGTTTATTTAGCCTATCTATTTCGTTTCCTAGGGTATCTACGTTTTCCTGAAAATAAATTATATTTTAAAAAAGAAACTAACAGGTTACAGCCCATTGTAGACTAAGATTTAAATTAAATTCAAAATAATTTATTGTTGTAGAACATATTTTGAAGAATATTTTACCTTTAAAGTGATGTTTTTAAGCAGGGCATCCTCCACTACAGCCTGAAGTTTTCTGTTTATATCGAGTGACAACTCAAGAGTTAAATTCTCGTCGCACACTTTACTGCTGTAGACGGATGCCATTACCCCGTTTAGTTTGGCTAACTGCGCCTAAAGATTAAAATTTAAATCTGTAGATTTATGAGATATAATAGTAAAACACATAAATATTATTACTAAACTTAAATTAAGTTTTCATTTATTCCGGTCACTGAATGTTTGTGGCAAAATGGAAATGTGTTAATATATAAAGTTACAGTAATGTGTCTGATGAGTTGTAAGAGAAATTAAATTTGGAGTCTTTCATCAGTTTGGTCTCGGACATAAATACATATCGACGTGTCATCTGCATATAGCACAACTGTGCATCGAAATCAAGACAACAACTAATTGTATATAGTAATATTATTTTATATACTCTATATAAATCGGTATGACATCAGATTCAACTAATCTTGGATTAGATGCACAATTGTTCTATATGCCGATGACACGTGTATATGTATTAATGTTTGAGTCAAAGATTAAGAACTCTTGAAAAATTTCAAATGTGTGTGCGGCTTGGTAATATATGTATAATACAAAACGTGTACCAACTGAAGAGTTTAATAATAATAAAACAGACACTTTAACAAAAATAAAAGTATTCATACTCACCACAACTTTTTCTAATCCAAAGAGGGAAAGCAAAAGAGAAAAAAATATTTGTATGGAAATAAGTATATAAACAATGTAATAATCTTAAATATACGTTAAATATTCTTTAACAAAATAAAATACTAACCTTGTTACTGTCCATGGTGTTTGAAGTGAGAGTGCCAGATTGTTCCCTCAAAATGTACCCCTGCAATAACTTGGTCTTCTTCTGTACTTCCGCCACCAACGTATTAACATGTTCTTCGAGAAAATCTATCTTTTCAGATTTTTTAGCACTAATTCTCTGTAGTTTAACAATGTGTTCTATAAGAGTTTGTTTGTCTATTGTTGGTTCTGGTTGAATAACCTAAAAATGTAAGTCTCTTATCACTCGGCGTGTCAGTTGCTGGCGACGTGACTGAATGGGTGTTCAAAAACCTCAATTTACGGAATTTTCAAGAAGTAGCGTGTCTTAGAAATAACATCGATTCGACATATATGTATATATATATATATATATATATATATATATATATATATATATATATATATATATATATATATATATATATATATATATATGTTGAATAATTAAAATTAAGTAAAGTTTTTTCTGGATTTTTCCAGTAGGACGTGATCCAATTAATTGAATTTTCAAGAAGATCTTGTTTATCCTGAATACAATCACATGAGGATGGAAAAAAAATTGCACTTTCCCCAAAAGATGGCGCTTGTAGCATCATTTTGACTATGTCATCTTGAAATGTCATTTTTGTTCGGTATTACCTGATGAATACTTGAGAAAGCTGGTTTGTATTGTTTTTATTTAACGGTTTTATCAAGTTCTGTCAAAACAAAATGTTAAGTTTCAGCAAGGAATGGCTTCTTAAAATATTCTGATGGTTTTGAGGGACACACCCTGTATACACAGGGTATCTATTTAAGTGATATAAGCTATATCCGAAACGGAACCAAATCAATTAAATTAGAAAAAGTTTCCATTTTCGGCAGGGTCAATTTTCTTTTACTATCCGAGATAAAGGGCAAAAATTAAAAATCGTAGGAAAATAATTTCTAAATTAAAACAAAAACTATAACAGTTAAAAGAAAACTTTAAGTACAGAATTTTTATAACTTTTTCTCGCCTAATCACATCGCCATATAAGGGAACAAAGTTAACTACGACTGATATTTATTTTATGTTGATTTACATATATTCCATTAAACAAAGAAATTCTTTTGACACTCTGTATATGGATTTGGACCAGTGCAGTGTATATTTAATGTCTCAACCAAAAAAACCGTTACTCGTGAAGAAAAATAAAAATAATTTATCAAACTTAAGTATAGACTCGGTTTAATTAATTTGAGTCGTTAATATGTTTTCTAAAAAAAATATAAACCCACACAATTTACGTGACAATATTAAAACGGTCATAGCCAATCAACTTTGTGAGTATTTAGGGTTAAGCGATTAAGATATTTTCAATGAGGGGGTCTTATTTTTTTAAACTGAGCAAATTTTCTCATCACAAGGAAACAAAAGAATATTTAAATAAAATCGCTACGATGCAATATATACATTTGTTTATATGTACAAAGGTTTCGTCTTTCGGTCATCTGTTACCTAAATAACGAGTAAAATGTGAAAAATGGCAAAAAGAGTGAGTAGGGTTTTTTATACGACCTTAAAAATTATTAGTTTTAAGATACTCAGGATAAATCCGGTATTAAAGATTTAACTTAAGTTTCTCATTATAAATATTTTCATTTTTTATTTTATTTTTATTAATGGAATTAAGCGCTTCGAGAAACTTGCTTCGGTTAACTTAATAGAAACCTTTACACAAGCCCAAAAAGATTGACAAGACTTCTAGAGTGCCTTTGTCATATTGGATTCAAGTTATATAATATATATATATATATATATATATATATATATATATATATATATATATATATATATATATATATATATATATATATGTAGATATGTGTGTACCTTTACATGTTCATTGTCTGAAGAACTTTGAGAATGTCCATTTACATTTAACGAAGAGCCAGAGTTGCTAGTATTTGTTGATGAATCGCTATTCTCGTGTTGCTCCAATTTTTTTCTACAATGCTGAAGTTCTTTGTTAAGTTCCTGCAATTTTGAAAATAAGAAATTATTAGTTCATCTACTTAATTTAAAATGTGTAGCATTTTAAGCTTTCACATAATTGTCACTTACAGTTGTACCAACTAAAAAAAGAATGACATACGCGCGTGACTTAAACTTGAAAGTTTGAGAATAAAAAATAAAATAATCACCCTCAAACTCAGGTCAAATTTCCTTTTCATAACTAGATTTTCCCCTTTTTGATCTCCAAGCTCTCGTAACGCCGCTTCTAATTTTTTCTGAGTATCTTCCAGATTTTTGGATAAAGTGTCATTTTCTGCAGCAAATTTAGCTTTCTCTTCAGCCAGCGTCGCTGATAACATGGCCGCTTTAGTTTCTTGTTCTTGAATTTGACGTTTTAACAGAGTTTGTTCATATGTAAGTTGTTGTACCTTAAAATAAAAATTCACTTAAAGAAATCCACTCGCACATGAATCAAATAAAGTGTAGTACGCAATATTTGACAAATTAAATTAAAATACTAATAAAAAATTAATTTAAAAGTAAATAGTTTGCAAGGCATTTATCGTTGAAATGGTTGCAGCTATTGTGTGATTTGGCAACGTTGTGTTTTTACTGTCTATGTTTACCTCCGAGACAGTAGTCTAACCTCAACTCATTCATAATAAATAAGATTATAAAATAGTATGTTTATCTCACACTCATACCTTAGTTTCCATAGCAGTGAACTCCGATTGTAACCTAACATTTTTATCAGTTAGCTGTTGAGTAAACAGGAGTAGTTCTGCCTCTCTAACTCTACATGACTCCATGTCTGATTCTAGCTCTTGATTTCTCTGCTTTAGTAGATTCATTTGCTCATTCGAAGCCAACAGTTGATCTTGTTCGCTAAAAGAAAATTAAATACTGATTGAATCAATTTAAAATAATTTAAAATCATTTTATTTAATGTTTTGAAGCCTCATAACAACTATTCTAAAAGATGCGATTCTTACTGTTTAAGCTGTAATTTTAACTGTTCTAACTGCACATTTATAGTCTGAAGATTGGCAGAATCCTGACGTTGTTGATCTTGGCATCCTCTCAATTCACTCAATTTTTGTTCACTTTCTAACCTACAATGCCATAATTAAAACGGTCAAACATATCTATGTGAGGCGAACAACATTCTTTATATGTACATAATGATTTCAATGGAGGATTGGAATTTTAAAGTGGCCAAAAAGTTAAAATTCAAGTTTTAAGAATGTATTTGTGATATGTGCATCTCTAATACCTACTTAATTTTAATGTAATTAATTTTTTAACAATAATAGATCTACCAGAACACTATTTCTCACCTTTCTCTCTCCAAATGTTGCACTTTTAAACTTAAACTATTATTTTCTTCAATCATATCCTTTTGCTTTGACTGTAGCCTTTCTAGTTCACCCTGTAAGGATTTTATTTGCTGCTCCCTATCCACTTTTTCATGCCTAAGTAGAATAAGTGAAGCTTGTTGTTCTTTTACTTGCTGATCTAAATGAAATAGTACATTTACTTGTTAAGGATATCTATTTGCACTACCACATGAGTCTAAATTATAATACGCAATATTTGACAAATTAAATTAAAATACTAATAAAAAGTAATGTAACATAAAAATAACTAGTTTACAAAGTATTTATCATTGAAATAAAAAATATTAAAATAACAAAATAATTAAATACAAAACTTTATTGGACTCATTTAAATCAACTGGTCAGCACTTGTGTGAAATTTGGCAACGTTGTGTTTTTACTGTTTGTTTATCTCCGAGGCAGTCTAACGTTAGTCTTTCTTTACAAATAAGTGTACGAAATGGTAAAATGTTTACTCAAAATATTCAAATCTTTATTCGCAAAGGTGCTGGTAAAATTATAAGTTTTAGCCTGGCCAATGAAGTGAATCCAAAACTGTACATCTTAAATGTAAACAATGGCGTCAGAACATGGTGAATTCAAAAAAAAATAAATCAGAAAAAAATTTCACTCCACAAAAATGAATATATTCATATCAATAACCAAATGATAAAAATGAAATGTATTGTTGATGATATGTGGTTTAAGTTTATATAGATGACTTGAAGCCAGTTTTAGTTTAAGAGGCTTTTAATTATCACTTGAAAACATTGAAAGAAAGGCGGTTAAAAAGGACTTGAATAACTCAAGTCAAGCCTAATATGAAATGGGGCTGGTTTTACTAAAATGACTTCAAAATGCGATAAAAACGGTTCATGTTGGATTTAATAAGATCGGTGAAAGTTGAGACATACAATATTGACATTTCGTAGGTTTTGGTTTAAGGTTATGAGACAAATATTTATTGATATATATATATATATATATATATATATATATATATATATATATATATATATATATATATATCAGAATAATTAATTCATTTGTATTTGTTCCAAATATCAACGGCTCAAATTTTTTATATTAAATGTTTTTAGAGATGTGTGGCGAGGGTATAGCAAATGCATTTGCATCTTATTTTAGATCTGTATATGTTGAGGGTGACCTGCGCCATGTTGAGCATACTCAGCTTTATGAAACTACTGAGATTTTTTCTTTCCATCATATTGATTACAGTGATGTGTGCGAGACAGTCAAAAACCTTAAAATCAATAAATCTGTGGGACCTGATAATATACCATCTTATATAATAAAGGGTATGATAGGATTTTTTGCAGAACCACTGAGAATATTATTTAATATGTCTTTGAATACTAAAACTTTTCGAAAAAAATGGAAAGAAGTCAAGATTTGTCCAGTGTTTAAAAAAGGTGATTCAGCGAATATCCAGAATTATAGACCAATAGCTATTTTATCATGTCCAGCAAAAATTTTTGAGTCGATTATATACAAGCACATTTATGCTTATGTTCGTAACAAAATAATTGATAGACAACTTGGATTTCTTAAAAATAAATCAACTTCTACAAATTTATGTAATATTACTCAATATATAGCGGATAATCTGGATAAGAAATTCCAAATAGATGTTGTATACACAGATTTTACAAAGGCTTTTGACAAGATCCCACACAGTATTCTTTTGGATAAATTGGATATAGAATTTGGGTTTGACAGTAATTTACTTCAGTTTTTTCAATCCTATTTAAAGCATAGACAGCAAAAAATTTTTGTTAGAGGATATAGGTCAAATTATTTTATTGCAACATCAGGTGTCCCACAAGGATCCAATCTGAGACCACTACTGTTTCTTTTATTTATCAATAATCTAACTAGAGAGATCAATAATTCAAACTCTTTATTGTTTGCTGATGACTTAAAATTATACAAAAAAATTGAAAATATACAAGACTGTGAAAACCTTCAGGATGATTTGAACAAAATTTATCGTTGGTCACTAAAATATGGTCTACACTGTAATATTAGCAAATGTAATGTAATCAGCTTCACAAGAAAAAAAAAGTAAAATTGATTATGATTATAGAATTAATGGAGAAGTTCTGTCTCGAGTTGGTGAGATGCGGGATCTTGGTGTTGTTTTTGATTCACAACTTGATTTTTAAACGCATATCAGTGAAATTGTTAACAAAGCATATAAAATGTATGGATTTATAGTAAGAAACTGCAAGAACTTTAATAATTTAAAATGTATTTCAACGCTTTATGTTTCCTATGTTAGAACCACCCTAGAATATTGTTCTATTATATGCAACCCCTATTACTCTAATCATAAACATGCCATAGAAAAAGTTCAAAATAAACTATTGAGATACATATATTACAAGCAAACTGGCACATATCAGCTACACATTCCAAAATTCGATATTATGAAAACATACAACTTAAAGACATTAGAAAGTCGCCGAACTATGGCATGTTTATTATTCTTGCATAAAATTATTAATAGTAATATTGACGACCCTGATTTGCTAGCTTTGACAAATTTTCATGTTTCGGCTTACCCAACAAGATATCCTGTGGTGTATGTGGATGGAGCACGTACTAACTATTATTTAAATTCCCCTATTATAAATATGTGTAAATTGTATAATGAAATAAGGCAACAGTGTGATATATTCAGTATAAGTCTCAATAGTTTTAAAAATTTGCTCAAAGAAATATTGTAATTTTTCTTTATTTTTCCTGTAATTTGTAGTTGTTATGTACTTGTATTAAGTGATTTTGTAAACCTTCCTACTCTGTAACTGGACATATGTCTGTAGAGTTTGTAAATAAATAAATAAATAAATAAATAAGTGCGCGCTCATGCAACGTTGCCAAACGTTTCGGCCCATTTTAATAAAATAATAAACCATGAAAAAATATAGCTTAAATCTTCCGCAGGATATTATTTGTTGGATAAAACTTTAAATTTATTTATACTGTATGATCTTACCTAACATATATGCTCTGTTTTCTTGTGATGTCATGAAGTTTTTTATAGTTTCTTCAGCATTCTTTTTGGCCATTTCAATCTGGTTAACTGAGTCTTGAAGTTTCCCATTAAGGCTTTCTACCTAAAAATATAAATAGATTTATATTTATTGAAAATTCAGTCCAAGTACTTTAATATATTTTGTGTAATAAAGCACTGATATGCTACTTACTTTTGCTTGATATTCTTTGTGGGCTTCCATTTCAGTTTTTAAACTATTTTGATTCCACTTTAATTTCGTTTCCAAATTATTCAGATCTTGCTTAGTCTTATCAAATTCTTGCTGTAAGTTTTTATGTTCATAACATTTATTATCCAACATCTGACAAATTCTAGCTTTTTCAGAAATCATGGTTTGCAATTTATGTTGTAATAAATCATTATCTTTTTGAAGTTCCTTAAATTTCTTCTCGGCTTGTTCTTTTTGTTGGCGTTCTATTATGACATTTTTTTCCCCCACTGCATATCTAAAATATATAATTATTTTTTAAAAAGAACCAATGACAAAGTAACTACAATTAAGGAAAGAAATAGTAAAATATTATTATAAAATACTTGCCTGATAACCATATTTTCTTTTTCTTTAATTGCAGTTTCTTTTTGTTTGTTTGCATTTTCAAATTTCACTTCTAACTCTTTGCGTAAATTATCTAGTTTGGCACATTTTTCTTCTAAAAATTTTATATTTTCTGATTTTTGGTCAATGATCTTCTGTTGGTAGGAAATTTTTTCCAAGATTTCATCCGCATTAACAGTTTTCTGCGGTGTTGCTTGATTTGATCTTTGCATGACTGTTTCACTACCTAAGATCTTTGGAGATTCATCTATCATATTAGTTTCTTCTAATACCTCTTGGATATTTTCTAATGTAAAAATTAAAATAATAAAAAAGATATACCGCCTTTAAACCTAATAATCTAATATGTACAATTACACACTCACTAGTTTAAGGAAAATAAGATTTAAAATGTTATTACTTGATGTGTAATGAGTTTATTTAGGGTAGAATAAAAAATAAACAAAATGATAACTATTTATAATACCTTCATTATTTGAGATATCTCCTAATATTTGATATCATGAATAAATCACTGAGTAAACTAATTAAATATATTAAAGCAATTATTTCTTTTTGCAGGCAAAATAATTATTAGATATGAGAATTTTACAAAACAAATAGAAAATTTTGAATTTCAAGCTTACACAGTTACCCACTTAAGGAAAATAAGATTTAAAATATCATTTTTTGATATGTAATCAACTTATTTAGAGTAGAAAAAAAATCAAATTTAATGATAACTATCACTACCTTCATCGTGAGATTGATCTGATGTAATATCACAATTTTCAATCAAATTTATTTCCTGGCAGTCCATATCTATTTTTAATGAAGCATCATTAATAGGAAGACCATTATTAAAACTCTTATGCTGATTATTTTCATTTACATCCGTTTTTACATTGATATGTTTATTTGAATTAGATTCTAACATATGTGGCAAATTATCAGTAGAATTTGCACTATTCTCCTGCATAATTTAAAGTATTTTTATACAATTACTAATACATTGAGGGTATCAGTAATTACTTTTTAATCTAGTCTCATTTTAGACCCGAAATCTAAAGAAAAACCACTGCGTTTAATTAATTTGTATTTTTTTAGGTGTCAAAATTGATTAAAAATCAACAACAAAAAAAAGTAGGTTATGTCAGCTGTCAAGATGACAGCGGTTATCTATGAGCTGAGTTTGGAAAATATTTTCGAACATAACAATTTTATCTGTTAAACTTTCTTGTTCTGGAGTCATATTGAAGAAACATACACATATTTCTGTGATATTGAAATTTGAGATATTTCACAAAGTGTTCGTATGCTCACAAAGTGATTCTCTTGCTAGAGAAAAACAGGATATTGATTGATGGGAATGTAGACAAATTTTACTTAAATACGTATTTACTGATCTTAAATCACGCGTTCTAAATCCAGGTGCATCACACTCTTAGTAGCTCCGAGTAAATCTGAATAACGTTGTGAAAGTGTTGTATAAATGAATAAATGAATGAAACAAAGTTGGCGATACTCAATCATCGATGCCTATGCCTCATTGGACTCTTTATATCGTACTATTACTGCCCTCGATTCATTGGTATGAGCAGCTCAGAGCTGTCCAGGTGCAAGAAACGCTCGCTTTATTCAAGTAGTGCATTATAGGGCTATTCTTTTCACTAATTATCACTTTCACTTCTATCACTAGAAGTAATCATGATCACTTCAAGCCATTGACAAGTAAATGCATATTCAAAAGAACATAAAGTTATCAGTTACATTTTTTTCACTTTGATCAATTGATAATTACCAAAAAGAATACAGCCTATGTCTGTGCGCTTGTCAGATCTGCTTTCCCCTTGCCCCTCATGCACCAATAAAAATATTTGGTGTATAAAGCCCTAGCAGCTATCAGTTATCATTTTTAGATGCTATTTTTTGGGTGGAAAACATTTTATACATCAAATGGAGACACAAAAATAAGATTATTTCACAAGATATCGGACTTACGCTCATAGTTTTTTTAACGAATTGCGAAATATTTATGGCCGAAAATGTCATGACACCAGACAAAATTCAAAACTAATAAGTAATAAAATAATATTTTTACCTTTTTGTCCTCAATATGTTTTCCTATGCATTTTAAAAACACAAATTCCGAAAAAAAAAATAATTTGGACATTCCCTTTCCTTATCTCTTTTAGGACAGTGACATACTTATGTGTGACTACAGACTGAACAAAGATGAAAGATCCTTATTATGACATTCTCTTTCCCGTTCTTTTTATAGAATCGCAGCCCAAACACCTTCATTGGCTGTATTCTTTTGAGTAAATTATCACTGATCAAAGTGAAACTGATAACTTCACGTTCTTTTGAATATGCATTTACTTGTCATTGGGTCGAAGTGATCATGATTACTTGAAGTGACAGAACTGAAAGTGATCATTACTCAAAAGAATATACCTATTAATTGAACTTCGAGAGTTCGGTATTTTCTCAGAAATAAAAGAGCCTTGTAAAATGGAACGTGGTGTTTTTGGGATTTCCGAAAAAAAAACAGTGGAAAACCAAGGCCAGAATCGTGTTCTACGATCCCGGAATGGATGGCAAATGTCGAAATTTGTTCAAAAAAAAGTCGTTTCCCTAGATTTTTCTTAATCAAAATAATTACCAGCAGATCTAAAGAGCTCCGAGGTGAATAAAGCGAGCAGCTAACCAGATCGAATTGAGAGTAATAATTCAAACACAACCCGGTACCTGTCCAACCTTCGCCTAGCAATAGCTCCGTTCGTAAAATTATTAGAAATTAGTCAGCGCCAATCAGATCATTCAAAAACAGTTCCCTATCGTCACCTGACTGTTTCTACAAATTTTGGTTGGCGCTAACTGATTTGTGATTTATTTCGAACAAGCCCAATGTTATTTTTAGGATCGCATTCAGGAAATTCCAAATTTCTTTTTGTAAACAGCAACTGTGGCACCACTGCAACCGAAGAAGGATATTTTGTGCCGACTACGTCGGTTTTTTGTGATAAAAAAAAGTGGCGGTATTTTTATAAAAAATGTTTATTCATCAATACAAATGAGGAAGAAATCACCAAGAATTTAAAGGAAATATCATTCTTCATTAAATAGGCAAGTTGTCACATTAAATTTCATTCATCTTTAAGCAAAAATTTATGTTTTTTTTGGTTCGATATTGTCCATAACCTCTTATCAAAATGTCAATTTTTTGTGTTTCATTTCAGGCTTTTTCTTAGATTTTAACAAAAAAAAGCGATTAAAATGAAGCATTGCCACTAAAACCGCATTACAGAAGCTCTTGGGAACCTTTTAAGTACAAAATTACAGCATTTAAGTTAAAATTCTTTTAAAACGTTTAAACGGTACCATCATGAACACCACTATGTTTTTTGATACATTAGCGACTCAAGATCAAAATGTATTCGCTCTTACAAAACGGGAAAATGGAGATGTACAAATGGGCAATTTGGAGAGTAATAAAGAAATGATTGGACTCCCCATACATTTGATTTCAGCTGCATATGCGGAATTGAGCCCCAGAAATGACCAAATTGAAAGTAAAGAAAGCAACATGGGGTTATATAGGCCAATATCACCAAGTAATGATGAACATTACAATTCTTATGGATACAGAAATTCACCATCACCTTGTCATGATGGTAATAATTGAAATCTTCAAATCATTAGGTAAATAATCAACGTGTACTTTTGTAGGTGTCAAATTTGCCCAGAGAAATACTTTTGCACAACTAAATGGACAAACATTAGTGTTTGAGAAATTCCCTCATATTTCACAAGAGATATTTGACAATTCGAATAATTTTCACCATCAGTCAGCTAACAATAACATACAGTATTCTTTTAATAATAACAACTACAGAAATCACAACAACAATGTTAACAATAACAACAACTATGGATATTTTGGTAAATCTCGGTAAGTAATTATTTACTGAATTAACTGTTTGGTAACATCTTTTAACTCAAATTTATGTACTATCATCTGCAAATTTTCAAAATCCTCTTTAAAAGACATTCTGGTTTCTTGGCCTAAAAAATCAATTTCTGATTCCATGGAATCGGGATCATCCTCAAAAAACATTGTTAAAAGATTGCGGATTCCGAATACATTGAGGATGTACCACGAGCATGATGATACCCAGGAAGGATCCAAGTATGTAAGGTCAACATTGCGTTGCAACATTGATCTAAAGGAAAATGTTAAGGGGAATGGTACCTAAAACAAAAAAGGGAATAATAAAAAAGTTACTGTAGGTGTGAATTAAGTAAGTAACTTTTTTTTTAATATTTGGGTGATTAAGGGCACTCTGGTAAAAAATGGAAAGTTTTTAAGCTTAAATAATAATATGTTTTTATTACCTTGGTGCAGATAAAACCACTAAAAGCATATGAAACCCATGCGCCAGTTAAGAACATTGGCAAATGATTACTAGCATGGGTTTTAATGACATTAATGATTGTTGCGTGATGTTTCAGCATCAATGGGTGCACCTTTTTCACTGGTTTTAGTTTTTTTTTTGGCGTTACAAACGCCGTTTCTGCGCTAAAAGCTTGTTTCCTGATTTTAAATGCCTAAAAATTAGTAATGTTTAACAAACCGAGCTTTTGAAAAGAAACGCACAAAACACTATTTATTCACGTGGTAATTGTCTAACAAAAGTATGACATTTTTTGAACACCATAATGTTTGCCTGAATGCAATGTTGTCAGGTTTGGTGAAATTTCACCAGGTCTGGTGATTTATTGTTTAATCTGATTATAAGTGAAAAACTTTTTCCAAAAGGTCGGTTTCTGGTAATTTTTTTATTCAATTCTAAAAATAATTTTATGTGCAAAATATGAAATTATTATTTATGTAATTATATCTTCTATTGAGTAAAGATATGAAAAAAATATTGGTAATATTGATCACTATTCTGTGTTTTATTTATTTTTCTATTATTAAAACGAATATTTAGTGTGGTTACATTTTGTTAATATAGTTGAAACAGTGCCTATGATGCACTAATTAAAAACTGAACCGATCTGATACAATACCCAGGTGACAGTTTGCCAACTATTTTTTGGATGATTTGATTGGTACCGGCTACTTCCTGATTGCTCTGCGAACGGAGCGTGAGAGAATAAATACGTACTTATTGAAAGCTAGTAATGATGATTTTCCTTTTTATATACTTAATAAAAATTAATAAATACCAATATGTTATCGGTACTAAAATATTTAATGGTGTAATATCTTGACCCATTCATTTTTTGAGCTTATTTCAAGTTTATAATGAACTTTTAAAAATCCTGTGATTTTTTCCAGTCTAATATTTTTTTTATCACCTGGCAACACTGCCTGAGTGCAGATCATCTTTATGAATGCTTAGTACTATTCTAATAGAGCCTTATTTAACTTAACTAACTTAAAAAATACACATGAAATTCTACATATGCGCAGGGTTTAAATTGAAAAGATCCTTTTATTTCCAGACTGAAGTTATGTTTATATAAATACCACATGTTTTTTCCCCTAATAAAGAGTAATTTTTATGTTTCAAAAAAAATATGCCCAAACTATACAGCCTCTATGTTACATGTCTTTGAGCTACTGCAAATAGACTTCTACAAATATATTTAATTGATATAAAATATTCATTACAAAAAAAAATAAATTTTGAGAAATTAATTTTCTTTTAAATAAGGACTTTTATTGGACACATTATATATTTAGTACCTGCTCTGGAATAAACATATAATTTTCTTGCAAAGCCAAAACTCTCTTTTTCATCTCCAAATCTTCAGTTTCTTCCAAATTTAAACTAACGATATCTTTAACGAGCAATATTGAGTAGTGGCGCAGAATTTCCACCAAAAAAGTAAGCACAACTATGGGTAAAAATACCCACGATCTTATGTGAGAATCCAAAAGAAAATCTTTGGACATTTTCAATTCTTTCCAAGAGAACGTTTGAAATTTGAATGACATGTCAAAAATTTTGTTTTCCGGTATTTATTGACGAAAATTTGCTTTGTTTTTGTCTTCTACAGGCTGGTTTACACTATACGTCTTGCGCATGACAGCTTTATTTTATACTACTATAGATAGTATTCAGAGCTTCGTGGGGATTATATGGCAGAAATAGAGGGCGCTATCTCTCTCGCTTTGAACAGCTATTGGCCACTTTGAAATTATTTGAATAAAATGGGGAAAAAAATGTTTGGAGCGAGAGAGATAGCATGTAAAGCTATTCGCACTGTTCTTTCTGCCGTGTAACGCGTGCGGTTCGATTTTCACCACTATTTGAATTATGAAATCGAAATTATTTTTTATGTCTCTAAAGAAACCAATCATTATTTTTTTTTAGTTTAATGAAGTATGTTTATTTATTTTTGAAAGAACACGATTTGTTAGATTTGTTATTTCACAGATCTAATCATCAGAATAATCAACCCAATGTCAATAACAATAGCAACAACAGGGATCAACGTAGAAGGCCTTTAAATTCATACTATCGATACAGTCCTGATGTCATGATAAGAAGAGCTCATGGTTTAACTCATAGGTAAGACAAATATACAAATCAATAAAACCAATTTTATTCCTGCCCTAAAAGAATCTAAAATTTAGATTGTATCTGGTAATTATTTGGATGACTGGAGACACCAAATTGTTTGACATAGTAAAGAAGTAGCAAGAACCATGACTGACCAATGATGACTCATTGATATATCATTTCTTTCGTTATATTTTAATAAAGTTCGCGTAAAAGTAATGTTTTTATACAAGGGCGCATCAAAAAGTTCTCCAAGTCCTTCGTTACACTATGGAATAAGACTTGCAGCACATTTTCAATAAGAAATCCCGATTGTGCTTGTAAAAGCATTTTTTCTGTGTTTCGAAAAAAGAAACGCTCGATTTGGTTTCGGTCCGTCCGTCTGTCATCGTCATTTTTCTGATCAAATTTCGGCGCAAAAACTGTAATTTAGCACAGTTACAGTAAAATTATTATGCTGTATCTGAAACGTGCAAAATGGTAGCAAAAAAATCAGGAATGTATTTACTTAAGTCCACATTAAAAATAATTGTTCTAAGTGAATTTTTTAAAAGAACCCCGTGAAAGGGTTCAACTTGTTATGTAGTAATTTCGTTTTTTATTATTTATTCGGTAGGTTTAAATCTCGATCCGATATAATGAAAATCGACCCGAATCCTCCACAACTGTTAAATGGAGGCCTTTACGATCAACTGAGCCAAGCGATATACGACGTGTTTACTAGTAAAGCACAAAAAGCCGAAACGTACGAAAATAAGATTCAACTTTGGAAAGATCTCTTTTTGTATATTAGGGTAAGCAATTAATAAATATGAGTGTAATTGGTTTAAAACCAATTAGGTAAGTTAAAATCGGTACAAAGCTACCTCCCAAATAGCACACTTCAGTCCAATGGATATCCGTCGTTTATCCAAAGATGGACATACTGGGTATCCATGGGATGTCCAGAATTTGTCCACCAACATCCTATGGATATCCACTGGACTATACGTTTGTCCCACTCATGGACGTCTTTTTGGATTCCATATATTGTCCAGGTATGGATCATTTTTGGATATTAATAGGACTAATTTTGGATGTCCATATAATGTACATTCTTGACCCGATTGTGGACATATTATCCGATGTTATTGTGCTTTTTGGATTAATAGGTTATAATATATTGTTCCCTCTTCTTGACGTTCCACTAACATGAATGGTAAATATTTTTAGAATTTGCTTAGGGTCCGAGAGCTTACAGTACCTAACTAATCTGCACTTCTAAAGATACAGACTACTCATGTCATCAAAACGTCGATAACAAGTAACCATAGATGGCCCTATTAGTCCCAAAAACTAAACAGATATAAATTACATTAGCGAACCAGGTAACAGGGACTGGATCCACATATTACACTTATTGATTACAATTGTCAAGTTTTTAATACAACACTATATAAGAATATAAAATTTTATAATTAGGCGAATTGCAAGTGCTGCAAAATATAGCTTCAATTGATTTAAATTGTTCAAGCTGTAGAAGGATCGCTATGAATAAGTTATCTGGTTCCATAGTAATAGGTACAATTTCATTTGGGTAATAGAAAATATACCAATTATTTAAATAAAGACTTTTTATTGTTACAATGATTATTTTTTTCTAGATTTATTTCTGTCGTATATTTTCTTCAGCCATTGTCTAATCTCGTCTTCGGCTGTTTTTTATCGGCCCCCCATTCTTCTACCGCAGCTGAAAATTAATAAGGTTTAACGTTAAATGATGCAGTATTTTATGGTTTTGTAGGAATTTAAATCTCTCTCTCTCTCTCTCTCTCTCTCTCTCTATATATATATATATATATATATATATATATATATATATATATATATATATATATATATATATATATATAAAACCAAATGCATCGTTATTGCTTAGAGTGCTTAAACCAATAGACCAGAAAAAAAATTTTAACACACTTTTTGTCTGGGTATTATCAGAACAAGAGGATCTAGAGTTCAACGTGTGAAATCTGACACCCAATTTGTTCTTATTATTTACGAGTATGACAAATAAAACAGAGATATTTTTTTCATCAAATTTTTATATTTAAGTGGTAACTTACCTACAAATAGTGAACATAAGTTCTTTAAAGGGCACTTTACTGTTCCATCATATGTATAATTCTTGGAAAGGCTATCTGTCATTGTTACAATAAAATATCTTTTAATAAGTTAATAGGTATAATTTCCTCAAATATTCGTTAATTGTAAAACCTAAAATTATATTACTTTATTGAGATAATTAAACGTTAATTCCACATATGCTAACCTAAGAATATTTTTGAGTTTAAGAATCAAAGTAAAAAAATATATATAAAATAATCCTGTAAATTAAGTTTTTTTTTATCAATAGACTCATACACATAAAGAAGCATTACTCGAATAAGTTTAATTATTACTTAATAAGTGTAATAAACTTACTGCATCTTTAAAGTTTAAATTGTCCTGAAGATCTTATGTGACTTGAGGCAGCTGATTATTTTCTTAAGTAAAATGATAGCTGAACTCTTGCAGAAAATTCTTTGTAGATACTTGTTGTTTTTTCCCTACTTAAGATTACCTAAATACCCTCTCTAATTTGGTACAAATTGGCTTTCACATAGGAATTTTATTTGGACCAATCTGTGGAAAATTCATCTAAAAAATAATTAAAATAAATTAAATTATAAGTCTAAACCTAGAGTCGAACTGTCAAAACTTTATTATATGTTTTTTAACAATTATACTGCACAAAAATACACATCAATGTAAACTTTTACTAGCGTTTAATCCAAAATAGTCATAAAAAAATTAATATAATTATTCAAATTTGCTATAGCTTTTATTCCATTATAAATTTTGATAACATTTATTAATGCCAGCAATCTTATTAGACTGATTACTCAATAATGACTTTGTCAGAGAGAATTTTCTCTAAAATTTACAATTTTATTATTACACAAATTTACAACACTATATGTGCTCCATTTTAATCAACAAGATACAAAATTCATTGGCCTATCAAAATATTTGCACTTATTTTTAGTAATTTCCATTTAAATAAGTGATTGTATGAAAAAGTATAGCTACAAAAGCTATATTTTAACATACGTGTTTTGATACTGAATATTTTGTTCACTTTCAAATTTGTGCGAGTTTGATACTAAATTATCAGCTTTTCGTCGGGCATGTCTGTAGTTAGTATAATTCAAAAAATTAAATTAAAAATAACTATACTTACCTTTAACGGTGGCATCTTCTTCAAATAAAAAGCACACTTGATTTTAGCTCAACTAAAACTCCAAAGGTCTTTTTTAGCTCGAAGTCAACACAATAATGGGCACAAAATATCTGAAGGGATATTTTGTGATCATGGCGGGCCGGCGGGTTAAGAAATGACAATTCTACAGGCCGATATTACAGTATCCGATTTTACCGACAACCCGAAATTTAATTAATGGACGTCTGATGGACTTACACTGGACATCCAGATATGGACGTCCATATAGATTACATGTCATCACATCTACTGGACATCCATAAACGGTCCATGGACATACAGGACATTATATGTACCTATTCTGGATATCCAATGGAAATCTTGTGCTATTTGGGCTTAGATCTAAATTTTCAAATATATCATTTTTTTTCCATTGGTTTTTGTTATTTTGTTGTCGTAACTCTAAATAATTAAATGAAATTTAAAATAAACGGTGCATAACAGTTTAAAATAAATTTATATGAACCATTCAAACCCCCACCCCCACCTCCACCCCCCAACCCATGGTCCACACGATTTATTTGCGTAATATATTTTTTTGTTAACTGACGCTGTTGAATTTAATTTTTTTTCAAGAAGAAGCTATATTTTTAGAGGTGTGTCAGTCACTACGCTTTGTACATCGTGGGATCGACAATGACCGGATTTGGACTTAACTCTAGCGATATAGATATGTGCTTACTTATAAGACCGTGCACAGAAGACCCTAGATTAGATTCGCTACATCAGTTACATCACATTAAAAATCATCTTTTAAAATATGGTAAGTATTTATAGATTTAGTACTTTGAAGCCTTGGATTTTCCTCGTATAATGTTCAAATAATCTTACTTTTCATTTTCAGGCCTAATAATTGATTCGGAATTGATCCTTGCCAAAGTCCCCATACTGAAATTCCGAGAACACTCGACAGGATTCGAAATCGATCTAAATTGTAACAACTCCGTCGGTATTTATAATACTCATCTTCTATATTGTTATGCGCGATGCGACTGGCGGGTGAGACCGCTGGTTGTCATGGTAAAACTATGGGCACAAGCCAATAGAATTAACGATGCTAAAAATTTGACTGTTTCTAGTTATTCGTGGACTCTGATGATGATACACTATTTACAATGTAGGTATACTCTTTTTTTGTGTAATACATGATTACAAGCGTGTTTTATATCTAAAGTATAAATATTCATAAATTAATTTATAGGTGGTGTTTCGCCTCAAGTATTACCTTGTCTGCACACTATGTACCCAGAACATTTTAACGCAGATAAAAGTAAAATCACAGACGTTCACGAAGATCTACAGTCGTTGGACGAGTTTCAGTCTTTTAATACCCAGTCGCTTGCAGAACTTTTTATTGGTGAGTGGCAATTTTAAAGTTTATCCTCGTTATCAATTTTCTAATATTAATCTTTTTAAGTTTAAAGGCGACGGGTCACTTTGGTGTGTTAAAATGTAGGATTTTGGAGATTAAATAAAAAAACACGCTTACTCTCGAGTATCAGAAACATGACTACTTTATTAAAGCGGCATTGCCAACAGTACAAATATAATTTCAGTTGGTCACACATAGAGGGCGTCAGTATACTCCTCATAACACCCCCACTAGTTTGAAATATTAACAATAGTTCACAACTTAGAAACTATACCTAAGTCTTCCATAAATTTATAATGTTTATTAGAACCTAACGCTTTTGTCAAAATATCTGCAGGCATATCGTTTGTCTGCAAATACTTTATGCTAATTAATTTGTTTTCAACAACTTCTCTTATAAAATGGTGACGGACATCAATGTGCTTTGTTCTCTTATAATACATAGGGTTAGAAGTTAATTTTAAAGCACTTTGACTGCTACTGTATAATAAAACAGAGTCAAGAGAACCTGTTAATTCACTTAGTAAATTTCTTAAATAAATAGCTTCTTTGGAAACTTCTGACAAGGTCATATATTCGGCTTCTGTACTGGAAAGTACTACTGTTTTTTTGCTTAGTACTTTCCCATGAAATAATATTTCTAGAGAGTTTAAAACAAAAACCTGTATAGGACCTTCTGTCAAGTGAATCACTGCTCCAATCTGCATCTACAAAGCATATCAACTGATTGGAACATTTCTCAAATTACATACAAAAATCTTTAGTTTTCTGTAAATATCTCAGTAATCTTTTTACCCTCTGCCAATGACTTTCATCATAACAGTTGTTGAACTGACTAAGATAACTAACACTTTAAGAAATGTCAGGTCTTGTCATGACAGATAAATACATTAAACCACCAATCAATTGCTGATAAGGCGCTGAAAAATTTGAATTTTCACCTTTCACAAGACTCAAATTCTTCTCCATGGGTGTATCAACAGTTCTACATTGAATCATATTAAATTTTGACAATAATATTTCAATGTATCGCTTCTGATCTAAAGTTATAATATTATTAACTTTACAATACATATATATTTATTTTAACAAACCTGTTCTTTTTACCGGTAAAAAGGTTTTAATAATAAATGTTTTAAAAAATACATGGAAACCCTATTACTGAATATACTAACTTACCTTTGGTATATGTAAATCTTTGCAAGATGGCATAGAAGGTCGCTGAAACACTTTTACAATCCACGTATTTTTTTAGTTGGCTGTACTCGAAACGCACTCTAGTCAGATGCCATCGCCTAACTGACTATCGGCACGGTTGTAACTGCTGCACTTAGACATGTAGAGACAAATTTTAATGATGTCGCAACTTTAATCAATTCAGGCATATGCTTGGTATATCATTGTGCTCCGCCTCCCCTATTTACGTTTGAAACTTACAAATTTACCAACGACTTTGCCTTGAGACATTCCAGTACTGAATAAACATTTTACTATTTTGTAATTTTATTTATTATGAAACAGTAAGGTTGGACTCCCTTGGAGATAAACATAAACAGTAAAACACAACGTTGCCAAATCACACACTAGTTACGATCAGCTGATTTAAATGAATCAGACGAAGTTTCGTATTTAATTACGAGGATGGTTCGATAAGTTCTCGGCGTGAAACAGAGAGGGCGGTAGTAGGATCAAATGACTATGATATTTTGTAAGCATTAACCTTGAGATGACGCCCTGCAAAGTTTCAGATGTTTACGTTCAGTTGCTTGTTTGTGGCGATCGAGTGAACACATAAGGTTCGATATTTTGTGAAAGATTGATAAAATTGAAGTGTTCGAGCGGTTATAAAGTACTTTGTTTTAAAGGGTTTAACTCCTACGGACATTATAAATGAGTTAGATTCTACTTTAAAGGATTCTTCTCCTTAGTTTTCGACAGTTAAAAAATGGGCTGCTGAATTTAATCGTGGTCGTACGTCAATTCAAGATGATGAGCGTTCGGGACGCCCAAAAATCGCTACAACTGACGAAATTGTCACAAAAATTCACAATATCATACTTCATACCCGCCGACTGAAAGTACGAGAGCTTGCTGGTGTAGCAAACATCTCAATAGATCGTGTCCACTACATTTTACATGATGTTCTTGGCATGAAAAAGCTTTCTGCTCGTTGGGTCCCGCGTTTGTTAACAGTCGACCAAAAACGCCTTCGAATGAACACTTCGCAAGAGTGTTTAGACTTATTCAGACGCAATCCTGCTGAGTTTCTTCTACGTTTTGTAACTGTAGATGAAACGTGGATTCACCATTACACGCCAGAGACAAAGCAGCAGTCTAAACAGTGGGTTGGGGCAGGTAAAAGTGCGCCAAAACGGTTCCGTCTGCAGGAAAAGTCATGGCAACAGTTTTTTGGGATTCACATGGCGTGGTACTCATAGCATATTTAGAACAAGGCGAGACCATCACCGGGGAATATCTCGCTTCACTACTGGACCGTTTGCAGCACGTGATTAAGGCTAAATGTCCACATCTTGCCAAAAAAAAAAGTGCTCTTTCATCAGGATAACGCACCTGCACACAAATCTATGGTTGTTGCTGCAAAACTCCATGACCTACGTTTCGAAGTGCTTCCACATGCACCATATTCGCCGGATCTGACTCCCAGCGATCACTTTCTCTTCCCAAACTTGAAAAAATGGCTCGCTGGACGAAAATTCCCTTCAAATAGCAGCGACAACCGCTTATTTTGCAGAGTTGGACATATCGCATTACACTATGGGTATTAAAATGTTAGAACATCGTTGGTCTAAATGTATTGAATGAAGTACAGGGTGAGTCAGCGATTGGATGAAATAAGTTTGTGCCTTTTCGGTGAAATTTACAAAGAAACTATATTTATTGTTTGATACAGTTTATTTTTACGCAGATTTTAAAAATATTTAGGACTCTACAGGATGAGCCAAAAAACTAGGACAGCATAAAGTTGTATTTTTTTAAATAGAACACCCGATATACGAATCGTATTTTCGTTTTAGCTTATAATTTTAAATCTTTTTTATTAAAGGTTTACTATAACAAAACTTTATAGTTTCTGAGATAATTAAGTTTAAAGAAAAAAAGTCACATTTCAAGCATCAATTCAATCCTAAATAATGTTTTCAATTTTGTGACAAATATATTCAAATTTGGAATTTAGCAAGGCCAAGGACAAGTTAACATAATTTTTACTCAATATTTGCAATAAAAGCTACAGGGTGTTGAACACATCGGCTCAAATTTGAACAAGTTTAAATGAATAAATATCTTTTTTGCAGATTTTCTCGGACCCTGGACAAAATTAGTGGCGTTATTGTTCTACAGGTATCCCTAATCCTGTTTCGCATATCTTCCACTGTTGTTGGTGGATTAACATACACCTTATTTTTAATATAACCCCATAAGAAGAAATCTAATGGGGGATGTCGCAAGACCTTGGTGGCCACTCAATGAAACCCCGACGTCCAATCCATTTTTGCGGATATCGTTGGTCCAAAAACGCACGATCTTCACGATGGTAATGCGGAGGCGCACCATCGTGCTGGAACCACATACTGTCGAGCTCATCCCTATCGAGACCTTGAAGCAGTTGGGGTAGTTCTTCTTGTAGAAAGTTCAGATAACTATGGCCATTTAGTGGTTCATTAAAAAAGTGGGGTCCAATAATTCGATTATGATGAATACCACACCAAACATTTAATGACCAGTGGTTTTGATGTTGCACCTCTCTAATCCAAAATGGGTTTTCTGTGGCATAATAATGCATGTTGCGTCTATTTACGGCACCGTTACTTCTAAAAGTAGCTTCATCACTAAACATTACCTTGCGTAATAAATTTGGATTTAATTGAATCTCCGCATTTATTGTACGACAAAAGTTTACACGACTTTCAAAATCCTGTCCATGCAATTCTTGGTGTAATTCCATGTGATATGGATGATACCTATATTTCTTGGTAGTACGATTAGCGGTGGATTGTGATGTTTCACATAATGCTGCTAACTGACGGCTACCAATTTAAGGATTTTCCTGAACATTTAACAATACTTGTAGTTCTTTTTCTGCATTAGTTACTGGTTTGTTGACCACTTTACGTTTTGGATAATCAACAGTACCAGAAGAATCAAATCTTTGCATTAAGTTTTGAAAAGTATGGGTATTAGGCTGGCGTCGATCAGGATACTTCATTTTGTAAATTATTTGAGCAAGAAGGCAATTTTTTTGAGCCTCTCCTATTTTATAAATCATATCTATTAACTCATTCTTTGGAAAATTCATTTTACAATATAAGATGAATGCAAAAAAAAACAAACTACACTACATAAAAAACAAAAGAAGCGATTGCGGTTATAAATTTGACACACAGAAAAATGTTCTTTTACATTGTTTTTGCCATGGCTACTATGATAATGAAGACTATTTCTGTAAAAAAGTATGGAAAATAAGAAAAACTGAAATATCTCAAAAACTATTATAAATAGGTATAGGATATATTGAACAAAACTTTTAGGGTTTTTATTACTCTATTAAATAACATGAAAATATACAGGGTGTACCATTTCAAAAAAAAGATATTTATTCATTTAAACTTGTTCAAATTTGAGCCGATGTGTTCAACGCCCTGTAGCTTTTATTGCAAATATTAGGTAAAAATTATGTTAACTTGTCCTTGGCCTTGCTAAATTCCAAATTTGAATATATTTGTCACAAAATTGAAAACGTTATTTAGGATTGAATTGATGCTTGAAAATGTGACTTTTTTTCTTTAAACTTAATTATCTCAGAAACTATAAAGTTTTGTTATAGTAAATCCTTAATAAAAATGATTTAAAATTATAAGCTAAATCGAAAATACGATTCGTATATAGGGTGTTCTATTTAAAAAAATACAACTTTATGCTGTCCTAGTTTTTGGCTCACCCTGTAGAGTCCTAAATATTTTTAAAATTTGCGTAAAAATAAACTGTATCAAACAATGAATATAGTTTCTTTGTTAATTTCACCGAAAAGGCACAAACCTACTTCATCCAATCGTTGACTCACCCTGTACAAGGGGACTATGTTGAAATATAAATAAAAACATCTTCAAAAATCTATTTATTTTTAAATTACATTATTTTTTCTTAGTATTTAAATTTAATTTGTCAAGTATTAAACATAACATTTTATTTGCTTCGTGTGCAGCAAATGGCCCTTCTTAAACCCATCTATAATCTTCAGGTGTCTTACAAGTTCATTTTATAAAACCTTTTTTAAACACAGGCTTCTTCGGCTACTATGCAAACTTCGATTTCAATCAATATGCCATATCAGTTCGTGCTGGAGGCCGCCTACTAATCGAAGACTGCAAGCAAGTTAAGGCTCCAAAAAACGACCAAAATCAATGGAAGTACCTTTGCATCGAGGAACCATTCGACTTTACCAATACAGCTCGTTCGGTGTATGATATCGCGGCGTTTCGACACATTAAAAACATCCTCGGCAAATCATATGAGGAACTGGTAAGGACCAAAGTGTTAAATAGCGTATTACCGGTTATTTTTGAGGCCGAACCTCCTGTTGTTGCGTATTAAATTGTTTGAAGTTGCGCGAGCAGTATTTCTAATGGTTGTGATTGAGATTTTGATGGGTTTAATATGAAACAACTTTTGCATGGAAGGTTAGTGATTTCATATATCAATAGTTGCTGTGAATCATGATAATGTTTAATTTATTCTAGTAAAACGGAATACTGCTCTCTTCAATCTAAGGTAAAGGTTATAGACACCAAACCCATTTTAGTGTGCAATAATTCTTAAATGCTTTACATTGGAACCGTGTAAAAAGAACACTATTTTTGTAAAAAAAATGAATTTTTGAGATTGTGCAATAATTTTTACAGTAATTTTTGTTAATTACCGCCACGTTTTTCGCTTTTCATTTTAGGGTAGAGTAATTGAAGACCTGTCTCTGATAACAGCCCAATAATTCTATGAAACCGGTTTTTTTAGAATTTATTTGGTTATTTATATTAAAAATTTAAATGTACAATTTTCAAATCAACTTTCTTTATATTTTTTTATTTTTATGATCATGTTTTAAACTTAATATGTACACTTTTTATTATTAATTTTCTTTGTTTTACTTTTTTATCTTCTTCTTCTTTGGGTGCCATGTGCAATGCTGTTGCGTGGTTAAACACTATTACTAGAGACCTCTTCTCAGCCTGTCTGAATATGGTTGCGGCGTCTGTCTATTTTCTTACATTTTGGAGCATAGAATGTTGTTCTCGAGCTGGCCCTCATCTTCATAATTAACTGCAGTTCTTTAGCTACTCTATTTAAGTAATAACATTATAAATCATTAAAACTGAAGTAGAGATCTTTCGAAGAATTAAAAAATTGTCCGTCCAGGAATGTTGAAAAGTGTTCTATTAAATTGGAGATGTTAAATTTGGGCTGCAGGGCGGTAGTGTCAGTAGTTAAATAAAGCCGAATTGTGTGTCGCCACTGACATCTTCACACTTTCCATATAATCTTGAATGAATTACTCATCAAGCTTGTGAGTCTGTAGTCTTCGCAGTACTTTAACTGATTTTATACAATGGTCGATTGATGAAATATGCTTCAAATTCCTCAAAAGTTTTTCACAAGAAGTGTGAATTTCTCCAGATACTTTAGAGAAATCCAATTTCACAATGTTTGTCAGTCTACAACTCAAGTCGAACAATTCCACTCAGAATTTTAAATATGTTATACACAAACACCTGTGTCAAAATTTAAATTATCAAGAACCAGCACATTTCTATCATAATTTTTATTCTTTACTTATCAGTCTTGGTTTTTCACTAATTTACAGTTCAATAAGATGTTTAGTAAATATAAATCAAAATATAATCTAAAAACTATAGAGTTTACTGAGGGAGTCACTTAAATGAAAAGCACTCCGTAGTATCAGAAACATTTTTAAGTTGTGCCTTTCCTGGAAGGTTTCTTTTTTTATTTTATTGAAGGATATATTGTGATTCTATGGTTGTCCCAAAAAACGTGTGTATATTTACAATTTTGCTAATTTTTTTCCTAAAAATATATGCCTCACTCTACTAAATAATGTGTTAGAAAGACAGAGTAATAAAATCTAAATATATCATAAAAACAATAATCTAAAAAAAAGATTTTATGTTAATATACAACCTGCCCCAATAGGCAAAGCTGTCCCTGCTACTTAAACATCAAGGAAAATATCCTGACCATCAACTACTCCCTCGAAGATATCTTTTTTGTACCATAAGTGTAGGAAAAATAAATTAGTGAAGTGAAAAGTTATTCACTATTAACAATGTCGAAAATATTGAAAAACATCTGTTTATAGAATTCCAACTAAATTTTCACCTGATCTTTTATTTTAAAGGACTTGTGTTTGTTATGCCTTTTAAGATGACAATTTTAATGTTAGTAGCAAGAAGTGACTTCTCTACAAGCGGTCTCCAAAGTACTTTTATTTTCGCGAATCAAAGTTTTAACCTCGCAATATATTTGTATGTTTTTTGTGACACCCAGAACATTTTTATACATTTATTTATATCTTTTCTGGAATGTTTTTTTTTCTGGCTTCGCATGCTTGCAACCCACTTCGAATATTGGAACATAATTTTTTAAATAACTGATAAAAATAGTCTCCGGCATGTCTTAAATTATTCTATCCTTCATCCTCCCCCTCCTCCCCTCTACCCGTATAAAAACGTACCATTAAAAATTACTGCCAAATAGAAAACATTTTACTTGTAAAGAAATTGCCCAATCTCTAGAATCGACACGACAGTTTTCAAAACATAAAATTAAATATGACTGACTGAGTCAATTCATCTGTTGTACAGGGTTAAAACTATCAAATTTCTCCGTTCTTATCTCTGTTTACCCTTAACAGTAAGAGGTTGAAGACAATTCGCTTTAAATTTTGCTTTTAACATATATTTTTTACTGCCAATTTAAACATTCCACCTTTTTTTTTAAATATAACAAGTAGAATTAAGTTTCATAACGATATTCCAAATTCATAGCGACGAAGCGAATTGTTAAAGCCACCCTTTTCGATATTAAAGATCATGTTGCATAGCTGCACTATTTCAGTTTGATAAATCGGGTGGAATCGCTACTTCCGAACCGAAAAAAATTGTATAAAAATCAATAAATATCAATAATTACTTAACCTATTACTTTATTATACAAATCTGCTTTAAGATCTCTGGCCTGGTTAAAATTATCGTTTCGAGTAATTCAGATTGTGAAAACTTTTTTCCTAAAACGATTTTTATACAATTTTACTTTTACAAAAATGCCACTCATTAGAAAAGGCTGTTTTAAAATTATTTAGTCGAATTTTGTGCCATTTTCGAACTTATTAGTGAAAATTTCTGGTCAATATAATATTCTAGCCTGGTTTTTATTATAATTCGCACTGTTACCAAAGTAAGTTTAACATATTTTTTTTTACTAATTTTGAAGCTAGAAAAATTATTCTCAATTACGAAACACCATATTAGGCATATTAATTAACGAAACCGCTAAAAAAGAACTTATATTTTTAGAAATAATGCTGAGTGTAAGCTTATATAAAAAGAATTCAGCTTCTGACTGTAAAAAACTCTGTGGTATGTGTGTTATTTTATGTGTGTGTGTTCGTCTTTATTTAAGTTGAAAAAGTTCCTAAAAAAATATATAAAAATCTGAAAACCCGGAGTGTGAAACATTTATAAAAAAAACACATTCGGGTGTCAAAAAAAAACAGTATTTTTATTTTTCTAGTTCTATTTTTATTTATAGGTACTTATGTTTTTCTCTGTATATCAATTATTTTATACTCACGCTCTGTATTTTTATCATTTAAACACATTTATGTTTTTCATTCCAAAAAATCTATGTGCTAATCTAGGATAAATAACTATTTAAATTAGATAAAACTGCAGAGCTCTGTCGTTACCTGAACTCTAAGACTGTAAGCTCCAGTTTCTCTATACTTTAACCTCAAAGAGTCGATAAACTGGATTTAAAACAATATGATTGTTCGGAAACCTTCACATTTAATGTTAAGTCCATAATTTTCGATATTTTGGGTAAATTATTACATGACAAATTACGGGTAATTGCGGATTATCTAAAAATCCATATTTAAATCTCCGATTAGCAAATGCACCCTGAAATCACTATGAACAAACAGCGGTAGTTGCACAAGATATGTTAGATTTTATTTATTAATTAAATTATTTTTCAGCGTTTTAATCGATGCTGTGTTATAAAAGAGAACCTGATTCGAGGTTCGATTTACAGAAATTCTAAATGAATGTTATAGAAACTAAATTAAGTTTAAATAAATACGCTTAGAGGAATTTTTCAAGCATTCGAGCTTGAAAAATCTATAAAACACGATACATATCATTGAAGGGCCGTCAAAATATATAAAATAAGTGTTATTTTCAAAGTGAGACCTTTTTGCAACGATAAAAATTTGTTGATGTTTTGTTAAACCTAGATTAAGAATGTAAAAACTACTGTTAGTTATAAAAATGAATGTGATTTTTTTTCTGTGAATAAGATATGTAAGTAATGTAAAAAAAAATCAAAAAAATACAAAAAAATGTAAAAAAATTAATGTAGATTTAAAAAAAAAATAAGAAAAAAATGTTAATGTTTTTCTACTTTAACGTACACATGTTTAGATGATAATAAAGTGTCACTTTTTGATAATAATGTGGAAACAATAATATTATAAATGTCAAATATATAGGTTATTTTTTTGAAGGATGTTTTAACAGGCAGCACGATTGAAGGTAAATAGATTTTATTGTACTCTACAAGATGTATTGAAATTGATATTGTGATTTATGTTTTTTTTTGTGATCTCTATAAGTTGAATTTTTGTTAAAGTTTTTTATAGAGGTCGTTTAGTAACAAATGATAATATAGAAATCTTAAATAGAGGGTTGCCTTTAATCAATATATGCTCCACAGTGCAAGATTCCACAGTACCATAACATCATAGTTTCTAAAGATATAGTTTTTTGATTTAGCTAAAGTTGGACTTTGATGTTTTACAAGAAAAAATGAGATGTATTCAGACAGAAAGAAGTCTTATATGGATTGCAGTTTATTAATTAAATTAATTTAAATTCATAATTAACTGCAGTTAAATTTTTAAGCTACTCTATATAATAAATAACATTATAGAGCATTAAAATTGAAGTAGGGACCTTTGAAAGAACCAAAAATTGTCTACATCAGGCAATAACTGACTGAAATATTGTGTTAAATCTCAGAAAAATCTGGGCTGTAAGGTGATAGTTTCACTAGTTAAATATCAATTTGAAGTTCTTAGACTATTAAAAGAATGATTTACCAAATCAACGTAAAATGTTTATTTTATTTGAATTTGTCACTTATGGTTTAATAAAGACAATATTGATTTTACCTATAATAAAATTGAAATCTGTCAACCTGTCACCTAGGTAATATATAACTCTACCCTGTTGCTTATATTGATCAGAGGTTATCCCTGACAACGGTAAATTTTTGAACGGTTTTTTAGATGTCGTAGAAAATAATTTAAGATTTCAGTAAGAATTTTGAAAAATATATAATTTTGTTCTAAAACGACAATTTCACATGGTATAATAAACACGAGTGCCAAAAAAAAGAAATATAGAAAAACGATATTTGTTTATTATGTAGTTAAAAGTATTATTCACTTCTCTAAAAATTACAGTTGTTGTGTAATACATTTTAAGACAATATTTAAAAAATAATCGAACAATAATCTTTACAATAAATAAATATTTGAGGTATGTATTATGATCTGTATTTTAGGTTATTTTATTGAATTTAGGTATTTGAAGGATATATTGTGATTCTACGGTTGTCCCAAAAAATATGTGTATATGTACAATTTTGCAAATTTTCTTTTTTCATATAAATATATGTCACACTCTACCAAATAATGTGTTAGAAATAATCTAGAAAAAGGATTTTATGTTAATATACAGCTTTCCTCAATAGGTAGAGCTGTCCCTGGTACTATCCTTATCATCAATTACTCGAAGATATTTTTTTGTACCAAAAGTATAGGAAAAATGAATTGGTGAAGTATATCAATAGTACTAATCTATTTTCATGACTATGGGAACAATGCAACTAGAGATTTAGTTAATAAAAGTAATTATTCACCATCAGCAGTTTAGAAAATACTGAAAAACATCAGTTTATAAAATTTCAACTAAATTCCCGCCTCTTTAAAACGGGATCTTTTATTTTAAACGACCTATGTTTGTATGCCTTTTAAGGAGACAATTTTAATATCAGGAACAAGCAGTGACTTCTGTACAAGGCGTCTCAAAAATATATTTATTCTCACACGCTATATATCTGTATGTTTTTTGTGACACCCAGAACATTCTTTTACATTTTTTTTTTCGGAATTGTATAAAAAACTAAATATTTACATTACAAATTATACATTGAAACATTTATAAATTGTGACTGTGAAAAAATTAAATATTTTCCAGTATTGTACCTATTGTTTAGTGGGATTTAAAGTAATACAGTTATTAATAATGATATTGGATCTTTTTAGTCGTAAGATTTTTGTTTTTGTAAAATCTTAAGGGGCTTCTAATTTTTATGAGCCCTTTGAAGATTAATGGTAATATGTATTTTCCATGGAGTATCGATTTTTCAATAAAGAATATAATAAAAGATATTGATGTTTTTTTTAACAAAATTAACACCACAACTCTGAAAAGCAAGATTTAAATATAATTTTTTAGAATTTTAGTCCACCTAAAATGTCATCAAGATAAATTTAAATTTATCTATATCAAGATGGTCTACGTATTTATTTTTGCCTTTCCAATTACTCTGTTTGTCTGACTCGCATTTAAACTCGATTAACTCGTCATGTGATCTATTTGATCCAACTAAATTTTGATGTTTAAAAAGAGGTTAGTTAAATCCTTTTAATTTGGATAAACGGAGAATACGTCTTTACGAGCTCATCCTTGTTTAAATTTCTCCGACTTTCTTCATATTGTGGGTGAAAAAATCGGCGTCCTAATCCTGGAATCCTTGCATGAAGTTTTTTAAGCAGAGTTTCTTAAAAAAAAGGTTTGCAACTTTGATTCATCATTTTTCCCTTTGTATCCGGATAGAAGGTATCTATATATTTTTTAATTGCTGCAAGTTTAAACACCTCCTATCTGATAAATGTGAAAACTTGATTACGACGGCCCTCTTATTTTTGTCATTACGGTTCTGCGTAGTTTTTTTTTTTACCGTATTTGTAACTCTCTAATATTTAGTTATTTTTGAACTGTTCAGTTGGTAATGGCAATTATATATTCGATAACCTTCGAGTATACACCACTACTGGAGGCAGAATGCGATGTTCTGCGCGCGTTACGCGGTAAAGAGAGAGAGAATGAATACGGAGAAATGCTATCTCTGTTGCAGTAATGTATGCTCGAAGCCAATAACTTATCTTTTTCCAACTCTAACGATAACTTGAAACCACTGATCTAAATATTTTGTCTAGGACTCGAATCTGGTTAGATTTCAAAAACTCGCTAGAAAGTGATTTAAATAACTCAAGTTTAGTCTAAAATTAAATGCGATATTGACACAAGCAGTTTAAATCAGATTTATTATTTACTGCCTTCAGATAGCTGATCGTCGGGACCTTGGAGCATACTGGAAGCAGCATTGAGTGTCTTTCACGTTACACAGCAGAAATAGAGGACAAACATGAGTATATGCTATCTCTTTTGTTCCGAACGTTTAGTACCACGCGTCAAGCTGTCAATACTGCCTCCAATAGTTATATGCTCAAAAGTCGGTACCTTAAGCGGCGTCTACAATAGTAAAAATTTTGTGTGGGTGTGTGTGGTGTGCGGCAAAAATTTGTGCGTTCACTTACAATTTATGCGAGTGTGAACTGCATCGAAGGGGAGGAAAAAATGGTTTTCGTTTCCTTTTCTTTTCAGTTTTATTAGAAAGAACAGAATATATATGTAAAATTCACAGAATCGTATTTGAAATCTGGCAACAGTGCAAATTATTCGCCTTTCCAAACAAGTCGTGCCACTATGGCTCTATTCTTTAGAGTAATTATCAATTGATCAAAGTGAAAAAAGTGTAACTTATAACTTCATGTTCTTTTGAATATACATTTACTTCTCATTGGGTCGAAGTGGTCACGATTACTTGAAATGATAGAAGTGAAAGTAATAATGACTCAAAAGAATAGCCCTTATTTAATGTCTCGCGCCATTTTGTTTTAATTTGTTTTTTTTTGGTAATTTTCTTGGTGTAGTTTTCCCTGTTTTCCGCAAAATTAAAAATGAATTATGGAAAACCGAGATCATAATCGTGGTCTATGGCCTCTAAATAGGGAGCGAGTGTTTATTTTTTTTCATTCAGTACTCCAAATTCTGTCATTTTTCTTGCGTTATTTTTACCGTAACAATTTTTTACTCTCTAATATTTAGTTATTTTTGAACACTTATGTTGGTAATAGTAATAAATAAGTAAAATGACATATATTTTGGCGGTAAATATTTGTCATTGTACTTTTAATGTTCTTTAAAGTTTTTAAATATAAAAATCGCCTTGTAAATTAAAAGTAAAATAATGAAGTGTACAATACCGGAGATTTCGTGGCACAATAGAGAACCGATTCTTAGTGTCGATATTTTCCCTGAAAACGGGGATTTCTACAGGTTAGCTTCTGGAGGCGGTGATTGTCATGTTTTAGTAAGTAAAAGTTTTTACTTACCCCATTCTAAAAATGTACAAAAGCACCATATTAGAGAATTTGTTTTCCAAGTCATGTTTTACGACAAAATAGTGTAAGATTATCCTAAAACTAAAGTTTGAGGTTAAACTGTAAATGTGGCTTTACCAAGTGTTTTCATTTTCATAAAAGAAACTGTATGTCTGACTAGTTTTCATTACATTGTATATGATTCATGATATTTAACTTGAAGATAAACATGTAAATTTCAGATTTTTTACAAGTTTTAATAGATCATTAATTAAAAATTTGTATTAGGGAGTATTCTTGACGTTATGGCGAGTGCGCCAAATATATTTGTTTTATCTTGAAATTACAACAAATTAAAGTGAATGTACATTCCTTTTACCCGGTGAATTTCCAAATTATCCCTTTTAAGATATGGCAGATGAACATAACAGAAAATGGTGCTGTAAATCAGGAAGTTATATCAGATCTTACAAGACATCAAAGGGCAGTAAACTGTGTTCGATGGTCCAACACAGGGCAATATCTTGCATCAGGAGATGATGATGCAAATATTATAATTTGGCAGCTAAAAACTGACAATATACCATTATTAGAAGGTAAATTTATTTAGACTTATTGATACAGTGTTATATATTGTCCAGACTATGAAAAAATTTAACTACTGTAGAATTTCTACACGTGATATCACTTTTCTGATTTTTATATTTGCATTTAGGTGATACAGGAGACAAAGAGACATGGATTATTTACAAAATTTTACGCGGTCATAAAGAAGATGTATATGATATTTGTTGGTCAGTTGATGGAACAAAAATTTTGTCAGGAAGTGTTGACAATACTGCTATTTTATGGGATGTTACTAAGGGAAAGTTGGATCATATTTTGAGTGATCATAAAGGCTTTGTTCAGGTAAAAAAATCAAGTAGATCTGCTTCAGGAAATAAATATTAGTTTTTTAAGAGCCTTTAATTTATAGCAAGAATTTTATTCTTATTTAAAATCGTGACCATCTATATTAAAATTTGCCCTTTAGAAAAATTCAAAAAACCTGAAGTTACTGATTAGTTTAATATTTGTTAGTAAAAATAACTATTTATTTTTCATTTTTGATTTGCTTAAAACTAGTTTAGTACTCCATATAAAATTTATATCTTATTAAAGTGTTTGTTTTTTATTCATGTATTATTTACGTTGTACATGCTAACCAATTATTAATTTGCATTTATTGTGTGTTCAAATAGAAAATACCCTAGCAATATTTTCATGCCCAAAAAATTCTGGTCACTTTATCCATGCCAGTTTTGGAGAAAATGAGACAAAATTAATTTTTTTGTCTGTCATTTGGGCCAAAATAATATAGGACCAGCACAGCAACTTCCTGAACATAATGCAAGAACCTCCTTCCTCCACTTTTTGAAGTCGGTAAAAAATTAACAATAATATAAATAATTTGGTTTGTTTTTTAGGGAGTTTCTTGGGATCCCAAAAATCAACTTATAGCAACAATAAGCACTGATAGAATATGCCGAATATATGACCCTTTTGAAAAACAAATTAAAGCCAGGATACAAAAAGGCAAATTATCAGGTAGGAATATAAAATAGTTTTTTTTAATACTTTTCATTTTGCATCCTCCCAGTTGTATCTTTTCATCAAACCATCAATTCAAGATCATTATTGTTAATTACTAATCGCAATTTTCTTTTAGTTCCAGATACCCACTACTTTAAAGACAAAGATGTGAAATTTTTTCATGATGACACCTTCAAATCATTCTTTCGAAGATTACACTTTACCCCTGATGGATCTCTGTTAATTGTACCTTCGGGGCATATTGAAGCTGATAACTGCAAACATGTACTTAATGCTACACTAGTTTTTACTCTGGATAATTTCAGTTCGTGAGTTTAAATTTTATTTTATTAATTTCAGATCATATGCGAAGGCATTTCTAGACATCTTTTTGTGTTATTTACAAATTGCCAAACAACTTGGGGTTCATCCTAATTAAATATTCAGATTATTTAACAGGTTTTCATATGTTTGGACAAATTTTCTCCAATACTCACACAGATTTTAAATACATCCAATCTATATTGAAAAAAAAACTAAATTATTCATGTAGAAAATTAGTGTTTCTGAAAATATATTGGGGCATTGACTAAAATTACATTTTTTATATTTTTTTTGTAGCGGGAATAATATAGCCAATTCATTTTCTAACAGTATTAAATTAGAACTTAGTAAACAAGATTATGAGAAAGTTATTGTGTGAAGTGCACCACAACGTATCGGTAGCCTAACAGAGAGTCAGCATACTACATATGTATGACTGTGTATATTACACATTTGACGCTGTGTTTTGTATTGTAATTAATGTTTTTTTCAAGACGAAATATATCTACAAACCTTCTCATTTATGCCGAGAAACATGGTTAAAAATTTCGTTATAATTGCTAGAGTAGTAGAACAAAAAAACCTCTTTCTCTTGATGTAATAGTATAGATTTACAATTTTCCAATCATATCCCTAAAGTAATATTACTTATTATTTTTTACAGACCAGCCATTATTTTACCAATTCCCCATCAAAGCAGCACAGTTGTTCGATGTTGTCCAATTTTATTTGCATTGCACGAAGATGGACCTGATCCGATAATCAAACTGCCATATCGCATGATTTTTGCTGTAGCTACTGACCATGACGTTATATTATACGACACTCAACAAACCCTTCCATTCGCGAGGTTTCAGGATATACATTATACGAGATTAACAGATTTAACATGGTCGAAAGATGGATTATTGTTAATTGCATCGTCGACAGATGGATTTTGTAGCCTCATAACTTTCGATGTAGAAGAATTAGGTGTCCCATGGGTAAAAACGGAAAGTGAAGGGGAAGACAACGCAATGGATATCAGCGGAATTAAGGAGTTAGCGGACAAGATTGAAAATGTAGATATAAATAATAAAGATATAGCTGTTGAAGATAAAATAAGTAAACTAAAAGAAAATTCTAAGGAAGAGAGCAAAAAGAGACCAAGTTTTTTGGAGCAGTGGGCTCTAAAAACACCGAAAAAGAAGAAACTAAATCCAGATGAAAAGAATCTCGTAAGCAAAAAAGAAGATATAGGAAGTAAAGTTATTAAAACACCAGATTTTACCATGAAAAACCATCCTGCAGGAGTTAATAGCTGTGAGAAAATGGATACCAAAAATACTGAACCGACTAAAAATAGGCAAGATGAAGTCATTGAAATATTAGATTCCCCTGAAAAAAATAATCCTGCAGAAAAAACAGATACGGGAATTTCCGAACAAAAGAAAAAGGACGGCCCTGTAAATAGGCTAATTCCTAGACGGATAACTCCAATAAAAGTTGATAAGAACATAAAGAAACCACTCGATTTAAAAGAAAAAGAAGATTTGTGTGTATCAAAGGAGAAAGTAAATATTTTAATTCCGAGACGAATAAAACCTAAACCTGTTGAAGCGAAGGCCAGTACCAGCCAAGAGGATACTACAACTTGTTCTACTCCAAGACGGGATAAGTTAGGTGAGGATAAAGATATAAATAGTCGGATAACTAGATAGAAAAGAACCTTTATTTCATAGCAAATATATTACACATAGTAATGACTTATCTTGAGTAGAAATGTATATTTCTTAACCTTCTATTGTACACAGTTCAATATCACACAACTGCTGGAAAAGATAAATTTTAATTTTTTTAATATATTGTGAAATGTAAATTTTAATCTTCCATATTTTATCCATTATACTGAATTTAAAGGAATTAATTTCGCATCCGAATCTGAAAACGCACTAAATTCAATTTTATAAAAATCCTGAGTCCACCATATTGGATTTACCATATTGAATTTGTAGAATATAATCTTCGCCTCCAAAAACTTCTTAATATCAATTTTGGACGAAATCGGGAAAAATGTAAAATATTTAGTCCGCCATATTGGTTTCGCCATTTTGATTAAAAAAAAAATAAAATCATCTTCAAAAACTTCCCGATACCAATTTTGGGCAAAATGAAGAAATTTTAAATTTTTAGTCCGTCATATTAAATTAACAAAAATAAATAAATTCTTGATCTACACCCTTGAAAACCTTCTGGTATCAATTTTGGACAAAAACGAGAAATGTGCTGAATAAACTTAAAAATGACATATGACATTAGTGATTGGCGAGAGTGGATCCGGTTTATATAAATTTTATTAGTTTATATTATTCATAGACATAAAAGTAAATGGATCCTGTAAAAGCGCAATGACTTACACTTGGAGACAAAGTGTTTTTGGATGAGTAAGCACGATACCCCAAACGTTATTGGGTACTCCACTCACTTGACCGACCTTAGAAAGATAGGTGCAACGCTGTCTCTTTCTAAACGTTTCTATAGAATCCGCAATGTATACACTTATTTTTATGTCTATGGTACCACGTTGGAATAAACTTTAGGACCGGACTTTGTATATTAAGTTATTCCATTTAAAGACGTTAAATAGATAACGTAAAAGTATAGGAATAAGTAACTTCTTTTTTTCGGTGACTGTGATAATGCGGCACACAAGAATTTATCGAGCCCGGGACGACATATATATATATATATATATATATATATATATATATATATATATATATATATATATATATATATATATATATAAATAAAATATTGGCGAAGCGGACGTGAAAATTTGTCAATCTACATGATTCTCGTGTTAAAAAGTGCGGAGCACTCCAAAATATGGAAAAACTCCGGGTCCGACAGATGGCGACAGCGCTGTTTCGTCCTAATATGGGACTCGTCAGGCCACCGCATTCGGTACAAACCATCATCTCGCCTTTGCATCGTATAAAGCTGAATTTAAAATTAAAAAACGGCAAACAAGACGATAAAGGCGACATCTCGACGGTCCACTTGATAATACAAGAACCACACAGATTAACAAAGTTTGTAAAAGAACCGTCATATGGTAGCGCGACGGTGAATTAAAACAGAAATATGTAAAATCGAGTACACGAAACGCGCTGCCCAAAGGATAGGGGTCGCATTTTTCGGTACTGGCAAGCAAGCCTACCGCTTATTTTAGCAGCCAAAGCCACGTCCCGCACCAAACGATCCCACCATGACAGCATCGTTTAGCGTGTTTCAAAGCCATATATATATATATATATATATATATATATATATATATATATATATATATATATATATATATATATATAAATAATTTTTTTTCCGAAAAATCATTACAACAAAATCTTTTAATTGATTTTCAGGTGTTGAGCAAGAACCCTTAAAAGATGAGGAAGATTCTTCAGACAGTGAGCCTGAAAATTTAAGTAAAGAAGAACTTGAAGACTTACATAAGGCTTCAGAAAATATCAGAGAGTTCTTTTGTAGAGTTCCCAAGAGACAGGAAACTCATGGCGATGCAAAACTGATAGCTGTAAAAAAGAAACCCGGAGAAAGTGGGAAAATTGAATCTGTGGCAAAAAACAGCATATTTACAGCAAAGCATCATTCAGATGCAAAGCCTATAGAAGTAAGGCGAAAACCTAGGGATCGAGAGGTTAATCAGAACACAGTAACAAGTTTAGCTAAGAATAACTTGGATGTTAGAAAAGAATCTAAAAATTTTGATGCGGAAAAATGTACAAAAATCAGAAACACTGAAAAATTGCACACGGATCGTGTTAAAGAAGCAAATCAAACAATAGGAGAAACAAATAATAAAAATAGAATAATAACTGATAATGTAGTAGAACAAGATGATAAATCATCTAAAGATGTAATAGTACTAGTTGAATCTGATAATAAAGAATATAGTTCTACTCCCAAGAAATCAAAATCTGAACATTCGGCATCTTTTCAAAAAACTTCTGATAATAAACCACTCAAAATCAAAGTATCTTCACTAGTAACAAAAAAGAGTCCTAGCAAAACACCTAAAAAAATAAATTCATTACTTAATTTTCTTCAAAAGTCTGCAGAAAAAAAGAAGAAGGAGAAAAAAGATGAAACTCGTATTGAGCTTGGTCTTGAAGGAAATGAGGCGAGGGATGCGTGGAAGTGCGATACCAAACAGCCCGAAGGAGAAGACATAAAAAAGAATGAAGATTCAAGTAGAACAGTGCCTGTAGATGATGACGAAACCGAATATTTTTGCTTGCAACTTGAAGACTCACAAGAAGGTCGATCAGAATCTCAACTGTCACAAGAATGTCAATCAAGTGAGATTAGCCAATCCGGTGAAAGTAAAATTAATCAAGGCTCGGGGAGTGTGCAAACTAAAGAAACTGATTTAACATCGAATAGTGCTCAGCCAAATTCAAAAAGTAAAATTGAAAAGGGGTAAAAAACTGATTTTAATTTTAAAGTTTCTGTTCTATTTGACTGCCAGCTTCTGTTACGTTTAGTAATATTTATTAGGCTTGAAAATGTACTTTTTGGTTCTTGCGCTTTTATTATTTCATATACTCTCTGTGATTAGCTAAGGAAATATTTTAGACAGTGTTATTTATAGTTGTGTAATCATGAAAAATAGATTAATTATTTTTCGAATTGTAGTTTTAACATCTTTATTAGTATATAACCATTTGTTTACCTTGCACCTCACATGAAGCTTTGTTACAAATTATGCCCATTATGCATTTAATGTGAGTAAGATATTCCAGCTAATGGAAAAGCTTTTGCGCTCCATCTTAAAAAAATATTCTGAACCCACCCTTGGTGGTGTTTAAGGCTGTTTTCTTTTGAGTAAATTATCACTGATTAAACTGAAAAAAGTGAAACTAATAACTTCATGTTCTTTAGAATATGCATTTACTTGTCATTGGGTCGAAGTGATCATGATTACTTCAAGTGACAGAACTGAAAGTGATAATTACTCAAAGGAATATTGTTTCTTACACCTAAAAATATATTTTGAAACCGCGCACGTGTAACGGAGATCATTGGGTAACTGGATCTAGAGTTTAACGTGGGTTCCGAACCACGGTTACAAGGTCTTCCCATCCAAGTACTATTCGCGCCCGGCGCCGGTTCATTTCAGTAATCGGACGTGGAAGGGCTACTACGCCTTTCTTAAATCTATAGGTTTCCCTCACAGTAAGCACAGGTCCATACAAAGGGATCCGCAGTGTATTCTTCGTATTTCTATGACTACATGATACAAAAACAAAACAACCAAAAAATAAAAAACAATTCTTTGAACTTTTATTAAAAAATATACATACAGTAAATAAATTTTAGCAAACCCGATCTTGCATCACAATTAAATATTTTATGAACTTACTCACCAAAAAAATCCTCGAAAATGGAACATTATTTAAACTTATTCACTACTGTTCGTCATGATAAGACAACATTCAAATACATAAAAACAAACTATATAGAATTTCTCCATAAAAACAAATATAATATTTACATAATACTCAAGAGAACCGATGTTAAGTCATACTGAAAAGTAAAACCTTAATACGAACGTTTTCAATTTTAAATTCACCAAGATTAAAAAAAAATACAATCTAATTAATTAGTAATATAAGAATGTTGCTCTCTTACTGAGACAATCTTTGAACATGATATCGGTTTACAAATATCATCATTTTATCATTGAGGAGACATGTATTGAATATTTACGACCCTACTGCTTCTCACCCTGAAATCTTGAGTAGAAAAGGGTCAAAAGTTGCACCCTAATTTTAAGTCCACCAAGTACCTCTTGGAAGATTTCTTTATTGTTAAATTTCAGCCACAATGTAGGAGAAATTGAGTTTCGAATAACAACTTTTTACTTCAACGTCTTTTTCTTACTATTATTTAGTAGTTTTCATCAAAAGATGGTTAAATTCGTTAGTATTCTTGGTATTTGATAAAGTAATAAAGTGATTTGATTATAGGACTTTTACCATTGTCGACAATGTTGAAGAAACCCCATTTTAGTCAACTAATAAAATTTAAAAATTCAATATGGCGCAAAATAAGGTGTCACTTATTTATCCCCCCCCCCCTCCCCCGGAAATTTCGTGTTTGTAAATATTCAATAATGTCGTTTCGAAGACAGTTTTCAAATTTTATCATTCAAAATTAAGTGAAATTTCTCCAAAACCGCAGGAAATAAATGGTCTTTTCTTATACAAATTTTAACCTACATTTTTTTTCCATCAAACCATAGACACAGGCACAATGCCAGCGTGAACGACGCGTGGAAGTTCAATTCCCGTCTCTTTATAAAGGGCGGAGCATGGAACCATGCATAGAGTATTATTCGGGTTTGAGAATTATGCGACAGTATGCCCCGCCCATTAGATACAGAAGAGAATATGGCTTTCATTCATCGTTCTCTCTCGCATCGTGGGAATGAGCGGCATTGGAGACGCGCCGTCTACTATATCCTGTGTCTATGAATCAAGCACAGCCACATCGCCGAGATTCTAAAAATAAACCTGTAAAAATCCTAACTTAACACTATAACAAAATAATATAGGTTTCTTGCGAAGTAGTAGATATCTGTTGGACTTCCATTGTCTTTATTTTTCTTGAATATCACGACGTTTCGGCTAGTAGTTATCTCTAGCCGTTTTCAGTTTCACTTGAAAACGGCTAGAGATAACTACTAGCCGAAACGTCGTGATATTCAACAAAAACAAAGATAATGGAAGTCCAACAGATATCTACTACTTCGCAAGAAACATCATTGTCTATGACCTTCAAACAAACAATATAGGTTTCATTTCATCACACATATAAAAATCCTAACTTTTAACACTATAACGTATGTTTCTTTTCATCACAGATTTTTTAAAGACACTACAATTCGATTTAAGTTCAAGAACTATCGATTATATATATATATAGAAATGTCAAAGCATAACTTCAAAACTCGTACCTATATTTAGAGGAAAATATGGAATTTATGTAAAGAAATCTTTAATTCTGTCATCCTGTGTACAAATTGTTCAAGCCTGGGCAGTATAAAACCTTTTCGAAACGTTCATTCGAGTTGACTCAAATCAGCGACTACAAATTCAGTTTAAATATGTTCTACCTAACTTATTTATTTCAGACTAGAGCGCACACATCACATTTTATCGATGGACAAAACACATCTTTTCGACAACCGACAATGATCCGTCGCAGTCCAATCCATGTTGCCAAATTGTGTTCGACAGAGTTATGGAGAGAAATGGATCTGGTGTTGCCAAACTTAACATATTGTATTATCTAAGAATATTAAAATTTTACAAGGTGAAGAACGATACCGTTCTCATTCGATGAGGATAACTAAACAATCATTTCAAGAACAAATTGGTTTAAAATTGATAAGTCGCTTAAAACTCGCCATTATGGGCAGGACTGTGACGACGCATTGTTGTCGGCGGTCAAAATGTAAATAAACTTTGTTCATCGATAAAATGTCTGAACCGGACACAAATAAGCTGATTATGTCGGTACCGATGGGAGTTTGTTCAGGTTATGAAATTTAAGTTTGTATTCTGTGACGCAATTCTAACGACTTAGGTGCCGTTTCAATTTGAAACAGGCTGTAGATAAGAATATTGTTAGAAGCGTTAACACCTCTTCATTAATAGAGTAAGAATCATATCTGCATAAATTTTTCAAGCAACCTAAATAATAGAATATTAAAGAATTTTCTTCAACTCAAATCGATCTATACAACCATAAAGTTTTGCCTTTGTCTCTCTTTTCATTTAGTAAATACAACAATCTATTGTATCTTTTCCTTAAATAATTAACAGTCTTCAGAGTAAATTGGCTCTTAAAGAGCCTAAGAGTCATCCTTGAACATTCTTAATAAATTTTCATTATACCTTTCGTAAAAGTCATTTTCTGGTACCAAAGGTGGGGCCTGCATTTGTCGTGGGGGTCCATAATATACAGATCCAGAGTACTGAGGATACATAGAAGGGGCGGGAGGCATTCGCGGGGCCATGTAGGGCGGATATCCTTGTGGTGGGCCCTAAAAGAAATTACACATTATCACTAAAAATTACGCTCAAATTGGCCAATTAAATTTAAAAATGAATTAAAATTACTACGAGTCGTTCATGAGCGTGAAATACCCAATATGCCATCACACATCACAAGTTGTTTATCACACATTATAGTCTATGGTTTAAACAAATTACTATGCTTGTTGGTGCGATGCCGCGCCATATTGTCCAAGGTGACTCTGGTTTTTGATTATGTATATAATCGTCACAGGTGATATGAAGGCGGCCTATTTGAAATATGCCAGTTCGCAGGATGCTTCAACTCAGGATGATAAATAACGTCTTCAGAAAAATCAAAACAATTATTGCTAATTTATTTGCGGCCTTAGCAAGTATGACCTTATTTCTTAAGAAATACGATAACTAAACTGGCCAAGCGTATAAGGGTAGTTTTTTCAGATGGTACTATCGTGTATGCAACATGTTTACTTTGTACGCTGTAAGGGATGTCAATTCATTCATTTTCAATGACCGAAACGGTGTGTTGCTTCTGTTAAAATTTAGTTTGGAAGAGAACATATTACGTTTAATTTTGTATTTATTTATTTTTTTTTGTTGTTCTAAAGAATTAAATGGAATTATTATATAGAAGGATTAATGTCAAATAGCTGAAAATTGTTAGCTAAACTCCCTCTTTAAGAATTGTAACTTATGTCCATTAATTATTAATAAAAAAACTAATATTATTATTCCTACCTGATAACTAAATCCAGGCGGTGGCCTCATGTTATCTCTAGGAAGTGGATAGTAATTCTGGCTGAGATGAGGATCGTTCCCACCGTTACTCCATGCAGGGTATTGAGGAATGGGAAAACCGCCTCCATTTGACCACTGGGGATATGGGGGACAACCGCCAGGTATCGATCCTGAAAAACAAAATTCTGGGTTGAAAATCGTGATTTAGGTTTAGACTGTGTCAAATTGGAATTATTATCCGACGTTTTTTCTACGATTGCACGATGTTCTAATTTTTTGACAAGGTGGACTAAAACAATCCTGTTTAACACTCTGGTATTGCCGCACTTTGTTTATTGCTCCACAATTTTGTTCCTTCTTAATCAAAATGAAAAGGCAAGACTTCAAAAATTGCAAAATAGAGCCATGAGAGTTATACTCTCATGTACAAGAAGAACATCAATTAACTACATGTTGAGAGAAATGCAATGGTTGTCGGTGGAGGACTTCTTTCACTATCAAACATTGATCTTAATTTTTAAAATCAGATCGGGTAGTTCTTCTGCATATTTACAAAATCATATTAATTATAATAGAAATATACATGCATATTACACTAGATCGAAGGATGACTTTTATACTCCCCCAGTATTAAAGAGACAAACACAAACCTCTGCATTTTTTAAAGGTTTAAACAGTTTTAATCAATTGCTCACAAATATTAAATGTTTAAAATCTCTAAATAAGTTTAAGCAGTGTCTGAAGCAATATTTTGTTAATGGGGTCTGTCCTTGAGGAACATGAACTTTCTTTTTTTTAATTTGTGTCGGTTTAGTTTAGTATGTCATTGTTCTATGAAGCTTGACGATGTTTGATTGTTGTTTTTAATTTTAAAAAATGAATTTAGTCGTTAAGATATGTGTGTAATTATATATTACTTTATGACTAAATAAAGGATTTATATAATGAATTCAATAGGCATATCGATAACATCATTCGTAACATTGTGCAGATTCGCTGGGATTCCCTTGAAGACCCAAATAAACTCCCTTATATTAAAATAAACTTCTGAGATCTACCACTTTCCCCAACTGTCCAGAAGAGAAAATGTTGTATGGAAGAGAATTGTTATTGGACACTGCAGAATGACTCATTCCTTTCTTCTAAAAAACGAAGATTCCCCTCAATGTCTATCCTGTCATTCCTCCTAACAATAAAACACATAATATCTGACTGTCCCTTATACAGAAATGCTAGAGCGAGGTACCTCACCTCTAACAATTTTGCGACAGTTATGTATTTTGAACTTAATAAGGCCAAACGCATACTGTATTTCTTGAGGCACATTGGAGTCTATAATACAATTTAATACAATCAATAACAATATAGAAGGCGCTAAATGGTCTGAAATACCGACGCGCCTTTAATCATTAAATTAACTAACTAACTAAAATCACTGCAACTTGTTTACTAACGTTTGTACCGTCATAAAATTTTAAACGATTGTTACTTACAGTTATATCAACTTAAAAAAAATAACATAAAAATCAGGTTTATTGTAATTTAAAAAATCAACTACCTGAAGGTATAAAGACTCTAGGCTGCCTAGGTACCGTAGGAGGTACAAACAATCTAGGCGAAGTTCCAGTTCTAGACAGCGAGCATACTAAAGGAGGCGTTGCTGCCTCTCTTCTCACTAACGGGGGAACTTGAACCCAGGACTCCAAGTTTTGCGGTGTGCATACTCGAGGAGGTGTTGCTATCTCTCTTCTCACCAGCGGAGGAACTTGAACACAGAACTCCAAGTTTTCCTGAACAGGAAAGTTACCATTTTCATTTCGAGTACTTCTAGGTACAAAAATCCTATAGTCTGACCCTTCAGAATCTGAAGTTATTGTAGGCGTAATATGTGGATGGGCCTCTTTTAGTTTAGCAATACTCTCAAATAGATTAGTTGCAGAAGAAGATAACGATTCTGAAGTTCCAACGGTGCTTAGTTCCTAAAAGTAGACATGTATATAGTAGTATTTTTCTTAAACTCGAAAATTACATAATCCTTAAAAATACACTTACTGTATTATTTTCATCCTCAGTATTGGTCTGTAAATAACATCTGAACGGATTGTTTAAACTAAGAGATGAAACGAAATCTTTTCGACATTCTTGTAAATTACTTTTGGGGTGTGAATCTACTTCAGCTTCATCAATCTGAAATACAGAAAAAATGAAACTCAATTGATGGTATCAAAATAATTTTATGGCGCAGTGGTAACAGTAAAAATGGTGTAAAATTGTGCGTGCACACTTATGACTTGTCAGAGTACAACCAAAACAAGCAAGGATTTCAGAACCGGATATTGCCAGATTTCACTGTTGATGTTCCAGATAAAGAGCCATTCTCTGAATTCAATCAAGAAAGATTTAAACCACTGCAATGGGTGTTATCTCTAAAGTCGTAAGTTTTCAACTTCCTCAGCAGTACCCTGCAACTAATGCAATCGAAAGCTTTTGCCAGATCATAACACACTGCTGCAGCAGAATCCCTATTGTTTAGAATAACGTATAACTCCTCCAGAGAAGCGAATACAGCACCATTTATGCTTTTGGAGCTTTAAAAATAAAACTGAAATAGCATTAGTAGATAATGAGTTCCTACAAGCCAGTGTACGAGGGAAGGACAAAAAAGTCGCGGAATGGGGCCCTTATAGGGTGAAATTAAATTCAAAATTATTTCTCCTTTTCAATATATTCTCCCTTAATCCTAATACATTTTTCAGATCAGTCAATAAGTTTATTTAAACCATCGAAAAAAAATTATTTCTATTTTTTGATAAAATAGGCAAAAATTTCTTCCTTCACCTCACCGTCGCTGGGAAACTTTTTCCTCAAAACTCTTTTTTCATTTTTGGAAATAAATAATAATCACTGGGTGCCAAATCTGCGCTATAGGGAGGGTGATCCAAAATTTGAAAGCCAACTGAAGTCATACCTTTAGTCAGATTTCCTCGCCCTTTCTCTCTTACAATATCCCTCAAACATTCTAGCAGGCCTGTATAGCATTATCCTGTTATAGAAACGTCTTTGTCTTTATAGTCAATCAGCGGTATTCTTCTGAATCCCAGGAAACTGTAGTCATGAGTTTTCCGGCCGACTGCGACACCTTGAACTCCTTCGGGGATAGTGTGCTACTTCATGGACTCTTGCGTCGATTCAGGCTCATAATAATGAATCCATGTTTCGCTCTCAGTAACAATCCGGCCCAAAATTTCATCCCTGCTCTCATTACACAGGTCTAAAAACGCGCAGCAACGCACTACTCGATGATCCTTTTGGTGCGGCGTGAGCATTGTCGGCACCCATCTTGCGCACACCTTTGACATGCCAAAATGGTCATGCAGGATATTCAAAATGGTTGTCGATAATACTCCAGTCATTTCTGCTAGTTGCTTCTTCTTCAGACGAGCATCTTCCAGTACTAGCTTTTCTACTTTTTTGATGTTTTCAGCGTCTTCAACGGAATCTCTCCTTTCTTTGAACAGGTTGTACCACTTTTAAACCATGGTTTTTCCACGGCAAGGGTTGTCGTAAACAGAATACATCTCTTCCAAAATGGTTTGAGGAGTTTTCCTTGCGTTGTCAGGAATTTTACACATTCCCCCTCCAACCCCTTCAAATTATTTTCCCACCCTCGTAAGTACCGGGATAGGGTGACGTGAACTTGGTGGCATTTGTCCATTCACATCTAACCAAAGATTTCAGGAATTCGGCACCGAAGTGCTAAAATGGTCGAAGAAGTGCTGAAATATTTGCAGCAAATTTTTAAAAAACTCGAAAACGAAAAAGTTTAAGAATTGACTGTCAGTGACGTCACAGACCAGTAGTTGTTAAACGAAATTACAAGAACCGAGTGACCAAAGTAAAATTCACAATATTATCACCGAACTGTTTTTGAGAAACCTTTTCGAAGTCACAGAAAATTTCGGTTACTGCAAAGCCTGCTGATGATTTTGGTTGTACTGTGACTGTGCCTTCTTCCTTCTAATTACACAGGATATATTAGCTAAAAATTAATCGCAATCCCTAACTTACCTTACTTCTCTCGTTCGTTAAATTATTCTCATATCTCATTCTGGCATTACCGATCCCTCGTTCCAACCTAAAATTCTTATTATCGCACTTCACAAAAGATGTATTACAATCGCCTCCGTCATCGGATCTTCCCAGAAGTAGTTGTTCGCTTTGATTAGACAAGTTTAGACTTGGATCATCACTGGAATCGCTGGAGAAGGTTAAAGTATCGCGTTTCTTCGATTTTAAAAATGTTTTGAACGCTTCTTTAAGTTCTGGGTTGACGTCGAATTTGAAAGCCTTTTCTGAATTGGGGGCTATAGCCGATGCGTTTTCTGGAAATTAACATCAAATAATTAAAAACTGTCTATACCATATATCAGCGATTCTCAAACATTTTTTATACCGTATACTAGTGTTTTTTATCTGTTGTCTAGCCTTAGAAACTAGTGTTTTGGCCATGGAATATATTAATTATGATTTAAAAAAGAAAAAAGGGGAGAAAAAGAAAATAAAAGAAAAAAATCATAACCAGTGGTTCTTAAATTCCTTTTGTGCCTACCACTGAACCTATTTAATTCTATATCATATTAGTAACCTATTTAATACGTTAATCATACCTGTTGAACTGTTTTCTTCGAACACATCACATTCTTCTTCTCCAAAATTTTTTCTAGAAATTCGGTCTATAGTTCTGAGAAACGATTCGGGAGTGACTGGTCGCTCAACTTCGTCATTTTCCGATACATCCGACATCCTCTCAAATTCCTCAGGATTATCGAAAATGTTGATGTCTGACGGGGGCTGCGCGCTGTTTAGGCCGAATGGAAAGAACGGTTTTATCGGAGATTCCGGGGTTGACGTGTCCGTTTCTAATTCACTTTAAAGACAAATTGAAAAGTCATAAGCAAGAAATAATATCTCAATTGTTATTAGTGTTTACAAGTTTTAAATTCAGTACAATCTGATGATGACCTTACGGTTGTAGAAATAGGTCTTTTCGAAATATGGACATTCAAAAAGCAAAAAGCTATGCATTAATCAGACGCAAATTGAAATATATGTGTCACTTATTTTATTTATACATCACTAGATCTTACAATAATTACATAAATTACAGGGTGAGTCAACGATTGGATGAAGTAGGTTTGTGCCTTTTTGGTGAAATTAACAAAGAAACTATATTTATTGTTTGATACAGTTTATTTTTACGCAGATTTTAAAAATATTTAGGACTCTACAGGGTGAGCCAAAAAACTAGGACAGCATAAAGTTGTATTTTTTTAAATAGAACACCCTATATACGAATCGTATTTTCGATTTAGCTTGTAATTTTAAATCTTTTTTATTAAGGGTTTACTATAACAAAACTTTATAGTTTCTGAGATAATTAAGTTTAAAGAAAAAAAGTCACATTTTCAAGCATCAATTCAATCCTAAATAACGTTTTCAATTTTGTGACAAATATATTCAAATTTGGAATTTAGCAAGGCCAAGGACAAGTTAACATAATTTTTACCTAATATTTGCAATAAAAGCTATAGGGTGTTGAACATATCGGCTCAAATTTGAACAAGTTTAAATGAATAAATATCTTTTTTTTTAAATGGTACACCCTGTATATTTTCATGTTATTTAATAGAGTAATAAAAACCCTAAAAGTTTTGTTCAATATATCCTATACCTATTTATAATAGTTTTTGAGATATTTCAGTTTTTCTTATTTTCCATACTTTTTTACAGAAATAGTCTTCATTATCATAGTAGCCATGTAAAATAATAAAAAGAAACTACAGAAACAAACAGAATGTGGTTAAATATGATGAAATACATTATTCGTTATATTACAACGGCAATAGTTTAATTAAACATAATGTGAAAAAATTAACACAACAATAACGACAAGGCAAATACATATTTACTTTTATACTAAATTGAAACAAAAAAATTACCTATTAAATACTGAGATTAATTATTTCTTTTTAATAAGTGTTCGAATAAACGACCCTCTTGTGCAATGCACAAATTTAGTCTTTTTTGCAGATTTTCTCGGACCCTGGACCAAAATTAGTGGCGTTATTGTTCTACAGGTATCCCTAATCCTGTTTCGCATATCTTCCACTGTTGTTGGTGGATTAATATACACCTTATTTTTAATATAACCCCATAGGAAGAAATCTAATGGGGTGATGTCGCAAGACTATTTCTGTAAAAAAGTATGGAAAATAAGAAAAACTGAAATATCTCAAAAACTATTATAAATAGGTATAGGATATATTGAACAAAACTTTTAGGGTTTTTATAACTCTATTAAATAACATGAAAATATACAGGGTGTACCATTTAAAAAAAAAAGATATTTATTCATTTAAACTTGTTCAAATTTGAGCCGATGTGTTCAACACCCTGTAGCTTTTATTGCAAATATTAGGTGAAAATTATGTTAACTTGTCCTTGGCCTTGCTAAATTCCAAATTTGAATATATTTGTCACAAAATTGAAAACGTTATTTAGGATTGAATTGATGCTTGAAAATGTGACTTTTTTTCTTTAAACTTAATTATCTCAGAAACTATAAAGTTTTGTTATAGTAAACCCTTAATAAAAAAGATTTAAAATTATAAGCTAAATCGAAAATACGATTCGTATATAGGGTGTTCTATTTAAAAAAATACAACTTTATGCTGTCCTAGTTTTTTGGCTCACCCTGTAGAGTTCTAAATATTTTTAAAATCTGCGTAAAAATAAACTGTATCAAACAATAAATATAGTTTCTTTGTTAATTTCACCGAAAAGGCACAAACCTACTTCATCCAATCGTTGACTCACCCTGTACATATACTCATAGGGTGTAGATTGTGTCACACAAAGAAAAAAAAATACTAATGCAAGCACTTATTAGAAATAATTTTTACTTTCCAAAATGGTTTTCTCCCGAACTTAGAGACTGCATTATATAGAAAAAAGAGTTACATAAACAATATAAATCTATTAATAAATCTATAGATGATTACAGTAAGTTTTGCGAATTGCGCGTTCAATGTAAGGATCTCTCTAGTAAATGTTATAAGGAGTATATTTGAGATGTTGAAACAGGGATACGTATTCCTCATGTTATGACCTACAATAATATACAATTAACAAATGAAATTGACACTGTAAATGCTTTTGTAGATCACTTTGCATCTGTATATGCTGGAAAACAGATCGATCAGATAAACGGTTTTGAGAAGAAGTTATCTGACCTAGCTGATTTAATCATTTTCCGTTTTAAATTTAATATTTCAAATATTCTTGAAAAGTTGGATAATATTGACTTAAGAAAGGGCCCCGGGCCAGATGGATTGTCTCGCAAATTTCTAAGAAACTGTCCTTTTTCACTAGCTAGACCACTATGGCTAATTTTTAATAATTCTTTAACTAGTGGACCATTCCCTAATACCTAGAAAACGTCCTTTCTGAGTATAATTTTCAAAAATGCTGGTAAAAGAGATTGTATGTGGAATTATAGACCAATATCTAAAATTTCACTTATACCAAAAATTATGGAATCAATTACAACTGTCTTGATAGTAGTTTTCAAAACATAACACGCCAGCATGGTTTTAGTAAGGGGAGGTCAATAGTAACAAATCTGCTAACATATACTGAATATATAACAGAATCTTTGGAAGATGGTCAAGTTGTCGATTCCATTTACACAGATCTTTCAAAGGCTTTCGATAAATTGAATCATGAAGTTTTATTATGTAAATTGTCTAGATATGGTATAAAGGGCTCATTTTTGCAGTGGATGAAATCATATATCTCGGACAGGTATCAGATAGTTAAAATAAATAATTATTTTTCAAAACCAATAACTGTTACCTCTGGTGTACCTTAGGAGGCACATCTTGCACCACTATTATTCAATATATATATATATATATATATATATATATATATATATATATATATATATATATATATATATATATATATATATATATATATATATATATATACGAAGTAAAATGCAAACAGTAAATGCAAACTTCGTTCCATCATATCCCCAAAACTTACCCTCCCCGCTACAGTGATACAGCAGCTGTATCACTGTAGCACTGGATGGATTGTGTTCTGTAGCAATCTATTCAAACTGTGCAACCTCTAACACGGAAGGGATATGATGGAACGAAGTTTGCATTTACTGTTTGCATTTTACTTCACTTATACACGGAGTTGCATCTAGTTGTACGTTTGCTGAATGTGATTTCAGCACTACAACGGCATAATGTGGATGTATCCACTGCTATTGCAACTTACACGAAGGAATCCGTGAAAGCCACATAAACATATATATATATATATATATATATATATATATATATATATATATATATATATATATATATATATATATATATATATATATAAATGATATTGGATCATGTTTTTTACATTCAAATTATGTATTATATGCTGATGACAAAAAATTTTAAAATGGCATGTAATGCTGAGGACATTAATACATTTTCTAGGTGGTGCAATGTAAACAAATTGGTTTTGAATGTTGAGAAACGTAAATATATACAATTTTCCAAGTCAAATAATTTTAAAGAGAATAACTATAGAGTGTTAAACTTATTCGAGATCTTGAGGTTCTCTTTGATGACAAACTTACTTCTGCTCAGCATGTTGATGCTTGCCGTAACAAGGCTTTCAAGATGCTGGGTTTCATAATGAGAAACATTAGAGATTTTAATAACGTCGATGCTATCAAAATATTATATACCTCTCTTGTAAGACCACATTTGGAAAATTGTACCAATGTGTGGAATTCTTATTATCAGGTCTATATTAATAAGCCTGATTCAGTCCAAAGGAAATTTTTACGTTATATAGCTTTCAAAAAACATATACTAAAGGAAAATATCAATTATAAAAGCTTAGAATTGGAGTTAAATTCGAACAGAATAGCAAAACGTAGGGAAAATTATGATATTGTGTTTTCTTCCAAGATTCTGAATGGGTTCATTAATAGCCCAGAACTTACTGAATTGTTTCAAATATATGTACCTCCTAGACAACTGAGAGAATGTAAAGTATTCCAGTTGAGGCAACATCGAACAACGTATGGAGAAAATTTGCCAGTGAACCATATTATGAGAAATGGAAACGAGTTTCATGGAGATTTATTTGATATTTCTCTAAATAGATTAAAGTTTGTTTTAAAAAGACTTTACAATTGATTGCCTGAATTTGTATATTTGTGATAAATCTAGATGTAACTTCTCTAAATTGTGATTGGTTGATTGTTTATTATTTGATTTTTCTTGTAATATACATTTTAACTATAGACTATGATTATTGTTATTTAGTACTTTTGTGCGAATGGACCTGTCCCGTATATGGATAAATAAATAAATAAATAAATAAATAAATGACAACCTATTTAATCGTTTTGGAGTAATTTTGTGGACAAAAAACAGTGACTACGAAATAGATCTTGAAAACTTCGGGCAGTACTGTCTAAAAATAGCTGAACCGTATGTCTTTTATAATTGGTATTATATGCCACCTTCTGTGTACAAATTATTTATATACGGACCAATCATAGTTCAGAAAGCTTTAAGTCCATTGGTGAGCTTTCAGCAGAAGCGAAAGAAACGAAGAATAAAGATATCAGATTATACCGTCAGAACTACACCAGAAAGATAACTCCACAAAAAGTCAATGAAGATTTGTTTTACAGACTAATTCTTAGTTCCGATCCATAATTAAGCTCATTTGTTATTAGTCGAAAACAACATAAGGAAGTGGATAGATATCCTAATTTAATAAAAGTTAATCAAGAAAACCAAGACATTATTTGCCAAGATAATACCGATGATGAAAAAGACGAAAAAAAAAGAACAAGAATCTGATAATTCATTTTTAATATTTTTAAATGTTAGTGATATATATGCTTTGTAAAAATAAATTTTATATCAATATTATTTTTTTACTTTCTTTCACGATGTCAGTAATCTTACGCTTTTGGGGGATGAAACCGACAACTCATAATAACTTTTACAAACATATTTTACAGGCTGTCTAGCCTCGCCATATAAATATTATAAAATATTTAACGATTACTTTCAAAGACATGATTATCGATCAAGTTTTTCCGATTCTAAACTACTGTGCGATGCTTGAAATTTCTGTAAAAGCAAACAACTTTTAGAGTTGACTTTTCACCCCCTCCCCTATAAAAAAATCAAAGTCCTTTTTCACATGAAATTCCAGATAAAAATGTATAACCATTGTAAATCTTTAGGTATTATTTCCATTCAATATTTTGAATTATTTTAATTTCTGTTACATTTTTTTGGGGTTGTTTAATTTGTTACACTGCTCTATTAATTGGCGTGTATTTAAATAAATAAATAAATAAATAACAAGTTGATTTTCGATCGAGCATCAGACATTTTTAACAATCTAAAAGTCTTAAACATAAGAAATACAACATTACCTCTGTTCCAATATAGTCGATAATTCGTTTTCGACCATTTCCTCTGGCGAAAACAATTCCTCTTGCAAATCCAAATCCAAGACCTCGTATTTATATGGACCTTCCAAATTGCGAGATTCAACAGAATCTAATCTACCCTGTCTGGAACCTAAAGACCATTCGGTTTCCAACATAGTGTATCTTTCCAATTTTTTGATTATGCTCTCGGACAGCTCTTTATCTTGTTTGACCAGTCGGATTGGTTCACAAATTTCTCTAAAAATTTTTTTTATACAGTGCGAGAAAAATATATAAAACCTAAATATTTTTAGAAACAGTTTTTACAAACAGCCCTATCAAGATGTGTCATTAGTGTTTTCGTAAAATTTTGTAATGGAACAAATATTAATTATTTTACACTGTTCAATGTGAACTATATTCCGTTAAAATGAATAATTAAATAATCACTCTATGAATAGATTTCTCGTGGGAATAGGGTAGTTATTTTTTTTATCACTATCCAAAAAAGTGTAAAGGAAAAATAAATCAATTATCGAGCTTAACTTTTATGATCCTTGTCGTTTAAATGTTTTCTTTAAAAAATATATAAAGTCAGTTAATTCACGAAGACGTAATAAGTAATACATAACTGGGCCACGAATTCTACGGGACGCCCAAGAAAGCATTTCCAAGAATTACATGATAGTAGTAAATGACGAAATACTAACGAACTCCGCGAACAGGTACCTGTTGAGGAGCTTACCTATGCAGCCAGCGAAACTCAACGAATGTCTGGAAATAGCTCAGCCTCTAAACTTATAATAGATGCAACTTCAACACCAACAAGAGCCAAACGTTACAGGAAGGTAATAAATACTGCTCAGAAACCGAAAGTAAAAAATTACACACCTGAGCAAGCTTTGCAAATCTTTGTTGAAGGTGACTTTACAAGGAGGCAATGGGACTTGTTACACGATTCCAATAAGGGTATATGTCCTTGTTAGATTCTAATTAGAGAAGCAAAGAAACTCTGGTATCCAAAACCAGTGTCAATCCGAGTTACAGAGACGAGTGTTGAAGTTGTGCTTCGGGACCTACTTGATCACACAGTAGAGACTTTGTCTTTATCTTAAGTATGTTTTTCAAAGCTGCGATGCAGAAGAATTAGAGAACCTAGAACTTATAACAAAATGGGGTGTGATGGCTCTCATCAAATTCCTTATCAACAAAGTTTTTCAGATAGCTCGAATGATGACTCGAACATATTCCAAAGCTTATTGGTGCCGTTAAGACTGCAGTCATATATTGGGATAGAATAAAAATGTTATGGCAAAATCCCACACCATCGTACACTCGATTTTGCCGGCCAATCAGCATTCGATTTCTCCAAGAAGCTCTGAATATTACGAAGGAAGAAATAAAGAATGTCGAAGACCAAGCAAATCATTTGCTGAAGCCCAAAATAGAAACATTAGTGGCCTTGTTTAGACATTATTAAAAAATTAAACAGAATCCATTTAACCCAATTTTGATCGCAAACGGTTTTTGTCAAAATATGTTGAAATTTTTTATTTGACAACCATTAATAATCTCGGTAGAAAATTTTAGAATGTCAAACTTTGTATAAGATAGACTTTTTATGGGAAAACGTACAATTACCCTAAGTCAACATATAAAACGATACCCATTACGTTTTTTTAATACTACTCCCCTCCCTCCCCCCCCCTAAGTCAGCGCCCCTTCACCCGATTGGTAAAATAATGCCAGAAATGAAATCGGAGCACCTAAAAACATATAAAACGATACCCATTAAGTTTTTTTAATATTACTCCCCTCCCCCTCTCCGCCCTAAGTCAGCGCCCCTTTACCCGATTAGTAAAATAATGCCAGAAATGAAATCGGAGTGCCTAAATACATATAAAACGATAACCATTACGTTTTTTTGATATTACTCCCCTCTCCCTCCCCACCCTAAGTCAGCCCCCCTTTACCTGATTAGTAAAATAATGCCAGAAATCAACTAAGCGCCCTCAAAAATCTCCGGATACTGATTTTGACAAGTTTAGAGTCAAAACCAAAGGTGTTATTAATTTTGTCCTGTTTTTGAGGCCAAATGTTCGTTAGTGAGCCGTCCAATGTAAAACTAAGTTGTTTCAGTATTTTACCTCTCTTGAGCCTGAAAATCTTCTAAGTTTTCCCCAATCGGTTCCTCTTTAAGATCGCGAACCCCCTTGTTTCCATTTTCTCTTTGAACATCCTCGATTTCTCTGAAGTGACTACTGTTGTAAAACTCGATCATCTCATCTTTAAGTTCTCCAAAGAGGTCAAAATCGATAGGAGGGGGATTAAGGATTGTATCTATGTCTACTTGATCGAAGGCAGTGCTATTGAACTGTGATCTGTGACTTTTGACAGTTTCGATAAACGACTTTTCCATTTCGTCATAACCTTCATCGTCGCTGGAAAGGATCTGAAATCAGAAGGATATGATCAATTAGAGTTTGATGAACAAATCAAGCTTTTAAGGATACAAGAGGTTCAATTTTTAATTACACAGCACGACGTGAAATTGGTACATTAAAAAACAGTGATTTTTTGTAGATTTTGGGTCACTGAACTCGAGTCTCGCCTCAGAATTGCTCCATCATAACGAGTGACTAAAATATCCTAATCTAAATTGTAAAAACGCGATTTTGGTATTTTTTTCGAGGTTATGTATCATTGCAACTTTTTTTTTTCTCAAAAAATTAAGCATAGCATCTTAAAGTATTGTTGTGGAACCAACATCTTACCACTGCTTTCCGGCAAAATTGGACTTAAATAGAAGTCCAAGTTTGTGGAAAGTAGTGGTGGGCAAAACGGACTTTTTGGTGATTCGGACCGTCCGGATCACTAATTTTAAAGATCCGGTTCAAAGAACCGATTCAATTGTCCGTTTCCCATCAAGAATTCCGAAGTTCGAACGACTTTCCCATTTCATATTCTTAATATATAATTTTAGGAAATATTACACCAGAGATTCTATCATTTTTCCGACCATGTAAACATCTAACGACATCTGTATCTACACCGACGAACCAATTTCTTTATGATCAATTGTGCGCGAGACAATAAAAGCAATCAACATTTTTAACGAATGAATAACATATATCCAAAAATAATGACAAATTTTGCGCACGAGTGTATAAAAATAGATACTATTACTGTGTTATTTTTTCTGCCACTTAGTGTATAATATGATGACAATTTAAATATTCATTTTCAATAAAGATGTTGTATAAAAATTGCAATTAAATCTAAATAAAAGCAAATATTTACGTACCTCCTTGTTAGATTCAAAATATGCAGGTAAACAGAACTGTAGAGGCACTTGCATGTCTTCCAGCGCGTACATTTCGCCTATATTCGGCACGAGTCCATATTCCAATTCAAGAAATGTCGGGAAAAGATGTAGATTTTGTACTTTGCAGTTGAAATTTGACAGAACGAAGGGCACAATTTGGGGCTGGAAAAATTACAGAAAAAAAACATATCTTTATCTAAGTCAAAATTATACAGATAAAGACTGTAGAATTTTTTGCAAAGTATTGTTTCAAATGTCACTTTTAAAGATATTAGTTGAATTGGAATATAGATGAAATGCTGCGTGCCGTCAAAAGCTGTTTTGTTGGGAAATTTTGTGGAGAAAAAAAAACTTCTAAATTTCAACAAACTCTTTAATAATGACATTCCAACAATTACATATACAACTGATTAATTTACAAAATATTCATAATAAAGTTACAAAAATATGTAATAAAATAGTTTCTGTAACGAACTTGTCATCGTAGCAATTCGTTAATTTACATTATTTCATGTGATACTCCTTTGAACTTTCCCGACTTCGATTGATGTTGAGCGCACAACGCGAATTACTAACAAAACCCATGGGCCTTTGACGGCCGGCATCAAAGAAAATGATGGAAGCGTCTGGGATACAAGCCAATTTTAGCATTTCTCATGTCATCGGTCTCACTGCAAAGTAATTTTTTTCGAAAGAGCGTGCTATAAAGCAGTCTAACTAGATAAAAAAAATCCTTCGAGTTCGCACAAAAAACCGACAGAAAATAGAAATATGATGAAATTATCCTGCCGCATCCCAGACACTTTTATCACCTCCTTTGACGCCGGCCGCCGAAGGCGCTCGACATCAAGCGAAGTCGGCAAAATCCAGAGGAGGATCGCAGCAGGCTCGTCTCAGGCGCGACTCGCCCTATTTACATGCACCTTAAAATAATGATTTTTTCATATAATTAACTCAAAATATTTTACCAAAAATGATAGCAAAGATCTGCAAATAAAACTTTATACATCGAAATAAAAAAATTATCCTTTTATGTTTCTAATTAAATAAAACTAAGCTGTTCTAGAAAAATACCAAAAAAAAAATCTTAATTTCGGGAGGGCCAAATTATGGTGACCTTGAAGTAGATCTTTAAGTTCAAGGTTTTTTTTTTAAAAGGGAAACCCTTATTTTTTTAGCAGAAATGAAAGGACTGAAAATATCGCGTTCATTAATATAAATATCATGGCGGGGGTGTCATATGTCATCTGGAAGTAATTTGAAGGTCAAACGTGAAAGCAGCCGATAACTCAGAAACTAAGGGCGTTCGAGAGAAATGAACAAAAGTTGTCAGAATTTAAACGGGGCATATCTCGATGATGTCAAGGTTGTACATAGAAAAAAGGCACAAGTCCAATTATGTTTTAAAAACGCAGGGGTATTTTTAAAATCATTTACATGCACTTTACTGTCTTTTGTATTAAACATTTATTCTCATTTCATTTGGCACCGGCTTTCTTTTAAAAAGCAGGCAAAGTATGTATGTATGTATGTATGTATGTATGTATATATATATATATATATATATATATATATATATATATATATATATATATATATATATATATATATATTGCTACGATTTTATCTCTTTAAATCGCTCACAGGGTCCGCAAAATAAAACACAACACTTCCAATAGTATATTAACTAATTCTTAACAGTTTTACAGCTAAATCACAACTATCTAATTACCAGTTCTTAATACCTTCACTATTCAAATACAACTATATCAAAATTCATATTGTATTTCTATTTATATACCTACAGAATGTACTAAAAGTAACAAGAAATATGCTACTATAAAAATCGAAAACTAAAAATATGACTCATCGATATATTCCTTTCGCTACATTATAATAACGACGACTGAGCATCTGAATAGTATTTGTATACAAGGGTGCATTAAAAAATTTTCTTAGTTGTCTCCTAATTCTCAGCTTCGATACTTCCGTGGTATGGCTTCAACCTGTGGAGATATACTACTTCCATTTTGGCCCTGGGACTTCGTCGGATTCTATAAACAACATCATTGGTTCTTCTCATGATAAGCATCTTTTATATACCTACAGAATTTACTAAAAGTAACAAGAAATATGCTACTATATAAAATCGAAAACTACCTAGAAATATAATGACTCATCGATATATTCCTTTCGCTATATTATAATAACGATGACTGCGCATTTGAATAATCTTTGTATACAAGGGCGCATTAAAAAATTATCTTAGTTGTCTCCTAATTCTCAGCTTCGATACTAGGTGGTATGGCTTCAACCTATGGAGATGTACTACTTCCATTTTGGCACTGGGACTTCGTTGGATTCTATAAACATCATTGGTTCTTTTCAGAAGAGTATATGGTCCTTCCCATGATAGCACCAACTTAGGATATTTAGCCTTCTTTCTCTATAGATTCCATAACCAAACTCTTATCACCTTGCTTGAACCCTTTCGAGCTTGCCGTGATGTCATATCTCGTCTCCATTCTATCTGTGGCCGGATCCATGCGTTGTCTAACTAGGTCATGACCTTCTCGCAACTTCTCTTGGAAGACATCCATCCAGTCTTCAATCTTCAGATGAGGAACCGAACATTATGTCGCAAGGCAATCTTCCTTTACAAATAAAACCTTGGCAGGTGTACCTCTGGTAGTTTTATGAACTGCAAATCGACAGGCCATTAAGAATATTGGCGAATATTTGTCCCAATCTTTCTGATGTCTGTCCACAATCTTTGAGAGGTGCTCATCAATGGTCCTGTTAAATCGTCCAACCATGCCATCTGTCTATGAATGTAAAGCCGTTGTCCTGGTTTTACGGATGCAAAGTAATTCACAGAGCTTTTGAAAAAGTTAACAAGTTGTTTACTAAGACTTCAGAAGTAATCAATAGGAACCAAGATGTATTTGTTGCTTTTATCTGGTTCTGAGAATGGTTCAGCTATGTCAATAGCCATCCGTTCAAAAGGTATTCCAACATTATACTTCTTAATTTTTCCCTTAAGATCTAGTACTTGGACCGTGGCTAGCTGCAAATTTAGTGCACTATCTACACCATGATTTTACGCCTTGATAGTAGTTAACCCAGTAAAATCTTTCTCAATGCTTGTCTGAAGTTTTGTAGACTCGTAAATGAGCACCAGACTTTCCATCGTGAATTTCTTCTAAAACCATTGGAACTTTGTTTCTGGTTACTACCCCACCTGACTTTTGATTTCCTTTCCATCGGCACTTTCCCAGGATCTCTTTAGTAGCCGGTCATCAATTAATAGCGAGTCCTAGTAAGCCCAAAATGTCTTGAATGTGAGTCCTTTATCCAAGACCTCTTCCCAACTAGCACGTGTTTTATTATTTTTTTAAGTCGAAGAAATGGCGCCAGATCATTGTCTTCAAGTCGATCTTTTCTCGTCTGAGCTGTACTCCACTGAGAATGTTCTATTTTGTTGCAGTGTTTGTATTTTTACTTAGATGAGCTTCTTGGCATTGTATCTGCGTTGTATACATTTGATGTTAAAATTGTACTGTTGCAGTTTTTCCTGGTTCTCCTCTGTGCGGCCTCCGGATGGTAAACTAGTCCTCAATTGCACCCAAGTCTCTCCATGTGTCGATTGTCCACATCTGAAGCAGTTCATCTGGTTCCTCAAATACACCCGACAGTTCCTTCTTATGTGTCCAATTCATCCACATTTGAAGCACTCGATCAGATTTCTGCCATAACGTAATGTATCACTTATTTTACTTTTGATTTTAGAATTGTACTGGTGTAATTTTTTCTGCTTCTGTTTTGCGCGATCACTGGATGGTGAATGAGACCTTAATCGCACCCGACATATCATGAAGAGGGAATTTCCCGGCGACTTCAAAAAATTATATTTTCGTCTCTGTGAAAGGTAGTCCAAATAGACCTACATATCCCTTATTAAAAATATTTTGTCGTTCTCTATATATAAACCGGCGAAAATGTGGTACATCGCCTTGTATTGATAAAATTCTTATGACATACTTATAATGCGCAGGTACATCACTATACCAAATTCCATTCTTTAACTGGCTTATAAGAGTTCTGAAATGACCCTGTACCCTTTCAGGGACATTCGAAGTATCTTCCACTTCTTGGAAACTTTTGTTCAATAACAATCTGTTTAACTTTTCTTTGTTGGCATTAAAACAGTCGTCCTAGTAAATGTTGCTGAAAAGAACTTTTGTCATTTCATGACGTAACTTAAATTAAGTTTATTACTTTATCTCCTGTGAAGATTCTTGTTTACTGTCGTTATTACTTATCCTTAAGTGGCGTAAATCGTTCTTATCCAAAACTGATGCGTTGGTAAGCATATTGAATTTTGTCGAGTCGTTTAACGGTTCAACTTCGGAAATCTTTGGTGGCAAGATAATTGAGAGTTTGATAACATTTCTTAGGTAAAATAAATACATATTATGAAGAGGGAGTTTCACAATGACTTCAAAAAATTATATTTTCGTTTTTGTGAAAGGTAGGCCGCTACGGGGATGTTTTGTGATTTGAAAGATGCTTATAATTGTGTCAATCAGAAGATACTGCTGCACAAAACAGAGATGTATGGCTTTAGGGGTGTTAAACTCGAGTGGTTTGTTTTACTTGTCAGGACACTTCCAAAGTTAAAGATTGGGGATGATATGTCTTAACTAATGATGCTGACAGCTGGTGTGACATAGGATTTTATGTCGAGACCCTTCTTATTCTTAATTTATGCTAATGATTCCACTATTTTCTGAAGAAAGTTGAAGCTTGGCTGCAGAAGTCACTTTTTGGACGAGGTTAACTAGGAAAATATGTAGAAAATAGCATCGTGCAATTAGCAAAAAATAAACTGTCTACCTGGGCTATCATATAAGTATGAAACTGAGTCCATTTGGAGTTAGTATGGCTAGGAAAAGAACATAATACAAATGTTTCATTGTACTTTTTTTTATTAAACCTCTTACTTAGAATCCCATTTACAATTACACATTTTCTCCCAGAACATATTTACGTGTTGATTTCTCTTCGGATTATCCTAATGTAGGCAACCAAATTACAAATAACAATCTTCCCGAAATTAGACAAGCAAATATTTATAACACGAGTTTAAAAAACACACATTGTGAACCGATAAGACCCGCCGATATGAGAACTGAAAATATTGAATTGAGAGGAAATTCTATACTGGGGCAAACTTATTTAGGCAGTAAACGAATAAGACAACAACTGGACAATTTGATTCAATGTGAGTTCGAGGTAAGTGTATTACAGATGAATTTTAGATAATAAAAAATTACTATCTTAAGGGAAAAAGACAACTTTTTCAAATACATGGACTGTGAAATTATATATATATATATATATATATATATATATATATATATATATATATATATATATATATATATATATATATATATATATATATATAAATAAATATGAAGTAAAATACGAACAGTAAATGCAAACTTCTCTCCATCATATCCTTTCTGTGTTAGAGTTTTCGTATTTTACTTCATTCATATACGGAGCTGCATATAGTTGTACGTTTGCTGAATGTGATTTCAGCACTACAATGGCATAATGTGGATATATCCACGGCTATTGCATCTAACATATATATATATATATATATATATATATATATATATATATATATATATATATATATATATATATATATATATATATATATATATATATATATATATAATCGTTTCACTTCAAGTTGATAATAACTGTCAAAAATTTATGCTCAGTCTATGTATGAGGATTCAAATAACAAACTTTCGAAAAATTTTTTCATTTAGGGTCCGCCATTTTGATGAATCTGTCATTGCAGTTCTAATTTCCAGATGAAATACTGATGACACCTGACCGAAAATTTAATTGAGAGTCCTGATTTTTACAACCAGTTCGGTGGTCATTTTGAGTCCATAATTTTGATTTTGGCAAACCTACGGTCTTTAAAAGTACGTCAACGACAATACTTTATTTTAACTATTTTAATCCAATTGCTTCTTTTTCGCTCACTTACAGCCGCCATATTGAATTTTGCAAAAGGCAACGTTTATTTTTTTCGAAAATTCATTTAAAGACGAATCTTTTGAACCCTCTTTGATATGCGCGTGTCACATGGATAACGATCCAAAATGTATCGCTATGCTTCGTAATGTATAAGGGTTAAAAAGATTCGTCTTGAAATGAACTTTCGAAAAAAATAAACGTGGCCTTTTGAAAAATCCAATACGGCGGAACCAATATGGAGGCTGTAAGTGAGCGAAAAACAAGCAATTGATTGGATTAAAATAGGTATAACAAAGTATTGTCATTGATGTACTTTAAAAGAAGACAGTGGGTCTGCCAAAATCAAAATTAAGGACTCAGATTGGACACCGGATTGCTTGTAAAAATCAGGACCTTCAATCAAATTTTTGACTTAAACTATCAGTACATATAGCCAGGTGTCATTAGTATTTCATCTGGAAATTCGAACCGAGATGGTAAATTCATCAAAATGGCGAAAAAATCTGGAACATTACTATTTCGAGTTAAATTATCCGTATTTTATTCTAGAGTCCAGGTTAGTTCAGTTAGTTTTGGATTATTTAGATTTTAACAAGAAATTCAAAATCTGGGAACAAGAACCAGTTCGACTTATCATTTTTGACTTACAAGAGTACTTTTTCCTGCTTTTCGTCAACGAATATGAGGTCTGAGCCGCCATTTTGAACTTGGCATACATATCATTTTAATTTTAACTGTAGAAGAAAATACGGATAATCGTATTGTTAAACATTTTTTAATTTTCTGATGAATTGAGGCAATCCGACCGACATCTTGATTTTTGCTAACCTGCCATCTCAATTCGGATTGCCGGACGAAATACTAATGAATCCTGACTATTAACTGATATTTTAAGTCAAAAAAGTAATTCAGAGTCCTGATCTTTCCATTTTCTGATGATTTTAAGCAATCCGGTCACCATTTTCATTGTGGCAGACCTATTATGCCTTCTTTTAAACTGTACCAATCACAAATATTTTGAGCACATGCCTGATTCATACACCCAATTTTTTGTTATAACTTTTAATTCAATCGTTTCCTTTTTCACTCACTTGCAGCTGCCATATTTTTTAAAAAGCCAAGTTTTTCCCGGAAGTTTATTTATACTTGAGCCCTCATACATAGACTGAGCATCACGATAAATTTTTTACATATAATATTATATATATATATATATATATATATATATATATATATATATAATTTCACAGACTATGTATTTGAAAAAGTTGTCTTTTTCCCCCCAAGACTTAAGAAAGGGGTAAACAGTTTGAATGAATGAATGAACAAAAGATGGTGATATTTGATCATTCCTATCTCAAAAAACAAAATCAGTTTCAAGGTCATAAACGTACATAACGTACAAATTTTTGTACCTTATGTTTTTTTGGAAAACTCTTAGTTTTTGCGATCACGGTTAATAAGAACACCGTCTATTAAGTAATATAAAAATCTTAAACTAAAATCCATCTATAAAACATTTACCTCGACCTGACATTGAATGAAATTGTCCAACTCGTATCTTACTTGTTTAATGTCTAAATAACTTTGCCCAAGTATAGATTCCCTCTCAATCAATATTTTCAGTTCTCATATCGTCAAGTCTTATCGGTTCACAATGTGCGTTTTTTAAACTCGTGTTATAAATATTTGCTTGTCCAATTTCGGAAAGATTGTTATTTCTAATTTGGTTGCCTAGATTAGGATAATCCGAAGAGGAATCAGTACTTAAAGATGTTCTGGGAGAAAATGTGTAATTGTAAATGGGATTCTAAGTAAAAGGTTTAATAGAAAAAGTACAATGGAACATTTGTATTATATTCTTTTCCTAGCTATAGTAACTCCAAATGGACTCGGTTTCATACTTATATGATAGCCCAGGTAGACAGTTTATTTTCTGCTAATTGCACGATGCTATTTTCTACATATTTTCCTAGTTAACCTCGTCCAAAAAGTTACTTCTGCAGCCAAGCTTCAACTTTCTTCAGAAAATAGTCGAATCATTAGCATAAAATAAGAATAAGAAGGGTCTCGACATCAAATCCTATGTCACACCAGCTGTAAGCATCATTAGTTAAGACATATCATCCCCAATCTTAAACTTTGGAAGTGTCCTCACAACTAAAACTGAAACCGCTCGAGTTTAACACCCCTAAAGCCATACATCTCTGTTTTGTGCAGCAGTATCTTCTGATTGACACAATTATAAGCTTCTGTCAAATCATAAAACATCCCCGTAGCGGCCTACCTTTCACAAAGACAAAAATATAATTTACTGAAGTCATCATGAAACTCCCTCTTCATAATATGTATTTATTTTGCCTAGGAAAGATTATCAAACTCTCAATTATCTTGCCTTCAAAGATTTCCGAAATTGAACCGTTAAATGACTCGACAAAATTCAATATGCCTACCAACGCACCAGTTTTGGATAAGAACGGTTTACGTCACTTAAGGATAAGTGAACAACAATCTTCATAGGAGACAAAGTAATAATCTTAATTTAAGTTACGTCATGAAATGACAAAAGTTCTTTTCAGTGATATTTACGAGGACGCCTGTTTTAATGCAAACAAAGAAAAGTTAAATAGATTGTTATTGAAAAAAGTTTCCAAGAAGAAAGTGGAAGATACTTCGAATGTCCCTGAAAGAGTACAGGGTCATTTCAGAACTCTTATAAGCCAGTTTAAGAATGGAATTTGGTATAGTGATGTACCTGCGCATTATAGTATGTCATAAGAATTTTATCAATACAGGGTGATGTACCACATTTTCGCCGGTTTATATATAGAGAACGATAAAATATTTTTAATAAGGGATGTGTAGATCTATTTGGACTACCTTTCACAGAGACGAAAATATAATTTTTTGAAGTCGTCGGGAAATTCCCTCTTCATATGTCAGGTGCGATTAAGGTCTCATTCACTATCCAGTGATCGCGCAAAAGAGAAGCAGAAAAAATTACAACAGTACAATTCTAAAATCAAAAGTAAAATAAGTGATACGTCACGTTATGGCAGAATTCTGATCGAGTGCTTCAAATGTGGACGAATTTGACACAAAAGAAGGAACCGTCAGGTGCATTTAAGAACTACCTTTTAAAATTATCTTGAAATATATAGTGACTCAAAATACAGGGTAGTGCAACAATGTTTATGACATTGAAACTGACTCGACTCATATATCAAGGCCATTTCACGGTCAACTTTGTTTTTCTAATCGAAACCCCCCTTTCTTTACTGCATAAATGGAAAGCAGTTATCCGTTTGACGTGAACATTATATATAATATATATATATATATATATATATATATATATATATATATATATATATATATATATATATATATATATAGAGGGTATTCCATTTTAATATGGACCCTCATAAAACTCTTAAACTAAGCGTATTTCAAAAAAACATACAAGACAAAAGTTTCTTTATTATAAGGGTGCCAAATGCTTGATCTTTAGACTGATTTTGGGCTTGTAGTATTTCAAGGCCAACTTTGTTTTTCTTTTTTGAATAGGAATCTATATTTTAGTTGCAAAAAATGGAAAATAAGGTAAATTTCAAGTCTAAGGATATATATGGATGGTGGCTACGAAGAAAATCTCAACAAAATTATATGCGGAGAAAAAAAATTCCTTCATAAAAGAAAATCAATTCGTTAAAATTGGGGTAGAAAAAATCCCTTCGTTAAAATTGGGAGGACAAAATCCCTTCTTAGTGCTGTATAAATAATCACACAACAGTAAGAATGGCGTAAAAAATCTCATATTGCTCCAAAAACCTATAATAGGCTTTCGGGGTTCCCCACCATGATTCAGATGGGGATTTTCCCATTATATTATATACTATAACAATATTAGTGCTATTCTTTTGAGCCATTATTACTTTCAGTTCTATCATTTGAAGTAATCATGATCACTTCGACCAAATGACAGGTAAATGCATATTGAAAAGAACATGAAGTTATCGATTTCACTTTTTTCACTTTGTTCATTTGATAATTAATCTAAAGAATACAGCTATTAAAGTCTATATATTATAATCCATATATGTAGAAGCAAAAACACTGTTTTTTTAGTTACACTATTCAACTTTATTGATTACACTATAGTACATTCTAACTGTATTACATTATTAGTTAAGAAGTCTTATCGGACTCTGTATAAAATTAAGTGAAAATAATTTACATGAAAAAAATATTTACATTATTTGTCGTTCTATTCATATTTATTTAAGGAAGCTCCATTGTAATGGGCCGTAGCATTACTTCAACTCGAACTGACAGGTCAGTTACTATTTATTTATTAATATTATAAGTCACGTATAGAAAAGTATTTTGAAGAATCCACATTAATTAGAAATGCTATAAGGTATTTGCAACAAATAAAATAATTGTGTTCAAAAAATCAAATTCTTGATTAAAAATTATCCTAGGATGTAGTGTCATATTAGTATCAAAATAGTATATTAAAATGTAAGTTATTTAATTCCACGTCAATTGCCCGGAAAGGATTTTTTTCGTTTTTAGAAGCGAAGGGATTTTCTTCGCCGCTCACTATCTAGGAGAGATTCTTTTCAAGGCACCTATATAAGAAAGATTATTTCGAGACACAATTTTTCAGAAGTGATTTTTTTCGCCGTTTTTTGCCTCGAAATATATTGTATTCGCCGCAAATTTAGTCGTAATGTTTTTCGTAGCCACCATCGATATGTCATATGCTTTTTTCACATCTGAAGGTCGAATGAAAGTCAGTAGCATTTGTCTATATAATTTTAAATGTATAATCCAATACATGAATTAGAGGAAATAGAGAAGATAGAAAACTAAAAAGGAATTGGAACAATAATGTTACTGGTAGGCCACAGATGTTTTTATTCATATTCTGAAATCAGTTTCTTAAAGGAGTTGACTAATATAGAAAAGTCAGTTACTTCAAATTTATTTTTCAGAAACGCTATCACATGAAAATGGTTTTTAAAAAAGTCTCAGGTATATGGTGGTTTGTCAGGTTTTTCTTATGTAAATTTAAATTATAAATATTTGTACAATAAGTCTGCCCGGTAATTTATTGAGTAAACATATCGAGGCAACTTAAATCATTTAAGACAATGATAAAGATACTCTATGATTAAATTCAATATAAAAAATTAAATATATCCAATTACTTTGCACTTTCTATATGCCTAGTCAATTGGTATAGTTTATTAAATATCAGCTTGGTTGACTCAGGAATAAAATAAATAACCAATAGCAAGGAAACTACTGGGATTTCGACATACAACTTCCTACCCTTTTAAGTTTTTAGTTTTTTTGAAATCAGTTTCTTAAAGGAATTGACTAATGTAGAAAAGTCAGTTACTTCAAATTTATTTTTCAGAAACGCTGTCACATGAAAATGATTTTTAAAAAAGTCTCAGGTATATGATGGTTTGTCAGGTTTTTCTTACGTATATTTAAATTATAAATATTTGTACAATAAGTCTGCCCGGTACTTTATTGAGTAAACATATCGAGGCAACTTGAATCGTTTAAGACAATGATAAAGATACTCTATGAATAAATTCAATATAAAAAATTAAATATATCCAATTACTTTGCACTTTCTATATGCCTAGTCAATTGATATAGTTTATCAAATATCAGCTTGGTTGACTCAGGAATAAAATAAATAACCAATAATAACAAGGAAATTACTGAGATTTCGACATACAACTTCCTACCCTTTTAAGTTTTTAGTTTTTTTGAAATCAATTTCTTAAAGGAATTGACTAATGTAGAAAAGTCAGTTACTTCAAATTTATTTTTCAGAAACGCTATCACATGAAAATGGTTTTTAAAAAAGTCTCAGGTATATGGTGGTTTGTCAGGTTTTTCTTATGTAAATTTAAATTATAAATATTTGTACAATAAGTCTGCCCGGTAATTTATTGAGTAAACATATCGAGGCAACTTAAATCATTTAAGACAATGATAAAGATACTCTATGATTAAATTCAATATAAAAAATTAAATATATCCAATTACTTTGCACTTTCTATATGCCTAGTCAATTGGTATAGTTTATTAAATATCAGCTTGGTTGACTCAGGAATAAAATAAATAACCAATAGCAAGGAAACTACTGGGATTTCGACATACAACTTCCTACCCTTTTAAGTTTTTAGTTTTTTTGAAATCAGTTTCTTAAAGGAATTGACTAATGTAGAAAAGTCAGTTACTTCAAATTTATTTTTCAGAAACGCTGTCACATGAAAATGATTTTTAAAAAAGTCTCAGGTATATGATGGTTTGTCAGGTTTTTCTTACGTATATTTAAATTATAAATATTTGTACAATAAGTCTGCCCGGTACTTTATTGAGTAAACATATCGAGGCAACTTGAATCGTTTAAGACAATGATAAAGATACTCTATGAATAAATTCAATATAAAAAATTAAATATATCCAATTACTTTGCACTTTCTATATGCCTAGTCAATTGATATAGTTTATCAAATATCAGCTTGGTTGACTCAGGAATAAAATAAATAACCAATAATAACAAGGAAATTACTGAGATTTCGACATACAACTTCCTACCCTTTTAAGTTTTTAGTTTTTTTGAAATCAATTTCTTAAAGGAATTGACTAATGTAGAAAAGTCAGTTACTTCAAATTTATTCTTCAGAAACGCTGTCACATGAAAATGATTTTTAAAAAAGTCTCAGGTATATGGTGGTTTGTCAGGTTTTTCTTATGTAAATTCAAATTATAAATATTTGTACAATAAGTCTGCCCGGTAATTTATTGAGTAAACATATCGAGGCAACTTGAATCGTTTAAGACAATGATATAGATACTCTATGATTAAATTCAATATAAAAAATTAAATATATCCAATTACTTTGCACTTTCTATATGCCTAGTCAATTGGTATAGTTTATCAAATATCAGCTTGGTTGACTCAGGAATAAAATAAATAACCAATAACAAGGAAACTACTGAGATTTCGACATACAACTTCCTACCCTTTTAAGTTTTTAGTTTTTTTGAAGTCAGTTTCTTAAAGGAATTGACTAATGTAGAAAAGTCAGTTACTTCAAATTTATTCTTCAGAAACGCTGTCACATGAAAATGATTTTTAAAAAAGTCTCAGGTATATGGTGGTTTGTCAGGTTTTTCTTATGTAAATTCAAATTATAAATATTTGTACAATAAGTCTGCCCGGTAATTTATTGAGTAAACATATCGAGGCAACTTGAATCGTTTAAGACAATGATATAGATACTCTATGATTAAATTCAATATAAAAAATTAAATATATCCAATTACTTTGCACTTTCTATATGCCTAGTCAATTGGTATAGTTTATCAAATATCAGCTTGGTTGACTCAGGAATAAAATAAATAACCAATAACAAGGAAACTACTGAGATTTCGACATACAACTTCCTACCCTTTTAAGTTTTTAGTTTTTTTGAAGTCAGTTTCTTAAAGGAATTGACTAATGTAGAAAAGTCAGTTACTTCAAATTTATTCTTCAGAAACGCTGTCACATGAAAATGATTTTTAAAAAAGTCTCAGGTATATGGTGGTTTGTCAGGTTTTTCTTACGTAAATTTAAATTATAAATATTTGTACAATAAGTCTGCCCGGTAATTTATTGAGTAAACATATCGAGGCAACTTGAATCGTTTAAGACAATGATATAGATACTCTATGATTAAATTCAATATAAAAAATTAAATATATCCAATTACTTTGCACTTTCTATATGCCTAGTCAATTGGTATAGTTTATCAAATATCAGCTTGGTTGACTCAGGAATAAAATAAATAACCAATAACAAGGAAACTACTGAGATTTCGACATACAACTTCCTACCCTTTTAAGTTTTTAGTTTTTTTGAAATCAGTTTCTTAAAGGAATTGATTAATGTAGAAAAGTCAGTTACTTCAAATTTATTCTTCAGAAACGCTGTCACATGAAAATGATTTTTAAAAAAGTCTCAGGTATATGGTGGTTAATGCAGTTAGAAAAGGATAGCATAAAATCGGTATGTGTGTACCAAGAAATAAAATATCTACTATTTATCAGCACTTTTTCAAATATAAATGAAAACATTACGTTATTCAGCGTTCAAACAACCGGGCCCTAGTTCTGACGTTATGCTAATTCTACAGGGGTATGTTCGAAGGTTTTCTGGATTCAAGTCGCGTCGTTAACGGAGATCATTTGGCAACTGGACCTCCAATTTAAGGTGGGTTCCAAACAATGGTCACTCGGTCTTCGCAAGCGGTAATCCAACCAAGAACCAACCACGTCCGACGCCGGTTCACTTCAATGATCAGACGTAGGACGGCTTGACCATGGAAGTGAAGCCACGTCTTACAACAAATTTTTAATCATTCAAGATTATCTTTCCAAGTTTCCTGATATTGTTTCCGTATAAACCGCATATAAAAAGATACATTATCTATGGGTGTAAAATACTAAAAAGGTATATTAATCTGTTTTTGACTAGCTCTCCTCTATATTTAATATCACATGGGTAAAAAAGATATAAGAAAAAAATTACATATTAAGTAAAGGACAATGTCAAAAATGCGTCATTTTAGCCATTCCAGCGCAAATAGAACATAAAAAATCTCTAGCGAGCTAAAATCGAGGCTTTCTTAACATTGTTCTTTTAATTACATTTTTATATATACAGAGTAAATTAACTTTATTCAGACTTCTACGATTACCATTATTTTTAAAATATACTTTAAATTCTGGCAAATTTTACATCAGATCCATTCAATACACTATGAAAAGAGATATATTTTTCCCACTTTGAGGGGATATTTATTTTCGTTAAAAGTAGTTTTTATGGCTACTCTACTTCACTGTTTTTGCACGCTTTTAACTCCATAGTCCGTCTTCTTCTAATGGCCAGTTTCCAATACGTCAGTATACGTCTCGCCCTACTAACATCGTAACAAAAGTCATTTATTACCTCTCCGTCCCATACGGCATGACCTTCTTTCACCAGCGTTTCGTTTATGTAACACACGTTGTCTTTGTCCGTAACATCGGCGAGGAACACCCACACTTGTTCTTCGTTCCAATCGATGTGGCTGACTTTTATTTTGGTATCCCGCTTGTTGACCAGCTCTCTGAATCTGTCCGACGTTGTACGGGGCCAAGGGTTACCTAAAAACCGATAAGATGTACTACATGAGCAAGAAATACATTTTTTCTATGACTGCATCAAGTTTTAATGGTTTCTGAATGTCTTCTACCAATTTCAGCTTTGAGTTTTTCGATTCTATATTTATACTATTATATAAACAAAAGGAGTATTTTTGTTTGTTAAAAATAACTGAAAAGCCTATTTAATCAATCAGAGCCAAATTTTAACCAATGCTTCATGACATATTTGGGGAGGTATAAAACAATATTTTATCTTGAAAAAATATTAAATTCCATTAAAAATAACGTTAAAAAGAATGCTTTAAACCGACAAATACTGATGTACATGTACAACAAAAATTAATGTTTTAGAAACATATGAGAAATTACTTATTGAAGCAACGGAAACGTTTACAACAAGACCTAATAAATATAAGAAGATAAAACGTTGGATAAGTCACGGTATCATCACGTCCATTAAAATCAGGGATAAAATGAAAAAGAGTTTATTGAAAAACTACTCACCTCAACTTGAGCTACAATACAAACAATATCGGAATCAATTAAATAAACTTCTACATAAGCAAAAGAATGAGAATTATAAAAATCAGTTAGAAAATAATAAAAACGATATAAAGAAACTTTACAAAATAATAAAGGATGCTACTTATGAGAGCGATGGACGTGATGGTAAAGTTGACATAAGGAATGAATCTGGCATACGTTTTATCTTGAAATGGCCAATTTCTGTAACAACTACTATGCTAACATAGGAGTTGAAATGGAAAAGGCCATTCCCCCACCGCAACAAGAATGCCATATTGATCCACCTGTGAATGCTACACTCTTTTTTCACCCACTTACATAAAATTAACTAATAAATCATATTGGGTCTCTAAAAAATGAAAGCGCAGCAGGTTATGATGGTATTAAAGCAAGTATCATAAAACAGACACATCTAGAAATATTGACGCCTTTGTTACATATTGATAATTTAATATTTAAAAAAGGAATTGTGCCATCTCAGTTTAAAACATCAATAATACTGCCATATATAAATCCGGTTTAAAGAGTATTGTTGGCAATTATCGCCCAATAAGCCTCATTACTAACTTTGCAAAGCTTTTTGAAAAGTGCGTTAAGAATAGAGTGATGACTTTTATAAAACGATTTCAATTTTTTTCTGAGAAGCAGTTGGGATTTCGCGAGGGGTGCAGTACTACCGGCGTCAAGCATACGTTAATAACGGATGTTGTCAATAATTTGAATCTAAATAAAAAATGTTTAGCAGTCTTTTTGGATTTGGCCAAGGCGTTTGATACTGTACCTCATGACACACTACTTACAATTCTGCACAACTATGGCATGAGGGGAACGACTTATAAAATGTTTGAAAATTATCTTTCAGAACGTGTACAAATGGTTAATAAAATTAACAATATTTTAAGTGGCAAAAAATGTGTGAAAATTGATGTTCCCCAGGGAACTGTTTTAGGTCCAATACTTTTTATTCTTTATATTAATTCTTTGCTTAATTTAAAAACAGAGGGGCTGATGGTTTCTTATGCAGATGATACAGCAATGGTCATTTCTGGGGATTCACGGGAAAGTGTAAAAAATAACACTATAATAAATTTATCGAATATAAAAAACTGGTTACAAACCCAAAAATTAACATTAAACTTAGCAAAAACAACATATATAGCTTTCTCTCTGACAAAGGCAAATAGACCTTTATGTAATAGCATTATGACGTCATTAATGAGACACCACACACCAGGTACCTGGGTATTGTAATCGATTCTTCCCTTAAATGGCAACCACACGTCGACTATGTTTCAAAAAAGATTCGTGGCTTGGTGCATAAATTTTGTTTATTAAGAAACTTTCTGGACCGGAAAACTTTGATTATGGTCTATAAAGCCTTGGTTGAATCGATTTTAAGGTACGGTATTTTAGTGTGGAGAGGACTATACAATAATGCTTTGTATAAATTAAATTTAGTTCAAAAATATCTTCTTCTTCTTCTACCTTCTATAAGAGGTCCCTGACCTGTTCCTTCTTCGATTTTCCTCATTCTGGACTTAAATTATCGCTCCACCTTTTCCGTGGTCGACCTCTACTGCGTGTACCACTAGGCGATTTATCTCGTGCGATCCTTACCAGTCTATCGTCTGACATTCGGCTTATGTGTTTGTTCCATTGTGTCTTACGCTGTAGGACCCACTCATTAATGCAGTCTGTGTTGCACGATTGCCTAATGTTATCGCTTCTTTCTCTGTCTAATAGCGTTTTTCCTGTTATTCGTCGAAGTATTCTCATTTCTGTAGTCTTCAATAGTTGTTTCGTTTTTGTCGTCTCTGGCCGTGTTTCTGAGATGTATGTCATAATAGGTCTAATTGTGGTTTTGTAGATCCGAACCTTTGTTTCTTGTTGTAAGTGTTTGTTTCGCCAGATCACGTCGTTGAGACAACCCGCCACTTTATTTGCTTTGGCCACCTGCCTCTTCGATGTTGCCATAACTAGTTATGTCGATTCCTAGATATTTGAAACTTATTTTTTTTTGTATTATTTGACCGTCTAGTTCTAGTTTGCATCGGAGGGGTTCTTTTGAGGTTGTCATACATTTAGTTTTTTCGGATGAGATAATCATATTATATTTTCTTCCCGTAAGATTAAAGGTATTTAACAATCTCTGGAGGTCGTCTTCATTTTCGGCACATATCACAGCGTCATCAGCGTAACAGAGAATTTTTATTTCTGTATCACCCATTTTATATCCTCTACCAAGTCGCACCTCCTTTATTATTTCGTCCATTATCATGTTAAACAACAAAGGACTAAGCGAGTCTCCCTGTCTAATACCGCTGTTGACTGGTATGGGTGTTGATAATTTACCGTTAGTGCGAATCTGAACTTTATTGTTTGCGTATATGTTTTCGATGGTCTGAATTATATTGATAGGAATATTTCTCTTATATAACAGGTGGATTACGTCATCTAGTGTCGTATATGCACGTCCGTCGTTTCAGGGAAATTAATAGTGGAGATCGGATTTTCCGCGAGAACGCCACGAGGTACGTTTCGATCGAACGCGAACGACGTATACGAGCTGTGAATGACTTGCGTATCAGGATTTTTGTCGTTTATGGTATGCGTTTGTCCCTGCATTAAGTGGTCCCCACCTTGACGTGAAGCTTGGATATCATTTAAAAATGGTTCCATTGGAGAAATTGAAGTATTGGGATATAATTGAGCATTTTGATTTATTTGGGTCATGTCAGATTCATTACGAGTATGGAATCTTGTTAGGTCTGGCGCGACCCCACGAGGGGCCGCGGAGGTCCCACCAAAACCACCCGGACAGCCTGAAATGCCACCCGCTTCATCAGACCGGAAGGAACTGTGAGAGAAGGGATTGGACATTTTTTAATAAATTATTTTTTCTCTTAAAGTAGAATGTTTTGTATAAAAAATACAAAAATCACGGAGGGCTGGGCTTTAATATACTTAATATATAAGAAAAATTAAGTATATGGAATTTGGGTTGAATGAGAACTTGGCCAATAATTAGTTTGTTTTTTATTAGACGTGAGCTCTTATAGGACTTTTTCGCAGTAAAAAATTTTTTTGACTGGGACTCTTAAGTTTTGTGTCGAAATTAAATGTAGTATTGGGACTCTTAATAAATTTTCTAAAATTCAATTTTCGCAAAAATTTTTGTTTTAGTGTTAAACGCAAACTAAGGCACGTTTAGTGTTCTTAGATCTGTTTTAACGATGTCACTATCAGGTTATCACTAATTTTCTCTTAATAGAAAATTGTTTAAGTCGCAATCGGGAATGTCTAAATCGGGTGTGTCGCTATCAGGTTTCCTTTACGCAAATTATTATGGTCGTAAAAGTAGCCGCGTGAATACTCGATATATGAATTTCAAATAGTTTCCGCAAGAATAAAAAAAATCGACGTGGAAAGGTTTTTTTTTTAGAAAAGCTTATTTTTTCCGACGGCGCTAGAATTTTACTAAAATTCGCGTTTCACGGTTTTTATTTAACTGGAAATTTTACTTTGAGGTTCCTCCCCTAGCACTGAACTGATATCAGCTACTAGAGTTCGCCTCTAACGAATTTCCGCCTAACAGACAAGGTTTCCTGGCCTTTCTAGTACCGCAATCTTCTTATCTTCTTTCTTGAATCGAATTCTTGATCGTCTTATTAAGACAACCAAGAACCTCTCTTCTTAAGCCGTCGTAAGCAGAGCGGCCTCCCTCGTTGCACTAGCGTAAACAGCTTAGTGATCCTCTTGATGCCGAAAGGGGCGCTCCAGGAAAACCTCTTGGAAATTTAAAACTCCCTACTCGCGTGTTGAACCGTTTAATTTTTTCTTCTGGAAGGGAAACTGACAATAATCTCTTGCGAGATTACCGACGAGTGGCCCACCTATTGAAGATTCCCCGTGCCTTTCTCTGACGTGGTGCAAGTGCCAGACTAATCAGCAACGGCAGAGAATCTCACGTTTCGCCTGAGTAAATGCTTCAAAAGACTTAGATACTCGTATGCGCGTGTAAAAAAAATTTGAGATATCTGTGCTCTTCAAAAGACGACCAGATTCTGCTAACGAATCGCGGCATCTGGTGCTATTTATAACTTCTCGGCACTCCGCCGGGTCTTCCGAAAGGAACCGATCAGCGTTTAGCGCGGTCCGCCAAAGCTTTATGTCTGCGCCGCCATCTGTGTCGGTGTCTATGCGCCGTTACCGCCGACAACATGCAGTTTTTTTCTCGGAATTTCAAGGGTCTGTAGATGTTTATTTTATTTTTATGATTTTTTTAGGATCTTGTAGATAGAATTCTACAACACTAGCTTTATGCGATCGAATACTTTTGTTAGATCTCCGTATTTCAACAATTCGTTATGAATTCCGTCTTGTCTGGGAGACTTTCTATTTTTCAAGGATTTTATAGCTTTCTCTACTTCTTGAATGGTGACTTCCACATTATTTCTTATTGCTGGTATGTTGTTTTTTCCAATGTTAGCATCTCCCTCAAATAATTTTGTTAGGTAGTCTATCCATTTCTCCTCTGATATTTTGTTTGTTTCGGAGAGTTCAGATACTTCTTTGCGCTGTTGTCTTATCAGTCGCCACATTTGTTTTTGTACACTATAGAAATCTCCTTCCATTCTTTTAGAGAACTGCTCCCAATGTTCACATTTTAGTTGCCTGACTAGTAGATTAGTTTCGTTACGAATTAGTTTGTACCTATTGTATGCTTCCGGCGTTTTTGACGTTCTATATGCTTTAACTTCTTTACGGAACCATCGAGTTTTATTAGGATTTTTGTTGTTGATTGTAATTGTATGTGTGCCCAATGATTCATTTGAAGCATCTTCTATGTTTCCCATAATTTTTTCTCAGCTATGATTTATATCTTCCTCTTCATTTATTGGTTTTCTTTCAATTTTTTCCATCAATCTTTTTTGATATAATTCTTTCGTTGACGCATGCCACAGAGAGTCTATGTTCTTTTTTTGTATCCTAACCTTTTCCAACTGCTTTTTCTTTTGTGTAATCTTTATCTGAATCTTTGATAGAACCAATTTATGATCGTTTCCTTCATTAACAGATATCTATTAAAAATTATATTTCACAAAAATAAATTATACCCCACTCATTTACTCTTCGATAGAAATATACAAAATGTAAGATCGATTTATGTTTCATATGTCTGTGATTATATATATTGACATCCAAACTTACAAACTTTTATTGATCACGATTATAACACAAGAATAAAAACCGACAAGCATATACAGATCCCCATTAGTAATAATAATCTTAACCTAAAGTACATAAATTATATTGGATCGAAGATATACAACTGATTGCCCAGTGAGATTAGAAATTCGCAAAGTGTGAAACAATTTAAAGCACATAGTAAAGAGTTAGTTTTTCTTAGGTGGAATCAGTTTGAAAAGATATTTTTGTAAGTTAATGTGGTCTGGATTTGGAAATTTTTACTTTTTGTTTTGTACATGAAACCAAACTTTGTATATGTTCATTAGAATATAGAATCACATTTTAGCACATACAGATGTTTAATCATCTAGGTGATATTATTATGTTCTTGTAAATATGTTATATGTTATGTTGTATGTTGTAGGAAAATGTGTTGAGTTTGTGAAAATAAATTAATTAAATAAGAATAATAATAATTGGAAAGGTTTAAAGCAACATTAATTTTCATTAAAAAGCATGCTCCGAAGTGTAACATGTTTGCTCTCCGCTAGGTGGCAGATACGCTCTATTTCAAGACCATTTAAAAAGCTCATAGAGGTAGTAGAGATAGAGTTGATAGACTTTTTTTATGTGAAACGATATTATATAAAGAGGAAACATTTGTATTTTAGCAAATATCTCAAGAACTACCAAACCAATCATAAAAAAATTTTACCCATGGCAAAAGTAAAAATTATTTATTGAGAAGTGTAAATAAAGAGACAATAATAAATTTATTACCTTTTGAAGTGGGAACGATGTTGGCCAGTCGGCATCTGATAGATTGAGCGCTTAATGTTGCGAATTTGGAATGGAGGAAACATAATCCCTTAATTGGAACCTTACAGACAGTACCATAGTCGATATAAAAAACCTAAAAGTTAAAAAAGAAAAAGCGTAACCCTCGTGGTTTTTACATCAAAATTACATTATTCAGGTTTTTTTTTGTATCAACTGGTAACTTACTCTGACGTAATCGGGAGAATCGGCTAGAACTCGTACTATCTTGGCTCTATGGTACTCTCCAAAAATCACTTGGACACAATACAGTCCCTCCTAAAAAAAGTACAGATTTCTATACAAAATAAGCATAATATAAAATTGAGAGAACAAAACTGTGAACGGGTCTTTATTCTAGACTGGTGAGGAGTTTCCAGTTTTGTTATGGAAAAATTCAAAAAAAATTGCAAAAAATATCTTTTGATTGCATTCAGTAATTATAATCGTTGACAATCTAGAATATAGACAAAAATATTCATTGTCCAATTTTCCATTCAGGAAAATATTATTTCTGCTTCATCTATTTATTTATTTATTCATTGTCTCAACAACTTACAAAGCCAATTACAGATACAACTAAACTTAATATACTAAGACTACAATCTAAATTGGAACCTAAATAAAAAGGCACTACAATTGCCTACATAACTCATCTCTCACTTCCCTTCTAAACCTGTTACAACTTAGGTTAAAAATGTCAACAGCACCACAATACTTATTAAAATATGAACATAATCTTATTAATGGGGAATTTTTACAGGTTAGTCCTAGGGGCATTAATATAAAATAAATTTCTGGATCTGGTGTTAACTCGGCCTATTTTAAATGGAAGCTGTTCTAAAAACTCTTTACTATCAATAGTGTTTACCATCAATTTAAACAAAAACACAACACCCGCTTCAATACGCATGTGCTTCAAACTGGGAAAGTTAAATAAAGAACAGAAAACCTTCTGATCAGTTCCTCTTTGAGGGTATATCGAGAATGCCTTGTAATGCAAAAACTTTAAAAATCTCCGCTGAACCACCTCTAAGCTGTAAATTTTATTTTCATACTGTGGATCTCAAATTACACAAGCACATTGAAGCTTAGTAAGCACCAATGACTTATACAAGACAATCATTGTATTGATATTATTGAAACATTTACAGCTCCTAATAATAAAACCAAGAATTTTTCCTGCATTTGCAGTTACATTATCAATGTGCCCAGCAAAATTCAACCTCGTATCTAAATAAACACCAATATCCCTATGTAAATCAGTTCTTTTTAACGGCGTGCTATTTATACAATAATTAAAATGAATTATTTGCTTTTTACATGTAAAAACATTACTACACATTTATTTATATTTACATTTAAATCATGTTCCTTGCACCATCTCACAACCGCATTAAAATCCTCTTGCAGAGCCCTCGCATCTGATTCATCTCTAATAGCACGAAAAATTTTATAATCATCAGCAAGAATAAGGCCTTTGGCGAATTTCACATTTACACAAAAGCAGAAGTGGCCCAAGATTTAAACCCTGAGGCACTCCTGAGGTGGGTACATAGCTTTGAGACTTAAACCCTTTAAGTTCAACAAATAAAGTTCTATCATGCAAATAAGATATCAGCAATGAAATAATGTTCGGAATCTTTGAGGGCAAGTAGGATTTCACCAAAGTTCACTCTATCAAATGCTTTCTGCAATCATTAAAAATTACATCAATCTGACATCCTTCCTGAATCGACTCCTGAACAAAGTTTACTAAATTTGTAACGCTTGATCGATGTGGTAAGAAACCAAGTTGTTAGTCTGAGATTCTATGTCTACAATCATTATATACTCTATTACAAAGAATTAATTCCAAAATTTTTGAGTAGGCCGAGACAATACTGATAGATCGGTAATTAGAAATTTCATTTCTATCACCACTTTTGAATATAGGAATAAATTTGCTTTCTTTCCATTTTGAGGGATAAATACTTTGTTTCAAACAAAGGTTAAAAATATATTTTAAAGGTGATATAAATGAATCATTATATATATATATATATATATATATATATATATATATATATATATATATATATAAACTTTTTATCGTAGTTCACTTTCAACTTACCATAACAGCACCTGGCGGAATAGCATAATCTTTTGCATTATCAGGATCGTTATAAAAAATTTGTAGATCATCCATTAAATCGTCCAAAGGCGTTTTACTTTTGGAAGTACCTACAATGTGAAATAATAAGATCATTTCAGATCGAGGCACTTATTGGCTTCAATTATCTTATTTCTCGGTTAATGGAAATACAGAGTCATTAATGCAACAATTTCAAAAAATTTACTTGAATGATGGTAAAAAAAAAGAAGTGTCTTTATGTCCGCGTAGCCGGGAATTTACTATTTTATTTTAAAATTACACGGACGGAAACTAATCCCTTTTTTATATTTGTTGGCTTCAAAAAAAAGTAACAGCTCTTTTAGGGAGATCGTTGGTGCGACACTTTACTTAAACTGAAGAATTCGTGGTTAGTTTGGTTGCCGATGCCAGATAATGCGACTTCTATCCTTACGAGTAGCACGTTTCGTGTATCTAGTTTTGATATATTTAATTTACCGTCGCGCCATCACATAACGGTTTTATACAATATTGTTGGTTTGTGTTACTTTCGAGTTATTGAGTGAGCCATCGAGATGTCGCTACTGTGTCTTATTTACTATTTTTTAACCGTGAAATCTGTTTATAGGACACATATGCGAGATGATGGTTTGTACCGAATGCAATGGCCTGATGAGTCCCATACTAGGACGCAACAGCGTTGTCGTCTACGCACTTTTTAACATAAGAGTAATATTTATCAACGGTCTTTATATCCGCATAGCCGAGAATTTCATATTTTATTATGTATATGTATATGTTGTCGTATTATCCAACATCTTACCACCTTTCTCCGGCCAGATTTAACTTCAAATACAAGTTCGGAGTATTAATAAGTACGACGACGGGGTGTCTGGGAAGGTGCCAACTAGAATCCCACTGATGAGTCCTATAGTTGGTACCGGGACGAAACACCCACATTTTTGAGAGAAATTCGTATAAGACTTTAACCTGATTGCGACACGGCAGGTCTTTTCTAGGTTTTCCCTGCCATAATAGCCCGATGAAGACAATGACCCGAAGAGAGAAAGAAATATTGACAACCCATACGTGTGACAAGGAAAGAAAACCGAACTTGTTTGTAATGTAGGAGTGTACAGGGATAAGTCGAAAATTTATTTACCCGGTTTCGACTGGCTCCTATATTACAACAATGTGTATATATATATATATATGTATGTATATATATATATATATATATATATATATATATATATATATATATATATATATATATATATATATATACAGTGTACGACAAAACATATGCACGAACTTCTACTCGCTAATATATGGCTAAATAACGTAGTCAAATGCACTTCAATTTAAATTCTTTTTACTTATTTATGATCGCAATGGACTCTTCTGCTAAAAAAAAAGACACAAACAAAAACTAATTTTTTTTTGTATCAGAAAAAATTTTGTTTATGACAAAAAATAACAGGAATTTACATTCTTTATGAATTATAAAAAATTATCAACAACAAGTACCGTTTCTCTCTTTTGAACACTGTCGTTCCTGGTCTTTCAAAGTCATTGGTCATATGGTATAAGTTTTTAATGAAAAAAATGGCTAATAATAAGTACTCAGTGCAAGTAAAAGAAAAAATAATTAAATATTATAATAGTGGTGAATCAGTGACATCAATTGCAAAGAAATTTGGAATTCATCATACCGTAATTTCGCTAATTATAAGCCGCTTTCGTTCTTCTGGCTCGTTGACCACTATCCACAAAGGAGGTCGTCTACGGAAAACCAGTAAACGGGACGAACAGACAATAATTAGATTAATAAAAAAAAAACCGTTCATATCAGCAAGGTCAATTGAAAATCGATTACCACTATATATTTCTGAAAGATCCATCCAAAGACGAGCTGTTGAAGGTAGATTGAAATTATACCGAAGTGCCAAAAAACCATTTATTTCCGGCAAAAATAGACTAGCTAGAATTCAATTTGCAAAGGAACACTTAAATTGGAGTACAACCCAATGGGAGACTGTACTCTTTTCTGACGAGTCGAAGTTCAACTTGAAAAATTCGGATGAATTTCGGCTAGTACGCAGACCTAAAAGGCAACGTCTTAACCCTCGCTATACGGAAGGCACAGTTAAGCACCGAGGAGGAAATGTTTTGGTCTGGGGATGCTTTTCCGGACATGGAATTGGACCAATTCACAATATTAATGGTATAATGGATCGTTTTGTGTATAAGGTTATCCTAAATAATGTTATGTTGCCACACGCAGAGGAAGAAATGCCACTTAAGTGGAGGTATCAACATGAAAACGACCCAAAACACACTGCTAATTGGGTGAAAGAGTGGTTCGTAAACAACAAGATTGACGTTTTGAAATGGCCAGCGCAATCGCCTGATCTCAATCCCATAGAAAATCTATGGGATATTGTAGATCGCAAAATTAATCGCGATAATTGCAAAAATGCGGATGACCTGGCTATGCAACTAAATATCAGTTAAATTTTTATTTAAATGGAATATCCTAAAAATGTGCTATTTTGTCGCATAAAGAAAGTATTGTTAATTATGAAATATGGTTTTTGTTGATTTTCATAACAAATGTTGGAAATTTTTGTTTTGTTTTAGTAAATTTAGTTTGTTAATTTTGTAAATAAATGAAACAATTTGAAAAGCAACGTGTTTTTGTCTTGTTATTAAGGCATATTTTTATATCCACATATATAAAATATATATATAATAAATTGTCTTGAAATTTACAGAACAATTACATATGCTATGCCCAGACGCCGCCGCATCCTACTCTGTTTTCCTGGTTACTGTGTTGCCAACCGCATATATAATTTTAATAACAAATTCACCATTAAATATAGAAACTCGTAAAGGGTATTAAAACCCGCATGCCAACTTACCAAAATAAAACCAAAATTTAGATGGATCGTAAACTTCAACAACTACAACATCAAAAATGCTTTCTACTCTGGTACCCACGGGTAGAAATTCTTTGGGTATTTCGTTGCCATACTTAAAGACATCATCTGGTATGTACCCCCTAAAATCGCACCAGTCCAGATCTGGTAAGGCTTGGTTTGTACTGATCTAGAAAATATTTGAGGAAACAAATTGAGTTTGTTTTTTAATTACAAAAATTCTAAAAATCGGGAATTTAGAAGTGAAACACAAATTTATTTACCTTTTCTCCAATGTCATAACTGGCCATAGTATAGAGCTTCTCTACATTTTCCGGCAATGGTTTGCTTCGATCGTAAAGCTTAAAATCGTCTCTTCCAGGTCTGACATAATGAAAAATGTTCCTTAGGGCTATGAACATTTCGATTAAGCTTGTGTATCCATATTCCATATACAAGAGATCTTTCTTAAATAATCTTCTACAAGAAGAAAAGAGGTTTTATAATCTAATAATAATTTATTCATTTAAAATTCATTTATTATATAAAAAAAAACCTTTTGCACAATATCCTCTAGGTAACGCTGAGCACTACATCAAATTCTAGCTACCAATACGTTATTCACCTTTCAAGCAGAAAAAAAAAGGAAAAAATATACAGAAACAGGTTACTTCCTGCAAATACAACTTTGGTTCTAACGTTTGTTTGAAGCTTGTAGACAATGTTGAAGAATGACTAAAATGCGGTCGGACTTGCATTGTCTTTATTTTTATTTTTACGACGTTTCGATTAGGTTATATCTCTAATCGTTATCAAGTATAAACTGAATGTTTTGTCGTAAGACTACGAGCTTATATAGGGACTGTGTCCATTGAAGCGCAACGTTTCTCTAACTGTACACACCTCAGTGATTTGATGTTACAAAGTAGTGGTTGCCAAAGAACACCCTTATACCATTCGATAGGTATTCAAAAAAAGCAAGAATGGATGACTGATAAGATCCTTCAGCTAATGGATGATCGAAGAACTCTCAAAGGCAAGTGTGAACAAAGCTATAAACAAATACAAAAAGTCATCAAAACTGAAATCAGAATAGCCAAAGAAAATTTCTATAGGAAAAAATGTGAGGAAATAGAGCATCTACAGATGAAACATGACATTTTTAATATACATAAAAAAGTGAAAGAACTTACGGGCACACAAAAACGCAAACAACCCAACACATTATATAACACAAATGGAACAATAATAACAGAATTGGAAGAAAAATTGGAGGTATGGAAGAACTATGTTAATGAACTTTTTACAGATGAAAGACATGAACCTAATCTAAACAGCATACAAGAGGATGAAGGCCCAGATATAACCAAAGAGGAAGTAATGTATGCACTAAGAAGAATGAGAGATGGAAAGGCTCCGGGTCCAGACGAACTACCGATGGAAGTCCTCAAGCTCATAGAGGAAGAGTCGATTTATGCATTGGTGGAGCTTTTTAATCATATCTACAAAACAGGAATAATACCACAGGAATGGCTTTTATCCACATTTGTAACTATTCCAAAAAAGGGAAAAGCAAAACAATGCACCGACTATCGCACAATAAGCCTGATGAATCACATACTGAAAACATTTCTAAAAGTTATACACACTAGAATACATAAAAAACTGGAAATAGATATTAGCGATACCCAATTTGGATTTCGAAATGGACTCGGAACGAGAGAAGCGTTATTTGCACTGAATGTCATGTCTCAAAGATGCCTTGATATAAATCAGGATGTATATATGTGCTTCATAGACTACAATAAGGCCTTTGACAAAGTGAGACATGATCACCTTATCAGTCTATTGACGGAAAAGAACCTCGATAAAAGAGACATCAGAATTATATCGAATATTTATTACAATCAGAAAGCAGTAGTGCGAGTGGAGCATGACACGACTGAACAAGTCGAAATAAAAAGAGGAGTGAGACAAGGGTGTATACTTTCACCGACCTTGTTCAATCTTTACTCTGAGGACATAATGAATAGAGCACTTATTGACCAATTCGTTGGTATTAAAATAAATGGAATTTTAATAAACAACCTCAGATACGCCGATGACACAGTACTTATCGCAGAAACACTCGAGGATCTCCAGACCTTAGTCAATAGAGTAGCAACAGTCAGTGAAGAATATGGACTGTCACTAAACATAAGAAAAACAAAATGCATGTTAATATCCAAATCAACCCAAAATGTCCCAGATATACGCATACAGGGTCAAAATATACAACACGTCAGAAAATACAACTATTTAGGCACCGTCATCAATGAAAACAACGATAGCTCTGAAGAAATCAAAATCCGGATAGAGAAAGCAAGAGCCGTATTCACGAAAATGAAGAGAGTGTTCTGTGGCAGAGACCTGAGTCTTGAATTAAAGGTTCGTCTGGCAAGATGTTACGTACTGTCAGTTTTGTTTTATGGAATGGAGGCATGGACGCTTAAAAAGATCGATATTAACAAGTTGGAAGCCTTTGAATTGTGGATGTACCGCAGAATGTTAAGAATATCATGGATGGAGAAAATCACAAACGCTGAAGTACTGAGGAGAATGAATAAAGAAAAGGAGGTCATACTTACAATTAAAAAACGAAAATTACAATACCTGGGACACGTTACGAGAGGAGAAAGATATCAACTACTGAGAACTATTATGCAGGGAAAAATTATGGGAAAGAGATCTGTAGGAAGAAGACGAAACTCTTGGTTAAAAAATCTAAGAGAATGGTATAATTGCAGCAATAACCAGCTGTTTAGGTCAGCAGTCTCGAAAATACGTATAGCTCTGATGATCGTCAACCTTCGGAACGAAGACTGCACCTAAAGAAGAAGGTATTCAAAAGGTATATTTTCTGATAACGTAAAAATTTTAGCGTTCTATTTAAATTAACCAAGTTATAGTCACTTAAAGTTCTTATTTGATTAGTTTTAATTTTTGGACACCCTGCATAATATAGCAAGTTTATTATAATTAGGAAATAAAATATGATTTATTGTTACACTTCACTGTAAATTTAGAGTACATAACTGAAATACTTCTTAAGTATTTGAAACATGAAAATTAAGTTAGATTTTGTCAAAATTCAAATTACTTTAAAAACCTTAAGGTATAGGTACTATAAACCTTATTAAAATAGGCACTTATTATGACCGAAGAATCAAAAAATGCAATAATATTATGGGGGTTCCATTTAAAAAAACACAACTTTGATACTTTCAAAGCTTTTGAGACACCCAGTATAATATGAAAATAATTTTAAAAAGTAACTATATTAGACCCCTATATATCCCAAAAGTAAAACTTTTTGAAAGTCACGTATTTTGGCCGCAATATTCTGTATAAATTATTAACAGGTTGTACACCAAAAAAATCAAGAAATTGACAGATTTTGTATTTCAGTGTATATTTGAAATTATTACAATCGGCCAAGCGCTTTCGGTCTCTCTATCGGACCATCCTCAGGGCTCAGACCTTGTCAAAGGGCACACCTCAACCCTGCCAGTTTGAGAAAAGCGACTTTTCTCAAACTGGCAGGGTTGAGGTGGTCCGATAGAGAGACCGAAAGCGCTTGGCCGATTGTAATAATTTCAAATATACACTGAAATACAAAATCTGTCAATTTCTTGCAATATTCTGTGCCGTATAGGGTAAAAAACCCTGCATATAAAGAATGAATGTTATTGTTTGTTATAGATAACCGCTCCCCGTTAGGAGGCCATAGAAGTAGCGTAGATAGACTTTTTTATGTGAAACGATAATATATTAAGAGGAAACATGGTATCAGATTTGCTAAACACAAAGTTACCACACCCAAACTACTATAGATAAAATTTATGACATACTTATAATGCCCAGGTATATCACTACACCAAATTCCGTTCCTGAACTGGCTTATAAGGGTTCTCAAATTACTTTGTACCCTTTTAGGGACATTCGACGTGTCCTCCACCTCTTCTTCGGAATTATTGTTTAATTTGTCCTTACTAGCATTAAAACAGGTCTCCCCGTAAATGTCACTGAAAAAAATATTAGTCATTTAATGAATTAACTTGTATTTGGTTTATTACCTTGTCTCCTGTGATGACTCTTGTTTGTGGAATTTTGGGGAATTGTTTACCGGTTCAGTCTTGTCAATCTTTGGCGGCGAGGTAACTGAGGATTTCGTCACATTTCCTATCTAAAATAAATCCATATCATAAAGAGGAAGTTTCACAGTTATTGTGAAAAATTAAATTTTCATCTCGATGAGATGGACGCAGTTACGGGTATGTTTTGTGATTTGACAGAGGCTTTTTAACTGTGTCAATCACAAGATATTTCTATACAAATTGGAGGTGTACAGCTTTAAGGGTGTTATACTCGAGTGTCTTACTCATCAGGAAGCTTAAAGAATTAAGGATTAAGGATGATATCTCTCTACTAAAGATGCTGATAGCTGGTGTGCCATAGTGGACCAGGGCTTATCTGTAAAATGTCGTTATTTCGTGGATGTGAAATGGAACATGGAGATTTTTGCATGAGAGCCTTCAGAATAACCTGAATAATGACAAATTTTATATGCATACTTTCAAAAAGTTGGGCAACATTGTTTTTATTAATAAAAATATAAAATTAACGAAAAAAAAAAGTTTTTTTTCAACTTTTCTCTCGTGTAACTTTGAAGGTATTCATTTTAGAGGAAAGTTGAAGAGGAAAAAATGTTTCGTAATTAAATTTGCCATAAGATAGAGTTAGTAGGAAATCCCATCATGCATTCATTGGCACATGACATTATGATATTTGAGTTCCATTATTCGCGGTACATCGGTTTAAAAAAAATGATCAAAATCGCTCCATTAGAAGTCGAAAAAATGAAAATTTTTTTCAGAATGTATTTTGAATATTCGAAATCAATTTTAAAATGGGAGCTTCCCACCCCTCTTTTTTTTCATTTTTCACGCGCGTGTGCGATATCCTTTTCATTTTTTATTAAAGTTTTCGATAACATATACATTTAAATAATTGTATCAAAAAAGAGCTTGGCAAGGCAAAGTTTTTGGTTCAAGAATCAGGTCGTATTGTTTATAGATTCACCATAACAGGCTGCCAACTTTGACAGTTTGTATCTCGGAAACCCATTGACGGATTTGAATTTTTTTTTCAGGAAAAAAAGCGTATTTCCAAGTACTTTCAAACCATGTATTGCAAAAAAAATCCAATGAAAATCCGCCGAGATAATCTATTTGTTTATAAGCAAAAATATCAACAATGTCTTTAAACAATTCCTGAGGGCGTCCAAATCATCCGATTTTAATTCTGAAAAAAGCGTTGGGAAACTTGAGCTCCCTACTATATGTCGAAAATAAATTTAAATGCGTTAACGTGACACACTTGAAAAATGGTCAATTTTTGTAAACGAAATCGGATTGCAGAATTATTGTGGAAAAAACCATCGATTCGAATTTTAGCCCGTTATTTTATCATGGCATAAAGTTTTCTTTGCTCTAATATGAAGGTCCTCAAGAAAACTTTAAATGGTCGAATAAAATTGATCAAAAACCTGTTTTTACACCTTCTTTTTTTTAGTTATTGCTATTTTGCAATAAGGAAAATATATTTTGAGACTTCCAACCAACCCTATCTTATGGCAAATTTAATTATGAAACTTTTTTTCCTCTTCAAGTATCCTCTAAAATGAATACCTTCAAAGTTACACGAGAGAAAAGTTGAAAAAAAAAGATTATCTTTCGTTAATTTTATATTTTTATTAATAAAAACAATGTTGCCCAACTTTTTGAAAGTACGCATATCAAAATTATCGTTATTCAGGTTACTCTAAAGGCTCTCAAGCAAAAATCTCCATATTCCATTTCACATTCACCTAAAAACAGATAAGCCCTGATATATAGGGCTTTATGTTGAGACCCTTATTCTTAATTTATGCTGACAATGCCACTATTTGCTGAAGAAACTTAAAACCTAGCTGCAGAAACCACTTTATCCCAAAGTTTCTTTATTTTATGGAGGTTAAACAGTTATGACTTTAAAACTGATTTTGGTGTATTACCTGGTACTGGAGAGTAATTGGTAAAAAAAAATAGGAAAATCAAAAATGTTGTGCAACAATTTTATTCTACCTGGGTGATTTTAAATGGATTGAGCCTTAAATTAAATCCAAAAAGTTCATACGACTGTTTCATAAGAAAACCGTCCATAAAGTAATATAAAAATCTTTATTGCCAACTAAAATACATCTACAATACACTTACCTCGACTTGACGTTGAATCAAACTATCCAACACTCGTCTATTGCCTAAGTAAGTTCGACCCAGCGTAAAATTTCCTCTTGGTTCACAATGGGTGCTATAAATATTTGTTTGTCTAATTTCAGAATGATTGTTATTTGTAAATTGGTTTCCTAGACTAGGACATTCTGTCGAATGATCACCGCTTGAAGATGATCTGGAAGAAAATAAGTAATTATCAGTGAGATTCCATGGGGACTTAGTTTTAAACTTACTTATGATATTCCCTGTTACACTGCATGTTTTTCGGAGATTTTCTTCTAGGACCTCTTTTTTTCGACTTCGAATTAACTTTTTGTTGCATAACCATCTTATTGATATGAGCACTTTTTTCTGATGGAATCAAATTTACTCGAGCAAGAGATCCTGTTCCCTGTACCTTAACCACAAAAAAATATTATGATGAATGTTTAGGGACAGACATATCAAAGTAAAAGTATAAAAACTACAAAACATTGTCTATATGGGGGTGTTCATCGATTTTTCTAGGGCGTTTGGCATTGTTGACCACCAAATATTACTTGCTAAGTTACTGCAGTATAAAGTTAGAGGAAAAACACTGAATTGTATTAAATTGTATCTAAATAATAGAAAGTTGTTTGTAACAGTAGACAAGAGTAATTGTAAGGCCATGTACCACAGGGATCCATTCTTCGGCCTTTCCGGTTTTTAATATTGGCAATGACTTTGTCAATTATATATGTAACATGGCAGAAAACATATATATACATATATATATATATATATATATATATATATATATATATATATATATATATATATATATAAAAGTCACATTGACAACAAAACTGTGTTAATTTTTTCCCCAGAAAGTTTATTACCTTTGCAAATCAAGTATTACGCTCAAATCTTTATAACATGTGAAAGAAAACATATCGAGAGTATTAAAATTAAAAAACGGAAAAAGCGCACCAGCACATGCTAAAATAAGTTATAACTGAAGTTACTTTTCTCACTTAGAAATAGGGAGCGGGTAAATGACAATTCGAGTGTTAAATTTTTGGTGGTCTGGGTGGATGAGGTCCTATTGGCGCAAGCATACTCAGGAAGTGGCTGGAAGACTCCATTCTGCCGTATATGCTCTTCTCTCCTTATCCAGATGTGCCTTGGGGACTACATTAAGAACTGCATATTTTGGACTTTTTCATCCCGTTGTGTCCTATGCCATATTGACTTGGGCTCATGCACCTAGTGCTAACCGAGTGTTTAAAATACAGAGCAGAGCTAACACGGTTTGGGGGGGGGGGTCTGAACTATAGAGACTGCTGTAGAGGGGGCCTTTAGGGCTCACAGTATACTGACTGTCCCTTCCCTGTATATATTTGAAAATTTGCTGTGTTTATAAACACAAGCAGGGGTTCACAATCATAAAACCAGGTTTAGGGATAGATTAGTTCCCATGTGAGGTGTCCGAATGAAAATAAATAAAACAAAATATTTAGCTTTTAAAACTAAATTAATGTAGTAGTAAGATACTTGTATTCGAACAGGTGCTAGAAGGTAACCTAAAAGCGATCTTAACTAATGATAAACCTGATAAACTGGCAATTTTTAGCTGGTCACTTACTGCTAACTGAAGAGACGTGAATATTATTACTTTAAAGATAAAAAAAAATGATAAGTCTGGAATTTACAGACTTTTAAAGAGCACTACCTTTAGTAATATAAGAGAATATAAATATATTTTTATTTAAATTTATAAAATTATGTTTAATTTAAATCATTGTTAAAACTAATTAATCTTACCACACAAGTATCAGGAATATTCTTCAAAAGTTGCTCAACCGAGTTGAAGCCAAATGTTCGATATGGGACTGGAGTTCCTATTAGTTTTATGTAGTCCTTTTCAATACTCTGTATTGTGGATACCATCGGATTCGAGGTAATAATACTAGTAATATAGGATTTTAGTGATCGTTCTGTCATATCATTAGATGCCTGAAAACGTATAAAAAAACATTAGTAGAAAACTATCAATTTTAAAATGATAATAGGTATTCATTCATCTTGGCAGAATTGCATGCTTTCAAAACTATAATATATATATAAACTATTTTAAATCGTCAGCATAAAGAATAAATTCAGAATGCTCAAAACAATGCTGTACATTGTTTAAAAATAAATTAAATAAAAATGGAGAAATGTAGCCACCCTGAGGCACACCTGATGTGCCTTCCATGGGATTAGAAAATGTATTATTAACTTTAACATACCGAGTTTGTCCAGTTAAATTTATGTTACATAAAACAACTTTTATTTGATAAAGGGCAGTTCTGGCTTCTTAATGAGAATTTTTTGTTCTTGTAACTGATCCCATTTTTCATATAAACGTATCTAAATAACTGATCAGTCAGCTTAATAATTATAACTAATACGATTAAGTTCCTATTGTGTGTTCAGTCTAGATAAAAAAGTGCCAAATATGAAAAAAGCAAACAGGTATTTTAGGAATCAGGGGTTGATCTAATATATAAACGGACAGTTCAATGCATATTTGCTTTTCTAGATTTATAATACCGTAGAAAAGGTAGTAATTAAGTACATGGAAAACTTATTATACATTAGCTAACTTTAAAGAATGTAATATAAATTATTTTTAAATGTGTTTTTGGGCAAGTGAGGAAAAAAATGAAAACCAAGGCCAGCATCGTGTTCTGCGACTTCGGAATAGAGTGAAAATATCGAAATTTTTTCAAACAAACATTGTTTTCCTACATTTCACTTAACTAAAATAATTTCCAAAGAAAGTTCTCGATGTAAAATACTAATAATTGGTTTATATATGGTTAAATAATGTGAAAATATGAGTAAATATTTGAAATCAAAGCTTCATCCTGGATTTTAGTACATGGCACATTTTTCTACATAAACAAAAAATGAACTTACCATAATATTTATGTTGATTAATCTTCAACGTTATTGTGTAACTTTTAACTAAATATACAAGTTATTCCAATATTTTAAATTAAGAACAAAAATCCTTATTTAAAACGTGCTCAAACGAATAAAAATTCCTAAATTATTTGAAAAATCACGTCAAAATCCGAAACAACCTCATGCTAGCAAATCTCTGCACAAAATGTTAGAATTGTTGTTGGTTGCAAATGTCGGAATGTCGCACACGCGCCAAATTGCTTCTTCTTTTTTTGAAACAGGCCATAAGAACAATGTGTTGGTTTTGACTAGAGATGGGCATAATAGATCAATATATAGATAAAATCGATGTTGGTGTGTCTTTTGGTAAATTCAAAGGAAAAATAGATCTTATTAAATTAAAACTGTAATTTGCGAAATTGTTCAAAATAACAATTTATTAAATTTCCTATTTAAAAACCGAATCAACCATACCAACAAACTATAAAACAAAGAAAGAGTACTTAATACGATTACGGTTTCTTACAGTCACTTAAAAAACCTGGAAATAACTAAGAAATAGTTGAATACTTAGTTAATTATCCTATAATTCGGAAAAATTAAAATTTAGAATACTTTCGTAAGATTCAATTCAAAAACTTCCAAAGTTTGATTGAAGAACTTAGAGATTTTGTAAATGTTTACCTGATCGATGAAATGCCTGTTCTTTCAGATAAAAAAGATATATCTTATCGCCAATTATTTAATTTCTTAAGTGGACAATTATGATATTTACAAGTATTTTACTTTAAAAGTGTATTAGTAACCATTACGTAATGGGTTTCAAATTTTATTTTGGGTTAATTTTTTTGTGTAAATTGCTAGTAAGTAAAAAAAAACTTTTTGATTTGATTGAAAAATTATTGTAACGATTTTCTCTCTCTATTTTTTTCATTGGGTTCACAATACTTCCCACTATTTAATAACATCCCTTAAATAATTACTTAATACTTTCACATTCAAATATAAATAAACTAACTGCTCATAGCCTATCCACATTTATATATCTATAGAATCTACAAGTCTAGAAATTACAAGAAACAGTGATGACTCATTAAAATAATATTTCTACGAGGACGCATCAAAACTTTCTTAGTCTTTCGTTACACTGTCCCCTCCTAAATCAGGGTACCTATTCTCGTTCTTGAGAGAACGATCATCTTGATGGAAAGTGGGCGTAGTTCTCACGAAGAAGTACGAAAACGTATTCAGAATACGGTTTTTTACTTTTTCGTGAGAACCACGGCCACTTTCCAACAAGTGATCGTTCTCTCAAGAACGAGAATAGGTACCCAGATCGCTTAATCAGCTTTGATACTTCCGTGGTATGACTTCAAGCTTTGGAGATGTACTACTTTGGTACTTCGTTGGATTCTATAAGCAACGTCATTGATTCTCTTCAGAATAGTATATGATCCTTCCCATGCTGACATCAATTTAAGTGATTTTCTTTTCTCTGGTTGTGGATTACATAACCAAACTCTATCAACTTGCTGGAACTTAGGCGAGTCTTAGTGTCATATGAATTGACAAATGCTTTCGTTATCAGGTATTTACAGGGTTTCTTGGAGTGTTGAACTAATCCAACGTGGCTTCCAGAACTCTCATCCAGTCTTCCATAAATTATTTTCTCCGTTCTGCCCTTCATTCTGGTTGTTTTTTCGACAATGACTCTGATTGTGTAGGTATTACAGTTCTTTGCCAAACTTTAGAGCGTTAAGCTTGTTATCGAAGGAAAATCTATGTTGATGATTCAAGTTCATACTCAACATAAACTCATCTTCTATGTCGGCAACTAACCCCAAATGGTTTAATTTTAGCGATTCCAAGTTGAAGATGATCCACTTGCATTTTTCTAATCACATCAGATGGTAAGATTTTAAATTTACCAACAAGGCTTGACTTAATCAGAGATATTACAACACTAGTGTCAACAGTTATAATAATATGCATAGCATTGATTTTTTCTTCAATTATAGACTGTCGACGGTCCTTCCCAGGCTACGAATAGAAAGCATTCTGAGGGTCTTCTCGATATCGGCCAACACCCGCCCCGGACTAATTGTAGTTTTCCTGGTTCTCTGCTGTGCGGTCTGTGGATGGTGAATGAGACCTTAATCGCACCCGACAGTCCCTTCTCATGCATCCAGTTCGTTCACATCTGGTAGCACTCGATCTTGTTTCATCTATAACTTGAAGTATCACTTATCGTGTCCAGTTTCTTAAGGATTTCAGCTAAAAGTTACTCCGTTGTTTGATTCGATGAATTCTTGTTTTCCTCTATGGTAGCGGTTCTTATTTTTGGCCTTGAAACATTATAAGCTGCTTCTATTTCCCAAGCCATGTCCAACACCTTACTACAATAACTAAACTTGCTTATAGGTAGCATACTCGTATTTCTTGATCTTTGATTCTATCAATAAAATACTAGATCGTAAGCTCTTCTCGAAATTCTTCTGTAGCTCCCAAGTAAGCCAAATGAACAAGGCGTGGGACACCTGTTTCATATTCTTGCACTTTCTCCATTTTTCTGATGTCTTGACTTGAGCTGTGTCTGATATAAGTGGCGCCGACGTTGGTCTCTAAATCTTCTTTTTAATGCAACAGTAAACTTTTCATAATCTTTTTGTTGAGTTATAGGAATTGTTTGCAATAATTTCAGTGATGGTCCACGAAGTGGAAATACTTATGAAGTAGCTATTTCTTTGTAGTTCCAGTTATTCACAGTAGCGGTAGCTTCAAATTGTCATTTGTACTTTCTCCAAGATGTTTATAATCTACTAAAATATACACGAATACGTCTAGAAATTACAAGAAACCATGATGACTTATTGACATAATATTTCTGTATGGACTCATCAAAATAATCTTTCTACAAGGACCCACCAAAACTTTCCTAGCCCTTCGTTACAATTAGATATAGATGTAATTCCCAGTTTAAGAGAATATAATAGGTTCGATTATAGGTGTGGGACTATATATTTCTTAGGCCAGACTTTTCAATATTTCGTTGATACTAACAACCACTAAGCTTTCTAGAAAATCAATTGTATATATAAAACTATGTAACAGCACAGTTAACAGAATATTGCGAAATCCTGTCTTACCTATATAATACTATATTTTTTAGAATGCACAAGAATTGGTTATAGAAACATCTGATGGTAAAATAAAAGGAAAAGTAGAAGATACTCAATTCTCAAATATAACCTATTATAGTTTTTACAGTATTAGATACGGGGAACCTCCGGTCGGAAAACTTAGATTCCAGGTAAGCCACCCAGTATTTTAAAAAAGTTTATTTCAGTTAATCAGTTTCGTTGATACCGGGTTTTAAATGGAATCTGATTATCAGTCGAGTATTGACAGATAGCAAATACAAGTGACATTTGACTAGCCATGATAGATCCCGACTGACAATCTTTCTCTCCTGCAACTCACAGAAAAGGAACTATACGATCAACTTGCCCAACAAAGCATAATATACAAACAATATCTAAAAGAAAAACAGCTTTTAGTAAATCATACTTACCAACCTAATATTAGAAAAAGACCAAAGCCAACACATAAGTAAAGAAAATGAAGTTCTATAGAAAATAGTGGTATAGCTCGGGAATGGAGAATCAAGATCAATATACCCAAGACAAAGCCCATGTAACTATTACCCAGGAAATAGTGATAAAAAAAACCGCAATCTTCAGATGAAGAAGATGGCTACAAAGTCTCCAAAGGCCCTGAAAAGCGTAGAAGTAGAAAAAGGGAAGTTCCCCCTTCCAACCAATGACGCTGAGAAATCACAAGCTCCAACAAAAGTTTCCGCCAAATAGCAACCAATCTCAACTACATAAAGCACTCCAGCAATATAACAAGAACAAAGAATCAATCCAAGCGTTATAAGAGAACAAATCTCCCGACATAGTCACGAGGAGGACACTAGAACCCTTCTCTAAAAAACAAAAACTTACTTACTTACGAAACAAGGGCTTTTATCTTTCCAGAGGTACAAGATGGTATCACAAAAGTGGAGATCCCACGCTTATGATCCTGATCAGAGTAACTGGACAAGAAAAGTGATGGCTCAACTGCAGAAGATGTCCAAAATTTCCAGAGCCCAAACACAAGGAACTACCAACTCTACAAGTGGGGCTTTCAGTTTCTTATGAGGAAACAAAAACGATGTTATTTTGCATCAAGATCAAATCAGTAAATGAACCTTCAAGTATGTGAATCGAAATACATCGCAAACTTGTCCAATTTTAGTATTCCCTGTCGAAATACTTCTTTATTATATGTCACATAGGGAAAAACATAAAAACATAATATTTTATAAATTGGCATTTCCAAATTTTACTAATCTTTTATTTTAAATTAAAACAATAACAATCGCGTTACCTTTTATAATTTTATAACCTTCCAATTATGAAATGTTATGTTTATTTACTGGTCGTCGATGGTGCAAATTCACCAAGTCAGCAAGGTCACCATAGATGAAATAAGTAAGGAAAGGTCACTTTCCCGGTCATAATGAACCGAGATTGTAAGAAGGCGATTCGTGAACTTGATGAAAAATAACAAAACAGGATAAAAAGGACGGACATGCTTGGGATAGGGTTCAATCAGTTCAATCGGTTGAATGGTGTCAATCGGTTCAATCAGTTTAAGGGTCAGTTGATCCGATGCAGAGCAGCCAGTGTATTGTGAATTAGTTAATTGCCCAGAAAATTAGTTAAGCGAAAATCCCAAGCGTGTCCCAGTCCAGAGCAGGTCGACAAATAGTAGAACCCTAGTGACAACCCCCGCCAAGATGAAGATAATTTTAATGTAAGTGAAAAAATTAATTATAATGATGTACAGTCCAAAATGTTTAATGTCGCTCATTTTTAAATAAACTATTTTTTTATATATAATTCGAAGTTAAAGAGTCACACCTCGAAACTGGGCGTGACAATACAATTATCTTAAACATGATATTAAAATGTAACCAGGTTTATTAGTTAAAGAAACTTCTTAATAAGCATATAAAATTTATTCAAAATTCAACATAAACGTTTCAATTATTTTTTAGGCACCAAAACCTGTACAACCTTGGAGTGACGAATATGACGCTACGTATGAAAAGGGATATTGTTTTCAAGTTACCACAGATTCTGATGATGAAAATGAGGATTGTCTTTTTTTAAACGTCTTTTCCCCCAAAGTAAATATAAACATTATTTTCGCAAATTATTTCAAAAACACAACTGCGTTGGGTTTTCAGTAAAAATATCTTTAAAAATAGGTTTTCATATAGATTATATTCGCAGAAAAAAGCAATTATTCGTATTTTTTGTTTTAAAAAGAGAACGCTTTATCTATTGAAACCTAAATTTAAGTACCAAGACGAAATTGAATCATTTGAGGTTGACCATACCAACAAATTAAGGGATCACTTGAATTTAAGGACCTCTTTAACATGGTAAATCTGCTAGTTTCTTATTGGCTGCAACAAATAATTAAGGATTATTTATAAAGAGGGAGAGAGGGGAGAGATGTGAGGGAGGGGAGAGTTGGTAGGGGTAAGATAGGGAGGGAGGGGAGATATGGGAGGAGAGATAGGGGAGAGAGGGGAGCGGGGAGAGAGGGAGAGGGGAAGATAGGTGGAGAGAGGGGAGGGGAGAGGGGGAAGGGAGCTGATTTAGTATAACTGGTCATAAAAGAAAAAATATTCATATTTAGGATCCAAACAGTTCAAAAACCCTTTTACCAGTGATGTTCTTCCTACACGGTGGAGGATTTAAAGAAGGTTCTGGGGAAGTTAGAGGAGGATATGGTCCAGAATTCTTTATGAGTTATGATGTTTTATTAGTCAGTGCTAATTACCGATTAGGACCGTTTGGTAAGATAAAACTTTGAGTGAATGATGTTTATACTCTAAACAAAATTGCAATTATTAATGTTTTAGCTTAGAAGTAAGAAGGTATTTACGACCAGGCCGTAAAAATTAAATTCTACTTGAAATATATTTGCAGAAAAAATACTATGTAAATATGGCAAAGAAATGTTGTTTTTAGGTTTTCTGTCAACAGGAGATGAAGTTATTCCAGGAAATGCTGGATTAAAGGATGTGCATTTAGCGCTTAAATGGGTAAACAAAAATATTAAGTATTTTGGAGGCGACCCAGAAAAAGTTACTATATTTGGACATAGTGCAGGTTCTGCTTCAGTTTCATATCAGCTGCTGTATCCCGAATCTCAAGGTAGATCGTGATAGTTCTAAACTAAGTCCTTGAAAAAATATCTGTGTAGTAATGTACAAAATAAAAAAAAAGAAGTTTCTACGATAATTAGAAACGAAGATATCGTCAAAAAAAGAAAAAAGAGGTTTTAATTTTTTTTTTGAGGTTATATGACGATAAAAGGGGCTAAAAAATTTTTGTGTGGGTACTTTTTGATGTAGAACAACAGGGTAGACTCTTTCGAGATGTTTTACTTTTAGGACTCTTTAGAGCAGCAATTTTACAGAGTGGTACCTCTATAAATCCATGGGCTTACCAAAGGAACCAAGTTGATTATACTTATAAGACGGCCGCTTATATCAACGCAAGCTTCAATTCAACTGAAAATCAAAACTCCACGTTACTACTACAGTTTTTACAAAATGTTGACGCTAGAGAAATTGATAAGGCTTCCAAGTCTTTTTATGATACGGTAAATAATGTTTTAACATATTGTAGAAATAATAAATATTTACTATTTAATCTTACATTGTCCAAAAATAATGTATGGATACGGAAAATACCTATAAATAAATATAAAAGGGCCTTCACACCACTGTGTATCCTTCTCTTCGAAACCCTGTCGACAACTTTTTCAAATACATATGATGTGGTTAAGAAATAGGCTTTTTAAATAGACGGTTGTAAATTTCGATTGTGGGAAAACTATAATCAGGAAGAATCTGAAAATTTCATGGTGTACTAACGACACGGATTTCTGAAAATAAATGGATGACAGGTGGTAATGGAGCTGTCAAACGAAAAATGTCCGGAGTATGCTCTGCGCCATTTTGGGTAAAGTGACATTTTGGCACGTCAAATTAACCGTCAAAAGTCAAAAAATAGTGTCATTGTTGTTATTATTGTGAAATAATCTTTGTTTTTCCTTGGATTAAATTTATTTTAAATAACTTAATAACCAAGTAATATGCACCAAGCCATCAGTCAAATATTTAAGTTTAAATATAGACCACAAAATTATCTTCAATTGGCACTTTGGAACTGTTAAACAAAAAATGTATACAAAGGGCCAAATACCTTGGGAGCCTAATATACAAAGAAAAAGGCATATCAAGAAAAACAACTCATATATACAAAGCAATGTACTGACTTTAATAGGAATACATACCTCCTATATACAGTAATTGCAGGAAGCCAGCACTCATACAACTTGAAACGGTAGAAACCACTGCTCTATGTAATACTAAAATCCATCGTCCTAGCTATCCACCAATCAATTATTGTATGAATTCACTAAACATCTAGCCGATTATTGCAAGACTTCCTGTCCTGACAAGTAAGTTTGAAAGAAAACCTGAAACTTGACCGGTGATAGAGGAACTGTGTACGACCAGGGGCCGGAACCATAGGCCAGCCCGAAGACCACCCATTAATGATACTATTCAACCTTTAATATACTTTTTTTATTATTTTGTGAAGATTTGTAGGGGCTTGAAGACCAAACGTACTATAAATAAGCTTTTTATTCTGAAGGACCTCGTTTGTTGGCTTGTAGGGTTCAAATTTATATGTCCTAATAAATTATAATCAATAATATTTATTTAGTTGTAGTGTAGTATAGTGTTTAACACAGTCCAAGGAAGTAAAATGTTGCATTTAACATTATTCGAATATAAAATTGAATGTTACTTATTTAAATAAAAGTTTTAAATATCTTACAAATTGTTACTTTTCAAATTTTTTATAAGTTGTGTTGATGAAAACAATTATGTTACACTTAACTGTTTCAAAGTAAGATACTCGACCGTTTGGGGATATAGGGACACAAGTGTTTATGTTAAATCCATAATTAGAACTAGCCGTAGAAAAACAATTTTGAAACAGCACGCTCATACTATTGAGATATGAACAGAATTTAGTGTAATAATTTTGTATGTCTATAATCTCAAATTTACTTGAAATGTGCGAAACACTCAACTTTCTAAGGAAATTTTAATTAGAAAATACTGAAAATAACGGGATACTACCTAATTAACATTTCAACTGTTTTTTCAAAAAATAAATCGTTTTGAAGAAACGGTTCGTCAACATATTGCTTTTTTTAAGGACTAGTTATTTTTAACAACCAAAAATATAATAAAAATTTATAATTTATTTTTACAACCGACCAATAATATGACAGACGTCCACACAACAATCAATTGACACAAATTGGATAAGTTGGGTAAGGTTATAACGTAATACCGTTATTTTATCTCTTTCTACCATTCGTTTCGTTCAACTACTTATGTCGATGAAATTTCGGAAAGGTATGCAAATTGCTTCAAACCTTGTCGGTGGGAGGTAAACGATTACGTTTGGTCGTTATAATTTTTCAGTGGCGATAGCGTATTCACTGTTATTATAACTTCACCTTACCCAAAATGGCGCATAGCATGGTCCGGACATTTTCTGTTTATTTGACGATCAGTACATATACTTTATAAGTGCGTGACTAACGAGCATGAGTGACAGCCGGCTAAAATATTTTCAAGATGGCAGTATTTCCGGTGATACCGGAAGTAAATGTCAACTTGCTTATTTTAAATAGAACACCCTATATATTATTGCATTTTTTATTTCTACGTAAAATTCTAGATATATTTCATGTATAATGTTCTATACTTAAGTCCGCCATTTTGGACATATTTAAATTTTTATGTCAAAAATGATGTTTGCGGACAAAAACTTAACTATAAATTTTTCCCTATAAGAAAGTCTTTATTATTTAATTCGGGTCAGTTTTTTTTGTTGATGAAGATCGACTTTAGTAGCCTTTTTATGATATTTTGAAAATTATTAGTAAAGAGTGGTCAAAAAAGAAGAACAAAAATTATACAGGCAGTCCTCGACTTACGTCGTTTCGATTTACGTCGTTTCGAGTTACGTGGAACAATGTTTTGACACTATTCCTCAAGCATACGTCAATTGTTTCGATTTCCGGAATAGGAGAATTCACTTGTCGCGAGGCCAACGTCTGTGGGCGGGCAGGGCACGGCGGCGGCGAGCGGGGATTACCCCGCACATGCCGCTGACGAATTTCTCCAGTTAGTTTATGGACAACGGACAATCGAGACGTGATACATTCGTTTTTTTTTGCATCTTTGACAGTTTTTTTTAATACATATTTAAGTGAATTTAAATCTTACTATGCCACCTAAACAAGACAGTAATAGTAAAGTGAAGAAGAGAGTAAGAAAGACAATTACAATGGAAGTTAAATCTAAGATTTTAAAACTCAAAGATCACGGTTGTTCGACTTCATCTATTGGTCGAGAACTTAATTTATCACGCACGACTGTACAGACAATATTGAAAGATAGAGAAAAACTCCTAAAAGCTCAACCTTCCGTCTCTTTAAACAGCATTGTTATACGAAAAAGGAATGTTTTAATTTGTGAAATGGAAAAACTCTTGTACACTTGGATTCAAAATCAAACTCAGCGATGGGTTCCTCTTAGTTTGGCTATTATTCAAAATAAGGCACTCAGTATCATCAACACACTGCAAACTAAACGTGGCGAGAATAATAGTGAAGAAACAAAATCTTTTTCTGCCAGTCGTAGATGGTTCATGCGCTTTAAAACGAGATATTCGTTGCATAACATTCGAGTGCAAGGAGAAGCTGCTAGTGCCGATCATGTTTTCCTGGAATATTAAAGGAAATTATCGAAAGTGGAGACTATTCGCCTAAACAAATTTTTAACGTGGACGAAACTGGTTTATTTTGGAACAAAATGCCTTCTCACACTTTTATACCACTGGAAGAGAAGTATATGTCTGGGTTTAAAGTGGCTAAAGATCATTTGACGTTGTTATTGGGTTCGAATGTTGATGGTGACCTCAAATTGAAACCCCTTTTGGTTTATAGGTCTGAAAATCCGCGAGCTCTTAAAAATTACGTCAAGAATACTCTTCCAGTCATATGGAAGGCTAATCCAAAGGCATGGGTTACAGCAGTACTTTTTGAAGAATGGTTTACTAAGAATTTCATACCTGAAGTGAAACAGTACTGTTTAAACAATAATTTGGCTTATAAAGCTTTACTTATTTTGGACAATGCTCCCGGCCATCCTGTGCGTATTGCCGATATTGATCCTTAAATCAAAATTTTGTTCCTGCCTCCAAACACGACTTCGTTGTTGCAGCCCATGGATCAAAGAGTTATTGCTTCTTTTAAGGCATATTATCTCAGAAGAACTTTTTCACAGGCTGTAAAGGCTAATGAAAAAGATGGCATAGAGATGAGAGATTTTTGGAAAAGTTATAATATCTTGCAATGCGTAAAAAATATTGCTGCTTCATGGGATGAAGTAAAACCCAACAATTTAAAAAGAGTTTGGAAAAAGTTATGTTCACATTTTTTAAGCCATCTGAAATTTCTTCATCTACAGATCAACCAAATCTCGATGAGATCACAACTGACATTGCTCATTTGGCTAACCATTTGCCTGACATTGCAGTTACTGCTGATGATATTGATGATCTGTTATGCTCACATTCGCAAGAACTGACTAATGAAGATCTTATTGAATTAGAGGCACAAGTACAAGAGGAAGTAATCGAGTCACAAGAAATAGCATCTTCTATTGGTAACACTGAAAAAGAACTTACACTAAAAAAAAACTTTCCGCAGCCTTTGCAAATTTGGAAAATGCCATGAAAATTTTTGAAGAAAATGATCCTAATTTTGAGAGAAGTTTTATGTTAATAACAAAATTTGTGCGGCCTATCAGTGTTACCAAGACCTGTATGATAACAAGAAGAAAGAAGCGAAGCAATCTAGAATTGATAGTTTCTTTAAGTCGAACGTTTAATTTATTATTTCTCATTACATATTTTGATTATTAAAGTTTTATTATTATTATTAAAGTTAATAACACGCATATACCAAAAATAACTACCAAATTCATAAGTACATAATTATTTTAAGAACTTACTTTTGATAATAAAGCATATATTTTGTTACAAATGCAGTTTTTTTTAAATTTTGAGTCCTTGTGGAACCTAACCCTTGAGTTTTACATGTAAACATATGAAAAAATATATCTCGACTTACATCGTTTCGATTTACGTTGCGTATTTCTAGAACCTAACATGCCGGAAGTATGAGAACTGCCTGTATTTAAAAAATCGCCCAAAAGTCAATTTTTTTAAATAGAAACCACCTATTTTTATAATTTTATTATATTTGTTCACAATCAATCGATAAAGTTCCAGGAGAATCACCCCGTATATATATATATATATATATATATATATATATATATATATATATATATATATATATATATATATATATATATATATATATGATGATTTGTTTTAGGTTTGTGACAACCTCTAATTAACAGCTTATATATAAATTAATTTGTAGGAAACCTCGGAAAACCAACAGATCCAGCAGGGATTCTATTATGCTCCTATCCTAGAAAATCACGATAACAATCCATTTTTAACAAAATTACCGTACGAAAGTTTTAAAAATGGAGATTATGTTAAAGTGCCTATTATGATTGGAACTACGGCAGAAGAAGGCTTGTTTTTGCTGACAGGTACAATAATTCAGAAGAATTCCTTAAAAATTAGATAACGCCTTAAAATTCATCATCGATTTTTTATAAAAGTCAAATCATTATTCAAGATGGCGGAATAAAACGATTGGAATCAATTTTTGTTCTATGATCAAATTTCACAGATTCAGTAAAATTGTTTTTTATGATATATTTTTAGATTTTTCTTTTTATAGAATATTTTCGATTATTAATTAAGGAAAAAGAGAGGAGAGCTGATTAAAATTATCAGTATTTATTTTAATGAACTCTTAAAACATCCAATATTACTTAGAATATATTATCTGTGTTCGAAATCTGGAAATTTTACCAAAAATAAATCCTACCTTGTTTGCAAATTGAGGAATTATAATCTAATGTAGACCGTCTTAACTTAGGAACTTGAAAAATCTACAGAACCACACATTATTTCACCTTCAGATACGACAAAAGGTGTTCCTGTTAAAAATCAAATTTCGTGACCTTGCCTGACTCGCGACCCGCTGTATTGGGAATCAGGCCTATGCAAATTTGATTGCAACGTTCAAAACTGTCATCCACTTCAAATCTGGCCAATAAGGAGATTTAAGGGAAATTTAAATTTGAAGCGTTCTGTCCATTTATTGAACCACATCTTGTAGTATTTCTATTGGATTTTCATCATTACTATCCATGTATTCGCGGTATTCTTTCTAATCTTACAATTTTTCCCAGTGTAATACAGAGGGTAGCGAAGCAAGCAAGGTCACGTTAAATGCACTCTAGAACTAGGCACTGCTAATTGTCGCATCCTTCAGATGATAAAATCTGTGACGGAAAAAGATATGAAGCTCTAATCAAACTGTATTTTTCTCTTGGTCGTCAGTTTTCGGGCGCAAGCGTCTTCAAGGACAGTCGTACAATCTTTTCCGTTTTTGTTTTCCTGAACCCAGTCAGGATCAGTTCTTTGTCTCCTAATTCGGGTCGATTGTTATTCTAAGGTTTCTAATGTAATGGAACCAAAATTAATTATAATTAAACGTATTAAATGTTTGACGTAAGGTATATTCCTCTAGAAGGGAGAATTAAAGAATCATTCTGTCGATGGATTTTAACCATGGGCACTGAGAAAGTATATATCTGATAATTATTACCCTAAGACCCTTTCAGGAAAAAAATAAACCAATTATCACACTTAAGCATAGACTCGGTTTAATTATATTATAGGGGTTTACAAGCCGTGTAGTTCACATAAATATTTAACAATATGTCGAAGAAAGTGTACTCTCGTCAAATAGAAAAACCAATTAAAGATTAAGTCAAGGATGAATTCAGCACCATATAACTTAACCACCTAGCTTATTTTTAAGTTGAATAATTTTCCCATCATAAGAAAATAAGAGAATATTCAAATAAAATCACTATAATGCAATGTATTCGTTTGATTACATGTACAAAGAATTCATATAATGACTGTTTTTCCTTATTCACAAGCAAGAACGAGTTAAAGGCCTTCAAAACAACTAAAAGACGAAATAGTATTTTTTTACATTTATTATTCTTTTCTTTTAAATATAGAAAGACGTAGAATAGTTGTATTAACCCTTTTGTATAAAACATTCCTTTACAGACTACTTTCACTGGACCCTTGCGGCTTTCGATAATAACCTGAAACTTCTTGTGCCACATGGTTTGCATATTTTAGATGAAAATGTTCTCGAAACTGCAGGCAAATTAATCAAAAACGAATATACAGCCGACCAACTGTTTCAGGAAAATATTCTTGCAGGAATCCAGGTCAGTGTATGCAGATTTTCTACTAATTTCTTAGGATGAAGAATCTTCTCAAAGTTTTTTTGGAGTTCCTTTTTTTTAACTTCCTGCACTGATAAGGAAATTAATTCGTGAAATAAGAATTTTTATTTACACTCACAGACACAGTTACTGAAGAACGGTTTTTACAAAAATTTATAGAAAGTGAGGCGATGAGGGTGGAGAACAAATTAACGTTCGAGCGAGAGATAGCATACCCCGTATTCACCCTCTCTCTCTCTCTCCTTTTGCCGTGTAACGCGCACGGAACATTACATGCTGCCTCCAGTAATGTATAATTGAAACTAAAATATCGTCAAAACTATCGAAAATTGTCATTTCCATGGAGGATTCAATATAGAAAATTAAAATTTTTGAAAAAAATTAAGGTGATCCTTAATTCTTTTTGCGCAGTATATTTTAAAAAATCTGCAAAATTAAATAATGTCTCTTATTTTCTCTTTATTTTTTTTTCCAGTTTCATTCAGATCAAGACTTATCAAAATCGCTGTTAAAAGATGCAGAAATTCAGGCTGCTCACGATGTTCCTGTTTATTTTTATGAATTTGCTTATCATGGAAAAATGGGCGATTTTCCACAGACACTAGCAGGTAAGGAATTTAAAACTAGTTTTTCAACTTAAATTTTGAATTAAACGATCAAAAAACAAAGTTAACTTTTTATGACGGTATAGCAAGCCGTCAACCAAGGTGGAAGTTGCTTAGTTTGGTGAAAAAATATTTTACTTTAAATTACAACGGAGTCTTACTCCAATATAGAGCAATCATTCATTCATGAATATTGTTAGAACAATTTCTGTTCCTTTGTAAAAAATTTGATCACCCTGTGATATTATAATCCCACAAAACTCATTTTTTGTTAAAAAACACTTTATAAAACACAAAATAAGGTAAAAATTTGCAAAGCGTGAAAAGCATGAAAATTATGTTTTTTTGAAAAAATTTCGATACTCACCCCCTATTTCGAGGTCCTAGAACACAATTCTGGCCTTGATTTTTCACTATTTTTCCTCACTTTCCCGGAAAACTCAAAAAAAGAAAAGCGTCACTTCACAAAGCACTTTCTTTTCAATTAAAAACCGAATTTACGTCTTCATTTTCAATGGAACTAGTTAAAAAATATTGTACGTAATATATTTCAATTATTTTTGAACAAATTTTAGCAAACCAATTTAGAAAAACTTATATTTTCAGTGAAAAATCAAAAACACGTCTCGAAAACGTCATCGACAGTCAGATCATCTAAACTGGCTGCCGAATCATGTAAAAAGGTGCAACGTTGCCAGATTTAAAATTTCTTCATAATATAAACTATAAGATCTGTCTCTCAGTCAACAACATGGTTTAATTTTTTTTAATATTCAGAACAGTTTCTAAGTAAAAATAATCTTAACCCTTCAAAATTATTGGTTGGTTTTGGTTAAGATAGGTTGGTTCAGGTTTGGCTTGATTTTGGTTAATTTGGAACCTGAACTAATCTAAATTAACCTAGATTTAAAGTTTCCTGGTATAAACTTTAAAATTTACCCATTACAGTTAACAACATAGTTTAATGTTTGTAACGTATAAAAAGGGGTACAATGAATTTTAACCTTCCAAAATTTTTGGTTAGTTCTGGTAAATACAGGTTAACATTAGTCTTGGTTACTTTAAAAAACTGAAATTAACCTGAACTAACCTAAACTAACCTGAACTAACCTAAACTGACCTAGATTTATTAATTAAAAAATGTCATTGTCCAGCAGAAACCTCGTGGAGGCGGGACAAGCTCTGCCACTCGACACTTTCTGCTAACGGACATAAGCAACATGATCAATTCATATTATCCGTTTAAAACTACTGGTATTTGGAGGGAAACAAACAAAAGCAACTATAATCTTTAAAACCTTTAATATTTAGAGTCAAAATCGCACATCAAAGTACTGGTATTTGGAGGAAGACAAGCAAAAGCAACTATAATCCTTAAAACCTTTATTATTTAGAGTCAAATCATAAGAGTAATTAATAGTTCTTCAATAATCAAAGGAAAGGAAAACATTCTTTTTGGAACCTTTTCTTTCCAATTCAAACAGAAAGAGATTATTTAAAGAAATCGTTTTTGCAATCTGGCAACATCGCCGACTTCAACAGTACGCCATCTTTAGCGAACTATGCTAACCATTATTTTGATTTTGCTGTGATTTTTGTCGTGGTAATTTTTCGGATTTTTTCGATAAAAAAAAGTGCATATTTTTGAATTTTTGTATAATGCAGAAGCTTCTATCACTGTGGAATTCGTTGTTATAACAAAAGTTTAACGATTTAGTGAAAAAAATTGAACCTACAGTGAAAAGTTATTTTCCCTGTTTTCCGCAAAATTGAGGAAAAATTATGGAAAACCGAGGTCAGAATCGTGTTCTACGACCTCGAAATAGGGGGTATGTATCAAAATTTTTTCACTCTTTACGAATTTTTTCCCAAAATAATGACCGAATGAGAAATCTGTAGAGAAAGATTGCCCCCTATTACTACATTCAGTTGTTTCTATCATGGCTGGATAGATATTTTTGTGGTATCCCTTGCATGTATGAAATTTTTTATTGATTTCGTGAATTAGTTCAGATTTGTGCATTTGTAGGTTCGGGCAATGTCAGTCATGGCGAGGATCAAAACTATTTATTTAACAGATGGATGTGGTTCAGTAAACTTAATAATGCCGATCTGAGTCAATTTCCTGAAGATGATCGATTGACACATGAAAGATATTTGAAACTTTTGATCAATTTTGCCACCTACCTGTAAGTATAGATTCAGATATACAAATAACTATTTAGTTTGGGTTTAATGTACCATTGACACCATTTTATTTAATTTAGAATGTGAATAGTAGTCATATTTTTTTAATTTTTAGGGATCCTACTCCAGAAAAAGACGATCTTCTGCAAAATATACAGTGGCCTCAGGTAAAGGGGAACCAGTTTAATTACTTGGAAATTGGGAAAGATCTTGCCATAAAACAGGATTTTAAAAAAGAGAAACTGACGTTTTGGGAAGATTTGTTCCTGAAGTATGGTTTACAGCCTTTTGAAACGTTTTAGAATTGTGTTTATGTTTATGGTTTTATAATAAATTTTATTGAGTAACGTCTATTTTTTGTCGGTAAATAAAATATGGGTCTATATTACTCTTTTATATCCAAAAACGTAACACAACAGAACCGATTTTTGAGATTACAATGCAATCATCACCAATTTCGGACACACTGTATACTGGGATTTAATAAAATTATAGTAACTTTATAATAATAGCTAACAAAAAGTCGAAGTGAATTTTAAAGATTTTAATAAAATATTTACAAATAATAACATTGCAAAGACATTGGCTCTCGGCAAACGCATTAATTACTAACAAAAATAATATAATAATATTTAATTGAAAATAATAATTAAAAACACAATTTTTACTAAAATAAAATCATACAAAAACTATATCACTATATATAGCCTAAATACAGCAAATGCAATTATTGCAAAAAAATACAACATTTCATACAGAGTGGAACAAAATTATTATCTCCGAATATAATACGTTTTAAGTAATATTGCGATGTTTCAGAATACATTTTTGTCTCACTCTGTAATATATTTTGATAAAATTACTACTAAATTAATAATTTAAAATGTAAATATAAGTGGGGGATGAGTCAAAAAATACTTGATTTTTTATGAAAATGTATGAAAATACATTAAGTTATTTTCTAAAGTCTACAATTTTTCATCATTATTATGTATATTTTCTATGTATATAATTATTAGAATTAATTATTATTATTATTATATCTAAGAATAGTTGGTGCGTGATTTTTAAGTAAGCTTTTAGCCATGTAAAAGCACAAAAAGTTCACTATTGAAGAAAGTATAAAACAATGTTTTACTAGTTTGTAAAAAGTACTTTAAAAAGATTATATATATATATATATATATATATATATATATATATATATATATATATATATATATATATATATATATATATATATATATATATATATATATATATATATATAATGAAAAATATAATCATGTACCCAAATCACGCCAAGGTGATCGACAAAAAAATTATAAGTAACTATTAATCAATTGCTGGAAAATTATTCATCAGCAAATTGAAATTATCAATTACTTTATCAATTAATAATTTCAAAACTAAAGTTAACAATTAATGAAGTAATCAAAGATTTCATTCCTAAAATTATCAGTTAATAAAGTAATTGGTAATTTGATTTCTACAATTATCAATTAACCAAGTAATCCATTATTTCATTTTTGAAATTATCAATTGACGAAATAATCATTTTAGGGATAAAATAACTTAGTACCAGAGTAATTGAAAATTTCATTTTTCAAAACATCCATTACAAGAATAATTTAAAAAATGAATTTTCGAATTATTGAATTATTAATTGGTAATTTTTTCTGAATTAAAATAAAAAATAATTTAATGACGTCGTTTGACAAATAATCCAGCATCATATAAAACTGCAACATAGTTATGATTATTTATCCTGCCTGTGCAATTATGATTATCATTCACTTTCGATAAAAAACAGAATATTTTTAAAGCCATACTTATAATATGAATGGCTCCGGGAATTTAATTCTGGTAAAATACCAATTAACAATACAATAATTTGAAAAAATAAATTATTAATTACTTTTGTATGGCGCTCAAAGGAAAATATGGAAAATGCTTCGGAACAGAAAAAAACAAGTTAACGAGTTCGTGCAGACCAAAGGAGTACCAATAGGGACATGGCAACAGTATTATAAAGAGCTTTACGATGCTGAAGAAATGCCGAATATAAATGAATACGAAACAGATATAACTGGAACTGTCACCGACGAAGAGGTAGAAGCAAAACTCAAGAAATTGAAAAACAGAAAATCACCCGGGCCGGACGGCATCCCCAACGAGCTTTTAAAATATGGAGGCCCCGAACTGGCAAGGAAACTATCGCAACTATTTAACAAAATCTTAGACGAAACGGAAACACCAGACGAATGGCATAATAGCATCACCATACCTATATTTAAGAAAGGACTAAAAACCTGCCCACAAAACTATAGAGGAATAACTCTCTTAAACACAGTAATGAAACTTTTCACGAGTATTCTCAAGGACAAACTGGAAACACAAATTAAGAATGCTGAGGAACAACAGGGCTTCACAAAGGGACGGTCAATAACAGACGCAGTGTTTATAATAAAACAAATAAAAGAAAAGGCTACAGAGTACAGTATGCCAGCGTATATCTGCTTCATTGACCTAACAATGGCGTTTGACAGAGTCCGATTGGGAGACATTCTACATATATTAATGGAAAATAAGGCACCAGCGAACATAACGAAGATAATCCATAACCTAAATAACAATAACGTAACAAAGGTCAAGGCAGGAGATCAATTCACTGAAAATATCCCAACACTGGGAGGAATTAGACAGGGTGACAGTCTGAGTCCTTTTTTGTTTAATCTCCTCATGAATAAAATCATAAACAAGGTAACATGTCTCAATCTCGGATACAGACTGGGCAACAAAAGAGTGGGTTTGGTGTGCTACGCCGATGATGTAGCAATTATTGCTGAATCAGAAAACGATCTACAGAGACAACTCTTCCAGTTTTTCCAAGTAAGCCGCCAACTCAATATGAACATTTCTATCAGCAAAACCAAATGCATGACAATCGCAAAGGATCCACTCAGATGTAAGCTGGTGATGGAGGACAATCCCATAGAGCAGGTGATGCAATTCAGATACCTAGGCATAGACATATCAAGCACCCACGACCCAGTTAAAGACCTAAGGAGCCAGATTAACAAAGCATCCGCACTATCAGGATGCCTACGAGATATAGTCTGGTCAAACTCGTACATGCGCAAAGATAGCAAAATTAGAATCTACAAGACTTGTATCAGACCCATCATGACATACGGCACGGAAGTCCGTGAGGACACTAACAAGACGAAACACATGCTAAGGGTGGCCGAAATGAAAACACTGAGAACAATAGTGGGGAAAACAAGAAGAGACAGAGTAAGAAACACAGATATCAGAGAACAATGCGGGATACAAGACATTGTGAGATGGGGAAGACAACGTAAGAGGCAGTGGTACAACCATGTAAGACGGATGGACGAGAACAGACTTCCGAAAATAGTCCTAGAAAATAACCCGCCCGGCTCAAGACCTCCCGGGAGGCCCCCTAAAAGGTGGAAAGATAGTTGGCAATCTACCTCTCAGGAAAAGATGCAGAGGCAGCTTCAGAATTAACAGATCGACAGATCTCCAAGAAGTAGAAGAAGACTTTTGTAATGGGTAATTCGAAAAACGAAATTTTCAATAACCCTGGCAAGAAATAATTTTACTTCTAAAATTATCAATTATCTCTTCAAATGATAATTTCAAAAATAGCATTATCAATTACTACGTTAATTGATAATTGTATAAATAAAATTACCATTACTTCATTAATTGATAATTTTATTTTCAAAATTACCCATTGAAGAAGTAATTGATAATTCTATTTTGTGAATTAATGGTTATTAATTGATATTCCGATTTTTGATAATATTTTAAAAAGTATTACTGCCGATCTCTGGTAGTAAGTAACACATCGTTTCATTTAATCTCCGGATAAGTGAAAAAATTATAATTTTTTCTAAGTATCGAGCAACTGACGGCGAAAAATAAAGGGAAAGAAAATGTGAGAGTAAGAATCTTTTATCACTGTTACGTTTTCGTTGCCATAGAAGCCATAAAGAACGGGAATGCCAATATGTTTACAGAAAAATATTTTTTTTTTTTTTAATTTATTGAGTATATGAATGTATATGGTCGTCTGGAAAACGTGATAAAAAATTATTTTGTTGGGCATTCTAGAAAAAACTATCATCATAGAATTTTCAAAAACTCATTTTTTTTGTTCTAACGATGTTTTATCGTCATAAAAATAAGTTATTATTCAATTTATAGCGACTGAGTTATAAAGTAAGGCTACCTGTGGAGCGGTCGTAGAGTACACAAGCTCGCCGCGCCACCTCCCGGATTTTCAGAGCTATACCGTAGGCATGACTCAGCATCTATCGATAAAGGGTCTAGCCGATTAACAGGGTCGAAACTGCCCCCAAGGTAATAAAAAAATAAAATCTTCGGTTTTAATAATCCTAGAACTTCTTTTTTTTTCATTTTGTAGATTTTTTTATTGCTTACAAAAGATATTTTTACAAAAATTTTTGGCGCGATATTAAAATTTTTATGGGTGTTCGAAAATTTTCAAATTCAATAAAATAATAACTAGGACAATAGCAGGGCCGAAAATAGAAACACAGACTTCGTTTAAATCGGCATTTTTCGAGCCAACTTCAAACCGAAGCCGCCTCATATCTTACTTAAAATCTATAGGCGTTTATTTCACAAACTTAAACATGACTTGACCTTGGCTTCAAGTCATTTTCGCAAAAAGTTGACGTCTTGTCTGTACCTAACCTCAAAATAACACCTTGTTTTGATATTTTTCTTATTTAAAAACCAACTGTTGACTATTGTAAGGGGTAAGATGGTTTATTCTGCATTTAGCCTTTAACTTAGGTGTTCTTAAACATTAAAACTAATTCGAAATAATATACTAACGCCCATTTGACGCATGACGTAATCGTTCAGATGTCAACAGTTGATTTCAAGCGCGCTTGAGGTGTTTATTTCGCACTCGAAGCGCGCTTGGGTCAAGTCAACCCTAAATCGTTTCAGGCTTGACTTAACAAATTCAAGCCGGCTTCAAGTATAATCTCGCCCGTTTAATTCGTTATTTCTAAGCCGCTTGACTTCAAGCGCGCTCGGAACTGTCGATATAAACGTACTGACGTTGTTTTTTAGACGCCAAACAATGTCCACGAATTTTTCAAATTTTTAAAAGTGGCGAAACAGTCAAAATCGCAAAAAACGGCGTTTATTAGCATTTTTATCGAGTTTTGAAGCATGGAATTTTCTTATAAATCCTCAGTTGTCTTAAAACTATATATAATATATATATATATATATATATATATATATATATATATATATATATATATATATATATATATATATATATATATATATATATATATATATATATATATATATATATATATATATATATATATGCGAAAAAATGCCGTTTTTTCGATTTTGACTATGTTTCACCACTTTTAAAAACCTGAGAAAATTCATGGACATAGTTTGGAGTCTAAAAAACAACATATTTTTTTTTCGGCCCTGCCATTGTCTACTTTTTATTTTATTGAATTTAAAAATATTCGAACACTCATAAAAAATTGGAATTTCGCGCCAAAAATTCTTGAAAAAAATACCTTGTTGTACGCAATAAAAAACCCAACAAAATGAAGACAAAAAAAAAGAAGTTTCTACCGATGATTATAACCGAAGATACCATCAAAAAACGAAAAAAGAGGTTATGTGACGAAAAAAGTGGTTAAACATTTTTTTGTGTGGGTACTTTTTGATGTAGAACAACCGGCTGTTTTTTTATTACCGTGGGGGCAGTTTCGACCCTCTTAATTGGCTAGATCCTTTATAAAAGCATATAAAGGGCATGCAATACACTCCACAACAATACGCAGAAAACCAAAACTAATCAGTTTCATTGTCAGTACTTAATTTTTTTCTAACATAAATAGTAAAACTTTGTTTTCCACTTCCTTTGAAACATATTGCACAAAGCAAAAAAAGGTTACAATTAGTAGAATAATTAGAAACTCCTAACTACGAGACCAAAAAATATACACCCTGTATAATGTGCCCTAAAATATGAAAATTAAAAAAATTCTCACTTTTGTAGAGTAGCGAAAACGAGCTAAATATTGTAATCGTCCTGTCTTCCAAACATATTTATGCATCATAGGGAGTTTTACTTAATAGGTGTTATAATAATTATATTGGTGTGAGTTTGTAGGCAGTGTTTTATTTATAAAAAATACAAATTAAAAAAAGACTAAACTTAGCGAAATTTTCTGTTAGATTTAGTTCAAAATGTTCTTAAATTATAAATCTTTGGTTCATTTATTTGTATGTATTATAAAAGAATTTAAATTTGTTTGTTGTCACATCCATAAGAGCACCTGCTTAATAGGAAATAATTTTAAGATATACAGTTTCTAACTGTTGTATTAGACGTGTACATTTTGATTTTGCTTGACGAATTAGAGGAAATTAATTTTAATACTCCTTTTACTCTGTAAAAAGGTTTCTCAAATAATACGAGAACAAATCAAATATAAACGGGATTTTTTCCAAAAGGCCCTTTCTAGACCAACACAGGTTCAATAGAGCTTTATGTGCTGATAATGTTGTAACTTTTGATCGCTTCTTCATTGTAATGGTTGTCCAACTTTTAATGATCTGATCCCAAAATGATTCAGATTCCTTTGATTCAGTATGATATGTTTTTTTTTAATCTGGGGAAAAAATTTGAAATGACCTTCAAACGACCTTCACAATCACGTGATAGCCCCCTTTGATCCCTACTTTCTCGATAATAATCACTTTTCAAGAGATATTTGTGTAAATGAGTCATTTGATTTTTAAAGAACCCCTAACATGCTCATACACCTCCACGACGTATAATTTTCGGGATCCTGTTTTAAACTGCTTACGTGATCTTTACTAATGCCCCAACTTTCAAAAAACTCATCACGAGTTCTGGTGTTTCACTTCCAACATCTTTCCTAGAATGCAGATTTCATTCTATAATTACCATTTGTATGTGTCGTTCAATAAGCCATTCGAATCGCGACATTTTGTTGACGAGGCATGATGTCAGCACTTTGTTTCCAAACAAAAAACTCATGTCCACTAGCAAATTTCTCTTTTTGTAGAGAGGAATATATAGGAAAGTGACTTACTGTTTGTATTTTCTCAAGTGCTACGCTCTTGACAGGGTGTAGGCAACCCCTCGCACATATATATATATATATATATATATATATATATATATATATATATATATATATATATATATATATATATATATATATATATATATATATGTTGCGGGTCGACATACATACCTCGAATAGTCTCGATGCAAGGCTAACATGCTATAGTCAAAACACTGAAAGAACATAGAAATGACATATAACATTACCAGTTTCTGGTTTATAAAAAGTTTATTAAGGCTGTAATCTTTACAGTAAATAATCAGTGACTAAAGTGAAAAAGTGAAACTGATTACTTCATCTTCTTTTTAATAGGTATTTACTTGTCATTAAGTCCAAGTGGTCATGATTAGTGCAAGTGATAGAAATGAAAGTAATAATGACAAAAGAATAGTCGTTAAGTTGGTGACACGTTTTGTATTAAGTTCAGGACCGGTTTTAAAAATTTCCTTCGCAATTTTCTATAAAATTATTCCAATTAAAAATATTAAGTATAGGAAATACCGACATTTTTTGCCCATAAAATTATTAAAGCACTACAATAAAACAGCAATTTCAGCCACTTTGGGCTAGTACAGCATGTAACCATAATTTACTGATCTAGAGAAATTTTGAACTCCCTATAAACATGACTGATGTCATTTTTATGTTGTTTGGCTGTCTAATCGATGAGTTCTCTCAGTACTTTGAGAATAACTGCACTCGCCATTTGTATTTTATTTTAAAAAGCAAATTTTAAAAAAGAATTGTTTGTATTTGATTTTCTCCATATAATGAGACCTTTTTACACCTTTTTTTGAAATAACTGAAAGGACCTATTAAAATAATGGTAATTTTTTTTAGTTGAGGTTTACACATCTGTCAATGTTCAAAAAAAAACTTTTAAAAAAATGCTATTGTTGTCAACTATCGTAACCATCATTTTTATTGTGATACTGGTCAGATATTTTTTTACAACTTACAATAAAGTTCTCTATTCCACTTTTTAGGCAAAATGACTTGGATAAAGAAGTTTTCATTATTTTGTTACACCCTTCTAAGATGAGAAGATAATCTGACCAAATCACTGCCATCCAATACACCAACTTATACATAATTTGACACCATTTTTTTATATTGGATTGAATTTTTAAAATCAAGATATTGGTCAAGATACAAGGTTCTTATAACACTAATTTTAATTATATCATATTCAACTTAACTCTCTAACAAACAATAAGATAATAGTCAATAACAAAATACTTCAATATTTTTCATTTTATGTAAATCTCCTCTCATTTACATCATTTGTCATGAAAGTTCAAACATACCCAGTCATTTTTGTTGCTCCCTGATTTTTAATAATATTTAATGGTTAATTTTAAAAGCAACTTGTTAACACAGTACGTTTGTTAAGCAATAATTGAAATTAACCAATATTTAATAAAACTACAACCTATTCAACAATTGTGCTTATCGGTAATAGTAGTTCATAATAACATCAATATGTTTTTGTTTCGCTTTCTATCTTTTATTGTCGGGTTGCTATTAACCTTAATTACATTTTTACCGTTATTATACCTCATTATGTAACCGTTCAAATGAAGAAAAAAATATTCGAAATTTCGGAAAAACTACAGCTAAAATATATTCACAACTTTTTTGACAACTTTTTGATGATCAAAGCAATGTAAAATTTCAAGTATATTTTTCTCCACCTTAACGTCTCTATTTTACATAATTCAGCACATTTATATCTGAGACCATCTATTATCGGTGAGTTTTGGACCTGATAACAGGAACAAAAATACAGCTGCGCCTTGTTCTGTGATCAAAGCATGGCTTTTGACTGTGTCTCTCATACCATTTTACTGAAGAAACTTGAATTTTATGGGTTCTGTGAAGACAGTAACCAGGTGATTTCATTCTACCTATAAAATCGCTGACAAATAGAAAGAGTGAATGGCGTGGCATCAGCTGAGAAAGTAGTTAATATAGGCGTACTCCAGGAGTCAATCGTGGGGCCAATTATATTTTTTCTTTACATCAATGATCTGCTTACGTGGGAACACAGAACAAGATATACTCTATTTGCTGACGACATGGGAATCTCTTTTACTGACAATGTACTCCAGGATGTATTTGGAGTTGTGGGGGAGGCACAAACAAGGGCTAAGGTATGGTTGACGCAAATAAGTTTCATCTTAATGCTGATAAAACACCACGGCTAGCATTTTCAATGAGAGACCTTAATAGTGATTGGGACTACCAGGCATTGTCAAGTTTCTGGGTGTATACATGGCCAAAGTGGGATGTCCATATTGAGAATATCCACGAAAAACTAAGAACAACTTTTCTTCTCAAAAACCTTGTACTCTGTGCCTAGAAACAATGAAGTCTGCTTACTTTGCAACCTTTCATTCTGGTATGACCTACGTCATTGTAATCTGAGGAGAAGCAGCTGGAATTTTTGGCCTACAGTTTAAGGCTATTGGCATCCTTTTGTTGACCTGAATATAGTGCCATTTTCATCAGTTTTTATCCTAGAAATTATACTCCCCGTTAAGAACACTGAACACATACAGACATCATAGTGACATACATAACTATAACACCAAAAGTTGAAATAACATTCTAACATCTTATTTTTATAGATATTTTCTGACAGAAACATTTACTTGAAAAATAAATGGAAATTCCACATTTTGGGGTATGAGAACGTTAAGATAACAAAATTTTTATCGTTATAACATTTCAATATTTTTTCCAGCCAACACGTTAAATATTGAAGTATAATAAATAGTTGACCAAAAAATGTATTTGTTGTCCATCCTGTAAAGTAACAAAATGTAAGTCATGACTTTCCAACATATGTATTTTGATAATCCAACAAGCACAATCAAGTTAAACTTCCCTATGTTGTAAAATAAACAGTGCACAATAGAAAAAAATAAATAGTTACTGTTCCGATCAACAAGTCTATCGCTGCTCCTTGGCCGTCAATTTATCGATAAGTTCCTGCAAAGGAGCCAATTCTCTCCTCTCGATCAAGCTAAATTCTTGCACGAAGAAAATGAAATGCTTAAAGGAAGTATTTAGATGGGCTTCTTCTCCTAATTGGACTACTTCGCTGAAATGTTGGTGGTAGATGTGCGCGTAGACTCTGAACAGGCGTTTTAAGATCGTTTTTGCTATGGATTGGAAGTTTTTGGGAAATGGTACACCTATGATAATAAACGGTAGATTAGTTGTTACATTTTTTTAGATCTGTTTGGTTTTTTAAGATACCATTATACAGAATAATTTTAAAATCTCAATTTGGTCATTACAAGACCCCTAAATATTAAAAAACCATTTGTTGATTTTTACTTTTACTTTTTTACTTTATGTAAGAACCCTGGATTTGAGAACATTAAAGGCTACTCCTTGACACATTTTAACTCAATCATAATTTTAAAATGACCAGACAGATTATCAAACCCCATTTGCAATATCTGGATTACTCTTGAGGCACTCAATAACGCTTTTTATGAATAAGTTCAGAGGAAGAAGATCTAAAGTGGCAGCCAAGGCTACAGTTGAACAGGTGCTTACTGCCCCAGTAATTTCCAAAGAGGAAAGTTCTTATTACGAGGGTGGTTCAATAAGTAAGGTGAAAAGGAATAAAAATAAAGTTATTGTTTACTTTTTTTTTCAACATAGTTGATCCTGCGGTATTCCAACTTCTTTATGCCTTCTGAAAAGTAGGAAGTATCCAATAGTCTACGGCCCTAATAACCGCTTAATCTCATGATTCTCCAAGTCACTTTTTTAGGTTAAGAAAAAAGAAAAAGTCACTAGGTGCCAAATATGGTAAATAAGGTGGATGAGGTACTAATTCAAACTGTAATTAATTTAATTTTGACATTGCAACTGCACAAGTGAGAACTTGAGCATTGTCTTGATGAAAAAGAACTTTTTTGCGATGTAATCTTGGGCATTTCTTTTTAAATTCTTCATCAAACGGCCAAGAAGTGTTGCATAATAATCCACTATAACTGTTTGACCTTTTTTTAAATAGCCGATAACTATTATGCCTTGAAAATCTCAAAAAACAGTGGCCATAACCTTTCCTCCATTGTTTTGACAGCTGCTTCGACTCAGGCGTGTAGTGATGGATCCAGATCTCATCCATAGTCACGTATCCACACCAAAAATCTGGATTACCTTTGATCATCGATAAACACTGCTCAGAATTGATCTTTCGAGTAAGTTTGTTTTCAGCTGTCAACAATCGCTACACCCATCTAGCACACAGTTTTTTCATACACAAATGTTGGTGCCAAATATTTTCTACAGTACCAATTGATATACCTACACCTTCAGCTATATGACGAAGCTCTACTAGTCAATTGTTGTCAACAATACGATATATTTTTTTAATCATTTCTGGTGTCATCTTAGTTGATTTTCGATAAAATTTAAATTCGTTTATCCAAAAATAAATAGTTTTTAAAGTCGGAGCAGAATTTCTATGAACAGCATCCAACTCAGTTTTAATTTGAGCAGCTATTCTCTGTTTCATATAGAAATGTTTGATCACTGCTCGAAAGTCGTGTTTTTCGATTATTTATGACTGCCCTATATAAACTAAGCATCGGATCATACTGACACTTTGTAGAGGTTCCTCCAAAGAATACAGCAACATAATCGTATGCATTTAAAAATGATAATGGCGCCATCTATGATTAATTTACCTTACTTATGGAATCACCCTCGTATCTTAGCAACTTGTGGAATTTTTCCCTGTTTTTTATCAAACTAATAAGGCGTACGAGAATAACCATTTATATTTCGGAAATAACAAACAAAATTTATTATCGAAAATGGTTTTATTGTTTTTCAAAACATTCTCCATGATGAGCAATACACTTTTGCATGCGATTAAACCAATCTGAAAAGCATTTGGTTTTTAAACGCAGTTGTACTTCTTCATATGATTTTCTTTGGTTCTCAAGTCGGACAGAGTCCATTGACTTCTGTAGGGTTTGGTGATCCTTTTGAGGTTATAAGAATGATACATTTTTCAGCTTTAAAACCAGCTGATTAGAAAAAGAGGACCCCAGTTAACGGTCTAGTAACCAATTTCTAGTAAATTTGTACCGCTGTTGTGGCGTGGCGACGATGCTGTGATAAATTAATTGGTGTAGTGCTGTGCTGCGTCTAAGTCTTTAGTTAATGTATGTTCTACAAATGTGACGAATGCTTAGCACCCTGGGCCTCTGTAGATAATTGTGTCCCTGACACAGAAAGGGGTTCCAGAGATGAAGTTTTGAAAGCTTCCTAGTCTACTGAATCTTGTCTTGCCTGTGATGATCCATGTGGGAACGCCAAAGAACTTATAAATCATTTGTTTCAGCTTTAAATTGAGCTTGCTGTTTCAATTCTTCTTGTTCTTGTGAACACAAACAGCTGAGTTTTGACAGGGTTCAGCTTGATCTTCCAATAGGGGAATAAGAAGAGTTTACTATGTTGATTTCTAGACATGTCCGATGTGTAGAAGTTAAATAGAGTGGAGGACAAATAGAAGCCCTCTGGAACTCCCACTCTAATGAATCTAACCGTAGAAGTCGCATCGTCGGACAAAACTACGAATATTCTACCCTCAAGGAAACTTAGAACCAGTATTATCAGATAATTAGGGATTCTTAGCTTTATAAGCTTAATTATAATCCCATTGTGCCATATCTAGTCAAAGGCCTTGCTGATATGGAAAAAGATTGCTCTGATGTGGAGCCTTCAGTGATTAGTAACGCTAACCTAATGGTCTGCTGGACGCTGCTATGACTCCTTCTAAGCACGAATTATTCCAGAGACAAGATATTCCCTTCAACTATAAAGTTGGTCAGTCAATTTAAAATGACTCTTTTGATCAGTTTCCCCAGATTGGAAACTAGACTAATAGGCCTCTAACTGTTGATGATTTCATTTTTAAATATAAACCATGTGTTAAGTTCTTATCAATTTGATTTCAGGGAATATCACAATACAATTAATACCATTTTTCAACTTTTGGAGAGTCTTTACTCAGGAATAAATGGTGGTGAACTCACTGTGGCAGCTTTCTGTGATTTATCAAAGATATCTGATTGAGTTAAATCACTGCATTCTGCTGCAGAAACTTTATCACAATGGCTTTAGAGGAGTAACATTTTTTTGGATTCAATCTTACTTGTCAGGTCCTTGTTAGAAGGTTTGCATTGGTACATCTCAGTTGAAAATTTTGAAAAAATTAAAATAAATGTACCACAGAGAACACTCCATAACCATGACTTGTTTTATGTTTCACTCCAAAACGTCTTCTGTCAATAGGTTACCTTTAGTGGCAAATAAATACTGTGATCATGTAGATATATTTAATTTAACTTTGGGCTCATTTAAAAACGCAATGAAAAAAAGATTTTGTGCGAGATTAAATGTGAAAAATTGTGATTGTTAGTTGATCTGTAATCTTTGTATTCTAACGTTGTTTGTAAAATGGATTTGGTTCATAAACATAGCATTTATTTATTTTATACACTGGTGTTTATAACGCGCAGGGATGCCTCAGTCTCACGGTATATCACATGACGATCTTACATTGTCAGTTGAAGCACAGTATCGATGTTTTCCTGCACTACAATCCATTTTGGACGACCTTCTTGTGACACGTCTGTGAGCGAACGACGTGAATTCACAAAACCAACGATTTACAGTGGTTTATGTAAGTGGTTCATCATTATAAGTTTATCAATGCATTCTTGTTGAGAGAAACCATGTCGAAAGTTATAAAAAATAATCGGCAAAAATGAAATTTTTAAATTAGTGTAAGCAACAATGTATGTCAACATGTTCTGAGTATCCTCAAATGTCAAAACTTTACAAAGGATATGTCAGATGGCTCCTAGCAATACAGTATTGCCAATTCCTGAAATATAAAAGGCTACTCCCATAGAAGACCGGTGATATAAGATACATAACTCCATTAAATAAAAAAAAAATTTAACTTAACATTTTTTATTACTTTTCACAAAAAGGTCAAAATTTATATAATACAACCACCCTGTATAAACCCATTAACAAATATTTTCCATTATATCGTTGTCGAATTAAAAGAAAACCTTTTTCAATAAATACTGTTTCAACATTTTAATGACTATTACATATACATTAACAACTTCCTGGACATAATCATTAATTAAAATACAGATATGTATATCAGATCGTTAAAAATAAATTATTAGAGCATTAAACAAAATATTATTTAAAAGAGAAACTATAATAATAATTAATTTTATTCTGGAGGTTTCTACATTTGTTGGACTTTTGATAACCAAGACAGATAATTAAATTCCTTTGTCTAAGTTTATTTTTATCAACATACCAAGTTATCAGACAACAACAAATAAGTGCTTTCAGTTCTTTAAATTTTTATTTTTATGTTCTCTTTATAAGTGATTGGTGTTTTAATTATTGAGCACTTATATAAAGAATTCTACTAAAAAGCTTCAATTACTAGTTCTTTCAAACTCTCAATATCATGGAAGTAAGAAGCCTGGTCTATTTGGGAACCAAGAGATAACAGTAATATTTTGAACAACTTACCAATTTTGGAAGGAAACAATGTTTCATCATCTAACTGATCTTGTACCCATGTCATAAGATAGTCAATATATTTAGGGGCAGAACACTTGATTGGTTTTTTAACTGTATGACCATCGGCCCAGTGATATTCATATTTTGGGCCAGCCGACATTATGGGACAGCTATCTTCTGTACAAAATTCTGTGATGGTGCCATAGAGCATATTAATTTGGTTGAAAAAATCAACAGCTAAAAAAATATATCCATCTTAACACTCATAGTTTAGATAAAGATAATATATGAACTCCTAAATCTTACAGAAACTTACTATTTACTGCAACCCACTCATTTAAATCTTCTCCTTCAGGCAACATGACAGCTAATCGTAAGTTTCCAGATCCCAAAGTTGCTGCAGCATGTTTCATTAACTCATACTGATGGGTACCCTCGGGTATATTCTTTTTGGGCTTAAAAGTTTTAGAAGAACGGCTTCCACTGTAAAAAAATAAATAAATATTAATCTCTCGATATATTATATCCAAATGACAAAAAATTTATTCCTAGGCTTTTCTGGTGATGACTTTGTGATTTATATGACCAATCTCATTAGTTGCTCTTATTGAATCCCAATTTACAGTTTTTTTTGAAAAATATAGCATGACTTATTTAAAAAATAATTTAGCCACCACAAAGATAGATCATATACCAGAATGACATTGTTCCCTGCACCAGATTGACATTGCTTCTCTTCAACAGAATAGTAAAAATATATTAATCAAAACCTTTCAGATAAATCAGACATAACAGGAAATTAATTAAGCAAATTGTGCTAATATCGGAAAAATCAATGACAACAAGATTTTATTTTGAGGATGATTACTGCACTAAAAATAGCGACTGCATTTTTCACTTTTTTACGGTACATTTACTTGTGACTCATACTTACAAGAGAAAGCTCATGATTGGTACTTTCAAAGTTTAAACACTAAAATATAAGTAAAACGATGCAAAAAAACTGCCCGTAAGATTATTACCAAAATATTTCGCAACAAAAACCTGAATTTTTCTTACAAAATCAATGATCTTTCATTCGGATTTCAGATGTTCAATTGTTTTGATGTCATATGGCGAAAAAATGTGTACGTCACTTGGAAAGCTGCATGATTAAAGCTACGATTTTCTTTATATTTCTGTCTTTGTTTGTATAAATCATTTTTTAAGGCAAAAAGTTAAATAAAAGGAAAAGATAGATTAACGTGCGTTCAAAAAAGGCAAATTTTCACGAAAGACATGCTACCGATTTCCAGCAACACAAAAAGAAAAAAGTATTTCTTATTGGTTAAATCAGTTGATAGAATACTTTTTAACCAATAAGAAAGAATTCGTTGAATGAATTCAAGTTTATTTGTAATCCTGATCAGCTTTCATTAGACAATTAGGTTATAATTATAAAAAGAAATTTGAAACCTGTGAAACGAAACTTAAACAGTGCGAAACTGTGAATATGTTTATTTTTCTAAACTATAGTGTAATATCTTAAGAATATAAGTTTGAAGAAGAAGAGAGCACGAAAATAATTTCACCGGGTCTGAACACAATATTTTTCAGTGCACCTTCAAAAAAGAACTAAAAAAATATGATTCCATCTACCCAAACTGGCTTCTATGACTTAAACGTAAATGAAATTTGTTTTCAGGAAGTTACTCTTATAAGCACTTTAAGAACTTTGTATAATTTAGGTAAGTAATTTACAAAAAGTTTTGGACTTTTCTTTTGAGCTGTTTTTTTACTTTAATTTCCATAAAGATTAGAATTCTTCATTTCCAGGTTATCGAACAGTGGCTATCAATCAACAACTTGACACCGATAGTAGTACTGATAACAAGAAAAAGAAAAAAAAAGGTGAATCTAGAGATCCTTCAGACTGTGTTCCAAATCCTTTTAATCTGCATACTGTTAAGAAAGTCGCTACAGATTTAGGTCTAACAAATATTACATTTTTAAATAGATTGACGTTAGTGTTTTCAAATCAAGATAATCTAAGAAAATTTCTAAAATCGAACAATTTTAAGAAGTATGATATTATTGGAGTAATACCCACAACAATGCAAGCGTTATCATTTATTTGTGGTAGTTTGGAAGCCGATATTTTAACATTTGATCCTCAAAATAGAATGGGTATTAAATTAAGTAGAAAGTAAGTTATCACGGAGTTTCTTCCTTATATAGATAAAAAAAAACATTTATTTTGTAGAATATACAGTCAGCTGGTAGAACGAGGATATCATTTAGAACTCACTTACAGCTTTGCTATTGAAGATTCCACTAAAAGAAAAAATTTAATCCATATCTCACACCTTTATCACACATATGGTAAATCGAGGAACATAATTTTTTCAAGTGGAGCGGAAAGTCACATGTTATTAAGAAGTCCCTATGATATTATTAGTTTAGGATTCTTATTTGGCTTGAATGAATTGCAATCCAAAAATGCTGTTATATTTTTTCCACGGTATGAATATTTGGTAAAGTTTTTTAAAGTTGCTTTTATTTTATGTTATTGTATTCTAGCAAAGTTACTGTGAATGCAGTTGGTCGGCGTCATGGCAAAGCTGTGATATTTGTTGAAAACATTGAAGAAAATGTAGAATCAGAGGAAATTATTGAACCAATTGTAATTGATTCCGATGATAATGAAGATGAAAACATGGATACTGATGAACCAGCTTTAAAGAAACCAAAACAATAAATTCTCTCCTATCTTCCATCCAAGAGCCAGAATATTGAGTTTCAAAACAGAATAATACCTTTTGTTTTTAGTTATAAGTACATTCATTTTCAGAATTTAAAATTTGATAGTTATTAATAAAATTTTGATTTGGTATCCTATCAAAAAAAATATACAAAAAAGATATTTGAAAATTTAATTAACCTGTTTGTAGATATGGGATTCTCTACATTAATGTTAAGTAAAAAGATAATATATAAATGGTTATATATAGAACGAGTTTTTGCTTTATTTTATGATCTGTAACATTTTCATTATAATAATTTTAAAAATTGGGGATAAATAACATTATTTATCCTTCTTCTATAAAAGCTTCATCAATCCATCACCACCCTATCACATTATCCTTAAGGTGTTCCCCTGACAAAAATAAAACTTAATTAATCTTCGTTAACTCTGAGCTTTACTCATTCCTCTTCTATCCCGGTGAGCGAGAAGAAAGGTGAGGCGGCTAGAGTTTTCATTCTAATAATAATAATAACAATAACAATGAACAGCGTCCAAACGATTCCCATAATACTGTCAACAACTGGAGTGATACCAAAGAACCTCCTGCAGAACATCAAGGGACTGGGTCTTAGTGAGCACCTGTATAAACCGATGCAGAAATCAACTCTCCTAGCAACCGCGCGAACCGTCCGAAAGTTCATGGGAAATACAGCAGACCACGTCACCTAGGACCCGATAACATGGAAAGGGTTCCCACAGAGCTTCATACTTTTGGTATCTTTAGGTACCTGGTATGAGTGAATGTTCCCTGGAGGGAGTGCGAAGCCGTTTGGCTTGTAAATCATAATAATAATAATAAGCTTTATTGTTGTAAAGAAATCAATCTTGTTAACAAAGCACTATGCAGAACAAAGTTAAAAATAAATATAAATGCCTATCACTTTTAATATTGTGCCCTGAATAAATAAAGGCCTACAATGCTCCTTCATTTTTACATTAAATAAATAACGCACTGCTCGCTTTTGTAAAACAAGAATCGAATTTAATAACTGCTGACTACAGAATCCCCAAAATACAATTCCGTATCTCAAATGAGATTCGATCAACGAAAAATACACTGTTCTAGCCACATTTGAATCTAATTCCCTTGACACTGTTCGTACCGCATAATACCCGGCAGCCAACTTCTTATTTAATGCCACTATGTGGTCAGTAAATTTCAACTTATCGTCAATAAGTATACCTGAAAATCTAGTCACTAGCTTATTCTCTATAAACTATCACAGGTAAATTTGAAACTTAACACGTTGGCTTTAGTGAAATTAAAACTTAAACAATTTGCAGCACACCATTCATTCACTCTAATCAAGTCACACTCGATAATATGTTTCAAATCACAGCCATTCTTTCCACGCCATTAAATGGTTGCATCATCTGCAAATAATGTAAATGTTTCTTGGATATCATTTTTGGTCAGGTCATTTATATATAAATGAAAGAGCAGGGGCCCAAGAACAGAACCTTGTGGGACGCCACAACTCAGAGAAGAGACACTGGAAAATTCTCCATCGTACTTAACCATTTGCTGCCTATTCGAAAGATAGGAAGCAAACCAATTTAATGCCACTCCTCTAATACCATACAATTCGAGCTTACTCAAAAGTACTTCGTGATTCACACAATTGAACGCCTTTGAGAAGTCACAAAAGACCGCAGCCGCGACATCGCCCTCATTCAAACTGATGTAGAGTTTCTCTAAAAAAGAAAAAACTGCGTCCGTTGTGTTCTTGGAAGTCTGAAAACCAAACTGACATTCAGACAGAATGTTATGTTGTCTAAGAAAATTTGTTATTCTTCCTTTAACCAGTTTTTCAATTATTTTAGAAAGAGTGGGCAGGAGAGATATTGGGCGAAAGTTTGTCGGTTGACTCCGATCTCCACCCTTATATATTGGTATTACTGTAGCTGTTTCAAGACATGATGGAAATATACCATTTAAGAAAGAATGATTTACAGCTCTAGACAGGAAGTGCAATGCAATGTCAGGCAAATTTTCAAAAACCTTGATCGACATCTCATCCAAACCAGATGTGTTTTTATTTTTTACTTTTGCTATGATATTTTTTAGCTCGTTTACATCAGTGTTAAACAAAACAAAAGAATTGGCTACAGAAATGCCTTTAAATAAATCTAACGGTCTTTTTTGTACATTAATTTTTGATGTCGGGAGGTTTGGCGGTAACCCGGCAAATGCGTAAATAGGTCCATATTCTCGGAGATGAATATAAAAACACCGAATAACGGCCAGGTGCGTTGACATCTCGCTAAAATCTGAAAAATAGTTAAAATCTTGAAAGGTAGTTGAAAGAGACCCTTGGAAAAAATTAACTAAAAATTCGGTAAATAAAACCGTTAATACAACATGGAATGGGACATGATTGTTATTGACGCTGCGAAAATTAAAATATAATACTCATACCCTGTTAATACGACAAGGTCTACACGAATCACGTGGTTTAGCTCTACATATAAAGCGTAGTGCCCTTTTTTTGTAAAATAAAGATTTACTGAAATAAGTAATTCGAGGAGCATCTCCATATGGCAAACGGGACTCTAAATGCACAGCAGACGTTGACAGCGACCGAAGAATCTAACAAGAAACAACACGGAGCGTGCAACAACCTCGAGAATGCTTTTGACCCAAAGCCAAAACATGCCCATCATCAGTGTGAATACAGAGGAATTTGCAAATATGATGGTCATTTACAGCCCGATCATCTATTGAAACCTCGTTAAAAACATAAGATATTTATCAACATTCAACGTTAAGAAATTTGAATCGTATCCCCTTTTTACCGCCATTAAATCTTCTTTAACAGAGTTTTCCTGTGACGCCATAAGATGTCATGTTGTCAGCAAATACCGTAAAAGAACTATTTATGTTTAGATGAAGCAAGTTATTAAAGTAGATCGAAAATAACAAAGGTCCTAGTACAGACGAAGAGGAATACCTGCGGTAATATCCAATGCACGCGATTTGTTATTGCCAACAATAACGCTCTAACAACGACCCGTTAGATATGATTTAAGCCAGTCGGGAGGATTCCCCTCTAAAACAAAAAACCTCGAGCTTACTCAGCAGTACCCCATAGTTCACTCAGTCAAATGCCTTAGTGAGATTACAGAATACTGCCGCAGCAAGCTCGCCCTCGTTCAGTCCTCGATACGCTTCAAGGAATTGGAAAATTGAATCCCTAGTGCTTCTGCGACGTGTTTGGCAAGTCATGTCTTTGACACGCTTATTCACAAGCGTATTTAAAATTGTTGGAAGAGTTGGTACAAGGGATGTTGGTCTAGCTGGAACTTAGTACGGTATCGCCCATAAAAAAGAGGCTTGACCATTTCTTGTTTTAAACAAGATGGAAAAACTCCCCGTGAAAAGGACCAATTTATAGTCCGAACCAACGAGTAGAGAGCAATACATGGAAGTTTCATAAAAATCTTTAAGGATATGCTATCCCATCCGGCTGCATTTTTATTTTTATATGTCTGTAAATGCTTGTTCTTGTTCGTTAACATCAGTTAGCACATATACAATTGCTACTTCCAGTTTTGTTACAACATTTTTGACAAATCAGCTGTATTGCCTATTATCACTTTTTTTTACAAATCAGCCTTTATACGTAATTGCCACTTTTTCAACGAATCAGCCTTTATATGCTGTTGGCATTTTTTAACAAACTTGCGTATTGCCACTTTTTTTTTTGAAACAGTCTGTTGTCAGGACCCTTTCTAACGAGCCAGCCCTTATGCATTGGCTGTATTCTTTTGAGTGAATTATCCCTGATCAAAGTGAACAAAGTGAAACTGATAATTTCATGTTCTTTTGAATATGCATTAACTTGTCATTGGGTCGAAGTTATCATGATTACTTCAAGTGACAGAACTGAAAGTGATAATTACTCAAAAGAATATACCTAATTACTGCCCTCGATTCAAGAGTTTTAAGCTCAGGTGCATCAAACCCTGAGTAGCTCCGAGCAAATCTGAATAAAGCGGTAAAAATATTAATTGGAACAGTATATAACCTACAAATTATTTTTTTTTCAAAATTTGTGTTTTTAATACACATAGCGAAACATATTGAAGACAAAAAGGTAAAAATATTATATTATTACTTATTAGTTTTGAATTTTGTCGGGTGTCATGGCATTTTAGGCCATAAATATTTCGCAATTCGTTAAAAAAAACTATGAAGGTAAGTTCGATATTTTGTGAAATAATCTTATTTTTGTGTCTCCATTTCATGTATAAAATGTTTTTTTACCCAAAAATAGCATCTAAAAATGATAACTGATAGCTGTTAGGGCTTTATACATCAAATTTTTTTTTTGTGCTTGAGGGGTAAGGGGAAAGCAGATCTGACAAGCGCCGAGGCTTAATGCACTACTTGAATAAAGCGAGGGTTTCTTGCACCTGTACAGCTCCGAGCTGTTCATGCTAATGAATCGAGGGCAGTAAATTGTAAGCAGCCCTTGGCTGTATTCTTTTGAGTAAATTATCATTGATCAAAGTGAGCAAAGTGAAACTGATACCTTCATGTTCTTTTGAATATGCATTTACTTGTCATTGGGTCGAAGTGATCATGATTACTTCAAGTGATAGAAGTGAAACTTATAATGACTCAAAAGAATAGCCTTCTTATGTGTTGTTGCCACTTTTAACCAAACAGTCTTTATGCGCTGTTGCCAATTTTTAACTAACCAGAATGAATGAACAAAAGGTGGTGATACTTGATCATCGATGTCTAAGCCTTGTTGAGCCCTTTACATCCCATCATAGCTAAAGGTTATTCGAGGCCGATTGCCTTTGCGAATCCAAGCAGCCCTCGTTGACTGAACTTGCCTAACTGTTCCCGATAACAAAATTGGGCACTCATTGAGGACATGGGTTAAGAGTTTCATCCTCCAGACACCACCTGCACATTGGGTCATCTGCCACACCAATCTTGTGAAGATCGCCCTTCAGATAACAATGTCCTGTCAACATTCCCTCCACGAGTCGCATCTCTTTTCTTCCTAGGGAGAGAAGCTCCCTAGTAAGCTGTGAGCTAGATCTATGTATATGTTCCTTGGCACACCTCATTCCAGAAACGCCTCTCCACGATTCAGCCTTAGATACGAAAGCAACCAGCCTTCATACACTGTTGCCACTTATATGCTGTCGACAGTTTTTAAGAAACAGATGCGACTTTTACGCTTTACCGGCTTTAGGCCTTATTGCCACTTTTTTAACGAATCATTTTGAAGCCTTTATTGCCACGGTTTTTCGGGCATTACTTTTATCGATGTATGGGGCGTTAATCTAGTCAATTAATTACCTTTTTTTACTATGTTTTTGACGAATTGTTATTATTTTATTTTAAATTTTAACTGAAAATGATTACGTATCTTTAAACACCGAATTAATGACATTGTTGCCCAACAAATATATTTACAGTTAGATTGTAAAAGGCAAAAATTGATCGTAAATTAACATAATGGTGTCAAGTTTCTTTTTAATATTTATTTTAGGTTTAAAAATACCTTATCTTTTTTGTAAACTTAACGGTGTTATTGTGCTTTAATTATACAAAATGTTTATAATCCAACGCCCATTATTAAGCTTTATATGGTATCCTAGCTTCATAAACTTTTGGGATCCAGTTATTTTTTTAAAAAGTCAACAAATTTTACAAAAATAATTTTTATCATAGGGTACTAATTATGGCAACTTATTAGGCTAATAAAATATTGTTAAATATATAAATATGTTTTATTGATATTAACATCATTTGTAAATATTTAAAAATATTTGTAGTTGTACTACAATATAGCAAAAAAAAAGGAAAATTTTACCACTTCAGTTTCAATTTTTGAGAAACTATAAAAATTTGTAAAACTACTTAAATAAATTTCTCCAAAAGTTCCTAAATATACAAGTTTAGGCACTTAAATCCAAAGGAAAAATTAAAAAGTAACTAACAGTTTACTTGAAACAAATGTGAACACAATAATTAACTAAAATACTTTTTTTGAATACCATAATCTTTATACAATACTGTTAGCTTAAGTCAATAGAAACCTACAAAACAGTAACAAAATAAAGTACAATTACAGATAAAAATAATGACAAGTTGCATGCATTATAAAAAATAAGGCCCTTTACAATAAAAGTATGTCATTAGATCTTTCTGCAACTGTATGGAATGAATAACCATTTTTATATCCTAACAATAAAAATACTTTCAGTTACAAAAAGGCTTAGTTATTTTAAGGCACCAAGGGTAAAATAATGTGGATATTAAATAAATATAAATATTCGCTGCCTTCTTTCTTAATAAAGTATAAATATGTATTATGGAAATTTCTGAGTAAGCACAAGCTGGTGATTGCCAAGATGCCGTGTCACACACAATCTTCCAATGACATTAGAAGTGGATTGACATACTCAAAACCTTCAAATTCTGATTGGTCAATTTTTTCTATGACACGAGGATCATCAGGTGTAAGATGGACTGGTTCATCAGTAAATTCTGGTGGGAAATTAGCCAAATCCCTTTCAGAATCCAAACGTGGTTTATAAGGTGGTGGGACTTGTTTTTGTTCCAGCAAATCCCAATCTATACTCTTAAAGAACTGATGGCCAGTAATTTCAATAAAAGATTCTGTACTGTGACATCCCAATCTATCAGCAGGGTTTTTATTAAGAAATCCTTTCAAAACATTTGCTGCCTTAACACTTAAGGATCTAGGGATACGAATGGTTTTTTCCAAGATCACTTGGAATAAATAGTCTTCTGTATTTTGATCAGGATTTTCAGAGGCACCTGCAATGTCAAACGGTGATCTTCCTGCCAACATTTCATACAACAAAACACCTAGTGCCCACCAGTCCACAGAAAATCCATAATCTTCACCCCTCAAAATTTCTGGAGCAATATAATTTGGGGTACCACAGAATGTAGAAGTAGTGTCTCCTGGTCTAATGCCTTCTTTACACATACCATAATCTGTAAGTTTGATATGTCCTTCGTGATCAAGCAAAACATTGTCAAGCTTCAAATCACGATATATAATCCCTTTACAATGCAAGAAATTTAAAGCCAAAGATATTTCAGCAGCATAAAATCTCGCATGTTCTTCTGGGAGTTTTCTTTGTCTTTGCATATGAAACATGAGGTCTCCACCTCTTACAAATTCAATTACAAAGAATAGTCTGGACGGAGTTTGAAAGCAAGAATGTAATCCAACAAGGAATGGATGGTTAGAAGCAGTCTCAAATACATGTTTTTCAGTCTGTACCCAATCAATGTCTTCATCATCAGTAACCAGGGCCTTTTTAATTACCTTCATTGCATAAATACGTTTAGTTTTCTTAAGTTCTACCATAAGTACTTTAGCATAAGATCCTCTACCAATGACACGAATTAAATCAAAATCATTCAAAGAGTATTGACGCTGAGTGCCAGGCTCTAAGTCATCAAGAGGTCTGTTAGGATCCTCAACTGGAACAGACTCTCCTGTGACATCAGGTGGTGTTCCAGCATAATCCCTTTCTTTTACAGGTTCCTGAACACTTACATTGTTAATATTGATAACTTGTGGTTCTCCATTACGTTCTTGACGTTCTTCACGTGATATAGTGTCAGTACTGTGATCACTAGTGCACGCCTCATTAACAGCCTTGTGGCATTTTTTGTGGACGAGCAATTTGCACTGAGTACACTTGAATCCTTGTCTTCCGAGACCCCATATACGATCATTGCAATAGGCGCAAAATGCACGTCTATTAAACCTCTTAGCTTGAAATATATGACCATTTACTCTATATAACTTTCTCCATCGTCTAGCACCTCTCCGATAAATGCTTCGATCTTCACCTTGGCATGGCATACCTGGTTGTGGTGGAGCATTGGGGAAAACATGAATTGTTAATTCGGAATCCTTGTTAATTTCATATAATCGAATGGCTTCATCCAGTTCCAATTGCGTGGAAATGGTACACGGATCTCCTTCTTCGTCAACCCATTTCATGGTGAATATTTGGTCCTGTGAAAATCTACATATTTCTCGGATTTCGTGACACAGTTCTTCCATTATAATTGTACGATTGATGTAAGTTATTAAAATCTCACCGCTATAAGCGATTTTGGCTCGGATTTCATTATTATTGTCGTCAGCAAGCGGCGTAGGCATATTTACTTTTTTCTGGGCACTACGGAACTTTCTTAATTATAAAAAGCACCCAGAAAGTTACAAACAAAAAATAATTTGGAACAAACAACCACCTGTGGGTGATCTGACAGGTGACAGATGAGTCATACATGGTTGCCATTTTTTATATTTATGTATTACGTTTACATCGTTAGTAGTTAATCGAACTGAAAGTGAATAGGCTTTAAAACCAATTTTGACTTACCTGTTTATTTCGATGATTTGAATCTGGATTGAAAATTAATTTCAAGACACTTTCAAATCAGTTATTTCGCATGGGTATGTACTCAAATGTCAAAATTATATGTTCCGACGTTCACCGATTTGAAGTTCGTAATTATAAAATCCAGTACTTCTTCATTCGGCAGCTATGAATGTTTTTTTTTTGTATGTACGTCGATTACACCCGAACGGCGGCGCCCATATCATTTTAGCCGAGTGTGGTTCAGTAAAATCCAAGATGGCGTCTATAATATGGTGGAAAAAAAATTAATTTGGTCCGATTTTGCCCAAAATTGGTCCAGGGGAGTTTTTGAGGGTGTAAATTACGAATTTAAAATTATTTTTAAAAAATTAAATATGGCGGATCTAATATGTCTCGTTTTAATTTTTATTTCTTAAAATTCGAAATAACCGGCTTACAACAGCAGACTAAATATCTGTTTGGTATAATTTAATTCAAAACTGTAATTTGGGGAGTTCTCAGATATAAGGAATTTTTTGTTGTTCAATTTAAGGTGGTCTACAATTTTGGAAAAAATGGGTACTTTCTGTAACCTTAGAAATTCGACTCAGTTCAAAACTAAAAATCGAAAAATAAAATTTTTAGAAAAAAATTGAACCGACTTCTAAAAAAAGCGGTAAAAATCGAAAAACAACAAACATTTTTACATGAAATTGAAATTTTTGAAGTCAACGACAAATTATTACTAAATGAAACAAATAACTTTTAACACGAGATTTGATAAGAAAGTAATAAAAAAAAGTATTTCTTATTCTCTTTATGAGAATAACATTTTGTCTGGTATTAATTTGGCTCCGACTTCAAAAATTTCAATTTCAAATAAAAATTTGGATTATTTTGTGCTTCGAACATACCCCTGTAGAATTAGCATAACGTTAGAACTAGGGCCCGGTTATAAACAGTAGATATTTAATTCTTGGTACACACATACCGATTTTATGCTATCCTTTTCTAATTGCATAATTTAAACGAGTATCATTTGATAATCGGGACGTCAATTCTGATATGAATATATCGTTGCCTAAAAAACATCGAAAAAAGTCTTGACAAGCAATTAAACTGAAAGAAAGGATAAGTAAACATGCTTATGTCTGTCAAACATCAAAAAAGCGTCTCCCCCACCGACCATAAACAGCCTTCAAACAAATCTATTGTTGTTTATATCTAGGGTATGATCGAAGATTTTGTGCCTTTTATGCTTTATCAGAAGTTGGGTTCAATTTTTTTATAAAAATTTTATATCGTATTTTGAAATCACTTTAGTGAAGTGAACCCCATTTTATTGTAGGCTTGACTTGAATTATTCAAGTCGCATTTATGAACGTTTATTTTTTTTTTCAAATGGCTTTTAAAACTGCTTGAAATCAAACCATTTACAAGTCATCGATGTAAATGTACTGATGTGGACAGACGGTCTTGCCGTGTGTACTAACGCCAAAAAATAAAGGGAGAAGCGCAGGTCTCGACTATTGCCAAAATCAATTTAGGAAAACGTCAGACGAGAATTGCAGGATAAAAATATTCCTTATCAGTATATAAAAATATTTTTTAAAATTCTAGTTAAATATAAATGGCAACAAAAACTTTAGCCACCGCTACGGTAAGGGCAGTGAAGCGGAAGCTAATTCCTTCAAGACAAGCCCTAACTCTGGTGAGTTGTTGAAAACTGGTTATATAAAAATTTCTAACCCCAAAGTTTGTTTTTCTTTGAAATATTTTCAATTTTTGCTTTATTTTTAGACCCCGGCGGCTGTAAACAAAATTAAGGACATCCTAAAAGATAAAAATGAGTATGTAAGTATACATATAAACGATTTTTAACATCAGGTAAACAAGCTGTTTATCACCTTTTGTCCTTATTTTTTGTAAGCATTCCAAATGAAAACATGTTGATTTAACTGATATGACTTTTAAAATATAGATTTTTTCGTACGATCAATGCTTCAATGAAGAATTCAAATTTATATACAAAAAAAACTGATCTTATTTCATACAGAAATCTACCTACTTATATTATTTTTTAGGTAGGTTTAAAAATTGGTGTGAGACAAAGAGGATGCAATGGACTATCTTACACCCTAGACTATGCTGGTAAAAAAGGCAAGTGTAAATATTAAGTTTTTTTTTAAGTGATCTAAGAAATAGGGATTTTAATTAAAATATCTTTACTCTTAACTTGTAAAAAATAGTAATCATATGATGATATGTTTAATTCTGTTTTAGAAAAACTGGATGAAGAAGTAGTCCAAGATGGTGTTCGCGTTTTTATAGACAGGAAGGCACAACTAACTCTTTTAGGCACTGAAATGGATTATGTTCAAAATAAATTGAGTTCAGAGTTTGTGTTTAATAATCCAAACATAAAAGGGACTTGTGGCTGTGGAGAGTCATTTAGTATCTAATAAAAATGATATTTCAAGTGTAGTTAGTAAAGAAATTAAATTTTGCTCCATAGATGCAAGGAATGTTAATTTGCATAAATGGTGTCTGAAAATAACACCTTTGTAACATTTTAATTTTTGATAATCAATCCTGGGAATGCTGTCAGTTGCATGTTTTTGGTATATATAATTGAGGTAATAGTTAAAATGTATGTTACATTTTCTTTACCTAATTTTTTTCTTAAAAAGTTTTAAAAGTTATAAATTAAAAGTTGAAAAAAATTACGTATATATTGTGTTTACTTTCGAACTATTTTCTTTTCTGTTTTATATTATAATAATTTTTCTTTCTGTTAATTGTTGCAAAGGTGTTACCATTTCATTTATTAGAGATGATATTTGCTTGCCACATCATTCATTGCCAATTGCATATATATTTGATTTTTTAACATTATGTTTTATTACTTAACAAAATTGAATATTTAACTACATTCTTTGAAGAATAATTGAGGTATCAGTAAAATGTACACACATTTCTATATGCGAAGAGATGTCTAATGGTAAATTTCACCATTATTTAAAAATTTTGATCCATACAAATCGTGTATGCACTTAAATCAGACCATAGACATAAAATTATATAGACTGTGGATCTTATAGAAGCACGGTGGCTCTTACTTAAAAAGAGAGAGCAAAATAAGATAGTAGTACTTCCCTTTCCACAGAGCAAAATAGGACAGAAGTATGTATCTTTCTAATGTCGGTCAGGCGAGAGTAATATCTTTCTTGACTCCACCCATAAAAAGAGAACTACTGTTCTATTTTGCTGTCTCTTTCGAAGTGGGAGCCAACACGTTTCTATAGAACCCACAGTTTATATATTACTGTCTATGACTCTGACAAGACATTGAAAAATTAACGCCTAACCGAATGATAGTGCTTATACAATTTTTTCCAATAAAATTGAAGTTATAGATAAGGTAAGGGACTTAGCAACTAAAACATTTCTGCGATTTTGTTTACTTCAAAAGTTTGCATGGATAAAGAACAATTTATCTGAGGTAAAATTTGAGATTAAGAAATTTCAAAGTAAAAAAAACAACTTGGGAATGAAATGTATGGTGAGCAAATGCAATTTAAGTCCGAGGCAAGATTTTTTTTATAGCAATTATAGTCTAATTTGTTTGTTTTTAAAGCACTGCTTGTTAGTAATAAAAGACATTATTTTTTAACTTTGACACATGCTTAAATCCAATGTCAAATTAAAAATTCTAGGTAGAATTGAGAAATTATAGAAAAAATGTATATAGTAGGTTTGAAATTTTATTTATTTAATATATTATAAAATTATAAAAATAAATATATAGAAAATATATGAAATTTTAATGTTATATCGTATACATATTTGTGCTTAATAGGTAATAGTCAACTTCATTTACATTATAAAAGTTTAGGTTGCTGTTTTAACTTGGTTATATCCAGAACTTTTGGAGATTCTGACTGGTTATGTTTAAGTGCCTGATGGGAATCTAAAAATTTATATAATTTACATATTTTGTAAGCAAATAAAACAATATCTTAATTTTTCTACTCAATAGTTCACAAAGAGCTTTATCCCCGATCACAAAAGGAAAGGTGGTTTAAACAGCTTTACAAGATCAGTTTTAAAAGGTATTTTACTGTGTGAATTAAGGAGGTCCAATTGATATCCGTGTTAAATAGAAAATATTATGTCATAATTGAAAATCATTTTTTTAAATAAAAGTAAGTCCTAAACTATACTATCGCGGAAATTTCATTAAGTTTACCATGTAAATTTTTAAGAATTCAATTTTCAAAAATGTAAAATTTATACAGTCTTATGGGATATCAGCTTTTTGAAACGTATAGATATCGTTTTTGCAATAAGATATTTAGCCCATGGGATTTATCGAGATATCTCAATTAAAAGAATGTAATAAAATTTAAGTTTAATCTCCATTAAAATGGTGTCGGAACGTTTGGCAACGTTGCATGAGCGCGCACTTCAGATCTTTAAATAAATCAATCTAGAAACTTTGACCCATTGATATTTTGAAAAAATACAAATTAATTAATTATTGTGATTATATATATATATATATATATATATATATATATATATATATATATATATATATATATATATATATATATATATATATATATATATATATATAATTTTTCTTTATTTTGTCTTTTCTTGGGTTTAGGTTCTATATTTAATAAATACACAAAACGATTGACGTTTCGCCCTTTATTCAAGGCATTTTCAAAATTTTTTCCTTGACATTTTGCTGTTCTTGCTGATTTTAGTAACAGAACAGCAAAATGTCAAGGAAAAAATTTTGAAAATGCCTTGAATAAAGGGCGAAACGTCAATCGTTTTGTGTATTTATTAAATATAGAACCTAAATCCAAGAAAAGACAAAATAAAGAAAAATTATATAATCTATGGTTCAAGAATCAAGAAAGTATATATATATATATATATATATATATATATATATATATATATATATATATATATATATATATATATATATATACAGTGCCTTCATTTCAAAACGAACCATCCTTAATAACTTTGTTAAATAGAAAAATTTAAAAAAAAGAAAAAACACGTCAATTTAGATATACAGGGGGAAGTTTAATTTTGCATTTGTTAAAAGTCTGTCAATCACCTCCTCACCTCCAGCTAACCTCACTTTGATATGTCAAATGGGAACCCCCACCTTGTGACACATCATTGTAAGCAGCATAAAATTGTCTATCCAACCGTATAAAAAAAATTAAATCGGTTGACGTACAAGCGAACAGTGTGCAAAAATGTCTTGTAATAATGCATAATATATCGGCCTCGAACTTTAGTATGTCAAATGATTACCCTATAGTGTGATACATCATTTTAAAGGGCATACTATCTCCTATTTAGCCAATAAAAAAAAACAAAATCTGTTGATGTACAAGCGAATAGTAAGAAAAGATGTGTGGTAATAATAGACACCTTATCACATTAAACTTTATTATGTCAAATGGCTACTTCATAGAGTAAAATATTATTTTAAATTTAAAATAAATATTTTTTTAAAATAATAAACAGTTAAAATATTTGCGAGAAAAAAACTAAGCCTGTTTTAAAATTCATCGCAAAATTCATTGCAGTCTAATCAATCTAGTGTATTTATTTCAATGATATTTTTTGCGGTACCTGATAGGTACAAGAAATCACTGCAATAAATAAAATTTTTAAGATCTTTAAACACCAGTTGTTTATTATTGTTAAAATTGTCATTGTGACGCCTAGTTGAAACGTGAATATAAATGGTGTATACGCTAGCCGAAAGAATAGAAATAATTTTTCTCTATGGAGCTGAAGATCGGTGCGCTCGTAGAACCGCCAGAGCATTTAACGAGAGGCATCAAGACAAAAACGTGGGCCATAAATATGTACTCGAATTGGTACGAAAGTTTGAGGAAACGGGATCCGTTTGTAATAAAAAATCTATTGAGAAAAGGGTTGTAGATGAAGCATGCCAAATCGAGGTACTAGGACAGTTTGCAATAGATCCAACTTTATCCATCTCAAAGGTCGCAGATTTAACCAACATTTCTGCTGGCTCTGTGCATAAAGTTTTAAAACAAAATAAGTTTTTTCCCTACAAAATTCAAATTCTTCAAGAACTCGGAGAAGACGATTTTGATAGGAGAATTCAATTTTGCGAATTAATGTGCCAACGAATTGACGAGGACCCCCATTTACCTAAGAATATCTGCTTTAGTGATGAATCAACTTTTTTTCTAAATGGACTGGTTAACAGACATAACTGCAGATACTGGGATAATGAAAATCCGCACCTTTTCCGAGAAGGGCATACTCAATATCCCGAAAAAATTAACGTGTGGGCAGGAATTTATGGCAATGAAATCATCGGGCCATTTTTTTTGGAAGATAATTTAACTGGGCAAATTTATTTAAACCTTTTAGAAAACACAATATACCCTGCCATTGTGCAATCTTTAGAAAATCAAGTGGATGAAAATGCTGTTATGGTACTAAATGAAAATAATTTGCATTTCCAGCAAGATGGAGCTCCCCCGCACTACGCTTTGGCAATTCGAGAGTGGCTTGATGAACATTTTCCAGGGACGTGGATTGGCAGACGTGGTGCAATTGAATGGTCAGCACGGTCTCCAGACCTAACCCCTCTAGACTTTTTTTCTTTGGGGGTATTTAAAAAGCAAGGTTTATAAAACCCCACCTGAAAATATTGACGATTTAAAAGATCGAATTGTTCGGGAATGTAGAGGAATTAGCAGAGAAACCCTTGCCAATGTTCGTGGGGAATTTCAAAATAGGCTTTTTTATTGTCTCGCTAATAACGGCGCACATTTTGAACATTTAATAAAATAATTTTCTTCAACTGAATAAAACTGAATAAACTGCTTATATTTAACACACATTTTTGCATCCTAATTGCCTATAACGTCTATTAACTTAATTTTTTTTGACATCATTGGATAGCAGATCGTACGTCCTTTAAAATGATGTATCACACTATAGGGTAATCATTTGACATACCAAAGTTCGAGGCCGATATATTATGCATTATTACAAGACATTTTTGCACACTATTCGCTTGTACGTCAACCGATTTAATTTTTTTTACACGGTTGGATAGACAATTTTATGCTGCTTACAATGATGTGTCACAAGGTGGGGGTTCCCATTTGACATATCAAAGTGAGGTTAGCTGGAGGTGAGGAGGTGATTGACAGACTTTTAACAAATGCAAAATTAAACTTCCCCCTGTATATCTAAATTGACGTGTTTTTTCTTTTTTTTAAATTTTTCTGTTTAACAAAGTTATTAAGGATGGTTCGTTTTGAAATGAAGGCACTGTATATATATATATATATATATATATATATATATATATATATATATATATATATACTGACGTCATTGTTTACGTTTGAGACTTACCATGAAATATCTGAATATTATTAGTTAGCATTTTACTATTTTGTAAACTTATTTATTATAAAAGAGTAAGGTTAAACTACCTCAGAAGTAAACATTAAACAGTAAAAACACAACGTTGCCAAATCGCATACTAATTATGACTTGCTGATGAAGTTCCGTATTTAGTTATATTTTTTTATATTTTCTCTTTCAGTGCAAACGTGAACATTCACATATATTTTTGAATCATGAATTTTTTATTAGTATTCTAATTTAGTTTGTCAAATATTGGGTAGTACATTTCATTTGACTCATATAGAATGGACCTCCTTAAACTAAATTAAGGCAATATTTTCTTAAAGAGATCTTTAAAAAATTGTTCTTTTATCAAGGCCCTCCATAAACTCCAAAAAAAACTTACCCTTCTGATTATTGGCTATTAAATTGTACTTTTTCATATATTGTACAGTAGCAAATGAAAAGTCAGGTCTATTTTTTATAGCACCAATTTTTTCCTTCGGAGTGAGCATTGCAAAATTATCAGATTGTCTTTCTTGATGGGCAATTTTCGCCAAGTGATCGGCTGGAAGATATTTCATTAAAAGCTGTTTTACTGCGAAGCTTATTTCATCTTGGTTATAAGATTTACAATCTATATCATCTGAAAAACTAAAAGTTGAAAATAATCATATTTATGTAGAAATAGAATGTACAAAGTAAACATTACTTTATCAGTAATATTGAGATTATTTTTAATATCTTCTAAAATCTAGATAAATATTATTTTAGCTAATACAATGTCTTTTCTAGGGAAGGCAAACAACAAAAAAAAAGATACCTGCTCGACTGTGAGTGATCTTCAGAATTGTGTACCTCCACTCCAATTCTTTTTAAATGCTTTAATGTAGCCTCTTTAACTTTATGCAAGGTATTGCTTTTTAAATTGTGGCCTCTAAAATTATAAGTTACTTCTTCTGCTGTCTCAATTTGAGCTTTTTGTAAAATCTTGTTGACTTGTACCTTTGTAAAAAGTATAAATCTAGATTATAATATGCATATAAGGATATTTCAACATTTGAAAAAAAAATTAAACATTTCAAGTTTCCTTACTTAACAGAACCATCAGGAATTTTGAAAAATTTAGAAGAATCATTAAAAAAACGTACCATGAGGTTTCTGTAAAAACTAGCGTCAATTTCAGGAGAAGCTGTATCATCTTCCCTAAAATTTAAAACTGGAATAAATAAGTATTTTATAAACCTACACATAATTACAAAGTTTTGTTATTTATTATGTTATTCTAGAAATAACAAAACAGTTTGTTAAAATCTATTACTTCATACCTCAGTTACAATACATCAGGGAACTGACAAGTTTATTAGATAATGATCACATTTACTGAAATACATTGTATAAAATAAAAAAAAAAAAATGTAGAATATACTACAACAAAAGCACTTACGACTCGGAATCTTCAAAATCATTCATATTAATTTTTATACTAGGCTCAGGACTTGGACACGGTTCTCTCACTCGTATTGGTTCTTTGAAAATCATTGAGTCATCTACAAGTGTTTCCTTATCGTCACTACGAAAACCTTGTTGGTTATTTGTAGTATAATTATCATTACTTTGTGTCGAGTTAGTTTCTGTTATCTCTTGAATTTTTGGAGGCTCAGACTGTTCAAAACCTTGGTAGTCTTTGTTTTTTTGAAGGAAATCATTTTGTTTCTAAAATATGTAAAAAAATATACTTTTATTAAAGAAAAATAATAAGTGCATAAAATAAATTATTAGTTTAATTTTACACTTAAATTATTTCAAAGAATAATAGTTCTCAACATATTATGACCTATTTTAAAGTAGGTAGTGAAATTTCTTACTGTATTACAATGAGGTCTTCGAAATGATACTTCAAAACTAGTTGTTAAGCCAATTGAAAAATTTGGCATATTATGTTTATTTTTCTTGGGTGTTGCCTCCAACTTTTTCCTCAAATCATTACAATTTTCATGCTGGGTGCTTGTGATACATCTTTCTTGAATATTTTCAATATTTTTGTTCATAAGAACTGGCTCAAAAGTCTGTTTTTGTTCACAATATTGCTCCTGATTGCAGCAATGTCTTGGTTGAACATAATAGTTCTGATCCTGTTGACAGCATTGTGTTTTTTGTCCAAATTGTATACTTTTTTGCCTAGGATACTCGCTTTCCCTCTTTGTACTAATTAATTCAGAAACCTGCTTTTGTAGCAACAAAATTTGTTCATTTTGTTGAACCATTTGCTGACTTTGCTGTGCTATTATTTTGAGGAGATCTTTTACAGAAAAATCACCATCATTTCTTGTCCCTACAGCATTATTTTCAAAATTAGAGGTTTGAGTGGAACATTCATATTTATTCTGAGAATTTAGAGAAGAACTTTTACAAGATTTTGGACTTGCAAAATTATGATTTAATGTAAAAGGAACTGCTTGAGATCCAGTGTCAACTACATGTAACAATTTATTTTGTAAATTGCCACTATCACTATTTTGGGGAACAAACCAAGGCCTTTGATGCGTAACATTTTCAGGACTAATTTGTTTTGTGCTCTGATTGCACTGATTTTCATATAGTACTGGTATAGTTCTTTTAGAAATAGCTTCGGTTACACACTGAAAGAAGTTGTCTTGTTTTTGTTCTTTTTTTCCATTTTTTTCTGGTGGGTCTTCATGCTTAAAGTCTGTCCGATTTGACTGACAAAAATTTTGATTCAATACTGCACTATCCTTATTTCTAAAAATATCACTTTTCATAGGAATTTTATGAGTACTACTAATTATATTTTGATTGCAAGAGTCATTTTTTACCGTATTACTTTTGTAACTATAAATGTCAGTAACCGAATCATTAATAATAATGTTATTATCTATTTTCTGTGTTTCTAAAAATTCTTTATAAGTTTTGGGTTGCTCTTTTTCTTGAACTTTTGCATTTTCACACTCCGTTTGAAATGCCTTGGATTCTATGTATTGGTTTTTAACCCCATTTTGTATTATTCTTTTAGGTAAATCTATTACACTCAGATCCAATTGTCTATTTGGTATATTAGCCATATACATTTGCTCAAAACTTGGTACAGTTTGAATGTCATCATGAAGCTTAGGGTTACTATCATTTTCAATGTGATTTTTGCCCGGGTTTGGCTCAGTTTTATTTAAAAAAGGCTCGTTATTTCCTCGAAGGACAGGACTTTCAAATCTAACTTGTTTTTTTAAAATAGATGTATTCTGAAAGTTACTGGTAATATTTTCTTTGTTTAATTGACTTGACGTAGCATCTTTCTTCCACTGGTTATATGGTGTAAACATATTTTTAGCTGTATTTGATGGGCACAACACCGATATCTCTGGGACCACAGGAGTAGCTGGGAACTAAAAATAAAATTAGTAAGTATTTAAAAGCTTCGTCTTTAATTAAAAAGGAATTTATTACTGATGCTCTTGGTATAGGCTGTGGAGGGCGTCTTGGAGCATCGTAAAAAGAATCCATAACTTATCTTTCGCACACAAAACCTTTCTTTACAACCCTCTTTAAGCAAAATAATTTTCAGCCGTTTTTGAGTTGAGGTTAGAAATTTGAAATTCACAATTCGTTTTTATTTTAAATTTGACAGCATTGTAATTCCAAGGCTATAAAAGTTAAAGGCTTCGTCAATTACCATCTCATTCAGCCTCTAAAAATGTCAAAATCATCTGTTGTTGACAATCTCGTAAAGTTGATCGAACTGTATACACAAAAATCGACAAGATAATGGCAATAATCTTCACAAATAATGTTTTTGAGACTAATTTTTAAGTGAAAATGTCCCATTGTGAAGCCCAGCTAAGGGCACAACACCGCTTTGATTTGAAATGGCTCAGAACAAACCTAGAAACTTTATTTTATGGCAATGAAAATTTGGTCAATGTTTGGAATGGTCTGCTTTCAGATGGGGAACTTACAGGAATTTTTTCTTTGGGACTGCTTAACAACGCTGGTGTTATGGCCAAGGAAGGCGAGTTTGGAAAATATTATTGTGGCCAAAGGGTATGTTCATATAAATTTTGTCATTTCTTTTAGTAGACTAGCAAAACAAATGTATACACTAATTTCTTTATTCAAATAAATTATATAATCTAAATTTCACTTTTGTAGGTCTTGACATGCACTTGCTGTGATGGTATCTGTGGTCCTCAATCTGGTTGCAATTGTCCAGCATGTCAAAAACTCGATGCCGAAAAATCTACACAACCTGTTGGTAAAAAAGAAATAATTCCCCATATGGAAACTCTTTTAGATCGATGGGCTTGGGGTCCACAACCGAGTAAGGACATATTTCTGTTGACACCAAGATTTTTACATAAAATTCCCTCATTTACCTTTACTTTTTCGATACTTATTTTATTGACTTATGAAACATTATTTTTTAGCTACAGACCAATTAAGACAATGCATTCAGAGTTTAAACAACGAACAATCGACCCTATGTTCTGAAGCTGCTCATTGTACCTTATCATCCACTCGTTTGTATTATAGACTGTTAATTATGAAAAGATACTTTATAGCTCTAAACAATGTTCCACACAATGTTGCCTTTGAGAGAAGTATCCCTTCCCAAAACTCAAAGATTGCAATTGAAATGAGTGATAGTAAAAATAGTCTTAATGTAGTAAAAGAACAAGGATCCAAGACCAGAAAGGTTAGTAAGAATAAGTCTTTAAAAGTAAGTTAAAAATTATTTAAACAAGGTGAAGGTATAAAAACATATATTTAGTCATAGAGTAAAAATAACCTAATCTTATTTATTTTAATTTTACTTTTTACATTTGTTACACAAAAAGTTTGTTGAGAAAATTAAAATTTAAAATTTATTTTCAAAATAAGTTATTGTCAAAGAAACCAATCCTTGTTGACAAAACACAGTTCATACAAGTGTAAAATAGATACATAGAAAAGGAAAATTAAATAAAAACCTATTGTAACTCTAAATCAGAGATTATCAGCATAATATTCTTCGAGGGAGTAATCAGCTCTTCCAGAGAGTTTCCTTTTTACTAATTGGTTGATAATTTTTTTTTTCAGATGTCCAATTTAGATCCTACCATAGGTTTAGCGAGGATAGGCTCCAGAGCAGCTCTGAATTTTTCATTTGCATTTTTAAGACGTGCCTGGCGATTAGGTAAGTCATAGCAGCAAAATGATGTTTTCAAGTAAAAATTTGTCCAACTAGATTTAGTAGGAGTAGAAAAATGGTAATTTTATCATTTTAGGTGAAGATATTGATCTTTGTAGTGAACTTTTGACAGAATCTTTAGAAGCCCTAAAAATGTTACCAGTTTGTACACTCTATGACCAAAAAGACATATCTCCAGTTTGGCTAGAAGTTGTAGATAGATCTTCTAAGTTTTTAAGACAAGTTGTTGAGGGGTAAGATCTCACAGAATAAAAATATTACATATCCTTTCTATAAAAATGACAAATTTTTATAATACATATGAGGCGTATCCCAAAAGTATCTGACCCGCGTTTATAATTTTGCGCTGGCCTTATTTTGAAGCAAAACGATGCAAATTCGTTGTTCACATCTATCGGTCATTTTCAGCGATAACAAAATCCAATGAGCTTGAAACACAGTGGAAAAAGAAACACTATACACGCGAACTAACACTGCCAATTGGTAGCTGCGGTAATTGGCGAGTTCGTGAGGGGTTACTGGTTACACTTGTACCCTACAGAGGTCACTCGAAAGTCATGGGGTGAAATTATAAAAACAGGCTTGATACTTTTGGGACATACCTCATATAGGTGTTTTATTTGTTGTTTGTCTACATATTGTAAAAATATTTTGACAAAGTCTCAACAGAATTTTTTTCTTTGAAAATATCATTTTTTGAAAATTTTTAGGGACATTTCAAGTAGCAGGCAACACTGTACTGTTCCTATAGAAGATCAACACACATCTTTAAATCTCTTACTCGAATTTGCTTTACAAAAAGGAACTTTAAGTGGTGTTCTAGATATGGTATTACTTATGTTGAATTTATGGAACAAGAAAGTTCAACTTACAGATAATAGGTAAGAAAACTCATTGTATTCAATTTAAGTTTGTGAATTCAAGTAAATTATGCACTTACCTAGCGATGCTATATTTCACATAATTTGCAATTACAGAAGGTATAATAAAATGTTCAGTTTTTAGGTTTTACCTTATTTATTGTTTACAGCTTTATCTTGAGGGTTGTGATAGTCTAAGTAAATTTTAGAATAATGCTGATTATTTTATCTATATATTAATATAATGCAGAAATAAAATATTAAACTTCTATTTTTCTAGAGCGACTATAGAAAATGCCAGTGCACCACTTCTCCCTTTTTTGTATCATTTTTCTGAGATTCCTCCTCAACCATCAAATTTTTCCATCAAAGAAAGATCTGAAGAAGAAAAAATGAGTTGTACAAAATTTTTCCTGGACATGCTGGATCTTCCTGATGATGAATCAGTTAAAATCGATCTTAAACAAGCTTGTGTTTTTGTTATGTCTCACTTGGATCAACTTGCTGCTCCTCATATTCCACCACTGTCTTTTAATAAGGTAAGTTTAGGTAGTTTTTGACGTTTGTCTTTGATATTTTATATGCTTATATATATATATATATATATATATATATATATATATATATATATATATATATATATATATATATATATATATATATATATTTAAGTTTTTGGTTTTCTTGGTTGTAAAATCCGTTTTATTAATAAAACTGCATATGTTTTATTTGTTATGCATATCTATTGACGTTTGGGTCACACTTGACCTTCTTCAGAATGATTTTTTATAAATATAACAGAAAAAATTTTTTTGCCGTGCTATAACATAAAATTAATAGGTTAATTTTAAAACATACCTTATGTATTTAAAGTTTTTAGTGAGAAACACAACATAACTACAAATTGTTAACACAGAGCACCCTTTTTGACACCATACAACAAACACTTTGGTACTCTAGGTATATTTTATTTAAGAGTCTTATGATTATCAGAACATAAAATAAAACCGTATTTATGTTTTATTGGTATTTGTAAATTATATAATTGACAGTCTTTGCTTTGTTACAAATGATTAACTTTTGGTTTCTAACATGTTGAATTCTTTTTTATTTTGGATTCCACCAAAGATGTAACTGTGGCCAGATTTCCCCCCATCTCAAGATTTGCAAATAATGACACCAACATAATAACGATTAGCTGCCATATTGCTAAATTTAAAATTGTAAATGGTTTTGCCCGTAAATAAATAATATCTACATATTTTATTTTTAGTCTTTGTCACGTCTAAATGGGCAGCGTCTTTGGGGTTGGGGCTGGCTCAGCTGGGCCTCAAAACCAGGACCTCAATTCTGCGAATCTTTGGCCGAATTGAGTATTAAGCAGTTAAAATGTTCAGAACGGGGTAAGTTCGGTTTTTAATTAATTTGATATGGCTTAACTAATCTTAAATAATCGTTTGATTAATAAAAACGGCAATTTTGTACTTAAAATTATATTAAATTAAGGTGAAACATTTGATTCCCCTCAAGATAAAAATGTAGCGGCTTTTTCAATTTATTATTTGTAGGTGTACTTCTTTTAACGCTTTCTGGTGCCGTTTATTTTGTATACTATACCTCGGAAACGCAATGTCCTCAACAAGTAGATGTACTTAGAGACAAGGAAATCATCATGATAGCTGCACATGCTGAAGGAAGACACTATATGTCTTTGGAAAAAGATGGAACCGTTTATTCTTGGGGGAATGGCGATGGTGGTCGTTTAGGTAAATTTTAATGTTGAAGTGATGTATGAATGTAATTCTGGTCAATGATAGATCAGTTACAAATTCAGTGACATTCTATTGATTTGAAATCCTAAATAATTTAATGAATTATTACCACTACGTTGGCTAAAATTCGCTTTAGACTTAAAAAAGTAATTATCCAAATTAAGTGACATACAATGTTGGCCATGATTTTCCACAGTTTTTCCCTGTTTTTACAGAAAATAGGAAAAAAATACTCTTTACTACAAGATTATTTTTATTTCTTGGAAAGACACTGAACTTATATATATATATATATATATATATATATATATATATATATATATATATATATATATATATATATATATATATATATATATATATTTAATTAGCTAAATTTTTCTTAAATCATTTTTCTATATAAATGTTTGGTAACTTTTTTGGGTTAGGTTTTGGATTAATACTACTATTCTGTACTTGACGTTTCGCCCATCATAGTGGGCTTTTCAAAAGTATAATCTACAATAAAAAGGAAAATACAACTAACATGGTCACAAACGCACACTCACATGACTTAAAATTAACACAAACAATAACAATATTGATCAAAAATATCAATCGATAAAACAATATGAATTAAAAGGAAAAATAAAAATTATTCACAGAACGAACCTCAATTTACTTGTCATGTTTCTTGTCATATTTCAAGATTCCCTTGGTTACTGTCAATCTTTTTGTTTAGTTTTTTTCTGATAAATTTTATCAGTATCAACTATACAGTGTGTTGCAAAACAATAAGGGCTACAATAGTTGGTTTAGTTTATTAGATTAAAATATATTTAAATTATGTTTTTGATATCTTGTTGTCATTGATTGCTTGTTTTTCTTTTTTTATATGTAGCATTTTCTTTATTTGAAGCTTATGGTAGTTTCTTTCCTGGGTTAGAATCCAGAAATATATGGTTTACTACATAAACCTGGTGTTCCCCTAAGACCAATAGTATCAAGTATACAATCACATTTTTACATATTGTCGAAATATTTTTGCAGCTGTTTATTGAATATAACTAGAAAAAATAATTATTATATAAAAGACTTTCAAAAAATTTATTAATGGAACAACTATAAATTAATCTCACCAGATGCTGTCTAGTTATATACAAATATTCCCAGTGACCTATTAACAGATATAATAAAAGCAAAATGAATGGGATAACTTAAAAAGCTTTACCACTTTAATATATATATATATATATATATATATATATATATATATATATATATATATATATATATATATATATATATATATATATGTATGTATGTATGTATGTATCTGTTTGAAGTGAGTTCCCGGAACTCTCCGACTTCTGAACTTGCCAAATTTCTCCTTCCAATTCTGAGACCATTACAAGGAAATACATCTCCTGGGTTAAGAATTTACAACATTTCGTAGAAATTATACGTGAAATAAAAGTACAACCAGAAGACCATTTTATTAGCTTTGACGTGGAAACCCTATACACCAACGTTCCAGTTAAGGACTCACTAAAAATCATAAGAAAGAAACTTGAAGAAGACCAGACCTTGGCAGAAAGAACATCTTTACCACCGCACGCCATTATGGACTTGTTGGAAAGTTGTTTGACTAATTCCTATTTTCAAGAAAAGTAAAAATTCTACATCCGGATGATGGACTACCGATGGGATCTTCACTCTCACCGGTGGTCGCAAATATTTTCATGGAATGGTTCGAGACGTTTGCAATTGAATCCACAACTAAGAAACTAAAGTTATGGCTCAGATACGTAGACGATACTTTTATTATTTGGAGTGGAAACGACGAAGAACTTCGAAACTTTCTTTTTCATCTCAACAATATCAGTCCAACTATTAAACTCACCTTGGAGAAAGAAGTAGAAAATAAATTACCATTCTTAGATGTCTTGGTTGAAAGAAACGGCAGACAAATTCGAACTTCGGTTGACAGAAAAGCCACACACACAGAACAATATCTTAATTATTCATCTAATCACTCCAACAACACCAAACAAGGAATTATAAGAAATCTCGTAGATAGAGCCTTAACTCTCTGCAACTCCAACGAGAACCTGATGAAAGAGATAGATTACATTAAAAATGATCTGAGAGTCCACGGATACTCAGTATATTTAGTGGATAAATTTCTTGAACAACGCAGAAATAGGACAATATCGACAACGAATGAAGAACGAAAACCAGTATTGAACATCCCCTATGTTAAAGGCATTTCAGAAAAAGTTAGAAGGATAGGAAAACGATATAAAATCAATGTCGTTTTCAATTCAAATAACTCTCTGAGAAGTCGGCTCACTAGGGTCAAACCAACAACTCCAAGGGACATGAAGAACTGTATATATCAGATACCATGTGAATGTGGCAATTTCTACATTGGCGAAACAAAGAGACCTCTTGACGTAAGGATCATTGAACACCAAAAATGCATATCTCGAAGAGAAACAGAAAAATCTGGTGCCGCCAACCATGCCTGGACTCATGGACACCACATAAAATGGTCTGAAGCTAAAATTCTACACCGAGAACAACAATGGAGAAAACGGAAATTCAAAGAAGCCGCGGTCATACATCAGAACCCGAGTTGTTTTAGTAACCCATCTTTAGATATAAGAGAAGTGTGGAAACCACTTCTTAGTAATTGTAAACTAAAACTAAATGCAGCATTAAAATAATGGGATTTTGCCATAGCAGGCATGACTGCACCCATCTCAGTCACACTCTACTGCATTAGTATAAATAGTCATGTAGCTAAGGGATTTATTTAGTTTCACTTGAAAACGGCTAGAGATAACTACTAGCCGAAACGTCGTGATATTCAACAAAAATAAAGACAATGGAAGTCCAACAGACATCTACTACTTCGCAAGTATATGTATGTATGTTATGGCGGAGCTAACCATGATACTTCATTGGATGTCCCTGTCATCTAAACGAAATTAGAAAGAAAGGTACTACTCATCGAAAACGCTCTATTTCTTTCTAAGCTTACTTTCTTCTATAGGATCTGCAGCCTATATTAAATACTATTGATTACTCTTATGTCTATGGCCAAAACTAAGCTGGACTAACCTCAAATAACCTTAATATATTAATTATAAAATATTATTATCTACCAAAGACCACATGAAGGCGTGACAATCTCTGCCGGAAAAGGATGCTGGAAAATGTCTGATTTGGGTGGTGGTGGTTTAGTATCTGCTGCGGTAAGGTAAAATGCTTAGTCGGAAATAAAGGGAAAATATAAGAGTAAATAAGTTCTTAAGCTCAGACGTGTAAAAATGATTTGGAAATATGAAATCTTATTTAATTTATGGCAACAGCGCAAATTATTCACCTGACAGATGTATTCAGCTGGAGTTTTTTAGTCGTTTTTCTTCATTTTTCTTTTTAAAAACATGTAAATTTGTGCAATTTTATATAACATAGAAGCTTCTATAAGTGTAACAGATAATGACCTTTAAAAATATAATTTAAGTAAAACACAACGACATAACCCTATATATGTTTTATAGGCCATGGCGACAATCTGGCGAAAGACAAACCCACAATCATTGAGGCTTTAAATGGAAAAGACATAGTAGTAATCGCTTGTGGAGCAACATATAGGTAATATATATCAGGTTGTCTAGATTACAGTTCTAAATGGAATATTAATACCTTAATTTCTTTCTCAGTCAAATATTTTTTGAACTATCTTCAAGTTTGGCGTTCGTCATATTTTACTAAAGCTAACTGTTATTATTTTTATTGTCTTTAGCGCTGCAATTTCCTCAAGTGGCACTCTCTACACTTGGGGACGTGGCAATTACGGAAGACTCGGTCACGGAACGTTTGACGACCTTCTCACGCCCGGTCCTGTACTCACATTAGCTGGCCATCATGTGGTAAGCGTCGCACTGGGTTCTGGAGACGCCCACACCTTATGTGTAACATCAAGAGGGCGTGTTTTCAGTTGGGGAGACGGAGATTATGGAAAGTTGGGTAGAGGTGGAGCAGAAGGAAGTAAAGTACCTAAGATAATTGATAAATTGCAAGAGGTAATTAAAATATATTATTTGCAAAAATATATGGTGATAAATCTAATGATAAACTTTGAATAAGAATGTTTTATGTTTCAGATTGAAATTGCCAACGTTTGGTGCGGACCTCATTTCAGCATAGCTCTAACGAAAGAAGGAAAAGTGTACTCTTGGGGGAAGGTAATATCGTAATATCGATATAGTTTGTAGAAAATAATGTATGAAAACGTATTTTTTCTAGGGAGAAGGATGGAAATTAGGCCATAAAACAGAAGATCACGTCAGAACTCCTGAGTTGGTGGAAGCGCTTCAAGATAAAAAAGTTGTTTGGGTCGCAGTAGGTCAATCTCATTGTTTAGCTTTGACTGAAGAGGGAGAAGTGTGGGGATGGGGGAAGAATGAAAACCGACAAATAGGTAAATGATAACTTTTATTTATCATTATTATATGTTTTAGAAATGTAGTATTACTGCGGTTGATTCAGTACTTGGAAATTATATATATATATATATATATATATATATATATATATATATTTCCAAGTGAAAATTAAAAATTTATATATAACTTTGGAGTATCTATCAATGACATATTTTAGCTGATAGCAATGAAGCCTTTATTCAACAACCTAGAGTTATCGAAGCTTTGAAAGGACACCGAATAGAGGGTATTATTTGTGGACCTGTACAGAGTTTCGCATGGACCGATTTAAACGCTTTTACTCCTCCCACAACTATGCCGTTCGCTATCGACCTTTCTGAAAATACGTTTAAGTAAGTAACATAAAAAATTGAATTTGCGATAATTTTTACAACTATTGGTTTTCTATGTAATTTTTTTAGATATCTGGATCAACTTCTTGAAATAATGACTATCACACCACCATCAACGCAAGATAAAGAGTGCATCGCCGTTTCTACGTTAAATTTGCTGCAATTACAACTTCATAGTGTCATAAATAATAATATAGATCTGAAAAATTTAGGTAAGTTTTTAGGAGAAAATTGATATATTAATTTTCCATTTTTTATATCTTAAGTTTTTAAAGAACTCAAAGATTTTTGAAGCTTTGAAGTATAGTTAAAAGTGAAGTGAACAAAAATTACCTATTTAACGCTTGCATGAAACTTTCAGGTCTCAATTCAAACTCTAAACTGCTAGCTTCAATAAAATCTAGAGTAGTACATTTAGCAAGCAGTGCCAATATCTTACCAACGGTACAATCATCGGCTCAGGCGGTACTTCAGGCAGGATGGTCAGTGTTGCTACCGACACCCAATGGACGTGCGAGGACGCTGTCTTCTTTGTTATTAAATACAGGTGCTTTATCGAAACAATTAATTTGTATTTTTTAACCTTAAATGTGTTTAATTCGATAAAGATTTTAAATTTTAATTTGTACTTTTTTTCTTCAGATATAGAATCAAAGATGTGCAAGTCAGGTCATAGATTTATGACTGACCTTCTTGTATGGTCTCTAATGGCGGATGGTGGTTTGGAAATGGCACTAAACGAATCTCTAAATGTCGATATCTCAGAAATGACTGGTGTTGACGAAAGTTATGAAATAGGGCCTTCCCCTATTACGATACCACTTTTATACTTGGTCAGACAATTAATAAGGCAAGTGTATATCTATCATTATAGACGACTGCTACTGCATATGTGTCTAGCCATTGATATAGCTTCTCTGGTGGGTCTTTCGTGGTATTCCATTGCGTTAAAAAGATATTGCTTCAAAGCATACTACATTTGTAGTATAGCAATAATTGTTGAAAAACGAGGGACAAAGGGAGCTAAAACTTTTGCAAGTCGCCCAATAGAACATAAAAAAATACAATTTTAAAATACTTGTATTGTTTTTAAAAATAAACTAAAATATATCCTATATTTTTTAGAAATAGCAGTAATTTGACACAAACCTCTCTGAAAGAGTATTGCTCCAGCGGTAAAAGTATAGTGCAAAAATTTGTTCCTTCTCCAAGCTTGAAGCTCTTGCAAAGATTTCAGAGATTATTAATTGGTGAGTAATAATTAATGCTGCTAAAATAAATTTGATTTTAAGTGAGTTTTCCACAACAGTAAAAACTACGGTGTCGTCTTATATGGTTATATTGTACTTCCAGAAAATTCCTGCTAACTTATTTAAAAATTCAGAGCATATTCGTAAAATTATAGTAAAATTACATTCTTTCTATGTTCTGCAATTATTTGCTGATAATACAATTTAAGGTATATATTTTTAGGTAAAATTCTTCAACATGTTAACTGTCGAGAATCCGCAGAAACATTATTAGCAAAGTACATCGAGTGCTTCAGCAATCACATTACTGCTACACTGAATGCGTCCTATGACATATGTATGATCAATCCTAAGAATTTTATTTACGTCATGCAGCTCTTGAAGGGCGACATTATTGGTAAGTTTTTAGTTGTTTACAGCGACGTAACTAAGACTATGCGCCCCCCCCCTTTCGCAGATTTTTGAATGAGCCCTACTATTTTGCACCTGTCTTGATCCTTCGTATTTAATAATTTTCATTACGGAACTTGAGGGCGTCCCTGGATTGGCTGCGACCCCCCCCCCCCCCCCCCGCAACGCTGGATCTGCGGGGTCGTTATTTATGCCACTGGTTGTTTACCTACCGCTTAGATTTAAAAAAATCATTGATAATGAATTAGAAATAACGAAATATCACAAAAATAATACCTAACGTATAATGTGATAATATAGAAGAGGGTTTTTTCTTAAAGAAAAACGTGGCATTAGTAATAACCATACCACTAAAATCAACATCAATCAAGAAACTTAGCTTCCACCAAAAACCATATATCTCTAGTTTTTGCAAGAGTATTCTGTGATCGAAACAATAAAATTACATAAGACCGTCCCAGCCATCTTTTTTTCGTTAAGGCGCAGATATATTTAGTAATAAAAATATAGCTTCGAACATACCCCTGTAGAAGTAGCATAACGTCAGAACTAGGGCCCGGTTGTTTGAACGCTGAATAACGTAATAATATTTTTATTTATATTTCAAAAAGTGTTGATAAACAGTAGATATTTAATTTCTTAGTACAGACACACCGATTTTATACTATCCTTTTCTAATTGCATTATTTAAACGAGTATCATCGGTACGTCCTTCGAACATACCCCTGGGTACGTCAATTCTGAAAACAAAGTATGATTATATGGTTGCCTAAATTTTTATTGTTATTTTCAATATGTAAACAATATCTAACAATATTTACCGATAAAAATAAGTTTTTAAATCCTCTTTTTGTTAATATTAATTGTAAACTTCGCATTTATAGTAATTTCTAACACTTAAAAACATCGAAAAAAGTCACGGCAAGCAATTAAACTGAAAGGCAAGATAAGTAAATATGTTTATGTCTGTCAAACATCAAAAAAGCGTCTCCCCCACCGACCATAAACAACCTTCAAACAAATCTATTGTTGTTTAAATCTAGGGTATGATCGAAGAAATATAGCATCATCTGTTTCTCCCTTCGTTTGAAAATCGTATTGGACAATGTTTAATATATTATATTTTCCTATTCTTCTTAAATTTCTTTGTTAACGTGGAAATTAAAGAGATAAACCTGAAACTAGACAGGCCACTCCGAGACTCCCCTTTTAAAGTATTGAAATCACTACTGAAAGTTATATGGAGGAAATATTGTCTTCATGCATTCCTGTTTTAAACTTCACAATACATTTGTTTCAGTCCTTGAGTATCAGTAGATGTTAAATAAGATGAGTAGCTAAAGACTTATTTTTCAGTATTTTGGGTGTTTGGCAACCGGGGTAAGGGTTTGAGCCAAATATTTTGTCATAAAATAGAATAGTTCATTAAACTCGCTGGGTTTCAAAGTAGTTTGACATTTAGCTTTGCTACCTTCACCCCTTAATTTAGGTACAATGTTTCAGCTTTCTTTCATTTTGTTATGAGACTTAGCAATACAGTCTTAAAAATAATAATTTTTACCTAATTTTATATTCAGAAAGTTTATTTCTACTTTCCGTTTCGATAAACTAAATTGAAATAATCATTAGATTTAATTAGTTCTTACAATATTTATTTTAATTATTTAAAATTTTATAAATTCACAAGGAGTAATTTAATTAAACTCCCTAACCATGGACTATTTCTCCTGGTAAATGCGCTGCTGCTCTAACAGGCAAAAAAACTGCATCCCCCACTTGGTCCAGCAGATTTGTTAATATTTTCCCGAATTCTTCTGGTAGTTTAAGCAATGCGGCTACAACATCTGCCTGTAGACCGATGATGTTACCTAAATAGAAAACACTATTTCAGCATGAGCACGTAAGGTTAACGGCGTCAAATCATTAAAATAAGTTTGTAATATTTCTTAGACTATAACATGCTAAATTTTTTCAAGAATAGAACTTTCTACTTCTCTACAAAGTTTTAAAGTCTTAAAAATTATTTGATTTCTACAGAAATTGATAGTGCATATGACAAGAGAACTAATAATTGTTAGTGTACGACAATGATCAGTCCTTGGTTCACTTCGGCATGTTTGCCGATAAGTGGTATGTTCACACTCTTTGCCGATGACACTACTATATGTTGGTTTGCTAACAACGCTAAAATAAATAAGGACACTAGATCTAATAATATCTTAGTTGTTATTTTTGAGTTTTTCATGTATTGATACTTCCATAAACTGAATTTCATTAGAATTTGGTTAACTGTTTCTAAAATCTAATCATACACATCGCGTATAAAGCTGAAAAATGTTTACCAACAATAAGTAGAAATGCTTTCACCAAATTCTCCATGAGAGTGATGGGTACTTTCAAGGCTTCTATTGGAATTTTAAAAATTGCATTAGCTGGGTTTATAATGCCGCCCAAGACTGTTCCTATTATGCTTGCCATTGATATTGGAGGATGAACTTTTCTAGAAAAAAAAATCCTCAGGTATTCGTAGCCTTAGTTAAACAATATCAAATTAAAATATGTAATAAAGTATTACAGGCATACATTTATATTTACTTGAAAACATAAATATAACGAATAATAAATAATAAAAATATAAAAAAATTGTGCGTGTTATGTGAAAAAAACATTTTTTCAAACAACGGGTATTTCAACAGAGTATCAATAAAAAAACAATATATCGTCAAAACTAGCAAAGATAAGCTTAGGAGTGCCTTAACAAAAATTAAAGGAAATATAAAGATCCATAGAATAAATTAGGTAAATACAGGCTGTCCCGTCTTAGAGAAGAAATACGACAGAAAATGATACAACGAAGCACAACAGATCGTGTACTTACCTTTCTCTGAATAACCTAATGTATCCTGTACTATGGAACCGTATAGAAACTCTCTGCTATTGATGTACAGAGGCCACAAAAACAATAAAAACAGAAAGGGATTTGAAGAAATTTGAAAATATGAAAAAACAGTTCAAACAAGAGAACAAACAAGCAGCAATCAGCAACAAAACAGTTTATAACGTATCCAACCCCCAACTATCTGAAACAGTCTTAAGTGCAAGGAAGTGTGGTGCATTGAAATAGTTAAAGCGTTCCTATTTCTAGTGTTAGAGTTATTTGAAAAGTAAGCATTGGTGTTAAACAGTGTACAATTATTTCTAGTAAATAGAGCATATATATATATATATATATATATATATATATATATATATATATATATATATATATATATATATATAGATGACTGTTTGTCTGCTGTACCCGAAAACGAAATAGATAGCTTATTACATACACAAAAATAAGACAGATAACAATCTTCATACAAAATGGTACACGAAAGATACTTGGTCGGGCCGGTATTTGAATTTTAACTCTCAACATCCAAATAAACAGAAAAATAGTGTCATAATTGGCTTAGTTGATCGAGCTATAAAATTATCTTCACCCGAATTTCGCCCAGAAGTGCTAAAAAAAGTGAAAGAGACCCTAATAATGAACCATTTTCCCAAACTACTCATAAAAAATATAATTAAGCAAAGAACCTTTTTACATTATAACACAAATAAAAAAAAAATAAAATTAACAATACCAAAACACAAAATACTTACATTGCATTACCGTATATAAACCAACTGTCTGAAAAAATAAAATATGTTTTGGATAAGCATAACATAACGGTATGCCATAAGGCGAACAATGTACTAGGATCATTTTATACGAAATTAAAAAGCAAAGTTCCCACCAAAAAAAGATCTAACGTAATATATGCAATTTCATGCCTAAACAGTCCTAAGAAATACATTGGCATGACGACACAATACATTGAAAATAGAGTGAATGGACACAAGTATACACAATAAACATCTAAGCATGAATTTGATTTTAAACACACCCATATTTTAGATACTGATAGAAATTATCATAAATTAGTCATCAAAGAAATGATACACATAAAAAAAGATAAAAATGTTGTAAATAACAAGCAAGATGTCAAAAACTTAAGTCAGATATCCCATAATTTGATATTTTAATAAAACATACTTGAAGCGACTTTATAATAAATATTAATAATGATGCTTGGGACGATTTCATATACACTCATACAAACGAAAGATGTTATTAAAAAATAAATAATAATCTTTTTTCCTATTTTTTGCTTTTTATAAAAAGAAATCTATCCATAGCAATTGCATACAAAATATCATAACTGAATTTATTTTTAACATACAGACACAACTACTTTCAAGGTGTGTACTATTTTATAATTTTCACAATTTTAACCTATTTTAACCTGTTGTATTGGTTTAAAATTTTAAACTTCAAGACTATTTTAAAATCTGTTTTATTTTTATTAATTTTAATTAAATTAAAAATATAAATGTGTATTACTGTGATATATGTTTATTATAAAAAAAACTTTGTAATTTTGTAGATGTAGAATAAATTATACCGGCTCTTTTGAAGAAGCTCACTATGTAGAGCGAAACGTCAAGAAAAATTGTTGTCCTTTGTTTCTCTAATGGAAAAACCTATACCCAAGAAAATATTAGAAAAAAATATTTAACAAAAGGTTTAAGATACAAGAATAAATTATATATATATATATATATATATATATATATATATATATATATATATATATATATATATATATATATATATATATATATATAGTTAGAAACTGCACCTTTTTGAATAAGCTTCTGCAGTTTTGATAGTGTGGCAAGCTCGGTATAGTTCTAAGAACTCTTTTTTGCGCTCTAAATATACCGTTCACATGTTCAAGCGATGATCCGTACCAAAATAAAATGCTGTAGGAGACCACCGATTGCACACTTACAAAATAAAGCGTACTAATACTATTCACATGCACCCCCTCTCTTGTGCATCAAATAATATAAGTTGCGTTCACTGGACCATCTCAAATTACTATCTAGCATTAACCCAACGAACTTTATGGAATCGCGCTGTTCGATTGTCCTGGAGTTACATTGTGTCTATACAAAATTAATGTGCCTTTTTCACCATTGAGAACAATCCCATTAAAGTGACACCAATGAGCAATATTCTGTGCTTTAAGAAAAGTCTCTTGGGACACTAAATTTATACTGGAGGAAGAACTTGCAAACTAGATTAAAAACTCAGTATTTACCCTTAAATTCAAATTATTGGCAAAAATGGAAAACAAACTTGGATCCAGAATTGCTACCTGAGGAACGCCCCTTGTAATTGGTAATTTAAAAAAAAATAATTGTCCCCACTAGAAGCAGAGGCAAGGCAGGCATTTAAAGATTTATTACTTAAATACGAAATTTGCTACCCTATGTATACCAAAAGTTTCCATCTTTAGTACGTATAATCTGTGATCAATCAGATCAAATGCCTTAATAAAAACAAAATAGAAACCAGGCATTATATTACCCTTGTCAATACCATCGACTATTATATTTAAGGCTTGGAAGATAGCTGTATTGGTAGATTTTTTGTAAGAAAACCATGCTGCCCAGTAAGGATCAAATTATATGTAATTAAGTAATCTAGAGTGATTTACTCTCTCAATAAGCTTTAGAAAATATTGGCAGCCCAGAACTGAGTCTATAGTTACTAATCCCCTGCTTGCCTTACTTTTTATAAACAGGAGCAATTTTAGCCATTTTTAAAAGTATCTGAAAATTTCCCTTTAAAAAAATAGCTGTTTATAATAACAGCCAAAAAAAAAATTATTCATAACTAATTGTAACAGTTCATTATAAATAATATAAAAAAGGTATTCATTAAATTAATTGGTTAAAGACCAGGAGATTATAAGTTAAATTAAGATAATATTATAGATCAATTTCATTTATTGTACTATAGAGTTGTTTTTTCTTAAAATTTAAGTACTATATGGATATTTATTATAATTTTTCAGAATATTCTGATTAATTTATGTATAAATTTTTATATTTTACACTTTCTCTCCCTCTCAACATCATTTTGGTTACACCAACCTGCATAAATTTTCACAATGCAATTTCAAATACTATCAAAACACTAATATTTTAACAAACGAAATTTTGTGAAGTGCATATTTTTTACCTACGTAATTATACCAGGATATAGTTATCAATAAAATTCACTTGTTTTGTTGAAAATTGTTTAATTGCTCAGACAGTTTATATTTTAATGTATTTTTAATCTCTTATAATAATTGTCAGCGGTTTTTTAAAAATAATTTTCGATTGTAATTAAAAAAAACTGTTCAAAATGTACGAATACTAATTTTATTTTGAAAATATAAATTGTTTTAAAATAATGCTACCAACTATCAGTTGCAACAATCAGTATAGTTGTATCCTTCTAATTTTAACTTTAACGAATTTGTTAGTAGGGAAGTATAGATTTCGCTGCTTATGCCTTCCCTTAAACTAACTAAAAATGAATGTGCCTCTAGCAAAATACGGTAGAAAATAAGCAAGTTAATTAAATAAAACTAATCATTTTACAACAGTGTGAACTTTTTAATTTCGTATTATAAAAAAAACTATACCCGATGAAAAAAATTCTATGTATGTATGTATGTATATGTATGCCAATCAGTGATCAGACTATTCATTGTGTCATGCATGTTCATAGTTTAGCAGTTAATTGTGGAGGGTGCTACTGACGTTGTTGTGCGTGTTTTCAAGGTGTCATAAATTTTTTGCAGCTTAGTATACCTTGCATTTTAATAAAAATACTAATAATCTTTATCACCCTGCAAATAACTCCATATATGACAAATCAACTAAGTAGCCGTAAAACTGCTTTATCTCATTTTTATATTTGGTAATTAGTAAAGTAAATGCGTACTTCTTATAGATAATAATGTTTTAGTAAGAAACCATCCTTGGTAATTACAACTCTTTAGATAAAAAAAATAGTGTTATAAGTACATAATTATTAAAGTATTTTTATAAATGACGTGTCAGTTCAACTCTATCATTATTGCTTTTTTAACACCTTTTTTAATGGCTATTTACACGACCACTTTCAGTTGTTTGTTTCAGTTGCGCGTCAGTTCTATTTCAAAGTTACAATACTCAGTTTTAAATTTAAACTGATCATGACACGAAGACGTCACAAAACTTTAACGAGAAAAATCTCACATTTTGTATTATTTTTTTGTAGGAATCTTATTACCAGAACTTCTGGTAAGTCTTGTACTGTTGGAGCAAGAATTGGACATGTTCTTAACATCCATGGACTGGCTGGCAACTTTCAAAGAAATGTTAAAAGGATTAGACAAATTATGCAGGGTTTCCCCTGATATAGAAAATGTGGACTTGGACGATATTAGTTGGCCGGGCGTATCACAGGTATAAAAAAACATTCTACCTTTAAAAAATAGAAATCTTAACAAAGTTGCTAAAAACACAATATTAGTAAAAATGAGCCAAGCTGTCTCCTACCAAGCTTTAACGATACATATAATTTTCATGTATTTGTTCACATCTAGTAGTAAAAATTCTTGTATGCACCAGTTTTCAGCGAGAATTTGATAAATTAATTTCTTTTAATAGTAGCACCATGAAACTAACATAGATACATATTTTTATATATTTTTCATATCAATTTATGTTTTAGGCAAGGCCACCAAACATATCCCATAAATTGCACGACGATCTTCCTCTAATTAGAAAAGCAGATCTGGAAAACCATAATTTAGATGGAGGAAGGTAAGTTCAGTAATTACAGAAATGTTTATGTATCTCTATCTATGCAGGATAAGGACAATTAATTTCTGCTTAATTACAAACGTCAGTCTCCCGATTTGCTCGTTCTTCAGTAATTTGAGGAACCGGTTGCCCTCATTATCAGTGCATTTTTTACAAATTTTTAGACAACTGGTAGTTTCAAATTTTTTAATAATTTCCGATATTCTAAATTTTCAAGGAATAGGATGATTTTCGCACGTAAATGCAAATCTGCCGATTATCTCATCCATATTTACCAGAAAGTATCACTTAATAATCTGCTCTTTTTGTTCCGTGGAATAAACTACCATTTCAAATATAAAAAAATTTGGCGCGAAACACGGAAATACCTATACTCGGTACTTACGCTTCGACGGCCTGAAGGAAAGCAAATAACTTGGAATCTTCTTGTGTGCTAGGGCGTGGCGTATGCTGCCGCCCGCTCTCACCGCACCAGCATTGTATTACCCCTCACCCTAGGGCCAAACTGGTAATTTACACGTATGTCGATGCTTACGACTGTCTCATTCTGATTTGATGAATAATATAGTATTTTCTTTATCATACTTAACAAACGTCGAGTTTCTGGTTTGGATTTTCCAGACCTGTATATATATATATATATATATATATATATATATATATATATATATATATATATATATATATATATACAGGGTGATTCAAAAATCGATCACGAAACTTAAGGGGGTGATTCTACTTGACAAAATAAGGGTAGAGCTTCATATAATTTTTTTTTAAAATGTCATTCGTTTTCGAGTTACAAGCCGTCCAAGTTCAAGTTTTTATTTTTTGTTTTTTGAATTACTCGCTTACAGGAAAACCGATTTGACTAATATTTGAAAGATAGGCTAAGTCTTCTGCGCTTCATCATTTTAGTAACAATTCACATTGATTGTTTGCCGCTAGAGGGCACTTTACCTACATTGAAAATTGTTTTTTTGTCATAATTTTTTAGTGTTGACAGCTACAGTAGTTTTTGGCATAATTTCTGAAAGACTGATGCCAGGTCTTTAAAAAAGGTGCTCTTTATTTACATCGCTAAACCCAACGGTTTAGACGTAAATCACCCTTAAAAATTAAGTGGTAAATTTACTTTTCTCATTTCATTACCACCAGCTACCAGGTAAATAGCTATCAAAGTATACTAGAGCTGTCAGTTTAACATCAAATAAATTCGCTTTTTAAACTATTTAATTTATAATCTTAAAATAACTAATAATGGCTAATCACCAATATTCAAATATCGAATATTGTGATATCCATTTTTGTTATGGAAAAGCAAATGGTAATGCAGAGTTGGCAAGAAGATATTATATGGAGAGTTATCCGGAAAGAAATATCCCTCATGCTCAAACATTTTCCAGTGTGCACAGGAGGCTTGCGGAATGTGGTTCCTTTAAAAGTTATAATGGAAATAGGGGAAGACCTAGAACTGCTAGAAACGTGCAACAAGAAGAAAGAGTGCTTGAAATTATTGAAGATAATCCAGGTATTAGTACTAGAAAAATTGGGAATGAAGTGCGGCTCTGTCAGGCTAGTTCATGGAGGATACTAAGAGAAGAACAACTCTACCCGTTTCATTCAAAAAAGGTGCAGGCTCTTTATGACGATGATCGGCCGAGACGGTTGGAAATGTGCAATCAGATCCTAGCTAAGTATGAACACGATAATCGATTAATTGGCGTCATATTATTCACTGACGAAGCTGGTTTCACTCGTGATGGCATAACAAATCTACACAACATCCACACATATGCTTACGAGAATCCAAACAATGTGGTAGAAACGAAACATCAGCGTAGATTTTCACTAAATGTGTGGGCAGGGATAATAGGAGATTACCTTATTGGTCCTCATTTCTTTGATGGCCCATTAACTGGTGACGTATACTTAGATTTTATCCAAAATCGTCTCCCATTGTATCTGGAAGATGTGCCATTGGAAGTAAGGGCCAACATGTGGATCCTCCAAGACGGAGCTCCGCCCCACTTTAGTATACGTGTCCGACAGTATTTGAATGCAACGTATCCTGAGCGATGGATAGGACGAAGTGGACCATTGGCATGGGCAGCGAGGTCACCAGACCTTAATCCTATGGATTTTTTCTTTTGGGGTCATTTGAAACAATTGGTGTACGATATTCCAGTAATCAACGTCGAGGATCTTCGCTTCAGGATAATCGAAAAGTGCCAAATTATTAAAGAAACACCAGAAATTTTTCATCGAGTTAGGCGACATTTTTTGAATAGTGTTAGGAAATTTATTGAAGAAAATGGGGGACATTTTGAGAATATTTTTTAGTTTGTTTAGTACTGTTTCATTAATTTTTATCAATTAAATGTATATCGCAATAATCCATAATATAAATATTTACTGATTAGCCATTATTAGTTATTTTAAGATTATAAATTAAATAGTTTAAAAAGCGAATTTATTTGATGTTAAACTGACAGCTCTAGTATACTTTGATAGCTATTTACCTGGTAGCTGGTGGTAATGAAATGAGAAAAGTAAATTTACCACTTAATTTTTAAGGGTGATTTACGTCTAAACCGTTGGGTTTAGCGATGTAAATAAAGAGCACCTTTTTTAAAGGCCTGGCATCAGTCTTTCAGAAATTATGCCAAAAACTACTGTAGCTGTCAACACTAAAAAATTATGACAAAAAAACAATTTTCAATGTAGGTAAAGTGCCCTCTAGCGGCAAACAATCAATGTGAATTGTTACTAAAATGATGAAGCGCAGAAGACTTAGCCTATCTTTCAAATCTTAGTCAAATCGGTTTTCCTGTAAGCGAGTAATTCAAAAAACAAAAAATAAAAACTTGAACTTGGACGGCTTGTAACTCGAAAACGAATGACATTTTGAAAAAAAATTATATGAAGCTCTACCCTTATTTTGTCAAGTAGAATCACCCCCTTAAGTTTCGTGATCGATTTTTGAATCACCCTGTATATATATATATATATATATATATATATATATATATATATATATATATATATATATATATATATATATATATATATATGAAGTAATTTTTCTTAAATTCTTAGTAAAATTCCAAGACCAAGTAAAAACCCGTATTTATTTTCTAGATGGTTAGTCCTAAACAACAGAGTCTACGACGTCCAAGATTTCCGCAGTGACAACCCGACTATAACGGAAATCCTTCAGTCGTACAGCGGCAAAGACGCGAGTCACGTGATCAATACGTCATATCCTCACTTGTTGCCACTTATGGAACACTATTTGGTGGGAAATTACTGCTTGCCCGAACCTGAAGTCTCTAATCTGGGTAATATGGATTACATGTATGTTTGCTCAATGCTGCTGGACTGCGAACGAAATCTGGGATATCTTTTAGGTATTATATACGTAAACGATTGATTTAATCGTCAGCAATGTCATCCACAAAGAAATATCGCATTAAACAATAATATTTGTTATTTAGGGCTCCACGCCTTCAACTTACGTCAAAGTCTACCTCAGAAAGAAGAAGAACTTCAGTCTCAACAATGGATCACGGCTCCGTTTCTAGTAGGAGGATTGCAAATTGACCAACCTCCCAATCCTTACGAAGAAGAAAAGGGAGAATCTCGAAGTACAAATTCAACTGCCGACAATACCCCTACTGAGGCTAGGGGCAACGTCACACAGAAAATGTTAAAGCATTTTCAGTTGCCAATCGATAGAATAAATTCGTTTATTAATGCTTTGGCCGAGAGTAGATTATCAGTAAGTTGTAATAATATTATTTATGTGAAAGAATTTGATCGTGGGCTCCTGAAAATGGATTATTTTGATAGCTTATGGCCGTTTGGTCCACGTTTTATTTATTTATTTTATTTTATTTATTAACATCAAAGCCCAACAACAATAATTAATAGGGCCGTAATAAAATATAACAAAAAAAATCATCTATTACAAAATAACAAAAATAATATCATAATATCACGTAATAAAATATAACACAAAAAAACGTACTTATTACAAAATAACAGAAATAATATCACAATAGCAGTCCCAGAACTACAATAATGCTAAACAGGAACGTAAAAACTGGGTATAACTCATACTCAGATCGCACGATTGCGACACCCTATTAAACACAGAACACATTCGATATATTGGCGACATACAATATAGGTTAGTCCTAGGTATCCTTAAATGAAAATATACACCATGCCTCTTCGTCAATCGTGGCACATTAAAATTTAGCTCGCCCAAAAGCTGAGGACAAACAATCTGACCGTTGACTAGCTTGTATAAAAATAAAACTGCATGTAACTTACGTCTCATTTCAAGACTTTGCAAACTAAATTTATCCAGCAACAGTCGATCGTCTATCCCAACGGGTGGGTACACTCCCTCAGTTCTCAACCACAAATCCTTCATAAACTTTCGCTGAACGCTCTCCATAGCCAAAATATATTTATTATAAATTGGAGCCCAAACAAGTGAACAATATTCAAGCTTACTTCTTACTATTGCTATAAACAATAATTTTAGGCTTTCAATATTCTTAAATGATCTACAGTTTCTAATAATTAAACCCATCATTTGATTAGCTTCAGACACTATTCTGCTATAATGAAGGTTAAAGTTAAGTTTAGAATCCAATACAACACCCAAATCCTTAGCTGCATCAACTCTTTTAAGTAGGTCATTATTTATTTGATAACTATATAGAATTGGAGAGATTTTACGAGTTATAGACATTACTGAACATTTGCTCACATTCAATAACAATTGATTACTCACACACCACCTCTGGACTACACTAACACTATTTTGTAATCTATCACAATCCTCCTTCGACTGAACTTAGACATACATTTTTAAATCATCAACAAACAGTAGGAATTCAACATCAATTAATTCAGCGATATCGTTTATAAAAATTAAAAACAAGAGAGACCCCAAATTTGAGCCCTGAGGTACCCCCAAAGAGGCTGCAAAACACTTTGATTGAAAACCATTATATTGGACATACTGAGACCTATTAAATAAATATGATTTAAGAAACTGTACAAATTGATCAGTAAAACCAAACTTCGCAAGCTTTTCCAGAATCAAACTATGGCTCATCTTTTCAAAGGCCTTTGAGAAGTCGGTAAACACCACATCGACCTCGCCGCCCGCATCCACAGCATCCGCTGTAAACTGCAGTAAAGACGCCAGATTAGTGGATGTTGACCTACCCCTCAAAAATCCATGCTGTTTTGTAGACAACAAATGTTCAACTTTGTTGATAATGAAGTTATACAGCAGCATCTCAAAGATCTTCGAAAAACCACATATCAGAGAAACAGGCCTGTAATTTTCCACTTCGGTTCTATTTTTGCTCTTAAATACGAAACATATTTTAGCTACCTTCCATTTCTTGGAATACACCAGCTGCTTAAGAGAGGCATTAAAAATTTTACATAGAGGAGCAGCTCAAACATTTATAGTGTCTTTAATAAGAAAACTGGCCCGCTAGACATTTTAGGTTTAAGCCCTTTCGTAATTTTTATTATATCCTGTTCTGTAAAGACCGGAACTGCAACTGTATTGTTGCCCAAATCCCCCAGACTAACCTCTTCAGTAGACGATACTCCATTATAAACCCCCCTTAAAATAATCGGCGAAAGCGTTAACAATATCATTAGGGTGATTGAAAGTTTTACCCTGATAAGACACTTTATCGGGAATAGCGCAGCAATTTTTTTTCTGTTGAACATACCTCCAAAATGATTTAGGGTCATTTCCAATATTTCTCTCTATACGTTCAATGTAATGCCGATATGATGAAGCCTTTATCATCTGATTGGTCCGCGCCCTCAGCAATTTAAATTTGTTAAATTAAATGACACTTTTCGTTTTCCTATACTTTCTAAAAACACTATTCTTACGTTTCAAACTACGAATAATAACTGCGTCATACCATACAGGAAAAGAGCGACCCTTATTTTTGAAGAGTGGCACTGACCTATCTAATATTTTATACAACAGTTCATAAAACCTGTCGCAACACATGTTAACATCCGTGTAACGATCGAGCTCAGCCCAATCAGCGGACGCAAGGTTACCATAAAGAGCATTAAAATTAGCTTTTTTAAAATTGTAGCACTTAAATTGACTGCTACTATGCACGAGGAAACCTTTAAATAAAACCCACTGTGACAAAGGCACTCTGAAAGTCTGGTCCATCTTTTTGGCACTTGCTGTTTTAGTGCTCAATGACTACAGGTTATTAGAGCTTATCAGTACCACAAACACAACTTTAAGATTTAAGAAAAACTGCTATCTAACTCTTCAGATTAATCCCATGAAGGTTTTAATTAAATTAAACGAAACAAGTTCTCAAATCACTTAAAACTATTTAACAAATATAAATAAAAACGAAGTTTTTTACAATGCGAGACTTAAAATTAAATCGATAAAACAATATCCAAGAAACTAAAATAAAAGCTCTTATCGTCCGTTATTATTGTAATAAACCCGATTTTGAAAATAATACGTTTGAATAACTTTTTAAAAGATTAATCAAGAAATTAATAAAAACACTAAAAATACCGATTTAAATTGTTTAAACAACACTGTAAGGAAGTCGCTTTTCTCCAATGTGGAATAAAACAAAATTTCTCGTGAATTTTTCCGAGGATAAATCAAAAATATAAACCTTAATCAAACCGGTTATACGTGTACGTACTATTTAAAAGCACCACCAAACTTTGATTCATCGGACTCCCTTTACATTCCCGTTGGTTCTTATCTCGTATTCATTTTACCCATAAAAATAGTTATTAGTTTGGAGTAAAACCCTGTAAGAGTGATTCCATTTCCGAAAGTTTCGATCTTTCTTTTGTAGAGGGCGTTAGCCATCCGTATGTTGGATATTTAATTCCCGATTTTGCTATTCTACGTTTTCCTATAACTGAAAATTCTGGAAGGTCATACAAAAAAACCCTACTCGCTCTTTTAGCCATTTTTCACATTTTACTTGTTCTAATTTTTGTCGAATATGTCAAAATATGACCAAGAGACGAAACTTTTCTACATATGAACAAATAAATATATTGGATTGCACCGATTTTATTTAAATATTCTTTTATTTCATTATAATGGAAAAATTAGCTTAATTTAAATCAGTGGTCGCCGATACCACATGTTAAAATTATCCTTTTAATTTATCCCGTACGGTTTTAATTATATAACAAGGGTAGAGTTTCTTCGACAGATTTATTTCACAATATTAAAGGGAGTACAACCGTTTTAGTATTATGTCACCATACATTTTCTGGGTTTGTATTTTTTTTTTGGAAAACATGTAAACGACCCCAAAGTAGTAAAAACTAGTCTACTTTTAAGTTTGATAACTGATTTATATAACAGCTTTTGGGTAGTGACCTAAAATATACACTACAGTAGTCCGAATTCATATACAGAGTGACAAAATAATTCCTCCGTTTATCAACATAAAATAAGAATAAGTCGTAATTAATAGAATAGGGGCTTGTTATATATTGCGAATATTTGGTCATAGCACTTTAAAGATTTCATTTTCTATGGACATGCAAAACTGGAAACATGTAATTCATTGTATTTTTAAGGGTTGAATACTTGGTTAATTTATCGTTACTCTTTTTAATTTTAACCGGATTTCATTTTCTGTGGACATGCAAAACTGGAAACATGTAATTCATTGTATTTTTAAGGGTTGAATACTTGGTTAATTTATCGTTACTCTTTTTAATTTTAACCGGTAATTGTCAATTTAGTTCAGTTTTAAAGTTAAACTACGATAGTGAATTATGGGTTAGTGCCCTATCCTGGAATTTGGCATGTCGATAGATAGGAAGATGAACAATCATACCAAGTGGGAAAATTTCTGTGCTAAGATTCACAAATTCTAAAAACAACCTTAGAATGCTTAGTAACTATAGACAAGAGCAGTGGTAGAGACCAAATCATGTTAGAACAAATTCGATTGGAATTTTGGGATGACTTGGGAAATAAAAGAGTTAAATATAAATACTCTTCCACACCAGTATTTCACAATAAGATATTTGGCTCTATTTGGTCGCCAAGCAGTCACTAGAAGTTGTGCTCTTATTATATTAATGCTGTTGTTACTGTTACGAATGAAATACATGGTATCTCATGTAAATATTTCTTTCTTTAGGATCAATATGTCATAGCGTTCCTAGCAGTAGTAGAGCAACATTCGAAAGCTAACAACTACCTAACGAGGGTCGATTTTTCGTTTGAACACCCGGTAGAAGAGATAGGACGAGTTCTTTTCGCTGTACTGCTTAAGCACTTAGGACTAGGATATGTGTTATTGCCAATTTTAGATGCATGTAAGTCGCCAAATTAGCATTTCGATAGAGTTTATTAGTTATCTAGAGCAGATCGCCTTTTAGAATCAAATGATAGTATCATATCGAGCTTATGTTAATTTTTATTTTAGATTCCGCTCAACCCAACAATCTAAAAGTCCCTAAATCGATATCGGAAATGATACGCTTAGTACACCAAACAAAGTGGAACCTGATTAAAACGAGACAGGAGGCCAATAAAAGTTATAAAGAAATTTGTATACCCCTACTGGAAAAATGTAGATTTTTGCTATATGAAGTGAAACCTGCTGTAAGTGTCGAGATGGAGGCATTTAGGAAGGTTAACGTGTTGTATAAGGAACCTAGAGTTAGGACTCTGGTTAAAAAAGTTAGTATTTTTAATAATTATGCTTCATCCATTTCCATTGAATAGTGTGAAGAAGATTAAAAAGTTTAAAAAATTTTTCTGAATAATCTATAAACATCTCAATTCTCAAGCTATTTTTTATCATTTTTATTGTATTTTATTTAAGGTTATCAAAGATCTCAAATGTGGCCGCCATACATCGGACATTCAAAAACCAGAGGACATAGTAAATGCTACGATACAATCGCAGAGCGTAGAAAGAAAATCACACGAAGACCTGGTGAAACAGTCAATGAAAAAAGCTCCATCTGATGGTAAAATTGCCGAAAGTAAAAGTGAGACGGACGATATGAATAATGAAATTAAAAACGGAGCACAAAAAGGTAAAATTTTTTCGCAGTTAGTTAGCTGTGAACGTCATCTTGTGTGCTTTTTTTGTGATAATCGTCCTGCAGTAGGATTTACATAATTCTTTAAAAATGTACAGTGTGATACCATACATTTTAAGACTTTGAAATTAAATATTTATTGGCAAATATGGGCAAAAAAAAAATAATTCCTAATTCCATTATTAGGGGGTATTTACTATACTGTTATCAAAAATTGTTAATTTCTACAAATATCTTAGGTGCAATGTAGGTCATAATAAGCTATTTAAGTTCTCTGTTCTTTCCTCTACAAATTTTGTTAAAACATTTTTACTTTGTTACCATGGTAACAATTTAAAATACTGTAACTTGGGTTAAACAAACTATAGCTCATTTTAAAGGGGCTTTTATTCTGAATACATTTTTTGTTTGGTAATAAAAGTAAACAATTTTTTTTCTTGTATTTTGAAGGTTCAATACTTGTTTGTTGCATTTGTCAATTTGAACTCTTTATTGTAAAGTTCAATTCAAATTAAAATAATTGAACTTTACAATAAAAATAATTGAAGAGGGAAAAATTCTACAGGATTGGTATAACTCCGAAGTAATCTTAATATTCAAAAAGGGGGACAATACAAATATTGAAAACTTTCGACCAATATCCCTACTATCACACACCTACAAGTTGTTAACCAAAATCATAACCAACCGCATAACAAACTCGATTTTTACCAACCTGTTGAACAAGCTGGATTCAGAAAAGACTTTAGCACCATAGATCACCTACACACCATAAGAATACTAATTGAGAAGTGCACCGAATATAACGTACCGCTCCATATGGCTTTTGTAGATATCCAGAAGGCATCGACTCCGTCGAAATATTGGCAGTATTATAATCCTTAGAAAACGCAAGAATTGATTCAAGATACATAAACATCATAAAGAACATATACGAAAATGCAACCATTCAAATAAAAATAGACGACAAGACGAAAACGAACTCCATAAAACTACAAAGGGGAGTGAGACAAGGGGACACTATCTCGCCAAAACTGTTCACCCTAGTCCTAGAGGACATTTTTAAGGAACGTAAATGGGACATCAAAGGTATAAACATCGACGGAATATACTTGAACCATCTCAGATTTGCTGATGACATAATCTTAATAGCAAGTAATCTCCAAGAATTGAACGAAATATTACAACAGCTAAATGACGTATCCGCATCTGTAGGCTTTAAAATAAACTACAACAAAACAAAAATAATGAGCCACGAACAGGCAAACATAACAATACAGAACCAGAGGTTAGAAAACGTCGAACACTATGTATACTTGGGTCATGACATCAGATTAGGGAAATCAAACCAGGATGCTAAAATAAAAAGAAGTACACTGCTGACATGGGCCGGTTTCGGTAAACTTGCATACATCCTGAAAAATAATTTAATTCCCATAAATCTAAAAAGAAAAGTATATGACACATGCATATTATCGGTGTGTACGTATGGATTAGAGACCATCTCCCTCACCAAAAAATCCGCTAAAAAATTAAAAACAGTCCAAAGAGCGATGGAAAGAAACATGCTTGGAATATCACTAAGAGACAGGATTAGAAACACCGAGATAAGACGCAGAACGAAAGTGAAAGACATCGTGAAGGAGGTTGCAAAGTTGGAGTGGAGATGGGCTGGTCACATAGCCCGATATGAGGACAACAGATGGACACGAAGAATTCTGGAATGGAGACCGAAGGAGACAACAAGAAGCACGGGAAGACCTCAAAAAAGATGGGTAGACGACATAAGGACAGTGGCGGGCAAACAGTGGATGAGATTGGCGAAGAATAGAGAAAGATGTAAACAATTGAGAGAGACCTACATCCAGGAGTGGATGAACAGAGGTTGACAAAGAAAGAAGAAAGAAATTGTACAGTTAGACCATGTTAATGCTTGGGGGGGGGGGAGAGACTATCATAATTATTAAATAGGATTATCCATAATCGGTCATTTTACGGCTTTTTTACTAATCGGGGTGTTTTTTTTTATTTGAATTAGTTATCGGAAAAAGGCGATCATAATCTAAATGTTGGACATATTGGAAAAGAGACCAAGATTTTAGATGAAATGAATCCGAAGAATTAATTCATATCAATTAACAATTTTTGGCATATTTAAGACACAAAGATCTCGTCGATTTGACAGATAAATAGCGTGAAAATGACGCCTATAATGTGATAAAGTCAATGTTTTTTATTTACCGTTCCGTTATTCACGTTTTCATTTGCGGATTGAAAAATTCGGGCTATTTCCTGTGTTTGCGGCTGAAAATTTTTTTATTCACGGACCCATAGCTAACAATACATACCTACTTATTATATTTTAAGAATAATGTGTTTTTTTACTAGTTACTTCTCCAAATACACAAGTATCTCTCTCTCTCTTTGTCAACCTCTGTCCATCCACTCCTGGATGTAGGTCTCTCTCATTTGTTTCCATCTTCCTCTATTCTTCGCCAATCTCATCTACTGTTTGCCCGCCATTGTCCTTATGTCGTCTACCCATCTTTTCTGAGGTCTTCCCGTGCTTCTTGTTGTCTCCCTCGGTCTCCATTCCAGGATTTTTCGTGTCCATCTGTTGTCCTCAGATCGGGCTATGTGACCAGCCCATCTCCACTTCATCTTTGCAACCTCCTTCACGATGTCTTTGATTTTCGTTCTGCGTCTTATCTCGGTGTTTCTAATCATGTCTCTTAATGATATTCCAAGCATGTTTCTTTCCATCGCTCTTTGGACTGTTTCTAATCTTTTAGCGGACTTTTTGGCGAGGAACATGGTCTCTAATCCATATGTATACACCGGTAATATGCATGTGTCGTATACTTTTCTTTTTAGATTTATGAGAATTGAATTATTTTTCAGGATGTATGCAAGTTTGCCGAAAGCGGCCCATGTCAGCTGTGTTCTTCTTTTTATTTCAGCATCCTGGTTTGATTTCCCTAGTCTGATGTCATGACCCAAGTATACATAGTGTTCGACGTTTTCTATCCTCTGGTTCTGTATTGTTATGTTTGCCTGTTCGTGGCTCATTATTTTTGTTTTGTAGTAGTTCATTTTAAGGCCTACAGATGCGGATACGTCATGACACAAGTATACCCTTTGCCTTATTGCCGCCTAGCCGAAAGCAGCGCCGCCGTACGGCCTTAAATAAAAGTTTCCTTCTCGTGATCGCTAAATCCTCATACTTTGAAAAATTAAAACAAAGATAATCGACCAGTTTTTTGGTATACAAACAAGAAAACGTGGATTACAAGTGTCATTTTTTGTGACTGGTTTTGGAATTGTTTTGTTCCTGAAGTTCAAACTTATTTAGGGAACAATAATTTAGACTTAGAGGCAGTTCTAGTTTTGGACAATGCTCCGGATCACCTCGTGAGCTTGAAGTTATACGTGCAAATATAAAGGTGATATTTTTGCCTCTTAACACTTACGGTCCTACTCCAATCTATCGACACCGTGAAATGTGATCTTAATTTGAATGTTAAGCATGCTGGAAAAATGTTGACATAGCAAACTGCATTGTTAACATAAAAGGATCATTGCAAATTACTACTAGGTAATGGATGCATTGCTGTAGAACCGACAATAAACGATATATGCAAATGAACTCTCAATGTTTCCTCACCTGTTTGAGTAAATTAAATTCATTCCCTCCAGCATTACTAGGTAGAGTCAGGAACCCGAGGAGCATATTCATCCATGGTTTTGTACTAAACGCTCTACATAACTACTGAGTCTGACTGATCGCTCGTATGAGCGTGAGGTTGCACCATTCCAAGTTATTGTTGTTCAAAATCGAACAGAAGAGACTACTGAGGCCGTGTTGGGAGCCTGAAAATAACAATAATAATAGTAATAATGTAAGGGTTCTATTCACACCTAAATATGCCTAATGTATCATATAGCATCTACACAGCCACACATCGATCTCTTCTTAGGTTATTTTTTTTTTTTGCGGAGGGGAAATCTTGCATAGACACCCGCACGAAGTGTACGGGTAGTGCCGGATTCTTACCGGCTAAAACCCCCCCTGGACTGAGGGTCCCCACGATCATCTTCTGTTTCCTATAGTGAAGCTATAGTCTACAGAAGTGCACTGTGAGTGTCCCATTGGTTTCCGGGCCTTGGCCTTATAAACCTCCGGTCATCACTCTTTGGTGTTTTCGCTCCAGGAGCCGGTGCTCCTATTGCTTCGCACTTCCTTGCATTTCGCGTACAATGCAAGGTTGGTCTCTCTACGCCATTCGCTCTACTTTCATTCATCTCACTCATCCCTGCAAAAATGTATGTTGCAGCCCTTGAGGGATATTCCTTGGGCTCTGAAACTCCTACCTGTCCGATAATCTTCTCTCTTCTTTCTTCTCTTGATGTTTTCCTTGATCTTCTGTTCCTTTTCCCACTGGAGTCATCTGCTTGCTTCTTAGGTTAAATAAATTGCTTTTTGTGCATTAATATACCGGTTAAAGTAGAGTGATGCATTAAGAAATAATATTTAAGAGAAATGAACTTCATACGAGATAAACCAAATCATTAAGTCACAAGATTCATCAGCTGTTTCACTCATTGACGTCACCGTCACACAATGAAAGCATGCTGGAAAACACTGTGGCCACATCTAACTGTCGGTAATGATAAAGAATCCGTGTAAATTTAAACATTAATTGAAAACATTGCTCAAGTTGCAAATAGCATAGGACGAGATTGTTTCGAACAGTGAGTGACATTCAAAAGTTGCTTAAATCACAAAATGAAGATTTGACTGAAACCGACTTAGAAAAATGGTGAAGAAAATTTAATATCCGGTCCTGACATTTATACTAATGAGATACCAACTGATAAAAGTTATATAAATCAGAACCACTCAGGCCCATCACTAAAGGCATACGTATTTTTTAAGTTTATTCACTATTTTGACTATAACAGCATATCAAATGCGCCCCCTAGCGGTGGAATTAGGAAATATTTTTGGCCAAATTTCTCAATACATTTTTCATTTTATGTCGGTAACATATATGATTTTTCAGATAATAGGTGGTTACTAGCCTCAATTGATTGCGCGGTTCTATTTTTTTTTTCTAGTCGATGCCAAAAATGTATTATCGGAGTCGTTCACATCGAATTCGTCAAAAAACGTTGTTGAAGATATAAAAGCTGAATTGGACGAAAAATGGAGCGTCGAAAAGCCTGAAAATGCATTGAGAATTGAGCCCAACGAAGAAGATAAAGAAAAGAAAATAGAAAGTGACGTGGTTTTAGCAGGTAACGTAATAAATAAGAATTCGAATGGCAATTAAAAATATTAAAATTCGTTTCATATATAACTTTTTTAATTTATTATATATGTTATAATATTAAAAGTTGCTTGTCTTAGGTATCGTATCGAAACTAACAGAAAAACAAATGAGTAAAGTGTGCAGCGAAAATTTGGAGTTAATGAACTCAATTTTACAATTTGTGATACATTCCAACTGTGACGTTGACGTTTTAAGGAAAGTTATGTATTTCCAGGTAAGTAATATCTCCTATTAATGATTAGTACTTTTCCTGATGGAAACAACACCAGTCGTCTATTGTTATCTTAATAAATTAATTTGCTGATAGAATTTTGTCTCGAGTAGTCTTGTGGTAATTTCCAAGAGCATCTAAATTGAAAAAATCTTAGTAAATTGTGCTACAACTTTATCATATTTTAGGTTAAACGTTGTAAGACGCGTAAAGAAGGTTTAAGCATGATCAAAAACCTTTTGGATGAAACATACCTTCTCACTTCGGTAAAATACTTCATAATAAACGGTTACTTAGGCTTGGACAAAAAAGAAACTCAAATACAGCATTGCCTCGAAAACATCCAGCTCGTAACCCCGTTCTTAAAAACAAAAATGCTATTGTCACAGCTGAAAATTACCGAGTGGTGTATACAGACGCTGAGGAGTTATATTTTAAGGGACATCCCTTCGAAATCTTCGAAACAAAAGGGCAATCCGAAGGTGTCTTTGAACCTGGGGACTTATACGTTGCTCAGAGATATTCCCAGAGCTAGAATGTTGCTGGCCTTACTTGGTATTTTAGCTTCTAACTATTACAATGCTCTGGAATTGAATCCATTAATAAACAGGTAAAGTACTGGGAGCTGAATGAAATCAATTCTTCAATTTCGCTTTGATAATGGTATTAGAAACATATTTCTTTTTTAGTGGAATAATATCATCTGTTCTTGCGCTTCTAAAACAATCTGGTTCAGACCAGACGATCGTAAGAAAAGTATCGGAGTTTTACGTCCTCTATGCTGACGCCGTTGATATCAACCGGCCAAGTCTCAGGTCTCTAACAGGACCGGAGTTAGCTAGTCTGATGAAGATTGGAACTAAAGTTGTTAGAGGAGCTGATTGGAAATGGGGAGATCAGGTTAGTACAAGTATGTTTTTAAAGGTAATTTCAGAATGCAACGAAAATGACTAAGGAACCGAAATAAAGCTATAGATTCATATTTTTTTAGGATGGAAATCCCCCAGGTGAAGGTCGAATAATCGGCGAACTTGGTGATGATGGATGGATTAGAGTTGAGTGGGGTAACGGAACGACCAACAGCTACCGGATGGGAGTCGAAGGGAAATACGATTTGACGTTGACGTCTCCGCCTTCTCCGGTGACGTCAGAGAGTGAGACAGCTGATGAATCGTGTGACAGAAGTAAATATTATTAATTATAATTTTCTCTTATTAATGCTATGATTTGGTTTATCCCATATGAAGTTCATTTCTCTTAAATATTATCTCTTAATGCATCACTATACTTTAACCAGTACATTAATGCGCAAAAAGCAACTTGCTTAAACTATAACGAGATCGATGTGTGGCATCTTGTACTATGTAAATTTTATATGATACATTAGGCATGTTTAGGTGTGGACTAGAACCCTTACATTATTATTATTGTTATTTTCAGGCTCCCAACTGGTAAAAGATAACCAACTAATAAAACTGCTTCGAGACGCAAGCATCAACTTCTTACGAAACCTGACAATCAGCGCTGGTCTATCTAAAAATGATTTACATCCCACTTCCCTTCATGGCCTCAGCAGTCTCTTCTGTTCAATTCTGAATCACAATAATTTGGAATGGTGTAATCTCACGCTCATAAGAACGATCAGTCAGACTCAGCAGTTATGTAGAGCGTTTAGTACAAAACCATGGATGAATATGCTCCTCGGGTTCTTGACTCCACCTAGTAATGCTGGAGGGAATGAATTTAATTTACCTAAACAGGTGAGGAAACATTGAGAGTGTATTTGCATATATTGTTTATTGTCGGTTTTACAGCAATGGATCCATTACCTAGTAGTTATTTTATTATGCCTATTTGTGAAGTTATTGTACTTTCATTTCAATATTATCATCTTGGAATTTGAATTTTCACTTTGAGCTACCAGATCTAGATCTGCAACAAGGTAATTATTACTTCTAAAATTTCAAAATATTTATTCATTTTCAGATTCTTACCATCAGATTGTTGACTACTGTATTACATTCATGGGATATGGACAATCCAGAAATACCTTCTATATTAGAGAAGCTGTTGAACATTCTAGGTAACTGACAAGGTTTTTTTTAATTTTCACGGTGTGTGGTATTAACTTACACAATATATGTCATGTCAATGTTTTATTCATATTAATTATTGATCAAAATAGACCAAGTTAACAATTCACAAATTATATTTTACAAAAAAGATTTTTTTGAACATTTCGTCCACTATATTACTTCAGAATTATTTAGTTGGGACAGAATTTGATCGTAGATTCCTGCGAACGGATTACTTTGGTAACGTATGGTGGTTGCGCCCACAATTTGCTTCTGTTTCATATTAGTTAATAGCTATGCTATAAACCTATAAATAAATCACACTGTGGAAGTCTCGTCGTTCTTCGTGGCTTTTGTAGTTTGACTGCTTAACAACTACTGGTTATTAGGGCTTACCAATACCACCAACGCGATTTAAAAACAGAAAAACTGCGATCTAGCCGGTTAAGTCTGGACTCTTGTATTTAAGTTCTCACGTCAGTGCATCCGCATGAAGAATTTTATTAAACGAAACAAATTTCCCAAAACACTTAGATCTATTTAACAAAAATAAATAAAAACAAAATCATTTACAATTAGAAATTTAAATTTAACTCTACAAAGAATTGTAAAATAATTAAAATACTTGCTCTTGTCGGCTATTATTTTAACCCGGATCATAAAATAAAACCCAATTTTGAAAACATTACGTTTAAATGGCTTTCTGAAGATTAATCAAGAAAAGGAATAAAAACACAAAAAACAGTTATTTAAATTGTTTAAACAAAATAGTGCTAAAGTCGCCCTGCTCCCATCTAGAATTAAACAGGATTTCACCTTAACTTTATCGAAGAAAATTTAAAAAATCAAAAATAAAAATCTTCTAAAATAATCCTGTTAAATATGTAAAACGTAATTTTCTCTAGCAGATTTGTAACTCTTACCACCTCTAACGAGTTCCAAATCGTAACTGACTTACGTACTTACTTAAAAGCACCATCAATGTAAGGTTGTTTTCTTACTGAAACTTTCGGTCTTTCGTTCGTAGAGAGGCATCCACTGTTGGATATTTAATGCGCGATTTGGCCTAAACATCTTAAATTATTAATATTTTTATACAACTCCCTCATTCTTTCTAAACTGGATTACGGCTCTGTGGCCTACTCATCTGCCTCATCTTACCTCCTCAAAAGATTAGATTCTATCCATAATAGCGGAATACGAATGGCCTTGGGTGCTTTCCGCACCAGCCCCACCTCCAGTCTATACTGTGAGTCAGAACTTCTTCCCCTTCACCACAGAAGAAATATCATACTACTAAACTATGCAAACTCTTTGAAGTTTAGACCCTTCATATTTCATTCCAAATACTTTTTGCACCCTTCCGCTCCAATCAACAATCGATCGCCTGGCTCACATACAAGATTCCTCTCCCTGTGCGAAACTACCTCTCACATACTCCCAGATCCCATCTTTCATGAAAGATTCTCATTCCCCCCGTGGAACTCGCCGCCCATCGTAGCCGACTTATCGTTCCTGGAATACTCTAAGGAGTCCTGCAACTGAGAGTTCCTTAGAAACTACTTCACCAAACTTGCTCACACTAAATACAGAGACCATATAATGATCTCTCTTCCCCCCCCCCACAAATACTCTTACTCCCTGCATCCCTCATCTAGTATCCTTTCCGCTGAATTGTTTGCGATCTTTAAGGCCACCGGGATAATCACGGGTTCCCATAAAAAAAAACTATGGGCTATTGCTACGGATTCCCCAAGCTCCATTACATCCCTAAAATTCTTCAACTCCACACATCCATTGATCATGAATATAAGATACAATCTGGTAAAAATAAGTATACAAAAAAAGAAAATTTCTTTTCTATGGATACCTAGTCATGTGGGCATTGGAGGAAGCGAGGAGGCCGATACTTTGGCAAAAGGTGGTCCTTCCTCTCTTCCTATTAACCTCACTTTCTGCCCTGGAGACCTTCGTGTCTTTTCTAAAAATAAGGTAAGAGCCCTTTGGCAGTTGGAGTGGGACCTCCAATTGGAGGAGAAGAAGCTGCATGAGATAAAATGTACCATATTTACAATACTGCACCACAAAGCTATCCTAGACAACCCCTATCCGTTATGGCCAGGCTTAGGATTGGCCAGACTAAATTAACACATGGCCATCTTATCGATCGTACTGATTCCCCCTTATGCAACCAATGCGGGGTTGCCCTTTCTATCAAACACATTTTTGAATCTTGCCTTAAATACTCCCGCTTTCTGATAGACCACGACATCAAGGGCCCCATCAAAGAAAAGCTCTCTTACAAAAATATTCTCCTTGTTGTCCCATATATAGATCCCAAACGTATCCGTCCATATAGACACTAATATTTTAGTTCTTTCAGTGTTGTTAATGTCCTTTGTTGTTATTAATACATGTTTTATTGTTTTTTCTTTAAATATCACACAAGAATCAAAAGACACTATAGAATTGCTTTACCGCCATTCCTTCGTGGACACCAAAAAACCCCTATGGGTTGACGTGTCCTTAATTAATATGAATCAATAAATTAATTTTTATACAAACGGGTTAATAAAACTATTCTACGCCTTTCTGTAACTACAAGAATTGATAATAACTATAAAAAAACCTATTCACTTTTTTTAGCCATTTTTGAAGGTATTTCAAACGTTCTTTCTTGAACAGGGAAAAACAATCATTATACGAATTCTTTGTACATGTAATCAAACGAATATATTGCATTATAGCCATTTTATTTGATTATTCTTTGGTTCAGTTTAAAAACATTCGATCGACGTTCGCCGATAACACAGTTAATATTACCCTTGGCATTTATCTGTTCGGTTTTAATTACATAACTAGGGTAGGATTACTTCGTCTGATTTCTTTAAGAATATTAAAGGGGGCAATTAGCTTACGTCCCCATAAATTGCCTGGCCTTATATATTTTTTAAGAAAACATTTAAATGACCCAAAAATAATAAAACTGGCTAGTTTGATAATAAATTTGGTTTTCCTTTATGGGTATTTGGGCGATAATATAACATATACACTTTCATATGGTTAAAATAAATATACTGAGTGATTTATTTAATTCCTCCATCTAATGGAATAAAATTTTCGTCAAATAATATTTAATAAGATTAGCCATATTTAACGTTTGTTCTATTACAACATTAATTAAAAATTTTTAGGAAATATAATCATAACATGCTCATACGATATTGGTAACAAACCTGTGGCCACCAACAAATCTCTGGTATTGCTCACGCAAAGTCATAGTAGTACGTTGGCGCAGGAAATTATCAACTTACTTAGGAGCTTGCACGGAGTGCTTGGTTGGAATCAAGTGTTAAATGCTATATTGATTCAGAAATTGAATTTAGCTGGGTAAGCATTAAATTTTAAACGCAATTTTGGTAAAATCGTTTTTTTTATGAAAGTATCCTGTTTTTAATCATCATTTTGTTTTTACAAGGTGTCCGATAAGTATCGATCAGATTTTCGGTAGTGTACAGAAGGCGTCAAAATAACCCTAAGGGGTCTCAACGGAAGTATGTGACCAAAAGGGCTACTCGGTGATTTGCCTTTTGGGCTATAACTTTTGATTCGACTTGTATGTCTTATTGAAAGTTTAGCATGTATAACCGAAAAAGGCTCACGAATCTAGGCCATAAACAACATATGACATTACCGAAGATGTCAGTAACACCACTAAACTCGTAGGTCCAAAATTTTGACAGGTGTCAGTTTTCATAGTTAAAACTCAATTTTTTAGATACTTTAAACGATTATCTAAAGACAGGTACTCAACCATTTTTGAGAATAATATGTTTGTAGTATCTAAAAAAATCAAGAAAACGGACATCTGTCAAAATGTTGAGCCTGCGAGTTTATTAGCGAGTCCGTTCCTGACTTCCTTTGTAATGTCAAAGGTTGTTTGTAGTGTGGATTCGTGAGTTTTTATGAATTATACAACAAGCCAAAATTTCATGGAAATATACAAGTTTACTCAACAGCTACAGCCCAAAAGGTAAATCACTTTTAACGCCTTATGTACAGGGTGAGTCAACGATTAGATGAAGTAGGTTTGTGCCTTTTCGGTGAAATTAACAAAGAAACTATATTTATTGTTCGATACAGTTTATTTTTACGCAGATTTTAAAAATATTTAGGACTCTACAGGGTGAGCCAAAAAACTAGGACAGCATAAAGTTGTATTTTTTTAAATAGAACACCCTATATACGAATCGTATTTTCGATTTAGCTTATAATTTTAAATCTTTTTTACTAAGGGTTTACTATAACAAAACTTTATAGTTTCTGAGATAATTAAGTTTAAAGAAAAAAAGTCACATTTTCAAGCATCAATTCAATCCTAAATAACGTTTTCAATTTTGTGACAAATATATTCAAATTTGGAATTTAGCAAGGCCAAGGACAAGTTAACATAATTTTTACCTAATATTTGCAATAAAAGCTACAGGGTGTTGAACACATCGGCTCAAATTTGAACAAGTTTAAATGAATAAATATCTTTTTTTTAATGGTACACCCTGTATACTTTCATGTTATTTAATAGAGTAATAAAAACCCTAAAAGTTTTGTTCAATATATCCTATACCTATTTATAATAGTTTTTGAAATATTTCAGTTTTTCTTATTTTCCATACTTTTTTACAGAAATAGTCTTCATTATCATAGTAGCCATGGCAAAAACAATGTAAAAGAACATCTTTCTGTGTGTCAAATTTATAACCACAATCGCTTCTTTTGGTTTTTATGTAGTGTAGTTTGGTTTTTTTTTGCATTCATGTTATATTGTAAAATGAATTTTCCAAAGAATGAGTTAATAGATATGATTTATACAATAGGAGAGGCTCAAAAAAATTGCCTTCTTGCTCAAAGAATTTACAAAATGAAGTATCCTGATCGACGCCAGCCTAATATCCATACTTTTCAAAACTTAATGCAAAGATTTGATTCTTCTGGTACTGTTGATTATCCAAAACGTAAAGTGGTCAACAAACCAATAACTAATGAAGAAAAAGAACTACAAGTATTGTTAAATGTTCAGGAAAATCCTTATATTGGTAGCCGTCAGTTAGCAGCATTATGTGAAACATCACAATCCACCGATAATCGTACTAACAAGAAATATAGGTATCATTCATATCACATGGAATTACACCAAGAATTGCATGGACAGGATTTTGAAAGTCGTGTAAACTTTTGTCGTACAATAAATGCGGAGATTCAATTAAATCCAAATTTATTATGCAAGGTAATGTTTAGTGATGAAACTACTTTTAGAAGTAACGGTGCCGTAAATAGACGCAACATGCATTATTATGCCACAGAAAACCCATTTTGGATTAGAGAGGTGCAACATCAAAACCACTGGTCATTAAATGTTTGGTGTGGTGTTCATCATAATCGAATTATTGGACCCCACTTTTTTAATGAACCACTAAATGGCCATAGTTACCTGAACTTTCTACAAGAAGAACTACCCCAACTGCTTCAAGGTCTCGATAGGGATGAGCTCGACAGTATGTGGTTCCAGCACGATGGTGCGCCTCCGCATTACCATCGTGAAGTTCGTGCGTTTTTGGACCAACGATATCCGCAAAAATGGATTGGACGTGGGGGTTTCATTGAGTGGCCACCAAGGTCTTGCGACATCACCCCACTAGATTTCTTCCTATGGGGTTATATTAAAAATAAGGTGTATGTTAATCCACCAACAACAGTGGAAGATATGTGAAACAGGATTAGGGACCTGTAGAACAATAACGCCACTAATTTTGTCCAGGGTCCGAGAAAATCTGCAAAAAAGACTAAATTTGTGCATTGCACAAGAGGGTCGTTTATTCGAACACCCTTTAAAAAGAAATAATTAATCTCAGTATTTAATAGGTAATTTTTTTGTTTCAATTTCGTATAAAAGTAAATATGTATTTGGCTTGTGGTAATTGTTGTGTTAATTTTTTCACATTATGTTTAATTAAACTATTGCCGTTGTAATATAACGAATAATGTATTTCATCATGTTTCTGTAGTTTCTTTTTATTATTTTACATGGCTATTATGATAATGAAGACTATTTCTGTAAAAAAGTATGGAAAATAAGAAAAACTGAAATATCTCAAAAACTATTATAAATAGGTATAGGATATATTGAACAAAACTTTTAGGGTTTTTATTACTCTATTAAATAACATGAAAATATACAGGGTGTACCATTTAAAAAAAAAAGATATTTATTCATTTAAACTTGTTCAAATTTGAGCCGATGTGTTCAACACCCTGTAGCTTTTATTGCAAATATTAGGCATAAATTATGTTAACTTGTCCTTGGCCTTGCTAAATTCCAAATTTGAATATATTTGTCACAAAATTGAAAACGTTATTTAGGATTGAATTGATGCTTGAAAATGTGACTTTTTTTCTTTAAACTTAATTATCTCAGAAACTATAAAGTTTTGTTATAGTAAACCCTTAATAAAAAAGATTTAAAATTATAAGCTAAATCGAAAATACGATTCGTATATTGGGTGTTCTATTTAAAAAAATACAACTTTATGCTGCCCTAGTTTTTTGGCTCACCCTGTAGAGTCCTAAATATTTTTAAAATCTGCGTAAAAATAAACTGTATCAAACAATAAATATAGTTTCTTTGTTAATTTCACCGAAAAGGCACAAACCTACTTCATCCAATCGTTGACTCACCCTGTACACTGCCGAAAATCGGACACCCTATATTCACTGACAACCTTAAAAAATAACTTTTTTTTTTAGATATTTTCTCAGCGATCTTTCCACTCTAAATGACGCAGTTAATTCTGACCAGCAACACTTCATGGTTGTGGCGTGCTTGAACGTGATTGGTGCATGGGATGTGAGACCGCGAGTCGGTGCCTTAGCCGAAATAGATGGTGCTTTAGGTACCGTCACCAGAGTAACTCCTAAAGGAAGGTTGTGCATGCAGTCACATGAAAATGGAGAACTAAAAAAAGTAAGTAGAATGATATAAGTGGTGTGTAAATTTATGTATTGCTTATAAAAATTCAATCAAATAATCTGTTTTTAGATTTCAATAAAAGATCTTAAACTTATTCCATCTCCCGATTTCTGTTTTGAAAAGATGCCGATGAACGAAGGATCCATCAAAACGTGGGCCAATCTACTCTTAATTCGACACAGTTCATTGAATGCTCATGATAGAAAAACTTATCATGGTCAAGTGAATTTGGCTTATCTGAGAACTCAACAGAACATTTTAAGTGCTTTGAATGCTACTCGTGTGCTACATACGAATCAGTATCGATTGAGAAAGGTTAGTTTTTTTTTACGGAATTTTTCGCTCAGAATTTCAATTTTTTTTTTCAAATTTTAGAAACATAAAAAAGTCATACCAGTAGTCCAACTTATTAATTTCTCTTTATTCTCATTCATGTGTTGGTGGTTCTCTTTATTTCATATTTATGGCGATATTAGTTCAGATTTTGTACTAATTTGCACTACTTTGTTGAGAACTGAAAATTATATAAATATGTTTTGTTTTAGCAGTCTCAATTTATGTCATTTTAGTTTCTTACAAGTAATTTTTCTACAAAAAAATATATACACTGATCAGCAGAAATGTTGTATCATGTAAGCAAGAAGCTTATAAGAATTGGAATACTGTAGAGGTAGTCTCCCATGTTTTAGAATTTAAATAACCTTAAAAAGACATCCAGAAAATATTTCTTTATACAGGGTAGAGTCACAAATTTTAAGTTAGCCTAAGAATCAAAGTACCCTTTTTTAAAATATAATAGCATCCCCTGTCGCGGCTTGGTCCGCTCTAATTTTGTATCTATGTTTCTCAAAAGTAATGCCTTCAAAGAACTGACGACAATGATTAGCCAACTCTACAGAAGTCAACTCATTTGCAGAAACAGCTTGCTACAGGGTTGCATGAGAGAGAATTCGAGAAAGTTGCCCCAATTGAATTTCACTTTTCCTCAAATTTAAACAATATATCTTACAAACTCATTTATATTACTGTGTAAAATGTTAAAAAAAAATGATATCGTTATTTATTTATTTATTTATTTATTTATTGATACTCTTACAAACACCTAAACATAACATGCTACAAGGTAATTATAAGTAAGAGAAATTTTACAGACTTAACTAACACAGAACAAAGACAGCACAGACAAGAACCTGAATAAACCTAAAGGTCACTGCATAAGTTGCAATAGCAATTTCTTGGTACAATTAAAAAAGTCAATATCATTATTCTTATATAGTATGTTGCACTCAGTTAACATTAAATTCATTGGAGAACGACTACCAATGGAGACATGAAAGAATTTTTCCTTTTGTATCCTTAATCCTATCTTTGGTACATGAAGAGGTATATAATTAATCAAAGAACAATTGTTAAATTTTATATTATTGATAATACAATAAACAAATATCACAGATTGAATTTGCCTTCTTTTCTGAAGAGTTTGAAATTTAAAGCTTTCTAACATACTGCTATAAGAGATCAGATATGGATATAAGTTATTTTTCCTAACATATAAATATCTCAAAAACCTTTTTTGAACACGCTCAATAGCATCACAATGCACGTTTGCACTAGGAGACCATATATTAGATGCATATTCTAGATGAGGACGAACAAGTGCATTGTACAATTTTATTATTATATTATGGTTATTAAACTGACTGGTATTTCTAATCACAAAACCAAGCACCCTAAAAGCCTTATTAATAATATTGCGATAGTGGGTATTAAATTTCAAATTAGACTGGAAGTGCACCCCCAAATCCCTACATTCAGTCTTTTTTTGTAGTTTTGCTCCATCAATAAAGTAATTAAAATTAATAGGATTTATTTTATTTGTATAAGACATAAAGAAGCATTTATTAGTATTTAAAAACATTTTATTTAATTGAAACCATTCTGTTACTGAATTTAAGTCTGCTTGCAGTGCACTACAATCGTTACTGTTTGTTACTTTCTTAAATATTTTAAAGTCATCCGCAAATAAGAGACCATCAGAATGTTTAACACTATTAGGTAAATCATTTATAAACATTAAAAACAACAGTGGGCCTAGGTTGCTACCCTGCGGTACACCAGATGTTGCCATAAAAGCCTGAGAAAATGACCCTCCCACTCTCACCATGTGCGGCCTACACGAAAGATAACTTTTCATGAAGAGGTAAGCATTCCTAGAAAAGCCAAACTCGACAAGCCTAGCCAGCAACACCCGATGGTCCACCTTATCAAATGCCTTTGCACAATCGATATACACTGTATCCAACTGCTTCCCGCCATCAATAGCCTCCGAGGCATGATTTGTAAACACACATAAATTTGTTACTGTGGACTTTCCACTTACAAATCCATGTTGTTGTTCTACTATTTTATGAGTGATGTTGGTCATAATGTCATCTGAAAGGATCATCTCAAATATCTTAGCAAGTGAATTAAGTATACTAATTGGTCTATAATTTTCAACATTTGTTTGTTTACCATCCTTAAATATGGGAGAAATAATTGCTGTTTTTAGTTTATTGGGAAAAATTTTTGTTCTTAGGGCAACTTGAAAAATATGAGCAATAGGGGCCGCTAAAAAGTCTGAGCAGCCTTTATAGATATATGAGGGAATATTATCCTCTCCTGTACTTTTTTTTGGTTTTAGTTTTTTTTTTATACTTTTCTTTACAGTCTCCTCTGATATTAAAGAAAATTCCAAGTCTCCCCATCTATTAATATCTATAGAGTCGCCGTTGGACACTGATGACAACTCAAACACTGAACTGAAATATTGTGCAAAAGCATTGGCAATATGTTCGTGCTCTTCCAATGATACTCCATTATAAGACATAACCCTTGGCATACCATACCTTTTACTCTTACAGCCAACATACATCCAAAAACTGCTAGGATCAAAATTTACATTATTCTCTATATTTCTTAAATACAAAGAGGACTCATAATCAATCTGTTTTTTAATATTATACCTTAAGTTACGATATTCTTCATATTGAAAAACACTAGCTTTGCCACATTGTATATGTCTATGCATTCTATTCTTTAATTTTATTTTACGTACTAAATCATTTGAAAACCAAACAGGATATTTACAATAATTTACTTCACTATTACCAACAGATTTAGCTTTTTTTGGAATTGTGTTATTTAAGCAGTTAAGTAATTTGTCATAAAATATGGCAACACATTCATTTGGATCTGTAATTTTTTTTATTTCAGACCAATTTGTTTGTTGTATTAGGTTGTAAAGCTTTAAAAAGTCACCTTTAGCATAATCATATACAAAAGAGGTAGATATGGTACTTTTAATTAAAGATTGTTGGTTATTTATTTGCACAGACATAGACAATGATGGATGATATAAATCTTCCACAATTAAGGGAGAATCGCACCTTTCTAATGATATAATTTCAGTATTAGACAAAACAAGATCTAGCTTTCTCTGCATATGGTTAAGAACTGTATTATACTGAGTTAAATTATTAATTTCAAGAAACTGACTTAGTAGCACAGATTTATCACAGTCGTTTTCCTTATATTCAGGTACATTAAAATCACCTATTATTATAACCCTAACACTAGTTGATAAAATATTTGTCAAACAATCATAAAATTTTTTATACATATCTATACTCTGATTTGGTGGAATATACACACAACATACATATAAAAGTAGTTTTCTAAATTTAACTCTTAATATCACACATTCAGTATCACAGTTAGTCTCAATCACCTCAAATCGAAACTTTTTCTTAATTGCGATTAAAACACCGCCACCCCTCTTGCTATCATTACATCTATCCATTTCTTTTCACGTTGTACCTTAGGTCAAAAAGCTCAGAATCATGAAAGCTAGCATTTAACCATGTTTCTGTTAAAAATATTAAGTCGTAATCCTCAGACAGACTATTATTATGAAGTTGGGTAGTTTTTGTTCGAAGACCTCTGACATTCTGATAGTAAATATTTATTAGTCGAGTGTTGTTCAAATTTAGCTCTGAGGATGTACCTGTCCCTCTGATTGCGGCAGCATCCTCCTTTGCGAGAAAAACCGTGAGACAAGTGAACCAACTGGCCATACCCCCCTTTTCCAAGCATCTCTAAAGTGTTCTTGGCGGATTGTTACTTTCATCGAAGCATACTTATCAGGATGCTTCGACTCATGCACTTCACATTCAACATCCGGGAACTTCTTCATTAAAATACTTTTCAAGTCACCAGGTGTAGTATGAGAGTGAAGCCTGGTTACATGCAGAGATACAAATTTAGGGACTGTTTGAATAGGTCCTGTGTTGTTATTTTGGCCTACAACAAAACGTCGTTTTCTTCTGTGCCTCACACTTTTCCAGCCAGAATTTTCATCACTGTCCTGGTTCTCTTGCAAACTCTGCACTTCCTCCATTTTGTTTATTTGTTGAGCTTTCATGATCGCCAGATTCACCTGCTCGGTACGGATAACAGGTCGAGTGTTAATGTTATTGTTTTCATTTCTCTTGAGGTTACTTGTATGAGTGGTTGCCTGAGCCATCTGCTTATCAGTACCGCACGAACGCAAGTCTGATACCGATACAACTGCAGTGCTTCCATCCCTTTCAGCCACATTAGCATAAGAAAGAGAAGAAACACTGCTTCCCTCCTTGCCTCCCTGATGCTGATTCATCTTTTGTGGGTAATAATTCTTTTGTTTTAATTTTTCTGCTATATGATCAATTTTTTCCTTGAGTAAATCGATATTCTCATAGAGGATTTTATTTTTTGACTCTTTTTCGTCCACAAGTTTACGCAGCAAAACATTTTCAGAACGGATAATATCCAAGTTCTCGCCAATTTTTTGTTGACCGGGCTGATGATTACCTTTACAAGGTTCACAAATCCAAAAAATATTGGTATTTTCATTTAAAATTTTATACCACGTATCTTTAATTGATACACAAATTGTGTGATACTTGTTTCCACAGAAAAAACACTTCACAAACTTGGTACTAACAACAAAATTATCAGAGCACTTTAAACAGACATCTGCTTCGGACGCCATCTTTTGTTTATATAGCAACATAACGATGCAAAATGGCAGCAGATGGAATTCATTTGCTCATTTACTCAATAGATGTTAGCTGTTCTCCCCAATATTTCCTCAGAATTGTATATCTTTCTCCTTACTATTGTTTTCCTCAAAAATTTCATAAACATATTTTTTCCCCAAATTTCGAAAAAATCCCCCCGCCTGGCAACTCCGACTTGCCATAAGGAAAAACCTAGCGGCTCACCACCTAGCGGCCGCAATGAGAAATGCTTAGCTGGTGCTTATCTGCTTCAAAAAAATTTTTTTCATCTTTATTTAGCCAATGACATTTTGGGATACAAAATAAAGCTAGAGTTAAAATTTGTTAATATTCTTGAGATTTTTGCTACTGAAGAAACATAGATATTATCTTTATATAATAGTGAGATAATAGTTTATTCGTTCAAACTTGTGACAGCATTTTTTCGCGAAAAAGCGTTTCATAAAATAAATAAAAAATTTTCTATTACCTAGTCCATCTATACTACATCTATGAGCTTGTGTGTGAGTGGAAGAGGGAGATAGATATAAAAAAGTCATTCCGATCTACGAACACCGGTGTAAGGCGCCACAACATACCTGCCACCTATCGGAGAGCAAACATACTACTGTTTGAAGTATTATCCTTTTAACGTTATATTTTTATATTTTTTCGAGATAAAATATAGCTTTAAACCTTCCCAGTTAAAAAAGGTAGCTTTTTCTGTTATCCTTAACAAACAAAAACCCTTTTCTTCTTTATATAATTGTATAAATTCGAAAGAGTTTGCGTAACCTAGAACAAAAACAAACATATAATTATAATTTAGTTTGGATGTTTCTACTCTAGATAGACATGTAATTTTCTGCAAACTTAAGATATTCGAGTTTATGTTAATAAATTATAAAACCACTAGAAGATTATTTACCTAGGAATTATTGGTATTGCAGTGCACATTTATTGCGAATAAAAATTATAAACAAACTAAAAATATTTGACAATTCTACAATTTGTCGTGGAAAAATCTTATTGTATAGTGATTTTTTTTTATCAGTTCCATAAAACATATTGTTGCAATTCTGGGTCACTGATTACCTGCAAGTACTAGAAAAGATATTGTTGCTTTTTTAGGTACTTAAATATCCTGTTAATGGCATGGATCAATCCCAAGAACAACAGTCCATAGAAGAAGAACTGAATCAGCAGCCTATTCTGCTGATACAGAAGCTTCTAGTGAAAGCAACACAACCTAGTCCTTTAAAACCAGGATTTAACCTGCAAGAGATGCAGTTGTCGGCATTGAATTTAAGTCAGTATTTGGCAGCTGAGGGAAATTTTGAGATACCTTGCGGTATTAACAACGATAAGCCGAGCGGAAGCAATATTATTGTCAAAACTGGTTAGTTTGAGTTTAAAATATCAGCAAATCGAGCATTTCTTCTTTTAATAGGCTATTTTTAATTATGAGTTATTGGAATCTGATTTATTGGCGTTTTTTTTTCAAAATATGTTGTTGAATCATATATAAAATCATTTTGATACTAAAATTTTTATACCTTTTCGTTTAGACCCTGCGAGCGATCTTGCGACCCCTAATAGTGAGTGTTCTATCAAAAGTGTGGTGAGTGAAAAAACCAGTAAAAGAATGGAGCTTGAAGAGGATGTTCCAGTTCACCCGATGGTTCACCAAATTGTAGAAATGGGATTTACCAAAAAAGCTGTAGAGTATGCCATTAAATCTCTAGGTGAGCAGAGGATTTATTAAGTTCGACAATTGGTTATGCAACATGCTGATTTAATTCTACCTGTGTCTTTATCGAGTCTAATATTCCCTTTTTTAGCTATAGGTCCTGAAAATCTGATGAGTCCCGAATCTATAGTCGGTTGGCTTCTGGAACACCCAGAAGTAGCGGCTGAAGACACCGAATCCATGAGCTCGGTATACGAGTCTGATACCGAATCTATTTCATACGATAATGCAATGGGACAATGTGTGGGGGGATTTGTAAGTATTGTAACGTTACTAAAAATGACCAGAGCTTTATAATGTAACTTTTGTTACCTATTATGGTAATACCTTTTACAGGGAGATGATCAAGACCATGGTAACCAGTACTGCAGGAGATCTCAGTTCCTTTCGAATGATGAATATGCAATGTATGTGAGAGACAATGTCGAAGTCGGAATGCTCGTGCGATGTTGCAAGAATTACGAAGAAGTACAACTTGGCGATATTGGCAAGGTTGTCAAAATTGATAGAGAAGGATTGCATGACCTCAATTTACAGGTACATCAATTTTTTAGTTTTGATTTTAGTCGAGAAAAAAATACATATATTGAAATCTGATTTTTTATAGGTGAACTGGCAACATAAAGTAAGCACCTACTGGGTTAGATTTATCCACGTGGAGTTACTCGGTTTCCCCCCGTCGATGCCTACCCCTACCACCATTAAAGTAGGGGATAAAGTGAGGGTAAAACCTACAGTAACTACTCCCAGGTATAAATGGGGGTACGTCACTCATGATAGTGTTGGAGTGGTAACTGTTATTTCTCCAAATGGGCATGATGTAACTGTGGACTTCCCAAAACAGCAAAATTGGACAGGTCTTCTTTCAGAAATGGAGGTGGTACCGTCGTGTCATGAAGGTGTTACTTGTAATAGTTGTTGTGTCCAGCCAATCAGAGGTAAGCAACATCAACTTTTTTTTGTAATAAACTAATATTGTCATTTTAATAATTTTAGGTCCTCGATTTAAGTGTAAAATATGTGAAAGTTACGATTTGTGTGATAACTGTTTTTACACGAAGAAAAATCATCGACATAGTTTTGTTAGAATTCAGGAGCCAGGAAGTCCCGAGGTTTATGCTGGCAAAGCAGGAAGGTAAGTCTTTTTTTCTGTGGAAATCCATTTAAAAAACATTTCTGTCGTATATACGTGAACAGACAAGAAATATGTACACTGACCAGCAGAAATGTTGCATTATATGAAAAAGAAATCCTGAAAATATTTCTTCATACAGGGTAAAGTCAAAAAGTTGATTTTGCTGACGAACGAAATACCCTTTTTTAATATATGAACAACACTTCGCCCTCTGTAATATCTTTAAGGAACTTCTGCTGGCGAAAATTATTGATCAGTATTTAAGGTCTACAGGAGCTAATTCAACTGCTGGGGCGGCTTGCCACACCGTTGCCAGATAGAGAGTTTGAAACTACCCCAAATTGAATTTGACTGGACCCGAAAGTGATACTATTCTCCAAAAACTTTCCTCAATCGTAAATAGATATGACTGTTTTCTTCAAGATTTCCTCATAATTATATTTTCCCTCCCAAACAATTTTTTATTAGTTTCGCTTTTCCAAAAAATTTTACAAAAATATTTTTCCCCTAAAATTGCCAAAAGATTCCCAATTCGGCAACCCTGATTTCCCATAAGAAAGAACTATATGAGCCTAGGGGGCTGCCCCCTAGTGGACTTATGACATAATTTTTTCGTGAAAAAGCGTTCCACATAAATAGAAATTTGTCTATTACCTACTTTATCTATACTATCTCTATGGACTTCTAACACGTACATGAAAGAGAGAGATAGATATAAAGAAGTCATTCTGATCTACAATCGTTGGTGCTGCGCGCCACTTTGTATCCGCCACCTAGCGGAGAGCAAATATACTACGCTGTGAAGCATTATCCTTTTAGCGTTATTCCAATTATATGTTAATATTTTTTCGAGATAAAATATAGTTCTAAACCTTCCCATTTACGTAAAGAAACAAGGCTTAAAATTTGTTTTCAATTGGTTGAGTAGATTTTTCAATTATCTTTAACAAACAAAAACGCTTTTTTTATATAATATATATTAAATAATGGATAATTTTTTAGATACTACAGACAAGACACAGTAGAAATGGAAGGGGAAATAATTACAGAATGGAACCGTATAGTCAAGAATGTATCGGTATCATCAAAATATGGCGCTCGATTCGATCTACCCGGTTCTGTATGGCAAAGTAACGGGTCACAAGGAAAACATTGGATAAGAATGGAAATTGCTCCCAACGTAATCGTAAAGAGCTTGAAAGTTGGAGTGGATCCTGCCGACAATAGTTATATGCCTTCGGTGATTGTAGTCAATGGTAAATAAGTCTTAACAAAATATATTTTGTTACTTAAAATTTCATTTTCGGTTATATTTTCTTTTTAGGTGGCACAAATTCAAATGCTCTCTGCGAACTAAACTCTGTCTCAGTTAAAAGTCACGAGACGTCGGTGCTACTTCTATCAAACATGGACAAATACTATCCCATCATTGAAATTAGTATAACGAAGTGCAGAAATAATGGAATAGACTGTAAAATTCACGGTATATTTGTGGTAGGCGTAAAAAGACCTTCTTGCGGAGACTTTCGGACGTCAGTGTCGTTTTTGGCTAACGATTGGGATTTGAACCAAGAGGCATTACCAGGACCGTCGGTAGAGAATTTACTTAACCTTTTAGTTGTAATGCAATAATATTAAATTTTTAATATTATAAAATATTAATACTAGTTGCTAAAGGGTGTTTTTTTGAGTTATTTGAATTTGACAAGTTTCTCCAGTTAGAAATTTCGTAGATATGTTGTAAATATTTTATAGTATTTCTGATTCACTGTTAATTTTCAGGTAGTTACAATATCCCAAGAGGACTACACAACGCCAAATAATAGTATTGGAAGTAGAGTTTACGTATGGGGGTTAAACGATAAAGATCAGTTAGGTTAGTATTACATTTTTGTTTATGTACCACCGCCTACAACATTAACTCTGTTAGAAAATTTATTTGAAGTTTTCATTTCTTTTGAAAACTTGTTTGGCTCCAATATCTGTATTTTGGGTGATTTTAACATACCTAGTTATACGGAGTTTCTGGATGGGGACATGGAGAATACCTCGGTTAATTTATTAAATAACTTTTTGAATTGTGTTAATTTATGTCAAAGTAATAGGATTAAAAACCATAATAACCGAATTTTGGATTTAGTTATACATAATAATGAGCAGTGTAGCATCGAAAGAGCTTTGAATATACTTATTAATGAAGACAGCCACCATCTGGCCCTACTGATAACCTTAAAATATTGTTCGTCTGCAAATTTTAAACGAAGCTCTCTACCTAACCTTATGAATAATTATAATTTTAAAAAAGCTAATTTCCCTGATTTATATAATGCTTTATTGAATATAGATTGGAATTTTTTAGACCAAGAAAACTCTATTGAGAAACTATGTGATATTTTTTACAAAAAATTATATGATACGTTGGATATTTACGTAGCTAAATATAAAAAGATTCCGAAACGAAATTATCCACCTTGGTTTTCTCGTCATATTATACATTGCATTAAACAATAGAATGAATCTCATAAAAAATATAAAACTTCTGGAAGTTTGCTTCATTTGGAAAATTTTAAATCACTAAGAAGTAAAATAAAAAAGACATATCTGTCTCATACAAAACATATATTGGGGGGGTGGAAGATAATATTAGAAGGGATCCTAAACAGTTATGGAATTTTATTAAATCGAAAAAGGAGCTACAGGTTATTCCAAATAGTATGTCTTTTAATAATAAAGAAATTAATACTTTATCTGATATTTTAAATGCTTTTGCGGAATTATTTAAGCAATCCTTTTCTTCGGCCAGTCCGGTATCCGTGGATGATTCATGTTGCGTAGATTCCATCTTTCCAATTGTTCATGTATCTGATTTTACTGAATGTGAAATAGTTAATGCTATCTTATGCTAAGCTTAAACCTAAATTTACTACTGGTCCGGATTTAATCCCAGCTTTTCTAATACGAGACTGCAGATTCGTCCTAGCCAAACCACTTAAAATACTGTATAATAGGTGTTTAAAATTAAACAGTTTTCCTTCCATATGGAAATCTTCCAAGGTTTGTCCTGTTTTTAAGAAAGGAGATAGATCTGAAGTTTGTAATTATAGACCGGTGTCTATTATATGCAATTTTTCTAAAATATTTGAATTTTTACTTCATGATTCTATTTTTTCATTAACTAAAAATTTAATTACTCCATCTCAACATGGCTTCTTTAAGGGTACGTCGACGACAACTAATCTCATGATTATGACTCAGGATATAGCTGAGGCTATTGATCATGGTTGTCAGATGGATGTTGTTTATTTGGGCTTCACAAAGGCATTTGATCGTTTAGACCACTCCATCTTACTTAAGAAATTGTCATCATTTGGATTTTCAGATTCACTAATAAAGTTATTTAAATCATATCTCCATAATCGTATTCAGTATGTTGAAATTTGTGGTTCTCGCTCAGTGAAATATATTTCAAGTTCTGGTGTGCCGCAAGGATCAGTACTGGGACCTTTATTTTTTAATATTTTTATTAATGACATTGTTTCTGTTGTTGACACAGATATTTTATTATATGCCGATGATATTAAGCTATATAAGAGAATAAATTGCTTACAGGATTGTATAGAGCTTCAATCGAACCTGGAACATGTTAGCAATTGGTGTTCTGAAAATTATCTGCAGCTCAACGTGGAGAAGTGTAATGTTATGACTTTCACTTTGAAATTTTCTTCATTTCGATATGAATATTCGTTGAATACCGTGCTACTCTCGCGGGCAGATCTTTTTAAAGATCTCGGAGTCACTTACGATCCCAAGCTTTCATTTTCTTTTCATATGAATAATATCGTTTCTGAGGCCTCAAGGGTTTTTGGGTTTATCTTGCGTTGTACTCGCGATTTTAATAACACTGACGTCATAAAATTACTGTATTTCTCATATGTGCGGTCTAAACTAGAATACGCATCAGTTGTGTGGTCCTCAGGTTACAATACCCACGTCAATACTTTGGAGAGGGTCCAAAGAAGATTTTTGAAATACCTCAATCTTAAGAGCTTTGGGGTTTATCCTAAGCAAGGTTTTTCACATGACCTATTGCTTCAGAAATTCAACTTTTCATCTTTAAAGGTACGGCGGGAATTTTTCTTACTAACAATTCTTTATAAGGTACTTAACAATTTTATTGACTGTCCTAATATTTTAGCTAGGATAAACTTAAGTATCCCTCGTATAAATTGCCGAAATTTTAACGTATTTTATCTCAGAACTCCTAGAACAATGTGCTCAAATTTTCGCCTCTATATTCCATGTGCGACATTTATAACAAGAGTAATAGCTTTGACATATTCAGCTCATCTCTAGGAACTGTCTGCCGGATTTTGGCATATTGACCTTGGCATTTCTTTCTTTTTTCTCTTTCTCATCCTTAATTGATTTGTATATTCACCTTTGTATATGAAAGTAGATAGCATAGCATTGTATTATACATTTAATGTTAGAATTAATTATTTTAGTTAAATTTTTATTTGTATTTAAATTGATATATATTTTCGTCGTTTAATGCTAATTTAAAATTGTTCGTTTACCTATTATTTGTGCAATCACTGCCTTGTAGTTGGGTCTCAAGACCTGTAGGGCAGTTATTGTAAATAAATAAATAAATAAATTTTATTCACAAATTAATTCAAAATAGTAATATCATATCTTTTTGTAAATACTCTTCACAATTTATCAAATATGAAGGTCAAGAAATTTTCTATTATTAGTTTTAACCGTTTACCGCATACAAAAGATGGGGAATATAAAATTCCTTAAAATCTCAATCTCTTTGATACAAAAATAGTTCCTGTTTCCATAACAACGGATCCTCTTTTGTATCCCCGTCGCCCTTTGATCCGTACTACTGCAGTTTCCCTCTAACCCTTCTGGGTTAGTTGAAGCTCGTGTTCAGATTTAGCCACTTTTTCTAATTTCACAAAATAATGTTCTTAATATCTGAATATTTACTAGTTAAATTTTATAAAGCAATACTTATGTTCCATGACTTTAATTTGCTACTTGTATTTAGTGTTGCTAATTAAATGTTTTGTATTTATAATACAAGTAGTGATTTATATATTTCAGGTGGAATGAAAGGTTCAAAAGTCAAACTTCCCGTCCAGTCTGATTTTTTGAGTCAATTGAGACCTGTTCATATAGCCGGTGGTTCTAAATCTTTATTTGTTGTATCACAAGAAGGAAAGGTAAATACTTTTTATTAAAGACCGCGAATCGAAAACAAAGCATCGCTAAAATGATGTGTTTATTTTAGCTGTATGCTTGTGGTGAAGGTACCAACGGCCGACTAGGATTAGGTCACAGTATGAACGTACCACATCCCCGACCGGTTCCATTTCTGAGCCAGTACGTGGTCAAAAAAGTTGCTGTACATTCAGGCGGGAAACATGCCATGGCTTTAACATTGGACGGAAAAGTTTTTTCATGGGGCGAAGGGGAAGATGGCAAATTAGGTAAAGTTATCATTTAATAAAGTTAGGAGTGTACTTATGAAGCGATAAAAAGGCGTTAAATTTATTAAATTTATTTTTAAAGTGGACAAGGTGATACACTGTTTTTAGTTTTACAGACAACTTTACACTTTTATAGAACATCCCGTATAGAAAAATAAATTTTTAGGTCATGGAAATAGATTAAATTTAGATAAACCAAAACTAATAGAGGTTTTAAAGAGCAAAAAGGTGAGAGATATTGCTTGCGGAAGTTCTCATTCGGCTGCCATAACGAGCAGTGGCGAACTGTACACCTGGGGACTGGGTGAATATGGAAGACTGGGCCACGGAGATAACGTGACGCAACTTAAGCCTAAACTTGTAAGTATTTTACTTCTAATTCCACTCGTTTGACTTGTATAGATTTTTTAAAATTTGTTTTTTTTTTATACTTGTTGGTGAAATAATAACTTGAATGTGAAAGAAAAGATGAAGTCTTTTCAATCTACAGGGTGAGTCAACGATTGGATGAAGTAGGTTTGTGCCTTTTCGGTGAAATTAACAAAGAAACTATATCTATTATTTGATACAGTTTATTTTTACGCAGATTTTAAAAATATTTAGGACTCTACAGGGTGAGCCAAAAAACTAGGACAGCATAAAGTTGTATTTTTTTAAATAGAACACCCTATATACGAATCGTATTTTCGATTTAGCTTATAATTTTAAATCTTTTTTATTAAGGGTTTACTATAACAAAACTTTATAGTTTCTGAGATAATTAAGTTTAAAGAAAAAAAGTCACATTTTCAAGCATCAATTCAATCCTAAATAACGTTTTCAATTTTGTGACAAATATATTCAAATTTGGAATTTAGCAAGGCCAAGGACAAGTTAACATAATTTTTACCTAATATTTGCAATAAAAGCTACAGGGTGTTGAACACATCGGCTCAAATTTGGACAAGTTTAAATGAATAAATATCTTTTTTTTTTAAATGGTACACCCTGTATATTTTCATGTTATTTAATAGAGTAATAAAAAACCTAAAAGTTTTGTTCAATATATCCTATACCTATTTATAATAGTTTTTGAGATATTTCAGTTTTTATAATTTTCCATACTTTTTTACAGAAATAGTCTTCATTATCATAGTAGCCATGGCAAAAACAATGTAAAAGAACATTTTTCTGTGTGTCAAATTTATAACCGCAATCGCTTCTTTTGGTTTTTATGTAGTGTAGTTTGTTTTTTTTTGCATTCATCTTATATTGTAAAATGAATTTTCCAAAGAATGAGTTAATAGATATGATTTATACAATAGGAGAGGCTCAAAAAAATTGCCTTCTTGCTCAAAGAATTTACAAAATGAAGTATCCTGATCGACGCCAGCCTAATACCCATACTTTTCAAAACTTAATGCAAAGATTTGATTCTTCTGGTACTGTTGATTATCCAAAACGCAAAATGGTCAACAAACCAGTAACTAATGAAGAAAAAGAACTACAAGTATTGTTAAATGTTCAGGAAAATCCTTATATTGGTAGCCGTCAGTTAGCAGCATTATGTGAAACATCACAATCCACCGCTAATCGTACTACCAAGAAATATAGGTATCATCCATATCACATGGAATTACACCAAGAATTGCATGGACAGGATTTTGAAAGTCGTGTAAACTTTTGTTGTACAATAAATGCGGAGATTCAATTAAATCCAAATTTATTATGCAAGGTAATGTTTAGTGATGAAGTTACTTTTAGAAGTAACGGTGCCGTAGATAGACGCAACATGCATTATTATGCCACAGAAAACCCATTTTGGATTAGAGAGGTGCAACATCAAAACCACTGGTCATTAAATGTTTGGTGTGGTATTCATCATAATCGAATTATTGGACCCCACTTTTTTAATGAACCACTAAATGGCCATAGTTACCTGAACTTTCTACAAGAAGAACTACCCCAACTGCTTCAAGGTCTCGATATGGATGAGCTCGACAGTATGTGGTTCCAGCACGATGGTGCGCCTCCGCATTACCATCGTGAAGTTCGTGCGTTTTTGGACCAACGATATCCGCAAAAATGGATTGGACGTGGGGGTTTCATTGAGTGGCCACCAAGGTCTTGCGACATCACCCCATTAGATTTCTTCCTATGGGGTTATATTAAAAATAAGGTGTATGTTAATCCACCAACAACAGTGGAAGATATGCGAAATAGGATTAGGGATACCTGTAGAACAATAACGCCACTAATTTTGTCCAGGGTCCGAGAAAATCTGCAAAAAAGACTAAATTTGTGCATTGCACAAGAGGGTCGTTTATTCGAACACTTATTAAAAAGAAATAATTAATCTCAGTATTTAATAGGTAATTTTTTTGTTTCAATTTAGTATAAAAGTAAATATGTATTTGCCTTGTCGTTATTGTTGTGTTAATTTTTTCACATTATGTTTAATTAAACTATTGCCGTTGTAATATAACGAATAATGTATTTCATCATATTTAACCACATTCTGTTTGTTTCTGTAGTTTCTTTTTATTATTTTACATGGCTACTATGATAATGAAGACTATTTCTGTAAAAAAGTATGGAAAATAAGAAAAACTGAAATATCTCAAAAACTATTATAAATAGGTATAGGATATATTGAACAAAACTTTTAGGGTTTTTATTACTCTATTAAATAACATGAAAATATACAGGGTGTACCATTTAAAAAAAAGATATTTATTCATTTAAACTTGTTCAAATTTGAGCCGATGTGTTCAACACCCTGTAGCTTTTACTGCAAATATTAGGTAAAAATTATGTTAACTTGTCCTTGGCCTTGCTAAATTCCAAATTTGAATATATTTGTCACAAAATTGAAAACGTTATTTAGGATTGAATTGATGCTTGAAAATGTGACTTTTTTTCTTTAAACTTAATTATCTCAGAAACTATAAAGTTTTGTTATAGTAAAAGATTTAAAATTATAAGCTAAATCGAAAATACGATTCGTATATAGGGTGTTCTATTTAAAAAAATACAACTCTATGCTGTCCTAGTTTTTTGGCTCACACTTTAGAGTCCTAAATATTTTTAAAATCTGCGTAAAAATAAACTGTATCAAACAATAAATATAGTTTCTTTATTAATTTCACCGAAAAGGCACAAACTTACTTCATCCAATCGTTGACTCACCCTGTACAGTAACCAAAACTGAAATAATTAATAATTTCTTGTTCATTACAAAAATTCTGTTTATTTTATCATTTATATGTTTTATTATAGGTAAAAACTTTGGTAGGACATCGAATAGTACAGGTTGCGTGTGGTAGTAGAGACGCGCAAACCTTGGCTCTCTCCGATCAAGGCATGGTATTTAGCTGGGGAGATGGCGATTTCGGAAAGCTAGGTATGTTGTTTAGTTTTCTTAATGTTTCAATTTATCTATCGTTTATAGTGGCAAACCACTGTGCAATATTTTGCCTAGTAAAAACCTCTCAGATGTATTTCGGAAGACGCATAAAGCTGCTGGTCTCGCATATCTGTATACAGTATAATCGGCACACACGACGAACGTATATATTTATATATATATATATATATATATATATATATATATATATATATATATATATATATATTGTCGTATTCTGCTAAGGTCCCTGTACCCAGCGAGAAATACGAACAAACTGTAAAGTAAAAATTTGGGGTGTTTCGTCCCGGTGCCAGCCTTAGGACTTCTCAGTGGGTTTCGACTGACACCTTCCCAGACACCCGTTGTCGTACTATATAATATTTAATTGTGATATTTGAATTTAAATTGTGGCGGGAATTGACGGTGAGATGTACTTTACACCACACCCTCGCCTCTAGACAATCAACTTTCCTTGGGAATCGGAGATTTGTACTCCGGATCCCGATTTCAAGGAAGGTGTGATTGTTAATTGGGGCCTGAGAACTGCAGGGACTAACACCCCGTCGCGGATTCGGTGCGGCTAAGCACCCATGCTACTCGACGCCACAAGTGCACGTTCCCATGTCCAGGGATGCCATGTCGTATTCTGCTAAGGTCCCTGTACCCAGCGAGAAATACGAACAAACTGTAAAGTAAAAATTTGGGGTGTTTCGTCCCGGTGCCAGCCTTAGGACTCCTCAGTGGGTTTCGACTGACACCTTTCCAGACCCCGTTGTCGTCCTATATAATATTTAATTGTGATATTTGAACTTAAATTGTGGCGGGAATTGACGGTGAGATGTAGTTTACACAACAATATATATATATAATAGATATTAGTTAGTAGTGTGTAAGAATTTATATTTGAATCATGTTTTTAAAGAACGTAAAATGCCAATAATTGTGTAATAACATGATAAAATGTATAAAAATTAGTGTGAAAGGTTGAACATTATTGCATATAAAGTAAGAATTATAATCTTATTTGACTCAGGAAGACATCAATCTTATAAACTAATAAATAAGTGATATTTTGATTAGGATGTGAAGTGTTATTGACCAGAAATAGTGACTAAAAAAGGAATTTTGAAAAACAATATAGTGAAATCCACAAAAATGAGAATCTTAATCACCCATTTTATAAACAGTGCGGGTAAAGATAATATCAGTGAAAATAAGCGTCAAATAATAACTATTTAGTGAAATATAAACACTATTCATCAAGAGTTACTTATAATATATTAGTTTCTACCTATTACAACAACAGTATTTATTAAAGCTTTGATAAAAATATAGCAAATGTGTAAGAATAGTAAAAGAAAATGTAGATTATAAGTTAATTTTAATTAGAAACTAGAATAAAATAGTACTTAATTGTAGGGAAAACATTGTTTAATATGATTATAATATTTATAAAACAAGAATTATCAATTTCAGCAAGTAATAATTAAAATTTAAATGTATGTGTAAAATTTTGTTCGATGTAGTCACATTTTATTTATCAATTTTATGTGCTAAATAATAACCAAAAGTAAAGTTTAGATATATCAAAATGTCAGGACAAGTCCAAAATTTACATAAATCATAATTTATTGTGATCAAATAGAATATTTATTTCATAATATCAATAAAATAACAAAATTTTATCATAATTTAACAATTAGGAATCCATTTTGATTTTGTGTTTCAAAGCTTGAAATTTTATCTAGTTACCAGTTCACGTCAGATGGCCGACCAATCAGAAAAAAATTAAAACAAAAATTTATATCACGTGACCACTTACTATAAAAGCTTTTTTTTTTGAGGGAATACAGGTCCATCAGTTGTGCAGTAAGCATCGTTATTAATCGATTATAATGTGAAATTCGCTAGTCTTTTTTATTAACGGGACCATAACCTAAAAGTTTTTCGTTTGTTATTTTATAAATAAATTTAAAGGAAGACAGTGCAGATTAGTCTGTGGTAAAGAAAACATTGCTGGTCTTATTCATTAAATTTTTTTAAAAAAAAAGTAAAAGGAAGAAACATAGAGCTTGGATATAAAAATATCTGGAGATTGAAAGTCAATTTTAAAGGAAGGAAAAGAAGTTTAATAAATTAGTAAATAAATTACGTCAATAAGCAAGCAGCTGTAAAAATATTTAAATAATTGGCAAAGGAGAACGGATTTGTAATTTTTTTTATTAAAAAAAGGGAGGAGGAAATATAAAACGTGGATAATAAAAAATTTTATGGAGATTTAAAAGATATTTATTTATTGTGTAAGTTTTTAACTTGCCTGAGATAATTTGATAAAATAGATTTATACTAACCTTTATTATGAATAGTTAGAGTTAATAATAAAATAAATAAATAAATTTGCACTGTATCAAGATCGCTTTTTAATAATAACGGCACACACTAAATTATTTTTAGATTGTTTAAAATAAAATCACATTTTAAGACGATTCTCATATGTAACCGTTTAGACATTATGCAATATTGCCAGATTTAATAATTCTAAATCCCATAAAAGAATACAGTGTATATTGAATAATTTTTATAATTTAATTTGGTTTAGATAAGGTGATTTATAAATTTTACATAAAAAACTGCAACTACTGATATGATTGTATTTTTCTAAATCAAATTTGTATTTGTGTTTTTGAATCATTGGTTTGGCTTTATCTGAAAAGTGAAGAAACATGACCAAGGTAAATTGAGATTATACTTTTGAAAAAGCCCACTACGTTGGGCGAAACGTCAAGCACAGAATATTAGTATTAATCTTGAAAGCTAATCCAAAAAAGTTACCAGTAATTAAATTAACATCCTCATTTTTTGAACTACCTAATGTATTTCAGATAGTTTCTCGTTGGGAAAACTTGATCACGGATAGGTAGTAGCTAGGTTGGCTATTTATTATTATTGTTATTATTTTCTATCGTAAATTATGATGGTTATAAGTCCATGGAGAAATAAATAAATAAATTATTGATTTTTTTTTATAAGAACTGGAAAAGTTTCTCCATGATGTCAAATGTTTCCAGATTACCGTATTGTTTGACTCATAAGCTTTGTATTTTTTTTAAGGACGTGGTGGATCAGAAGGTTGTAATGTACCCCATAACATTGAAAGACTGAACCATTTAGGAGTGATTCAGATAGGTAAGTCGTTGTCAACTAAACTTGATAACAAGCAAGAATATTTAAGAGTTAATAGAATGGTATTTTTCTGAAGTTCTCATAATTTACAAAATTTCAAGTTTAAGTTTATTGTATCTCTTTTAAAAAACTCAAATCTCCCCTCCTCCTCTCCTTTCTTTACATCTCTTCTCCCTTTTTTTTCTTTCTTTTTATAGCATGTTTGAGATTTCCACTTTGTGGCGGGAAACAATTTTTATCTTAATCACTTTTTATATTGAGCGATGTTATCAGAAATTGTGGTTATATGGCTGTTTTTGTTTTTTTTTTGTTATGTTACGTTCAAATATAGATAAATATCAACCTAATTTATAAAAATCCATAATTTTTGTCTTTGTTTTTTTTGATAGAATGTGGCGCTCAATTTTCATTAGCATTAACAAAAGTTGGCAACATATGGACTTGGGGTAAAGGAGACTATTTTAGATTAGGCCATGGTACAGATCAACATGTAAGGAAACCAACAATGATAGAGTCTTTACGAGACAGAAAAATTATTCACGTGGCAGTAGGAGCTCTGCATTGTTTAGCTGTGACAGATAGCGGACAGGTATGAAAATAAAATTTTTATTTATGTCTTTAAGTACTTCAAAAAAACAGCTTTAATTAATAACGCTGTTCTTAGTATTATAATGAATAAAAATATTTATATAATGCATTAACATTTTAATATTCCTTTTCTTTGCAACCAATCTGCTCATCGTAAAATTTCTTTGCTTTTGCATTTATTTGTTTATTTTAACAAATAATATTTATTTCCAAAAATGCCATCATCTCCAACGTGTCTTTACATATTTCTTTTTAACCCCCTTTAAACTCCAGGTTTACGCCTGGGGTGACAATGATCATGGTCAACAAGGAAACGGCACAACAATAGTAAATAGAAAACCAGCCTTAGTTCAAGGATTAGAAGATGTCCATATCAATAGAGTAGCTTGCGGTAGCTCACATTCAATTGCTTGGACTTTACAAGATACTCAGACTGTGGCAAAGGCAAGTTAAAAATATGTTCAAACTGTTTTCTGTTTTGCTTCTAAATTGTAACTTATTTTTACAATTCTATAATTAAGTTGTATCAACTGAAAATTATTTTTAATTTTTTAGGTCGAACCAGTTATTTTTTCAGTACCAAAAGATCCGCTAGGTTCTTCAATTTTAGGATTGTACGATGGAGAAAAGGTATGAACCATAAGTTTCCTTTAACATATTTTCCTTGTCGTCTAAGTAATTCAAATTTTTATAGTAGATAAACACCAATTAAATTTATCCTGAATAATACAAGAAAGCTTGAACAGCTGACCAAAGATTTAAAGATATGACAATTTTATTTATAGTTTAAACAATGTAACCAATACTATATGGACTAATTCTACACGAACTGATAGAATAAGAATATAGAGAACAAGAAAAAAAACCATTAGGATTTAGAACTGTAGAACTTGTACAGACAAGATATTTTGTTTGAAACAATTAACAGAAAGAAGATCAACGACGAACTTCTTATATTTACAGATCTACATAAAGCATCCCTCAGACCACCCCGTCTATACTAAAGACATCTTATATTTTGAATTTTTAGGTGCAAACAAAAACATCAAGTAAGAACGCCCCGACATTAAGCAGTATAGTAATGTCTCTGGAAAGTAACACGGCCAAACAACAGGCACTACAGCACATTCTGAACGCAATGCACATTCAACAGCTTAGACAAGCTATTGTGAATGCCCTTAGCAGCCATACAAATGTAAAGAATCAGAGTGGCAGACAAGGTGGTGGTACACTAGAAACGGAAAAGTAAGTTGTGAAAATATTGCTTCATTAAACATTGAAAACAGCAATCTTACGCTTATTCTTTTTATAGAACAATCGGTCGCACAACACCTCACGGTACTCTCGATACTGCAACAGCGCTTGGTGCAGGAGAAGCACCAGTATCCCTCGCGGAGGTAGCCGACGTCATGGCGGCCTCTCAGAACAGCCCTAATCAAGAAGATAACCCGCTAGCTTTACTACAGTCCATGACAGCTAGTAGCTGTTCCGCTAGTATATCTTCGAAGCACAGTAAGATGTCTACCAGCGCTATGAGTGTTATTGCTGCTACGCTTACCAGCCATGCCGAGGTAAGTGAAATTCGGAAACGCTGTTATTATTAAACAAACACTGGGATACAAAAACTCGTAAAAAACTTCATTTTCATCTTTAATTTCCCTGTGTGAAGAATTGTTTAGTGACGTGTACAAAGATCTTGGTCATATAGTATTCCTCGTACAGCTTTTAAGCAAAAAATTTGGTAATAAAAATGATTTTGATAGAAATGTAGGCTGTTCAAATAAATTTTTACGAAAATTATTTTAAATTTTAGGTCGTGGGAGATGGTGGTTACACTGGCTTGGACGACTTTACGTCCCTTTTGACAGAAAACGATGCCAGATTGATTGTTGATCTTCTCAAACTAGCTGTTGCCGAAAGGATTGAAGACGAAGGAGCCAAAGAGGTAAAATAAATCGCTAAAAAATTATATAAAAAATTGAAAATTAAGCTCTATTTTCAGATTTTGGAAAAAGCTTTTGACTTGGTTAGTCATAAAATACGTGTTAAAAATACTCCTATTTTTATTAATTATCTTAAAATTGCTCTTTTTTCAGATTTTATCCTCAACTCTCATATCGATGGGAGCTGCAAACCGGTCTATAGGTGCAATGTTGCTTGAACTGTGCGTCACAGAACTAGAAGATACAACCAATAGTACACAGCCTTATTCTACTACCCCCCATCCTGTAGTGCAAGAATCCAATCATCCATATTTTGATGATATAAAGTTAAGTGGACATGTTAGGCTGCCTGGTTCGGAGGCATTAAGAGTAGAGTTTGACAGAAGGTAGGTTAAGTTCAAATATTTTCTTTGCTACAGTTAAATCAGGGGTACCCAAACTTTTTAGCCTAAGGATCGCACTGACTTCTCCACTAAGCCTGAAGGGCCAAGCTCATTATACTAATAGGTTGTAGTTTTCAAATACGCGAAAATTTTCATATTACGACTACCCAGTGAATGAAATATCCATAACACAGGGCGTGGGGTGGACTCCGCTCCGTTCTCAATATCGGTTGGTGCTTACGGGTAAGTGTCAAGGACATTTCATTGCAGCGGAGATAGCTGATGCGTGTGATGTGCGTTACGTATAGTTACAGCTACTTATGACCATGCTAAATGTATAGTAATGACATCTGGCGGGGAGAAGAGAAGTTACTTCTTAATAATTGTAAACTAAAACTAAATGCAGCATAAAAATGGGATTTTGCTATAGCAGGCATGACTGCACCCATCTCTGTCATACTCTTCTGCATTTACTTTTAGTATAAATAGTCATGTGGCTAAGGGATTTATTTAGTTTCACTTGAAAACGGCTAGAGATAACTACTAGCCGAAACGTCGTGATATTCACCAAAAATAAAGACAATGGAAGTCCAACAGATATCTAATACTTCGCATGTTCTGAAAAGTTCTGCTGCGTGATCGCTTACCTAAAAGATTCGAGTACTTATTGTAAGTTTTTAGGATAAATGTCGTATTAATAACTGTTAAAATGTCTAGTTGCATTATATATGTCAGTTATGGTGTTTCTTAATTGGTTGTTAAAAATATCGGATTATTATTTTGTATGATCTACTTACATTGAATATTTTACATTGTATTTAAAATGAACTATGCTGTGCCGGATTAGTGGTGCTCGCTGGCCAGTATTGGCCCTTTGAGCTGTAGTTTGGAGATTCGTGGTCTAAATCATAGATTTAGGGAATACTAAATTGCGCGTCTCCAATGCCAGGCACAGTGCGAGAGAGGAAGAAGAGTGAAAGTAGTAATATCCTCTCTCTGCTTTCACTTTTCTTTCTCTCTAGTTCTGTGGGAACGGCCTGCGTTGGAAACGCATAAACTAGTATTTCCTAAATCTATGGTCTAAATGAATATCAGGTTTAACAGATTAATTATTGTCGTAACCTAAAGATGACAATATTTATTATTGACCTCTTACATTTTTAACTAGATGTTCGACAGAACGACGTCACGACCCTCTGACCATTGCCGATGGTTCCGGACGGGTGGTCACCATGCGCAGCGGCCGAGAATGGTCCGACTGGTCATCAGAATTAAGAATACCCGGAGACGAATTGCATTGGACGTTTAGTAGCGACAGTTCGGTCAACGGCTGGGGATGGCGATTTACTGTTTATCCTGTAGTGCCAAATAATGGGTAAGCGTATATTTTAAAGAACAAAGAATACATTACATCTAGTAAACTGATTTGTCATGGTTATAAAAAAGTTGATAACATAGATCATACTTTTAAACGGATTTGAAATTTTTAGAATAATGGAGATTGGATCGGATCGTGCCATCTTAAGTCAACCATCTATGGAAATGGTCATGTGCTTACTCGATCCCCGTCTATACGCCTCTGCAGACTCGGCATTAATGTCACGATTGGCTGCTGCTCTAGCTGCATGTTCTCAGCTAAGTTTTTTGTCAGCTAATCAGAGAATGTGGGCGTTAAAAAAACTGCATAGGTATGGCAAAATTTTAATATTTTCGTTCAAAAATAACCGGTTTTATTAGATACTATTTGAGAGGCGAGAATTACTTCTATTTTTATAAAAAAGAAACAAGTTAAATTCCGAATTATAGGCCTTTTTCCATATTGTCATTATTTGCCAAGATTTTGACTGTCGACCTTTGTATAGGTAGTATGTAGAGGCGTCATTGGATAATCTTGTGCAAGTTGATGCTACATAGACTTCTCGAAAGCAAATTAACTAATTTATTCTTTAGCAGAAATATATTACTAATTTAGGAATAATACCTGTTACAGACTTCTTACAGAATCTAAAAACAAGTCTACAGCAGAACAATTGCAAAGCCTAAATTCACCAGATGGTGCTTTGAGCAATCTCCTCGAAGAGCTACCACAAGCTCTTCTTCGCCAGTTCGAATACGAAGACAGCTCTGTAAGAGCTGGGCTACATCTGATGCACTCTGATTTTTTCAAAGTCCTGGTAGCTTTAGCTTGTGATCTTGAATTGGATAAAGTGAGTGACATTGTGGATAATCACAAGTGGTAAGTTATCTGGCGATTTTTCTTACTTCAACAAATGAAAGAGTAACTCAGTATTGTTATTATTTTACAGGGTGTGGTTCAGGAGATACTGTAACGCAGCAAGAGTTGCCAAATCGCTAATTCACCGTACACCGTTGCCAACGCATTTCTTTTTGGAAGTACGAAAAAAATTCACCGATAGTCAATTAGACTTACTAGGAGCTTCTTCGAATGGGGTTTTAGATCACGAAAACCACGAAATATTTAAAAAGGAACACGACGAACAGCTTTTAGTATGGCTGAACCGCCGCCCTGAAGATTGGACCCTTAGTTGGGGCGGTTCAGGTACTATTTATGGCTGGGGCCATAATCATAGGGGTCAGTTGGGAGGTGTGGAAGGGGCCAAAGTTAAAACGCCCGCCCCTTGCGAGGCTTTGACTCAGTTAAGACCGGTGCAGTTGGTGGGGGGTGAGCAGACTCTGTTTGCGGTTACCGCTGACGGGAAGGTGTATGCTACAGGTTATGGAGCCGGAGGACGCTTGGGGATTGGAGGATGTGACAGTGTCTTAGTACCTACACTCTTGGAGTCAATACAGCATGTTTTTGTTAAGAAAATTGCTGTTAATTCCGGTGGAAAGGTAGTTTATTTACATTTTTATTATACCTATTTTTTTTCCTTTCATAACGACACATTTCCTGGTATTTTAAACTTAGTATGTAACGAACTAACGATTATATGTCTTTTTTAAGCATTGCCTTGCTTTGTCAGCTGATAACGAAGTGTATTCTTGGGGAGAAGGTGAAGACGGAAAACTAGGTCATTGCAACAGACTTTCCTGTGAAAAACCAAAGTTGATAGACGCTTTACAAGGTAAACAAACTTAAATCCCGAAAATATATGTTGTCATTATTTCAAACATAGACATGTAAAGAATAGACTGTGGAGTCCCGGTGTACCGATTTGTGCATGACATGAAAGAGACACAAACGTTTAAGGATATAGCCTACCCCTCTCTCTAAAGCGTCGCTCGCATGAACAATCAGTCTTCGATGCGATGCTTAGTCCCGCCCCTTTAGAGAGAGAAATACTATATCCTTAAATGTTTGCGTCTCTCTCTCACTAAGCACAAGTTGCTGCATTGGGGCCCGCAGTCTATTCTTCATATGTCTATGATCTCAAACAATTTTTTATAGGTTTTGAAGTCATCGACATAGCTTGTGGCGGAGCCCACTCGGCTGCCATAACAGCTTCAGGCCACTTGTACACTTGGGGTAAAGGACGTTATGGTCGCCTAGGACACGGCGACAGTGAAGATCAGCTAAAACCGAAATTGGTGGAAGCGTTGGTAGGATATAAAGTAGTGGATGTCGCTTGTGGTTCGGGAGACGCGCAAACCCTCTGTGTTACCGATGATGATAACGTTTGGTCCTGGGGAGATGGCGATTATGGTAAATTGGGCAGAGGCGGGTAAGTCAAAATTTCATATGGGGAATTATAGAAGCGTATAATCAGATCTGACGACAGGGGCGGAGGGTGATTCCCCCCGGGCCCCGACTTCTCAAGAGGCCCGGTTTTGTAACTCCATGACTTAAAATTTGTAGGAAAAAATATATGAATTGAAAAAAACATGTACTTAATCTTACTAAGCCTTTTATTCACGGGTTAAGGATTTGGATTTTTTGGGGTATATATATATATATATATATATATATATATATATATATATATATATATATATATATATATATATACAGTCCCCCCCCCCGGACCAGTTTCCCTGTCTATGTCCCTGCTTATAACTCAAATTTTGTTACTGTCAGTTTCTCACATATATGGATTATTTAATATTTTGTGTTTCATATAGTGTTTTACAACAAAAAATGAGTTTGTAGAAAAAGCATTGCAGTGTCATTACGAACGAATGTTTGCGGTGTGTGGAGCAAGTGCGTTGAAGTTGACAAAACATCTAGCTAGATATACCCTAGTAGAGCTATGTACGGCCAACCTCTTTCTACTTGTGTGTTAAATTTTATTCCAATGTATTTATTTTGTGTTTTATGTGTTTCGCAAGAAAAAATGAGCTTCGAGTCTTTCATTTCTTTGTTAGGGTAAAAATTTCTCTAATTTCCGTCACATGTAAAAACTAAATTTCGTCTATTAGTTACAAGCTGCAAAATACTGTAAAATATTTCGTAAAGTTTTCTTATATTTGTTTTAAACTAAGTGTATTTTATAAGTATCATTATGTTACTCAATGACGTATGAATTTCTAACTTTAATAGTTACAAATTTAATTACACCTTTTCAACTTCTTGCCATTCATTTCACTTTTGCCTAGTTTCCATCCTTCCAAAACTGGATATAGGCCTCCCCTATTTGTTTCCAAATCTCTCTATTCTGGGCTCTTCTTTGCCACATCAAGCCGGCATGTCTGACTTTGTCATCCTTCCATCTCATCTGTGGCCTGTCTCAGGATCTTTTCTCTTCATATGAGCGCCATTTTTCAATTTCCGAATTCCAACAGTTGTCTTTTATTCGTTCGTTATGGCGTGTCCATTTCCATTTTAGTGATGCTGCTCTTTCTATAGCTTCAATTGCGTTGATTTTTCTTCTTATCCACTTATTTCGTTTTTTATCTCTGAGTGATATTCCTAACATTTGTCGTTCCATAGCCCTTTGAGTTTTGCGGATTCTGTCCAAATTTTGCCCTCCGTATATTAGAACCGGCAATATACAACAATCAAATACTTTGGTTCTTAAGTATAAGGGAATTTTCTGATTTTTCAAAACATAGGAGAGTTTTCCGAACGCCGTCCATCCCAATCGAGTTTAGCCTGGCCTAAGTATATATATTCATTCACCTGTTCTATTTCGGTTGCATTTACTGTCATAACTTGTTGTTCGTCTGAATTTGACATTACTTTTGTTTTTCTGAGATTCATCTTTAATCCTCGTTGGAGCGATGTTTCATGGAGGTCTTTTATCATTGACTGCAGCTCTTCTCAGTCGGATGCGATCAAGAGTATATCATCTGCATATCTCAGATGATTTAGGAATCTACCATTAATGTTTATCCCTTTATTTTCCCAATTTAATGATTTGAACAAGTCTTCCAGGGCCATTGTAAATAATTTTGGCGAGATTGTATCTCCCTGTCTTACTCCTCTTTTGATTGGAATGCGGTTCGTCTTTAGCTCGTCATCAAGTTGTACTGTCATCGTTGCTTCTAGATAGACGCTTCTTGCCATACAGTACCAAAATTCTGAGTTATGTTTTAATGCTATTTTATTTTAACAGATCCGACGGTTGCAAGGTTCCAATGAAAATAGAGAGCCTGGCCGGTCTAGGTGTAGTGAAAGTAGAATGTGGATCTCAATTTTCTATTGCTTTAACCCGTTCGGGTAGCGTATACACTTGGGGTAAAGGCGACTATCACCGACTAGGCCACGGTACCGCGGATCACGTCAGAAGACCCAAAAAAGTAGCTGCTTTGCAAGGGAAGAAGATCGTCTCCATAGCCACGGGTTCCTTGCATTGCGTAGCGTGTTCAGACGAAGGAGAGGTAAGGCATTCAATTTTTTATGTATTTACTTCGAATTCTACTATTTTTCTCTTTGTTATAAGGTATTTACGTGGGGAGATAACGACGAAGGTCAATTAGGAGACGGCACAACGAATGGAATTCAAAGACCAAGACTTATCACCTCACTCCAGGCAAATGTTAAAAAAATAACCAATGTGGCGTGCGGCTCCGCTCACACTCTTGCTTGGTCTACAGACAGTTCGGCGAGCGCCAGGTTACCAAACGTCGCACCCATAGAATACGATTTGCTTCAGGATATTCCCACTTGGGTATTACATAGGCGTTTGGTTATGCTTCACCATTTCACCGAACTTTTATGTCCTTGTATTGGAATGTTTCCTATAACTGGCGAAGATTCGTTACATGAACTAAGGAATATATTAATTTATTACATTAAAGAAGCAACATTTAGGAAAGTTGTGCAAGCCACTATGGTTAGGGATAAACATCACGGACCCATTATTGAACTTAACAGGTTAGTAGATTTTTGCTTGTAGATAGTTTTTTTTTGTTGTTATTTGTTGGTTTTTTCCTGTTTTAAAAACTGTTTCTAAGACTGGGCAAATTATCACAGATAATATCGGGTTTATAGATTTTGAAAACGTGACTTAAGGATATATGTTCTTATTTTGGTTTCTGTAGTAACATTTTGAAATAAGGCTTGTGTTGTCGAGTTTTTATATGGTACATCACTAAATTTTTTGATTTACAGATTACAAGTTAAGAAATCTCGTTCGAGAGGTGGCTTAGCTGGCGTTGACGGTATGAAGTCTGTTTTCGGCCAAATGGTAACAAAATTGCCCCTCCTTACATCAGAAGCCCTAGCTCTACCACACAGAGTTTGGAAGGTAGAATTCGTAGGTAAGTTATAGCTCAAAATCTAAGCTAAAGTTAATAAGTCGAGCTAAATCCATTCAATGGTGGTCAAGGAGATGTTAGATAGCGTTTGCATTCTTCTGGCTGTTGCTATAAACATCTATTTTTCAGAAGAGAAATTTCCAGGTTTTTTAAAAATGGTTAAAATTTCTCCCGTTTACAAAAAGGGGGATAGGCAGGAGATTAGTAATTATAGACCCATTTCTTTGGTGCCAATATTTTCTATAGTTTTTGAGAGTGTAATTCACTTTAGATTACTTAATTAGATATAATTTGCTCTGTACTGATCAGCATTGTTTTCTTCCAAAATAATTTATCGCTACATCTATCTTTCAAGTCTTAAACAGTGGTATTGACAAGGGTGACAGTGGCTGGCATATATTTTGATTTTAGTAAGGCAATTGGTCTGATTGATTACCGATTGTTATTACTAAAGATGTGAATAATGTTAGGTGGTTTTATTTTGCAAGGGTGTAATCTGTGGTCTCCTACAGATTGCACAAAGCGCACAAAAGATTCCTTAGAATCATACTGGGTTTTCTACAGCGGTTTTTACCTGTGCCATTTTTGTAATCTACAGGGTATCCCAAATTCGATACTTATATGGAGTTCTTAGAGTTTTCTAAATACCAGTAAACTTGTGTCAGACAAATATTTAGTCTGTCACAGTAAATCCACTATCTTAAATTTCAAATTAATTTTAGATTGGTAATATATGCCCCAAAACCTTCCAATATCGATGTTTAAAGAACATGAGATGTAAATTTCTTAGCTCGATATATTTTATACTGCATATTGAGTTTGTATACGCCTCAAGAACTCCACGATATCAATTTTACAGAAAATCGGAATATGTAAAATTTTCTGTCCCTCATATTGTATCTTATCAATCTAATAATTGTAAAAAATTAACTTCATATTCGTGATACACGACCCCGAAAACCATCTAATACCAAATCTGAAAAAATGCGAATAAGGTAAAATTTTCAACCCACCATATTGCATTCGCTATATTGAATTTCAAAAAAAATTATTTTAAGTCTTAATCTAATCTAAATCTAAACCCTTCAAAGCCTCCTAGTACCGCCATATTGAATTTTTTAAAAATAATTTCAGATTCGTTGTGTACGACCCCAAAAATTCCCCCATATCAATTTTGGAGAAAATCAGACAAAATTAATTTTTTTTGGCCGCCATATTGTCAACGTCATCTTGGATATTACTGCACCAATTTCGTCCAAAAAAATATGGGACCACCGCAGCAACTTCCTGAACATAACGTAAAAAATTTCATTCAAATCGGTGCCGCCGTTCCGGAGTAATCGGTGTACATACATAAAAAAAAAACATACATACTCGACAAATTGAGAACCTCCTTCTTTTAGAAGTCGGTTAAAAAACAAGAACATCGGCAAAACATAATTTATTCTAAATACCAAGCTATATCCTTTTTAAAAAAATCTAGCCAGGAGGAAAGTCAAAAGGGCTCCCATTATTGTCAATACATTTGTGACAACGCTTTCTTACAGATCTTACTGCGTTAAAATATCAACATTTCTTACTTTTCTAAACGTGTTGTGAATTAGTTCAAGAAGTTTCCCATAGAAAAAAATCCAGTGGTGTTAGATCCAGAGAGCGTGGCGGTCATCTCACCGGTCCAGACATTTTGACTAGGAGGACCATTTTGTTGAACATAAATGTTTAGTCGTTCTACTAGTGTGTAATATAAACCTCTGTAGTGAGATTTTCTTCGAACATATGAAGCTTTAAAAAACAACTTATAAGAAAATCTGCCCTGTTGACGAACTTCTCGCACTATATAAGAATTTCCAATATATTTCGTTATGTCAGTTTAAAATACCGTTACTTGTAATTTGTTGCTTCATCAGACTATACAACATTGTTATAAAAATGAGTATTTCGTTACATATATTTAAAAACCAGTGGCAACACTGCAGTGTTCTTTCACGACCTCCAGGGTATAGATATTGCATCATATTTACTTTACAAGAAAATAATGCTTCTTCTTCAGTATTTTGTTAGACTTTGTTTTTGAAACTCATACTACTTTTTCTATTTTAGCGATATATGATATAGGTTGACGCCTATCTGGAAAACATTGAAAATGTAGAAGCATTTTATTCTTTAAATGAATATTTTAACTCTTAAATATATTTTTTTTTAATTGTGTTTTAATTTTCAATGGTTCTCGTTTTTTTACTATTATTTATTTTGCTTGCTCTGTTTGTTTATTTTTAATTTTGTTAATTAAGTATAGCATAGTTACATAAGTCCTTTTGGCAATGTTAGTGTTCAGTTTGAATATTTCTGACAGGATGAAAAAATAAATAAATAAAGATTATCTTGAAAATCATCCAAAATTTATTTTCAATTTAGGCGAAAGTGTCGATGATTGCGGAGGCGGATACAGCGAATCCATAGCAGAAATGTGCGATGAGTTACAAAATGGATCCGTACCCTTACTGATCCCCACTCCAAATGGTAGAGATGAAGCTGGTGCCAACAGAGATTGTTTCATTTTAAATCCTACAGCCAAAACTTGTCTACATCTAAACATGTTTAGGTAAATATTTGAACATCTGTATTGGCTAATCGCTTAATCAGCCTATCATTCTGTTACTTTTTAAGATATCAACCTGCAATTTATTTTCCCACAGATTCTTAGGCGTACTCATGGGAATCGCCATAAGAACAGGTTCACCTTTAAGTTTAAGTCTAGCAGAACCTGTGTGGAAGCAACTTGCTGGTATGGAACTGAATCCCGCTGACTTAACTGAAATAGACAGGTAATAAGCTGTACTTTAAAGCTAAACTTTTATTTAAAGCAAGATTTTTCGTAGGGATTATGTGCCAGGTCTTCTCTGTATCAGAGAAGCCGCTCCGGACGAGCCGTTGTTCCAAAATTTGGAAATGCCTTTCAGCACACCTTCTTCTTGTGGTGTCGACATACCGTTAAGTACGAAATATAAACGCATAACGTACGAAAATAGATTGGAATACGTCAGATTGGCTTTAAACTTTAGGTACGTTCTTATTTTCAATCAGTTGTTTATGTTACTAGAATCTAAAATTTTTTAGACTTCACGAATTCGATGAACAAGTTAAAGCAGTTAGAGATGGTATGTCCAAAGTAGTTCCGGTACCACTGTTAAGTCTATTCAGTGGTTATGAACTGGAGACTATGGTATGTGGGTCTCCTGACATACCGCTGTCATTATTGAAATCTGTTGCTACTTATAAAGGTAACTAATATATTGTAGGTTGTTCTTTATTGCTTCCAAACTAATTTATGACATATTCTCATCAGAAATTTCTCAACGTTATAACACTAATAACTAAAAAAAGACATTTTTGTTTGACTTTAACTCAGTTTTTAGAGAAATTTAGTATAAACTCAAATTTGTTAAATAATTTATTTTTATCTATACTATTATATAAAAAAGTGATGGGTTTTGTTATAGATAACTGAAAAAAACTTCTTAACCAATCGGAACTATTAACCCATGTTTCTTGATATAACTGGGAATTTTTGAAGCCATATTTTATCTCGAAAAAGCATTCATTTCCATTAAAAATAATGTTAAAAAGATGGTGTTTCAAAGCGTAGTATGTTTGCGCGCCGCTAGGTGGCGGATGGGCCATACGACGCTACCTACGCCAGTGAACATAGATTGGAATGACTTGGTTTTATATCGCTCCCTCCCTTTCCGCAAATTTAAAAAAAAACAATAGAGGTAGTATATTTAAAAAAAATTTTTGCGATAGAGTTTGGAACAATAAACTGATGTCTCTATTATCTAATGAGAAAAAATTTAACTGTAGCTTTATTATACATTTCGAAATGTTATAGGCTAAATAAAGGCGAAAAACTGTTTATTAAACCGTATTAATAAACAGCTAATAAGCTCCAATATGTTTCATCTCGTCCGCCAGGTAGCGAACCATTAAGCTCTAGTGGTCCTTATGATCAGCAGCTCCCCAGGGTTGTCAGATTGGGAGATTTTTTCGCAATTTTGGGGAAAAAATATTTTTGTCAAATTTTTGGAAAAAACGAAAGTAAGGAGAAATTTGTATTGTTTTCTAGGAATTGACAGTACCGCACCACTTATCCAGTGGTTCTGGGAAGTGATGGAAGAATTCACCAATCAAGAGCGCTCTCTATTTCTTCGTTTCGTTTGGGGTAGAACGCGTCTACCCAGAACGATTGCCGATTTTAGAGGCAGAGATTTTGTCATTCAGATTATAGATAAGTACACGCCTCCTGATCACTTTTTACCGGAGAGTTACACTTGCTTCTTTTTGCTAAAAATGCCAAAATACTCTTGTAAGGTAAGATATTTATAATTATTTAAGCGTTTTTCACACTCATTGATAAAGTTACCAAATGCCATATATATATATATATATATATATATATATATATATATATATATATATATATATATATATATATATATATATATATATTTATGCGACTTTCACAGATTCTTCCATGCCGTTGTAGTGCTGAAATCACATTCAGCAAACGTATATTTGGATGCATCTCCGTATGTAAATGAAGTAAAATGCGAACAGTGAATGCCAACTTCGCTCCATCATATCATTTCCGTGTTAGAGGTTGCACAGTTTGGATGAATTGCTTCAAAACACAATTCATCCAATAATTGGATGAATTGTGTTTTGTAGCAATTCATCGAAACTGTGCAACCTCTAACACGGAAAGGATATGATGGAGAGAAGTTGGCATTCACTGTTCGCATTTTACTTCATAAATATATATATATATATATATATATATATATATATATATATATATATATATATATATATATATATATATATATATATATATATATATATATATTTCTTAAATTTTTTCTTGGGTATAGACTTAAGATACAAAAATAAAGTATTAGCTGCAAGGTTTTCAAGCCGGCAAAAAAAAATCATCATGACCTTAAAAATATTAAAACTTCTTATGATATGAAGAAGTACATATGATAAATAAAAACACTTTGACAAAGCTCACCATGTAGCATGAAACGTCAGAAGACATTCTAAATTTTTGTCGTCTCTCAATTTAAAAACAACAAAACCTTCACCCAAGAAAAAATTAAAGAAAAAATATAAACAAAAGGCTTAAGATACAAACTACACTATATATTTAATTTCTTTAAGAGGAATAATTTTAAATAAAATGATGAAGGAAATTTTAAGTCCAGTCCTGAACTTTATACCAACGTATTACCAACTGAATAAAGTTATATATCGGAACCACTCAAGCCTGCCTTTAATGTTATATGTAATTTCTAAATTCTCTCTGTACTTTGACTATACAAGTTTACGGAGTTAAGTTTATTCGATAATTTTATCCATGAGTGTAGTTTTATAAGAAATGTATTTAAACTACTTTTTTTTAATTTCCAGCACGTGCTTCAGCAAAAATTAAAATATGCTATACACTTTTGCAAATCAATAGATAAAGACGAGTACGCCAGAGTGGCCATGGCTGGCGACCTAGCCGTCAGTTCCAGTTCTGACGTCGAAAGCGATCCAGAAATGGATAGTAGCAACTAATTGAACTAAAAAAGGAAAAAAATGCCCCCAAAAAAATCGAAAAATTGGTAAACTCACCAAAAAAAGAGGAACGAAAGAATTACTCAAGAGATGTGCCCGTCCAAAAACAAGTTCGATATCTGGGTATCTGTCGATATATTTGTCGATGTTTGCAGTCATTGTCATAATTATATCTCACTAAGCTTTAGAAACGTAGGTTATGCTATTAGTATAATGTAGACCTTTGACATTAAAGGTATTGATGCCAATTACTAACACGATTATTAAATTTAATTATATATATAGAATTGTTCTGAATTATGGGTATTGATCTTTTTACATGCAGGGTGTTGTCTGAATATTTAGTTTAATTGTTGTCTGTGTTATTTTTTAAGGTATTAGTCAGTATTAGGTGTAACAGATTTAAAGAATCTTCAGTTACGATATAAACACCCTGTAAATATTTTTTGATACGCACCTGTGATCTTATCTTTAAAATTAAAGACAGCGTTGCCACGGCACTTGCGTTAAATTGACTGAATGTTATTTCTAGTAGTAAATACTCAGTATATTTTAAAAAAGGATGTTATAGGTTCACACTAAAAGTTGAAAATGTAGATTTACATTTAGCAAAAATGGAAATTGTTTCGATTAAGGCAAATCTAGAAAATTGTTTTTTCATGAAAATTCCTTTACATGCTTTGAGGTGATAAGACACGATTCTGGGCTTGATTTTACAGTTTTTCCTTATTTTTTCCAGAACGTGATGACAAAAAAACATTCTTCACTTCAAGGTCATTTTGATTTCTTTGAAAACACCGAGCTTTTTTGTTTGTTATCAATAGTACTAGTTAAATACATAATATATGATATAATTCAGCTCTTTTTTCACAGATTTTAGCAACTAAATTAAGAAATACTTATATTTTCAACAAAAAGCAAAACCTGCGCCGACATTTTTACTACTTGTCGATAGGGCAGGGTGGCGAACAAGGGAAATATTTATCGTGACGTTGCCAGATGTCAAATATTTTCATGTAATGAAAAATAAAGTTTTTTTCATGTCAGTCGACAAAATATTTTTATTTTATTGACGTAAAACCAAATGTAAAATTAGTTCTAATTAACTAAAATTTTTGGTTCGGGTTAGTTTTAGTTAGTTCAGATTAGTTTTGGTTAGTTTGGGTCTAAAAGTACTAAATGAAGTCGATTTGACATAAAAATTACATTGATCATGTGGTATAGAAAAACAACCTGAAATAACCGAATCTAACTCGGACATATCAACAATTTTGGTGGATTAAGATTATAATAATAATAATAATAAGCTTTATTGTTGTAAAGAAACAAATCTTGTTAACAAAGAACAATGCAGAACAAAATATTAAGCTAAAAATAAATATAAACAAAAACAAATGCAAACACAAAAAATTATAACAATAAAAAAAAATTGAATGAAAACGTGAACACGTGATTAAAGTCAGTAATCAAAATGAAAAGGATGAATGAACAATAAGTCCACAATTAACAAAACAAGTACCTAAAATGAAATAAATGTCTACAGTCAAATTAAATAAAGTAAACTTAACCTACTAGTTTTAGTAAAATTAAAGCAACTTGCAACTCATTATTCATTCACTTTAATCCAGTCCTACTCGATAATATGTTTTAAATCACAGCCATTTTTTCCACCCATAAAATTGTTGCGTCATCTGCAAATAGTGTCAATGTTCCTCGGATGTCAGTCTTAGTCAGGTTATTTATATATAAACGAAAAAGCAGGGGTCCAAAAACAGAACTTTGTGGGACTCCACAACTCGGAGAAGAAACACTGAAAAATTCTCCATCGTACTTCGCCATTTGCTGCGTATTAGAAAAATAGGAAGCAAACCAATTTAATGCCACTCCAATACCATACAATTCAACCTTACTCAAAAGTACTTCGTGATTCACACAATCGAACGCCTTTGACAAGTAACAAAAGACCGTAGCCGCGACATCGCCCTCATTCAAACTGATGTACCGTTTCTCTAAGAAAGAAAAAACTGCGTTCGTAGTGTTCTTCGAAGTCTGAAAACGAAACTGACATTCAGTCAGACTCTTATGTTGGCTAAGGAAATTTGTTAATCTTCCTTAAACCAGTTTTTCAATTATTTTAGAAAGAGTAGGGAGCAGAGATATTGGTCGAGAGTTTGTCGGTTGGCTCCGATCTCCACCTTTATCTAGCTATTTTAAGATATGATCAATTTTACATTTAAAAAATTAAATTGTTATATTTTTTTTTTAATAAAATCATACTACAAGAAAATATTTGATATCTGGTAACATCGCAATAAATATTTAGGTTTTACGCCACCCTGAGCTGTCGACAAGTAGTAGAAATGTCGAAGAAGTTCACTAAACTTATTTTTGCTTTTCCCGTTAAAGATGTAAATTTTTCTTAATTCGTAATTTATTAGATTTCACTTGATCGAAATAATTACCGTTTGATTTTCAGCTTTAACCTATAATATTCTTCATGACGAAGTGGAAGTGAATATAAATACAAATTACACATAAGCTTTTGCCAAGCTTTCTTGCTTACGAAGATTGCCAAAATAAGCCAGTGCAAAAATATATGTTTTTAATACTAAAATCCTAATATAACTTACAAAATGTATTTTATGGACATTCCCCTATATTTTTTGTATCCGCTACTCCATTTTGTAATGAACGATATTCGAGATAATGAATTGACATTTTAATTTTTTTTTTGTGACGATAGAGATAACTAAGTTACCTAAAGTATACATTTTTCTTAGCTAAACTAACAATTTGTAAGCCCCATTTAAGTTAGAAGTCAGGATTAAGTTATAGTTTTCCATTAACATGCAGGTTTTGCTAAGTTTTTGACTGTTATGCAGTATCTATTTTTTACTGTTTTTTGATGTATTGATGTCTCTAGTCACCTCCCATTAGTTATTAAACGTTCATTGAAAAAATTATGTATAGTTTTATTTCAAATAACTACTGTGAGTCAACCAAATTATCTTCTAGAGGCAGTATATGTACCGACATATTGGATGTCTGTTCATATAAAATAATTAGGCATTTTGTTGTAAATATATTATCAAAACAACCAGCTCCTTGAGAGTAATATAAAAATTTCATCCTGATATTGAAAGTAATCTAGAAGTTAATAAGTCCCAGAAAAATCATTATTTTAGACACTTGTTCACCTATCTTTTTGAAATGTCAGAGTGACAAAATTTTAAAGGTATAAAGAAACTATTTCGTTGAAAAGTTAACGGGTTCTACAAATTTCGAACTATGCGTGAAGTTTTATCTTGGGGAATATGTAGCCCCGTTAATTAGAGAAGCCTTTGATAAATGATATACTGAATTAAATTTCTGCAAATTTATTTCGCTACTTTAATTATTCTTCTGTAAAACAGCGGTAATTATATATATGGGGAGGTCTTTGCCAAATCTATTACCCCCCCCCCTCTCTGTCCAAAATTTGACGCAACGTAGAGAGTTTTATGTGGGCTCATTTTGAAGCTTTACTTATGTAGTTCTTTTAAACCGTGGCATTTTTGGAAAAATCAAGATGGCTGATCTAATATGATACTTCCCTAGAACAAACGTTTGAGAGAAAAAAACAACTCATAGAGTTTGTTGTGACGACAGAATATTTCTTTTTACGGCTCACTTCGTAGTATTTTGGTGTGTGGATCACGATGATGGCACCGGAATATCTAAATTCAAAATGGCGGATCCAATATGACGGCCAATAACACCCGAAATGCATATTATGGCTATAAAGAAGGGTATAAACTACTTGAAAGTTCAATTACGGAGTTTATGACCGCTGATTACAAATCTTGCATCAGAATATCGAAATGTAAAAAGTCGCATTCAATATGGCGGCCGATACCTCCTGAAATACACATTATAGCTATAAAGAAGGGTACATCCTACTTGAAAGTTAATTTCGGGGGTTATTGGCCGCCATATTGGGTCCGCCATTTTGAATTTAGATGTTCTGATGCCTCGTAAATTGGTTTGACTGACTGAAAGTTAGAGGGCGTTCTAATTTCTTTGAATGGACCTCTAAGGATGAGAGGATTTTATTAAACGTCAAATCATTATATAAAGAAGGAAACCATTCATGCCCTAAAATTATAGACTATCGTTTCTCAAGCTTTCAGTATTTGCAATCCAAGTTTTTTGGAGTTGAACCAAATTTAATTAGTCCATTTTCTCTTTGCTCTCGATGCACATCACAAATTAAATATGCCCCTACAAATTACGCTCCCTCTCTTGTTTCAGAGACCTCCTTAACAGGGGGCACGCCACACAGATTGAGAATTGCTATCATAGAGGAAAGATAAAACCATTGAGCTTCTAGTATAAGCTCGATGGAAGAAATTCAGAAATGGGGAAAGCTTTTTCTCTCATATGGTTCAGCCGAGTTGCCAAATAAACATTTGATGGTCGGATTCATTAACATGGTTTAATTTTAAAACCGTCGTAAACTGGTAGCGGAGGGCTTAAACTGACAGAAGTCAAGCAAGCTTTAAACCCTAAAAATACAAGCATAAAAAACTAATTTTCTTTTATTACTGGACCGGGAAAATGGGAAATTTTATTTATATTCAATATACAACTATTTCCCTTACATATTTCAAGGCTTTATCGCAAGGTTCTTATTCATAATATCCCTATAAAAGCGTTTATCTGTTGACATCCTGGAACAAAAAAGGTTTAGGTTGACATATTGCAAGCAAAACAAAACTGGTCGACTGAAAGATCTATTTTTCATGGCAACTGGATCGGATTTAACTCTTGAATCTTCTTAGTGAATCTGGCTGTAAAGCTTTTGCTTTTTCTTTTGCAGCTTTGAACACCTGTAAAAGAAGTTGCCTATCTGTTAGATTCAGAAATTGACAGAAATACCAAAATAATAGCAAGATGTTCGGCTTGTAAATTTCGATTTTTGTATGCGTGTCCGATTTTTCTAAATTTTTAGCTTTTAATATCATCCCAAATGAGTGTAATGCGATAAAATACATATAATGGAATATTTAAGGATTCTGCTTTGGTGCACATTGGTATGTTTACTTATTATTTTGTAAAATGGATTATTTTTTATTTCCAACCATAACCCAATTTCTCCCAGTACTAGATATTCTGAATAAATAATACTATTTCTCGTCCTTTTACATACATTATTTAACATGAAAGAAATTAATGTTATTACGTTTGAAGTTTAATTGAAGAAAATCTTTATATTACTATTTTAAACCAAGAAATTCAAAAATCAATTTTTGAAATTCTGCTAGGCCCCAAATCTTTTCCAAGGTTCTTAAAATTGCTAATTATATTAAAAAGGAATTTTAAAAGGTTTTATACAATGCAGAAGTGTTTAATATTTTTAAAAACAGTTTCGATACTCACAAGTTCATAAAAATAGCCCACAAAGTCCTTAAGAAAATTTCAGGTCTTTTCCAAGTTTCTTAAAATTGCCAATTATATTAAAAAGAAATTTTAAAAGGTTTTATACAGTGCAGAAGTGTTTAATATTTTTAAAAACACTTTTGAGCTCGTACATACTCACTTACAAATTTATAAAAATAGCTCACAAAGTCCTTAAGAAAATTTCAGGTCCTTTTGCTACACTAACTTGAAAAAAAGTTATATAATTCTTAAAATGTTTCAGCTATGTATATGTGTTGCTTCACAAGTTCACTCTGCTAAACATAATGGAAAAAATCTAGTCATTAATGACCTGACAGATTTCAAAGATCTCAAGAAATTATTACGAACCAAAACAAATGTCTTAGTATGTTTCTATAACTCGCATAAGAAAGCACAGAATATTTTGGGTATACTTAATGAAGTAGCAAAGAAGGTTAAAGGAGAAGGACTGATTGCAGTTATCAACTGTGCTGGGTAAGTAAAAGTTTATACAAAAATATATTTATGATTGAAATTGTTTTTTTTACCAAGTCCTTTCAGATGTGTGCCATTTTTTGTTGGTTGAAAATTTGCTTGGTGTAGAATTAGTGGGAAAAACAACCGTATTAAATGGGACAATTTTCCACTTGGTTTAATACTAACATTTCAAAAAATTTAGGAAGTATTTTTAAAAAATAATTCTAAAAGACCAACTTTTATTGGTAATTATTTCAATTAAGTGAAATCTAGGAAAACCACTTTTTTTTTTAATTAATTTTATGACACATATCCCTTATTTTAAGGTCATAGAGCACAATTCTGGCCTTGATTTTCACTATTTTTTTCTTACTTTCATGGAAAACTCAAAAAATACTACATTATATTTCACAAGACACTTTTATTTCTGAAGGAAACACCAAACTTTCTTATTTATTTTGAATGGTACAACTTAAAATACATTGTGTGTAATACATTTCAACTATTTTTGCATATATTTTGGCAAACAAATTTAGGAAAACTTGCATTTTCAACAAAAAGTTTAAAATACGTTTCGTAAACGTCATCGAATATTGTACTACTGAAAACGTGAATTATTCAATGCGACGTTGCGAAATATAAAATTATTTTGTGGTATAAACTATAAAATCTTTCCATATCAACCAGCAACATAGTTTAATTTTTTTAATGTAAAAATAAAGGTAAAATTAATTTTAACCAACCAAAATGTTTGGTTAGTTCTGGTTGGTTAAAGTTTGGCTTGGTTTTAGTTGGTTAAGAAAACTGAAACTAACTTGAACTAAAAAAATTAGGATTTCAGTAAGAAATAAATAAATCTATTTACTGCCGTGTTCAAATAGATGCATATAATCAGTCTCCTTTCAAGCAGTTAAAAGAAAGAATATACAAACAGTTTATTTCCTGGTGTTCTCTCCAAACGCGTTTTGGCCACCTAATGTTCCATCAGTGGAGCTGTAGATAGATAAATAGATACCTTATTAGTTCCTTTGTAAAAAATGTAATAGAAGATCCAAAGTATGGAAAACGTCATATTAATAGCATCATAATTTATATTTAAGTAATTGTCTCTATTCACAGCACAGTATGAATATTCCTACAAAACAATGACAGTTTCATTGTATACAAAAAAGAACAAACTAAATAATATATATAAAGCAAAAAGAAAGTTTCACAAATTGTTTTTGTCTTGATCTAGATAAAATTCTTCAAATATATCAGGAAAACAATTGTATATTTAAACAATAGTGTTTTGGCAATTCTTTTTAATATAAGTACCCAAACAGCACAAATACGTCTTAAAGACGTCCATAAAACGTTTGATCTCAACATTCAGGACGTCTTATGTATGTCCATAAAAGACGAATGACAAAAGGTAACGTCTTTAAGACATTTGTTTACAACGTCTTATGGACGTCCCTTCCCAACATTAAAACAATATATTCCACCAATAAAATTATGTATATTAAAAAGGGTCCCTTTAATTTTTTTGTTTGTCTTGTTTACAAAGTCAAACCTTAATTATTCAAAAGCCCAAGAAATAACTTTAATTAAGAAAAAATCAAGAGCAAAATATACACTACCATTTTAAATAACTACAAGGTCCGCATGAATAATTTGCTTTAAAAAATATCTTCAACATAATCTCTTTATACAAAAAAATATATAACTTAAGCATAATGTAAACTTTTTCTAATTTGAAATTTAAGAAGTGAGGTAGAAGAGCAAATATTTTCAGAACTACTACTGTTCGAACTATAAGTGAACCTATCAAATTTAGCCTTAGTTTATCCCTTCGATATAATAACTCTAAAAGGTAGACTATCAACAAAATATAAGTTTATTGAAATAAAAAGAACACAAATCTTTAAATAGTTTTAAAAACAAGAATTTTTATTTAGTCGAATAACAAATCTGGTCTGATGCCCTTTTCAGCCATGTTTGGATTGAAATTTCCTCATTCTTCCGACTTTTTGCCAGTCCTGTTGTCTCTGTAGATCCTAATAACAAACTGATTTTAATTTTATAGGATAAAGTTTATCATTTGTGGGAGTAAATTTTGTGATATTTTTGCGTATTTTTATAATTGTCCTCTACTATAGAATCGTGACTTATGCTATTTCAAGGTTAATATGCATAATGAAAGACAGAACTTACTCATAATAAGTCTCGCCAAGTTGCAATCGTAGAACTTTCTCTTTCCTTTTCGTACTAATCAACTATACATGGTAATTTTACAAGCTCTCTTTACAAAGTCATAAATGCTCCCTACTCCCAGTTATGAAATTTCTAAAACCTTAAACAAAATTACTTCTTGTAATTAACAAAACTCTATTTTCTATTATCTTTAAATATAACCAATCATCAGGAACAAAATAAATCTTACAGGTTTCATTAGTAGAGCACTCCATAAACAAACATTTCGCCTTCCACTTCATTAGTAATATTTCTTGTAATATTTAGGACCGGGTCTGGATGAGCTGTGCAAGCCTTTTTCGCACAGATAATATTTTTGAAGATTTCATTTCATACTTCTAATAACATAGAGTTACTACAAAAATATAAGTGGTAAAGCATTCGGAAATTTCCTGTAACACAACCTATAAATAACGTTACTGTTTTTCCTAAGTACATATGATTCTCGATCTTACCTTAAGTATTACATAAACACGAATAAAAAAGATTTTCAGAGGCACATAAATAAATCAACTATATTTAATAAAATTCTTTCAAAAGCTAAATTTTCAGAGTCGGCACCCCAACAATATTAAAAATGAATAACGACATGACGAAATACAAAAACAAAAATGACAGAGTTGACAGAAACAAAAGCAGGTTTTTTAAAGTTAGTTGGCATCATATTGTTATTGTTATCGGTACATCAAACAGTCTGCGACAAAAAGCACCAAAGTATTGATAAAAAAGATCAGGCAAGAGTTCCATGAACCAAGATCGTAGTGAGGCTACTAAAAATTTGTCGTTCAATCAAATATTTTAACCTCAACGTGTATTCAGCTGAGCTCTGTGCGGCGTTGCAAACTTATTACCCAACTGCGACAAAATCCATAGGGAAGGAAATGCTTTTTAGTTTTTATCAACTAAATTATACACAACTGTATTTATTTTCATATAAAATGTTGTATGTAGACTTTTAAAAGATATCTTAAAGACGTTGTATATAGACGTCTTATGGACATCTTTAAAACAACGTCTATAAGACGCCTTATTTATGTCTTAAGACGTTCAGACATAATCTGGATATAAAAATGACGTCTATAAGACGTCTAGTGCTGTGTGGGTATATTTACAGTGTTCAGCAAGTAGCTTATTTTTTTTCTTTAGTCTCATATTTGTGTTCTCTATTTAAGTTACTAAACATATCCTTATTATTTACAACGAACAAGAGTTTTTCCATATAAAATATAAATTCTGAGGTATGTTGACAGGCTGTTTAACCTGCCAATTTTTTTTATGTCAAACTGAAAAATATCTCCAGTGAAACATCTATACATCCATTGGAGTGTGTGAAATTCTGGGTTTATAAAAATTTTAATGATTTAGTTTAAAAAATTGAACTTAAAGTGAAAAGCAGTTTTCTCGACTTTCCGGAAAAGTGAGGAAAGTTAGTGGAAAACCAAGTTTTCCTAGATTTCACGTGCTCAAAATAATTATCCTTTTATCAAAAGTTCTCATCTAATCTTATTTTCCTTGTAGTTTTTATCATATAAAGTAATATTCTAACATTAGATGTAAAGCTTTGTATGCTTAGATCACTGTATTTTTAATATGTTGACAATTGTGTCAACATTTTGATCGAGAGGGAGAGACTTTGTGACATATTGTTTAATTTTAATTTTTGTATGTAAATTAAAGTTTTTCTACACCAAGTGATTTATATTTTCTTTCTAGTGAGGCTAAGAAATTGTGTAAAAAACTAAAAGTACCCAGTGATGAACCATTTATACTCAAACACTACAAAGATGGGGAGTTTAACAAAGACTTTGACAGAAAGTATAATGAAAAATCAATTACAAATTTCATGAAAGATCCCACTGGAGATTTACCTTGGGAAGAAGATAATTCTGCTAAGGATGTTGTGCATATACCAGATCCAAATGTAAGTATGGTGAATCATAAGCAATAAGCCAAACTAAAAGAATGGGTAATTTTTGGATTTAACAAAAAATTTAATTTGTTTATTAAATTTATTAGTATGTTCTTGAAGCTAAAGTATTTTCTGTACCGCTGCTTATGACCAAATCAAAGATGGATTTTAAGTACTTTGTAAAGGTTATCAGTGCTAGATTTGTTTATTTCAGTGTTTTGAGTTACCTCTTATAGTTTGTGAAGGCTCCCAAGAATCTGTCATATGCAGTGTGTTTCAAATGTTTTGAATTCTTGATTATTCGTGGGTAACTTACCTTTTTCCTCATATTTATTCTTGTTTGAAGGTTGTAGACAATGTTGATGATTGACTAAAATGTGGTTGTTGGACTTGCATTGTCCTTATTTTTATTTATTTTTACGACGTTTCGATTAGGTTACCTAATCGAAACGTCGTAAAAATAAATAACATTTTAGCCAATTTATTCTTGTTCCTAAGTACCTTTCTAATTTAAAACTTATTGTTACATTAGGCACTTTCTGGCAATCCTAGAAAAATTAAGAAATAACTCTAATTACATCAAATTTGTTCATAGTGGATAGTCACAGTACTTTGGAATTATTGGTACCTTTATGACAGATTCAGTTCAATTTATTCATGTCAGGATTACAAGATGGTAATGTACATAAGTCAAAAAACGTAAAATAAAATAACAAATGAATATTATAAATTAGCTGGACAAACTTAAAACGTTTAAAATTAACAGCTAGAATAAAACATAGACCCTGGGCACTTTACAATTAAAATTAAATAATCACTAAAAAGTAACACAAATCATTTACAAAAATATTTAAAATATTCCCCATTGGAATAAAATACATTAGAAATTAAAATTGCTTAATTTTTGCCTTAAAGGCGTTTATTGGTAATCCCCTAATTGTTTCTGGTAACACATTAAAATACTTTATTGCCCAGTAGCTTGGGACATCTTGACCCCTCTTTATCCGCCAGTACGCTGGTATTAAGTTACCCCTATTTCTCGTCCCGTAGGAACGTACATCCTCGTGAGTCGCAAACAGATGAACATTTCTCTTAACATAGAACAAAATTTCCAGAATGTACAGAGATAGAAATGTAAATATCCCCAACTCTCCAAAACTCGCCCTACACATCTCTGTAACATAGGCTACCCACCACTCCAACTGCCTTCCCCTGCAGTCCGAACAAACGCTGAGTATCCAAGGCTTGACCCCACACAAGTACAGCATACGAAAGTTGCGTATGAAATGTTGCAAAATGAGCTGCTCTTAGGTCCTTACGGGATATATTTTCTGCAAGGCGACGTAGCAGATACAAATTATTGTTTAGTTTTGAAGCTATCGCTTCTGCACGCATGTTTCAATGTGCTTTTGGATTAATAAGAACTCCAAAAAACTTAGTCTGACAAATATGGTCATTCATACCTTCAACTTCCCTTAGCGAAAAAATCACTGTTTCCGTCTTGCTCGTATTTAACAGCAATCCGTTAAAAATAAATCATCAAACCTGCAATGCATACTCTAAGGCTGATTGGATTACTTTAAACCAGCAACCGGAGCAAGTTTAAACCTTTGTTCACAATATTATTAATATTGATCTTGTTATTATCAAGAAAGTAATCAACAGATATCCAATCCCTTTTACGATAAAAACTAATAATGGAGCATTTATTAATATTAAGGTGTAAAAAATTTGATTTACACCAATCAGAGAACTGAGCTAGATCACGCTGAATGCCTTCGCATTCGTTGCTACCCCTGCCAACCCGAAATATCTTTAAATCATCTGCATAAACAAGATATCTACTGAAAGTTATTTTCATCTCAATATCGTTAAGAAAGCAATTAAAAAGGGGTGGGGCGAGTTGAGCACCTTGAGGAACACCAGAAGTAACATGTATGTCAAATGACTCACAGTTGTTAATTTTTACACATTGTAATCTGTTAGACAGGTAATTATCTATTGAAGAAATGATCCATACATGCCCAAGCTTGTACATAAGAAATTGATGGTTAACCTTGTTCAAAGCCTTAGAGAAATCAGTGTAAATAGCATCTACCTGACACCTCTCCTCCAAAGCTTCCTTCAATTACTGCCCATAAACAAAGAGATTAGTAGTAGTTGATCAACCTGTAATAAAGCCATGTTGTGAAGTCGCAAATATATGCGTGAAAAGAGGACATATCTTTTGGTAAACAATTCCCTCAAATATTTTACTAAATAGTGAAAATTTTCGATGTTAGCTCAGTCTCCATTCTTGTGGATTGGCGTAATGTACGTAGTTTTCCATACTTTTGGAAAAACACCTGTTGATAAAGAGGTATTAAAAATTCGAGCCAACACTGTAGACAAAATGCCTTGACAATTCTTAACAAATATGACTGGTACTTCATAGGAATCGGTACCAATTTATTGTTCAAGTGATCTATTGCATTAAACACTTCCACCAGCTTAAATTGAAGGAAACTAAGGTTTATAGTTTTTCTGTAATTAAAAGTAAGAGTCTCACAATTGTATGTAGACTGTGGAAAAGAAAGCTCGAAAGAGCTCTTCTATAGCTGTTGTTGTTGCTTTAACATTATTATGTGACTTACTACTAGAAAGAGAAAGTTTCGTATTTTTCTCGTTAACATTTTATAGAGTCTTCAATGCTAGATATATGGTTTTGACGAGTGTATTTATATGTGTGTTTACATAACCTATGTAACTCTGAAAATAAAATGTAATTGGAATTGGAAATTTTTTATTGTTTATGGGCTTTCTTTTTTTCAAAAATCAGAGACTTTAATTCTGGACTGAATGATATCAAACCAACAATTTAAACACTTATAAAACGTATTTAATATTCTATCACCATTATGTCAAACACCTTTGATGATATAATAGTCAAAGTACTGCATAAAACTAGAAATGACATATGACTTTAGTGACATGACAGACCTGACTGATTCTGGTTTATATAACTCTTATCACTTGGTATCTCGTTGGTACAAACTATAGTTCCTTTTTTTTGTATTTTATTACACCTTTATTATTCACCTGACCATTGATCTTCTGTCATTAAAATAGTTGTCATTATGTAATAAGTTTTGTCACCTTTTTCAATCATGTTTCACATAAAACATCCAAATTTCCGTGAAGAAAACTACAATTTTACAAATTAATCCAGTAAAACAAATTATACTAATGAAAATTAAAATTAAAACGAGAGAAACATCAAATCATATGAATATTTTCAAAAGGAAAACTTAAACCTAAATACTAATAAACAAGAAAGTCAAAGGAAATCAAATTTTAAGGAAATCAACGCATTATATAATATAACAATTATGAGAAAAAGAATGTACAATTTCTTTCAGACTTTAGCGAAATTTTTGAAGAAAGAAGGTCGGCCGATCCTAATAATGTTCTACGCTCCTTGGTGTGGATATTGCAAATCATTGAAGCCAGAGTACTCCCAAGCGGCCACGGATCTTAAAGATCATTCCGTCTTAGCTGCGGTAGACGTGAATCGCCCCGAGAACGCTGTGCTCAGGACTCAATATAATATCAGTGGATTTCCTACACTATTATATTTTATGTGAGTAAAAAATTAAATTTGTTTATTATTAGAGTATAAAAAAATTATTCACACACAATATATATACATAACTCTTTTTGTTAAAAATAATTATTTGTTTTCAAGCAATGGTCAAATGAAATACACTTATGAAGGCGATAACAAGAGGACCGCACTGGTTCAATTTATGCAAAACCCTGTGGCGCCCCAGGTTAAAGTTAAGGAAGCTGATTGGTCAGAAGCGAAAAATGAGGTGGTCCATCTCACTTCAGCTAATTTTGACTCTGTGGTGAAGGATGCTGCTTCTGTTTTGGTTATGTTTTATGCACCATGTAAGTATAATAAAATCGTGATGCTTTACGAGAAGTAAATTATAAATATGTTATCTGTTGTTATTGTTTTTCAGGGTGTGGACATTGCAAACGAATGAAACCTGAATATGAAAAAGCTGCTGAGCAGTTGAAGGAAGAAGGGGTATGTAAGATTTTTTAGAAACGTTTAAATTTACAAATAATTTATTGATACTTTTGTGTTTAAATGATGAATACAGAACAGTTCGTAGTTTTTATTATATTTTGAATAATTTTTGAGACCTAAGCAAATAGTGGTCAAACATCCTATTTTTTTGAGAATTTATCATAATTTCATTAAATGTTGGCTACTTGGCGGAAAAAGTTACTAGAAAAATCAGAAACATTTTTGCTTTAATTGATTTTGCTTTTAGATTGCTGGCCTGTTAGCAGCAGTTGATGCGACCAAGGAACCCGCTATAGCCTCTAAGTATAATGTAAAAGGCTATCCCACAGTTATATATTTCTCGTATGGGGAACAGTTGTACAATGCAAATGTGAGGGAAGCATCAAAAATTATTGATTTTATGAGGTAATTTTAAAATTAATACATCTAACACCACAAAAGACTTACCGTATCATATGTATTCCACAGACTTAGCTAAACGGCTCTTGCACTCATCCCAGATATACTCGGATATCTTAACGATGGAACTCTGTAGCGTCCTTTCTATGTTGTTAAGCCCTAGGTGATATTATGGTCCTTCCGGACAGTTCAAGTAGTTCCTAGTTGTATTATCTTTTGCGGAGCCTTATACATATGTTCAGTAAAAGGCAATCCCTTCAAATTAAGCAGGAGACTCTTCGGTACTACACTTATCGATAGATTTATGGGGATCGCCCGAATGCTACTCATTCTCCACTCTTTGCGTATTTGTACCTCCAGGTCTCTGTCTTTGGCGATCTTTTTCCCTTAGATTGTTATTGTTAGGGATAGCGACTTCCAGTAGTTTTGCTCACTTACTATTAAAATGAGGTTTAGCCTGTTATGCGCAACTGCACAGTTCTCGAGTATAGGTTCCAGGCTGTATTCATAGTATGGCACTTTCTGTACCTACAACAGTTTGAATTTCTCTGTCAACTCTTGATGAATGATTTTCGCGACTGAATTGGGTCTCTTCTTGCACTTCGATGTGGTAAATGTCTGGCAGCCTCTTGTTATCTGCTGGATTGTCTCTGATGTTCAACATCCATATCGGCATTGGTCGTTCTGGATCGAGGGGTCTATGATGATGTATTTTCGATAGTTTATCATTGGGATGATCTGATCTTGGATAGCTAGTAGGAAGCCTTAGGTTTCAGGAAACATTTGTCCTAAGGTCAACCAGGAGTTCGATGTTAATTTGTCGACATTTTCCTCGTTGACCTGATTCGGGTGTCCTCTATAAAGGGGCTTCTCTAGCCAGACTTGAAACTTCTCTTAGTCTGGTTGGTGATGAAAACTAAGTTCATGGTTCCCATCTGCAGTAGAACTGTCTTGATTGAATACAAGAACATAGATTAAACCGAGAACGAGTAAACTTCCTACTCTTAAGAAAACCAGAGGTAGAGCTCAGATTGACGGAGATTTAGGAATAAGAACACGTGACCTATCTAATCCGAAGAAGCCTTTTACTTTTATACTACTCTTAATTATTTTCCTCTGCAGTCCTAACAAACGCTGAGCACTTGAGCCATGACCCCACAGCAGTACAGCAAAGGAAAACTGTGCATGAATGCAAAGTAGGCTGCTCGTAGAGCCTTATGGGATGTATTTTCTGCAAGGCGACGTAAGAAATACAAGTTTTTGTTTAGTTTTGAGACTACTGCCTATATATGTACGCTCCATTGTGCTTTAGGATCAATAAGAACTCCAAGAAACTTAGTCTGACAAACATATTCATACGTTCAACTTCCCTTAGTGAAAAAATCACTCTTTCTGTCTTGCTACTATTTAACAGCAGTTTGTTAGAAACAAACCAGTTTTCAGCGATTGCTGGGCCTCCAAGGAATCCAAAAATGAAGTCGTTTCAGCCGTAACATCCGCATATGATTTATCTTTTGATCTACTAAAGGAAAACCATTTACATATATAAGAAAAAGTATGGGACCCTGGGGCAGCCTAACTGTGTTCTTCTGCTAGTTTACGTTACACCACCATACTGCACAGCCTGGCTTCTTTCTGTAAGGTACGATTTTAAAAGTTGAATGCTGCAATTTCTGAATTCATATGCTTTGAGCTTAGGCAGAAGAATACCATGGTCGATAGTGTCAAAGGCCTTGCTGAGATCACAATACAGAACTATATCATCGCATTGTGCGTCAAATGCATCCATAATATCAGACATTAAGTTACGAATACCTAAGATTGTGTTTTTGTTCTCCCTAAAACCAAACTGACTTTTATTAAAGAGTTTATTTTTTTCGAAGAAATGCATTATCTCTTCAGACACGGACAGTATGGAAAGTAATGAAATTGGTCTATAATTTGCTGCTTCATCCAGACTACCTCTTTTAAACAGGGGAACTACAAACGCTCTCTTCATGCATTCTGGGAAAGTTCTTTCCCTAATACAGATGTTTAGATGTTTATCAACTTTGTGAAGGCACTAGAATCAAATTATTTACCGACTTTATGTTTTTTACATTACAACTATATATATATATCGCGACTGTTTTTATTTTTAAGTTAACTTTATTACAAACTCACTTTGGAAAAGGTATAAAGATTTAGTGTAGGGTCACATCTGACTGTGGCATACCCTGCAAAAGTATATTAGTAATGCTCAGAAAATGGACTTTGAAATCATCAGAAGTAAGAACATCACCCTCGATGTTTCGTTTTTTTATGATTTGCCACATGGTTTTTGTAGGGTTAGTGGAAGAATTGAAATTTAGAAAATATTATTAAATATGTGTGTTGTGACTTATTTCGCAACAGGCCTTAAACCTAGTAACAAGAATAGAAGCTATTGTAGATATGTCAAAATGTATGAAGGTTATTGAGTATAGCTAAATATTTGTTGAGTCGTCTGCCTAGCACGTTGTAGCACGGAAGACTCTGCTAGCCAGTGAAAATATGTATTATTATTTATTATTTCTAGGGATCCTAAAGAACCGCCGCCACCTCCGCCTCTAGAAAGACCTTGGAGTGAAGAACAAAGCGATGTTATCCATTTGAATGAAGATAATTTTAAGCCTATTTTGAAGAAGAAAAAACACGCATTAATAATGTTTTATGCCCCATGTGAGTTAACAGTAGAAATCTTTATCTAGTTTTGTAGCTAGTTTATCACTACTTTTTTTTTACAACGTTTTGTAAATGGTTACACAGAACTTTAGGTGTACATAATTGACTACAGTTAGGATTCAATTTTAATTTGATTTTTTTCTAATTTCTGTGAAGTTTTTTTATAATTGTTTAGCTAACTTCTTCTTCTTCTGTTGGTACCTATCCTCTGTGGATGTTGGCAATCACATTGGCCCATATGACCATATTGACAGCTGTTCTAAATAAATGTACCGTCGTCATTCCTGTCCATTGTCTGATATTCCTCAGCCATGATGTTCGTCGGCGACCCTGAGTTCTTTTACCCTCCATCTTACTTTGCAAAATTAACTGAATTAGTTGGTATTTCTCATTGCGCATTACATGCCCTAAGTATGATATCTTTCTGATTTTCACATTGCGCATAATTTCTGGGTCTTTTTTCATACGTTGCATCACGGTGTTATTTGTGACATGATGGATGTATGAAATTCTGAGCATGCGGCGGTAACACCACATTTCGAAGGCTTCCAGTCGTTTAGATGTTGTTTCTGTCAAAGTCCAGGCTTCCACTCCATATAGAAGAGTTGAAAATACATAACATCTCAAGACTCGTGTTCTTATATCAATGTTCAGGTGCATATGGCACAAGATCTTTCTGAGGCGGTTGAAGACAGCTCTCGCCTTCTCTATGCGGCATCTAATCTCCTGTGAGTGGTCCCATTCTCTGTTCAGACTGCATCCTAGATACGTAACTTTGTCAACAGTTTCCAAAGTTTCATTATTTGCTCTAAATTGGTGGTGTATTTCGTCATTTTTGCTTACTATAAGGATTTTTGTCTTTTTACAGTTTAATTTCATGCCATATCTTTCACAGGCTTCCACTACGTGGTCTATTAGTGTTTGCAGATCCTCTGCATTATCGGCCAACAGAACTGTGTCGTCTGCATATCTTAAGTTGTTAATGCTTTCACCATTAATTTTTATGCCCTCTCTCATTCCACTGATAGCTTCCCTGAACAGCATTTCCGAGTACGTATTGAATAACGTCGGCGATAAAATACAGCTCTGACGAACTCCCCGTTTTATTGTAAATTCTTGTGATGTTTCGTTGCCTACACGTACAGTCGCCCTTTGCTGTGAGTAAAGGTTTCTAATAAGGCGTAAATCCTTATCGTTTAGCTGACACAGATAATTAATAAGTTTGTATCATTAAAAATTGATGTTAACAATAAAAATAAGTTGACGTCGGATAAGTCATTATACTGCCTTTAAAATGAGGTATTTTATCTGAATCTTTTTAATTAATTATTTGTTAACAAAATTAGGTAACAAAAAGAGGACTTTTTGAATAATAAACTTTTAGTACTAAAAGAGCTGTTAGATTTTCAATATTCAAGATTCTTAACTAAGACGTAGGAGTATTTTTACATAATCTTTATGATTTTTATTTCATGAGTATGGCATGTCTATATATACCGAGAACATTTAGTAAAACTTCCTTTTCTTCACTTGCCATTTTCGAGTGTCACCAGACACCAAGACAACGATACATCACTTGGTATCATCACCTAGGTATACTAAATGTTGTTAGACCACGCTGAATCGTTTCCTGTGTAGTTCCTTAATTGAGCAAGGTAGATCGATATCGCTTAATCGTCCTAATTAGATTTCTTACCTCCCTGCTTGTCTAATTGAAATCGATTATAAGAGTTAAATATATAATTATTTATTCCTTCGTTATTAATAAAACTTCCTTAATAGAGTAGATAAACTTTATGTATTTTTCTTATGTTACAAAAATTTGTCATTCTTATTTTAAGGGTGTGGTCATTGTAAAAAAGCCAAACCAGAATTCGCTGAAGCGGCAGCTACTTTCAAAGACAATCCCAGGGTAGCATTTGGAGCGGTGGATTGTACAGTGGAATCTTCTCTATGCAATGCATTTGAAGTGAAAGGATATCCTACTCTCAAATATATGAGCTACTATAATAAGGAAATTAAGGCTTATAGTGGTGGGAGAACGGTAAGTGAAGACTTGGTTTTTAGTAAACATGTTTGTGATAAAAAATAATAGCAGTGTTAATATAAATTACCTTCTCCCATTGATGAGTTTTTGCACCAGGTTAAATTGTTTCATTTTCCCCTCTTTTAAGTCAACAGAAAAGGTATTTTAATTTGGTAATCAATGTTTCCGGGAATTTAATATTTTGGTGACTAGTTATAAACTCTTATACTTGGTCGCAAATTGTTGGAATTTAAAAAATGATTCAACGTAGATAGATAACGTAAATCTACAAATTTGGGGATCTTGCAACATAATTTGGTGCTTTGCATCTAAATCTGTTTACTAAAATAGTATACCACAACAGGATTTTCAGATATTCTAACCTAAAAGTGACAAAAAGGCTATTTTATAAAGATGTGGATTTGAATATCTTAGCAAGTTGATACAACATGTTGGTGAGCAGATTTCAGTTCTACACGAAAAAATCTACGGAAATAAAACTTGGGAAAGGACTTGGACATTATATATAACCTAAATATTTACTCACACAATGTGTGCGCTCGAAAATTAAAAATACGATTTTAGCCCCTCTGTTACTAGAACCAACTCTCAAACTCAAAATTGCAGAAGTAGTTAAAAGTGTCTTTGAGAAAAAATATTTCCGATTTGACGTCTGGTTAGCGCCAGTTAATGTCACAGAAATCTGCATTTCTGTGTAGATAGACTCAATTACATTTTATCAGTGGACCCTGACAGTCAGAGTAGAATTTTGCCTTACGCCAACGAGCTTGAGGGCAAGAGGGATATGGGGTAATAGTTCACAGCTTATCGTCGTTCATTGTTTAATTACTCACCATTTACATAACATTCCTAACGTATAAATATTAGTATTTACCTGTGAAATGTAAGATTTGAATATAAATCGTCAAATTTTCGATGAAGTTCACAATTCCTAGGCATACTATTTATACTTGATTCGCTTAACTACCACAAACACTAAAAATATCATAAGAACAATTAAAAAATTATGAAAAATACTCCCAAACCCGAAAAAACCTTGCTGAAAAAAAATTTCACTACTTCACGTATAATAGTCGTAAAATTATAATCGGTGTTGTCGAACTTAACATATTATCGTATTGTTTGAGAATGTTAAAATTTTGTAAGTCGAAGAACAGAACTATTTTAACAATACTCTTTCTCAGACTATATCTACAATATATATATATATATATATATATATATATATATATATATATATATATATATATATATATATATATATATATATATATATATATATATATTATAACGAACCAATTCATCTGAGGAAAAAAAGTAGTCTGAAATTGATAGTTTGCTTAAAACTTACCATTACTCCCCATACCTGTCAAACACAATTTGGCAACCTAGATTAGACTGTGATGCATTGTTGTCGATTGGCGAAATGTAAACAACTTTGTCCATGGATAAAATGTCATTGGGTAGACTACTCGCTTTGGTTATACTCTGTTTGAGCTACAGGTATAGAGGAGTAAAAAAATACAAACTATGGACTTATCTGTTATTGGGTTATATGTAATATTTTAATTAATTACAAGTTGGATCGTGTCATCAGAAATGATTTTGAACGTCAGATGCATAAATTACAACTATATCACATATATTTTTGTTTAATTTCGCATTTTCTTTTTACAGAAAGAAGACTTTGTCCAGTATATTTCAAATCCCATGCAAATTGCGAACCACACTCTTCCTTCTACGACGGATCCGCCATGGAACGTGGATCCGGCCATTTTACGCTTGGACGAAAAAAATTTCAAGACTGAGTTGAAGAATAATAACATCGTCTTGGTTATGTTTTATGCACCCTGTAAGTAGGAAACATTAAGGTTGATTTTTATGGGATCCAGTTTTTCTGAAACATCTTTTAACTGAAATGAGGATTTAAGATTCCAAACTCGCTAACTTATCAGATTTTTCATTTCCATGTATGCCTTCATGTCCTGGTACCCACTGTAATATAAATTTGTCTTTTGCCAGAGTTGTAAGTTCACTCTGACATTCCCAAACCAAATTAGATGATACCCTTTGACCTTTGAGGGCTATGAGGGCTGGTTAGCTGTCGCAATAAATGTAGATCTGCTTCCCCTAGTAAACTCTTCTTTTTTTCTCATCTGTACGTTGCAAAATTGCATACGTTTCTACATGGAATACTACTGTTGGGAATTCTCCCAAGGGAAAAATAATTTCTCTTCTTCATTGTAACCCATATATCCCAGCTCTGGTACTCTCATTGGTTTTTGAACCATCATTGTATGAGATAAGTGTACAAGAAGATGGTTCCGGTTTAGCTTATTTGTTTACTCTTTAATCCTCTATAGTGACCTCGAACAGTAGATTTTACAGGTAGCCCGAAGTGATACGGTCTGTGCCCATTTCCACCTCAGGGTCCCTGATTTTGTTACAAATACTTTTATGTCCTGTCATTAGCATTTGTGGTATAGGCATTGAGTGGTGTAACCGGCGAAGCCCCATTCTTGCTTCTTTTTGAATCAGTAAGAAGGAGATCCAAAATGCCATTGCCAAAGTCGTGGTCGATCTCATAGCTCCCTGGTGCTCGAACAGGCGAGCTTCTGTATACCGCTTAGCTTGGTCATAGATGCTCCTTGCATTACCTTGGGCCACAAGACCAAGGCTGCATATGTAATGACTAGTCTCATCACATAACCAATGCACCATCTTGGGTGAGAGACCCACACAACCTTATCATATAAGCGTTGTTTCCGATTTTCTTGTTATCTTTTCCACACACTTGTTCCAGATCAGTCTAGAGTCCAAGATTACCCCTAGATATTTTACTTCCTGGGAAAGTGGTATTGTGTTTCCTTGTAGAATATTGGGACCGAGTTCCTTTAGTTTCCTCCGTTTTGTAAAGAGGGTTAGGATAGTCTTTTGGAACTGGTATTGAGTCCTTCCTGTCCTACTCATCTTTCTACAACTCTTAAAGCTAGCTACATTCTTCCTCTTACAGTTGTATTCAATTTATCTTTGATTAAGATTACCAAATCATCAGCATATCCTAGTACCAAGTGTCCCCCCTGCGCAAAAGCCCATCCATTACCAGATTCCAAAGCAGTGGAGAGAGAGACCCCCCCCCCCCCGCGAACTCACTCAGTTACCCACGCCATCAACGTCTCTCCAAGCAGTTCTGTGTATACAACCTTATCTTTTAGCATGTTTTATATCTACCTGCAACAAGTCTCTTTTAAATCGATGTTCGTTATTACCGTGGTGATTGATTGAAATAACGTGTTATCGAACGCCTCTTCTATATCTAGAAATGCTTCTAGAAACACATTTCCTTTTTCCGGCGTGTTTTCCACTTTGCTGACCAGTTTATGGAGCACTGTCTCTATAGATTTCCTGGTTCTGTAAGCTGCTGATTCTGATGAAATGATACCATTAAGTCATCCCTAACATACCTATCTAACAGGCAGAGTTTTGAGAATGAATAATTTTAGACTTGTTAGTCTAAATGCCTATTTATTTATTTATTTATTATTTCAACGGTTCCACCTATACATATAAAATCAAATAAATTATTTAATATTAAACATTAGATGGCTTAATACTACTATCACAAAATCAGACTTCTTAACTTATTTCTAAATACATTAAATGACGTGACAAAATAATCAAGATCAAGGAAACTGTTAACAGCAGTAACTACTCTACTAATTGGCATATTCTGACCATGTAGGGTGTTATCTATAACACTGCTGTCCTCCGGGTTCTAACCCGGAGGACAGCAGTGGAGACCTCCTGAAATTCTTAGGTGGAATCTTAAAATTAAAACCAGCCAATATATCAGGGAACATTATTAAATTATTTATTACCTTATAGAAAAAAAGAAGTTCAAAATATCGTCTGCGGTCCTCCAGTTTGACCAAACCATAACACTCCCTTATCTCATCAACGCCAAGCTGCAGCCCTCTCTGTGCCAATCTATCCCCTAGATATTTTAAAAATTTTACCTGAACAGCCTCCAAACATTTTTATGTATATCAAAGTATGCGCTCCAAATCACACTACAGTATTCCATTATTGACCTTACTTAACACACAAACAATGAAGAGACGCCACATAGATTATTAAAATCCTTGGACTTTCTTACCACCATTCCCAACATATGGTGGCCCCTATTAATGATTGCATCATAATGATCAACATAACGAAGTCTACTATCTAGAAATAATCCCAAATCTTTAACTACATTCACCCTCTGCAATTTACTCACTCCAATTCTGTACTCAACTTCGTTCACGCTCTTGTTGCGACTGAATATAATATATGAACACTTAGCAAGCTTGAGGTTTTCAAGCACCATGTCTCTAAAATATTTAAGGCCCTCTGAAGCAGTTCACAATAGTTTGGCTTCGCAGGTTTTTGTATAATTGCTACCCTAGTTGGTCTGCATATTTGTGCGATATACCCTAGAGTTAGAGTAGCTCTTAATATGTAACGGAGTTTGCTAATTAGCAGGTTTGAACTTTGAAGTAGCATTGCCGGATAAATCCCATTAAGTCCCGGTGGTTTATATGGTTCAAATGAGTTTATGGCCCATTTTACTTTTCTGTAGGTAATCACCTTTTTGGCAGTATGCCAGTTTTCCTTGGTGGTTTTAGCTACGGCGTTTGCCGCTTCGCTAAGTTTCCAAGTGTTCGGCGATTCTTCTAGTATTGTTCAACTGAGCCCGAAACGCATATAATCAGAGTTTGCACTCCTTTTAGTCTCTGTGATAGCAAGCGTTATAGTTCTCTCGCAGCACAGGACAATCCTACTCCTACCGCAGATCATTTAAAATATTTAGCTCTACCCTCATAGCCCGGGGTTCATCCCTAAACCACTCGAAACCTGGCTATACCGTTGCCTCACACTTTTCTGGACCTCAGGAAATGCATTTTTAAGAAAAAAGCAAAATATGTCAATCTCAAACGGCTTGAAATTTCACATGTGTTCATAAAAAGGATTGAACATTCCAGCAACAGCATATGATTTCGATATCATCGCCATCTGTGTGGCAGTCTAGAGACTTTTCAAAATTTCAAGAGGTATACTTTAATTTGACCTTTATTGCAATTCCAAAAAATATACGGTTGGCAACGACCGGAATTGCTGTGCAAAAATGTGTTTGTAATATATTTCATTAGTATAAAACATATCACAGCTTAATAGCTGGTATTTTATATTCTTATAATTAATATTTATATAGGGTGCGGTCATTGTCAACGAATGAAACCCGATTACATGAACGCGGCGAGACAATTAGAGGCCGAAGGCATTAAAAAATGCCTTGCGATGGTCGATTGCACGGAGAATCCAGATCTGGCAGAACAGTTCGACATTCAAGGTTTCCCCACGATAAAGCTCTTCAAAAATGGAAGGTACGTCACCGATTACAAAGGAAAACGAACGGTGGAAGACATCAAGCAGTTCGTAAGAAAGTATTACCACACTAACAAAGATGAATTATAGGGGTATAAGATTAAACTTGTATCCAAACGTGGACAACCAATCGAAAAAGTGTCAATATGTTATAAGAGAGTGAGAAAAGTAACTTCTGGTTTAAAATATGAATTGTAGTAATCGTGAAATAGATTTAATGTAATTTGATCCAAGGAAAGATATATCAGTCTTTAGTTACATTCATTCCTTAAACAGTGTTTATATGATTTATAAAATAAGAATACTTTTATGACATAAATCGTAGGATAAACCATATTGATACTCATTTTTAACTAAAGACTGATATGTAATTCTGAACACGTAATCTCACCGTAAAAATCTCACATTCCCTCTTAAAGTATTAATGTTTTTACTGATATTCTTTTTAAGTAACTACTAGTCCCAGTACTCACAAAATGCCATTAATATAAATTAATTCATATTGAACTAATTTTACAGGGTAAATATATGGGTGTAATACTTACCGTTTTCTTGGGCAGATACCTATAATATAAGGGGCTTCTTTCCTTTCTCGTATTATGCTAGAAGCTATAATATATTATAATTTTTTATATTAAAATATTATATCGTGTTTCTGTACAACTGATAAATAAGAATATCTTCAAGTACATACCAACACAAGTAACGGCGTTTGTACAAAAAATTATTTTAAAGAATGTTTGCATACTTACGATCAGTGTCAGACTATTGGGGGCCTGGAATGATTTGAATACAAGAGCACCCTTATAATGCGCCTTTTCATAAACGGATATTCCAGGTTTAAACTTTTGTTTCATAAATCTGATAAAATAAATTATATCTGTCAATTCGAACTCAATATCATAAATTTTTGGCGCAGTATTTAAACCTGCGATTGTTCGAAAATTTTACTTATTGCGTATTTGTTTGAAAGTTTTCAAACTCTGAAGATATAGCTCCACCCAACCTCCCTCCTAATCCGGCACTGTTTATGATCGACAGATGACAAGCTTTGCACACATCTCGTTATTCCTAGTTTTTTAAGTTGACTGATTTTTTTAGAAGGTTTTTCCAAAAATTATAATTTCACAGCTGTATTGGAGGGAGAGGAAACGCCTATAGAAAAAGTGAATGTTAAATAATTAGAAATAATTAAACAGAATTTAATTGTGTCTTGCTGAAGAGCATATATTACGTTTTTATTCTTTATTTTGAGATCTGGGGCTATTTAAAAGCAGGTACCCCCTTAAAGCGAGCGCAGATGTCCCTCTTTTTATAAGCGTATGTTTTCGAATATAAACTAAATATCATACATTTTTTGTGCAGCATTTAAACTTTCAATAGTTCGAAAATTTTACTTATTCCGTATCTGTATGAAAGTATTCAAACAATAGGGCATGGCAAGACATGTAGACTATGAGAACGCTCTGAAGAGTGGGACCTGAGGCTATAGCTCCCCCTACCTCCCTCTTTGATTAGGCACTGCTTATGACGACAGATGACAGGCTTTGCAAACACATCTCTTTATTTCTAGTTTTTTGACTTGACTGGTTTTCTAGAAGGTTTTTCCAAAAATTATAGTTTCACAGCTATATCGGAAGGAGACAAAATGCCCGAGAAAAAGTGAATATTAAGTAATCAGAAATAATTAAACAGAATTTAATTGTGTCTTGCTGAAGAGCATATATTACGTTTTTATTCTTTATTTTGAGATCTGGGGCTATTTAAAAGCAGGTGCCCCCATAAAGCGAGCGCAGATGTCCCTCTTTTTATAAGCGTATGTTTTTGAATATAAACTAAATATCATAAATTTTTTGTGCAGCATTTAAACTTTCAATAGTTCGAAAATTTTACTTATTCCGTATCTGTATGAAAGTATTCAAACAATAGGGCATGACAAGACATGTAGACTATGGGAACGCTCTGAAGAGTGGGACCTGAGGCTATAGCTCCCCCTACCCCCCTCTTTAATTAGGCACTGCTTATGACGACAGATGACAGGCTTTGCAAGCACATCTCTTTATTTCTAGTTTTTTGACTTGACTAGTTTTCTAGAAGGTTTTTCCAAAAATTATAGTTTCACAGCTATATCGGAAGGAGACAGAATGCCTATAGAAAAAGTGAACGTTAAGTAATCAGAAATAATTAAACAGAATTTAATTATGTCTTGCTGAAGAGCATATATTATGTTTTTATTCTTTATTTTGAGATCTGGGGCTATTTAAAAGCAGGTGCGCCCTTAAAGCGAGCGCAGATGTCCCTCTTTTTATAAGCGTATTCTTTCGAATATAAACTAAATATCATACATTTTTTGTGCAGCATTTAAACTTTCAATAGTTCGAAAATTTTACTAATTCCGTATTTGTATGAAAGTATTCAAACAATAGGGTATGACAAGACATGTAGACTATGGGAACGCTCTGAAGAGTCGGATCTGAGGCTATGGCTCCCCCTACCCCCCTCTTTAATTAGGCACTGCTTATGACGACAGATGACAAGCTTTGCAAACACATCCCTTTATTTCTAGTTTTTTGACTTGGCTGGTTTTTTAGAAGGTTTTTACAAAAATTATAGTTTCAAAGCTGTATCGGAAGGAGATGAAATGTTTCTAGAAAAAGTGAATCTTAAGTAATCAGAAATAATTAAACAGTATTTAATTACATCTTGCTAATGAAGAAGATCATATATTACGTTTTTATTCTTTATTTTGAGTTCTCGGGCTATTTAAGAACAGGAAAGCGAGCGCATATGTCCCCCTTTTTAATAAGCATATGTTTTGGGATAAAAACTTTATTTCATAAATCAGATTAAATTATTATCTGTCCATTTTAACTAAATATAATTTTTTAGCGCAGTTTTTAAACCTTTGATTGCTCGGAAATTTTCAAACGATGGGACATGAGCACGCATGTAGACTACGGGGAACGCCCGAACAGTGGTGCCTAGCACTATAGCCCCCCTTAATCCGGTACTGCTTATGCTTTGCAAAAATATCCTTTTATTCCTATTTTTTTTAGTTGATGATTTTTAAAATGGTTTTTACGAAAATTGTAGTTTTTTAACTGTTTCGGAAGGAGGTGAAATGCCCTTAGTGAACGTTAAGTAATCAGAAATACTTAAACATAATTTAATTCTGCCCTACTAATGAAAAATAGTGTATTTTATATTTTTGTGCTTCTAGGCTCTGATCTGTTTCGTTTTATCTTATCTAATATTTGCTCTATTATTAGATTTCTTATTTCGCAACGTTTCTTAAGACACGTCATATACAACTCAGTTGCAAATTAGAAGAACAAAATGCCTGAAAAGTGTTTCATTAGCAGGGCAGTATTGTAGGTATCGGTTTTAAAGATATGTCTTATCAAATAATCGTTATTAATCTGTGTGTTAAATGTAACTTTGTCAACTTATTAACCTGAAAAGAAACTATGTCCGACTTTTTTTTATACCTCATTTGTTAGAGTGAGATTTTCCTTCTTTATTGTTGGCAAGCTACTTGTATTTGAATTCCCTTATCGTTTTCTTGGGATATGTTTTCCGCTAATGACGAGTTAGTTAAAGTTGCCACACATATAAGAAAATATTACGAATGTTAAAAAATGTCAAAACTAAGATCTCTGTTAGATTTTATTAAAATGAAGAAGCCTGGGAATCTCACCTTAAAGCACATCTTTTGTGTGCTTTAAATGTGATCCATATATATAGAAACTTAAGCTGTTTTAGACAGCTACGGTATATTAAATTATTAATTTATATTTCGTATGTATATTTTGATTCAAGGGTATCCTACTTATAATCTTTTAAGTTCCTTTTAAATTGAAAATCGACGTGCAATTCAAATGTTAAAATTTTGCGGTACTATAGAGAATAAAAAAATTAATGGAATAAAAGATCTATAACTGGGATACATATAGTAAAACTCCGAATTTACCTTTATACACGAGTGGAAATTGAATGTAAACGTTTTTATAATAAAAGTAACATTCCATAATTCTATCTTTTTTTTATTAATATTTATTTTAAGAGCCATTTACAGCAGAAGTTAAACTCCAGATTGATGAATCTTAATTTGTACTGTACTACTTTGTACGTAATGACAGAAGTCAGCTCAACTACAAGAGCGGCTTGCTACAACGTTACCTGATAGAGAATTTAAACCCGAAACAAACTATCGACCATGACGAATGTGGCTGACAGTTGTTCTGGTATGGAGCTTTAACCTCTATATTCCGATATAGTTAAGCAATATATCTTTCAAACGTATTTATTCTATTAAATAAAAATTTTACAAATGACAAATGGTCAAGATATCATACTAACATAACGAAGCATATTGGCGGCAGTTGAAATTTGTTCGCTCATTTTCTCAGTACATAAAACTGTTGGGTGTTCTCTCCAAGATTTCCTCATAATTATATCTTTTTCCCATCAATTTTATGTTTCCTCCAAAGTAGCGAAAAATTCCCCAATCTGGCAACCCGGACTTGCCTTAAGAAAAGACCAGTTTTTTTTGTATGTTCGGAGTCTCTCTCAGGACTGTAAGGCAGTTGACGTTTCGGTGAAATCTCATTCACCATTTTCAAAGCTCACTGTATGGCGTCTACGAGCGAACTGACGTCCACGACTCGGGTGCTGTCGATCCCGTGTGTACGTCGGGCGCGCTCGTTTTCCGAATGGTTCTAGCCAATCAGGTTGCGAGACCTGCTGCGCGTCATCGGTCCTGTTGCCAGTATTTGGGGTTGGGTTGCCGAGTTGCAATCTGTTTCGTGGTACTGGTTGATGTTTTGTAAGCAGATTTTCCCCAGTATTAGGCACTCGCTGGCTATCTCTGCTATTTAAATTGTTAGGTCTCTTTGCAATTTCAATGGCTTCCCTTATAACTTCTGTGGACAGGTTTTCACATCTCGATAGCATTTTTGTTCCTGAGAAATTTATCTTATGTCCTGTGTTTAACCAGGGTTGGGCCAGAGCAGAAGTTGCTTTTTGCTTGACAGCGTTTATATGTTCGTCTCTTCTGGCGCTTATTTTACGGTTGGTTTGGCCTACGTAAGATGAGCTGCATTCTCCACATGGAATTTTGTACACTCTCTGGTTTTCTAGAGGGATTCTTTCTTTAGGTGTTGGCAAGAGATCTTTTACTTTACGGTCTGTGGTGAAAACAGTTTCAATGTGGTGTCTCCTGAGAATTTTTGCGATCTTGTCTGCGGTGCCTCTTACATAAGGAACAAAAACTTTGGAGCTAATCTCTTGGTTTCGCGATTTTTTGGGGCCAAGTGTTTGTTTTTTAGAGCCTTGTCTATATGTTCTTTTTTATAACCGTTTTGCAGTATGTTAATCTCTTTGTGGTAATTTTCTTGATCTGTAAGGGACTGCGATCGAAACGCAAGTGATTTCACTACTGCAAATAATTGGGCGGGGTGGTGATGTGAATTGGCGTTGAGGTATCTGTTGGTGTGAGTGGGCTTTCTGTAGACAGTGTGCGAAAGCGAGCCATCCCTCTTTTCTTTTCAGTAGGATATCTAGAAACGGTAGTTTTCTTTCCTGTTTTGTCTCCATGGTGAATTTGATTTTTGGATGTATACCGTTTATGTGATTCAGGAAACTTTTGAGACTTTTTTCTCCATGTTGCCAGATAACGAATGTGTCATCTACGTAACGCAGCCACAGTCGTGGTTTGTGTAAAGAGGTCTCCAAAGCTTTTGATTCAAAGTCTTCCATAAATAAGTTAGCGAGTGCAGGAGATAGCGGCGATCCCAGAGGGGCTCCCTTGACTTGTTTATATTGTCGTATTTCGCGGCGCCGAATACCGCGAAATACGCGCTAATAAAGCCCACTAAAATATAGGATGTTTCGTCTTCGGCGTCGACGCCTTACCCAGACACCCTCGACACCTCCCTGTGTCTACTTTCTATATGTTATACCTAATTTTGTACTCAATTTCGATCGGAACATACCGGTAAGATATACCGATATGTCCGTTTCTACAACATGCCCCTAAGGCAGTCGCTCTCGCTTATTGAAACTCCACAGTCTCGATATAAAGCGGGTGACTGAAAGTAACGGACATCCCAAGTGGTTCCCAGATCCTGGCGCTGCATTAGCTACCATGGTGCCAGCAACCCTATGCTGTGCACCGTCCTGTCACGGTCGCTATGTCGTATTCCGCGGCGCCGAATACCGCGAAACACGGGCTAATAAAGCCCACTAAAATATAGGATGTTTTGTCTTCGGCGTCGACGGTACGACTCATCAGTGAGTCCGTCGACGCCTTACCCAGACACTCTCGACACCCCTGTGTCTATTTTCTATATGTAGTACCTAATATTTGTACTCAATTTCGATCGGAACATACCGGTAAGATATACCGATATGTTCGTTTCTACAATATCGTTGGCCTTCAGAAGTATTTCTAGCTAATTCGATGATATATTTTGGCAGATTGTGTTTGTTTTCTATTACAGAAAGAGCTTCTTTGACTGGTATTTGCGTGAAAAGTGATGTTACGTCGAAACTAACTAGACATTCTTTTTCTTGGAAACGTATGTTTTTGAATAACCCCAAACACTGGCAACAGGGCCGATGACGCGCAGCAGATCTCGCAACCTGGTCGGCCAGAAACATTTGGAAAACGAGCGCGTCCTATGTACACACGGAATGGACAGCACGCTCGTAGACGCCATACAGTGAGCTTTGAAAATGGTGAATGAGATTTCACCGAAACGTCAGCTGCCTTACAGTCCTAAGAGGGATCAGCATATACACGGGATGCCCGAAAACCTTCGATTACACATCACACATATATACAACCGAGATTTCAGGTTGTCAGTATTTACTTTGCATATGTCTTTATAATCAATTCCTACAGGCATAAATAAAACACTTCGAATAAAACGTTCATCCTTTTACTATAATTGACACGTTCACCTCGCTGACAAGAATAATTGTTAAACCTTGTGACATTTGTGTACGTGAACTTTTATCATTATTTTAACATCATGCAGAATCCTCTAGAACCTGTATAATAAGCCAGTAAATGTCGCTAATTTCTAGTTTACGACACAAAAGTAGAACAGGTATAAAAATAAAACTCTTATTAAAAAAAGTGCAATCAAATATATTCTAAACGTGTACTCAACAATATCATTAATAATAATAAATAACTTAAAAAATAAACTATCACGAAAAACTAACCTAAATATAAATCACTAGAGAAACATGGCTATAGCTTGTCCTTAAGCCGTTATGGCCAGAATCATCTGTTGCATTACAAATAGTTATACAGCAATAAAAAAGTATGTTTTTCGATTAAACACAAAATTTCGAAGTATTAGGTAAGTGTAATCTTCACCCGTGCATCATTCTTATATTCGCGATATACACGTGATTATAGGTACGGGTAAAGACAAACCAATCTCAGTATAATAGCAAAACCATTAATAATATAAGGGGTGTTATGAAGATGATAAATTTTATGGAGCTACAATTAAGATAAAACATATATTAGCAATTTCCCCACAGACTTCGTTTTCAATATATGGGGTTTTCAGTTTTATTATACAGATATAGCTAAAATTAGCACAATTTTTATTATACAGCTGAAAAAAAACATCATTCTTATAACACCCTTGTACCAACGAAACATTGAAAAACATATTCTGACCTCAAAAAGTATTTACTCCAATATAAAGGATTATAAATTTATATACAAAAAATAAACTATTTTACAGTGTCCTTCGTTAGTGGTAAACTAGTTTAGGGTATTTAACATGTTTTTTTTTATACTGCTAGGGATCGATTTTTTTTTATTAAAATTTAGTTCAGTTAATACAGAGCAGAACGCCCATAAACATAACGATTAGATAGTAAAAATATTCATTTAATATTAAATACTCTAAACATTAAGGGGTAAATATATTTGTTTTTTATATTTTTAAGGTTCCATTTATACATGTTTAATATTTACGTTTCTAGGCAATACCTTATCATTATTTTAATGTCCCTTAAAAGGTAAAATATCAAAAAGTTAAATAAAGTCCGTATATAATCTATAATACCATTCGTACCTAAATCTCCGTGAAAAAAAAAGTTTTTTATATACATCTATTAGAAAATCTTAATTATTTTTTTTTTAAATAAAAGATCCTGTCTTACATAGTGTTATTTTAGCTCAATGTAAGAACTGTAATGAATATTTGTCAGATTTTGTTGAATATTCAGTCAATTATTGTTTCATTAGTCTAAAACAAATCGACAGTATAAAGACTAAGGATAATTAAACCGAGATTAATTTTGGACTGTGAAACGTGATATTTCCAAAAATATCGTTTTTTTTTGTTTAAATTTATTATTTATACTTTTAAGGATATTTTAAATGTTTCTCCATGTCAAAATTCGAATTATTATCGGGGAATTGCTATAAGCAATATGAAGTGAGCGAAGCAGAGAATAGATCCGCCTCTCAGGTGTCTACTGGATAGGAGTCAGCAGACAAAGGGTTGCAATAGGAATGGTTGAATATTCTTGACCTTTATAATCAGCCCCGAAAAATAAAATAAAACAATAAAGATCTATATAGCAGAGGGATGTTTACAGTCAGGTTTAGCGATCTTATTAGAACCAGCATAAATATAGACTGATGACGAGCCACAGCATGGTAAATGTCCGTCAGGTCAAGACAAGTGGTGTGTCATATCAAAAAACGAAGGCCTCTCTGGAACTTGGAATTATTCTAAAGACATAGTTGTCCAAGATGCATTTACATTGTTTCAAAGCCTCAACGCTGTTATTTGGTCTATAGCTCCAAAAGTACACTCCAGTGGTGCAATTGTTGATATTGCATCTTATGTTGTAGCTAATATATTCAATAAGTATTAAATCTTACAATTGGACCAAATGCATTAAAAGCAGTGGATAATTTAGATACATAAAGGATAATAATAGCCAACATGAGGACCCAGCAAGAAACCAAAAAGGCCAAAAAGTTAGGGAAAATCAGAAAGAGTCTGAGGACATCGTAGCATCTGTAGAATACCTCATATATGGTCCAGGAATCGTAGATTGACGGTAATATTGAAAAATTATTTTAAAGTTTTTCTCGAAACTACTTTTTTCAAACTAGTGGACAAAATATCTTGAGATCAACTCAAGATGTACTCTATATATTCTTAATATTATCTTCAATGTAGTTTTTGATTTGGTTTAAAACGTCGATGCATTGGCTACTACATGCATAGGCGATATACAATAAATCAGACTGCGCGTTCCCACAGTGCGAGAGAGAAAGAAGAGTGAAAACAGCAATCTCCTTTCTTTCTAATATGCGGCTGAAATTCTGTGGTGTAACAGAGGGGACATATAAGATTCTAACTGAAATTATAGGTATCTTGACGAGATTATATTATCTTAAATTGAACTTTTATATACTCCAATAACAACAAGGGTTTAAAATGCTTCATCTGACACTCTTTTACTAGAATACTGAAAACTGTCATCAACTATTACAAGGTTTTTTGTACATTCACAATACGTTCTAGTTTGGCTAGATTAGCAGAATTATTTGGAGCCAAGTGTCTAGTTAATAAAGAACCACGCAAGTTATAGTTGAAGTGTTGTAAAACCAATTTAAAATTGAGTGCACGTATATACCTTCTAATCTCCACACAGAACCTAATAAAAAAAACGTTATGGGTAATAAATTACCTTATTCCTTCGGTTTCAAGTCTTTTTATCATCGTATGAATTTTTACGTCTTCCCTGCATATTCTCTATGAGACTACATGTTAATACTGAGCAATGTGAAATTGTATTTAAGTGTCTGTCATCTCTAGTAATTTTTAACAAGTGTCTGGACCGGGAAATGATCTCAAGAGATTGGAGAAGCTCTTACATAAATTCCACTTATAAAAAGGGAAATAGGAGCGGCTGCAGTAATTATCGGGGTATTAGTATTACATTGTCCATTGGAAAGCTTAACGAAAGAGTCTCTAACAGCCCGAATAGAAGAGGAAGCCACGGAAATGAAAGAACAACGTGGATTTCGACCTGGGCGATCCTGCGTGGTTAATATGTTTACAATAAAACAACTGGCAGAAAAGAGACTAGCATGGAGCTTCATGCTTTTATAGATCTTCAGAAGGCATTGGACTCCGTCCCTTTGCAAAAATTATGGATGGCAATGAAAGAAGCAGGCATAAATAGTTTATATATAAACGCCGTAAAAACACCGTATAGAGAAAACCAAGCGGTTGTTAAGGTAGCAAATCAAACTTCTGAGGCTTTCTCACAAACAAAAGGGGTTAAACAGGGCTCCCGCCTCTCTCCAATCCTGTTTAAAATTTATGTCTGCAGCGCTTTAAAATAGTGGTTAAGAAAATGTAGCCCCATGGGGATATGGACGGAGGACATTCACTTGTATACATCCTCTTTGCAGATGATCAGATAGTTCTTGCGGAAGACCAGCAAGATATGAATTACATGATAAATAAACTCATAGGAGAATATACTAAATGGGGTTTAAATATAAACATACAAAAAACACAATACATCGAAACAAAAAGCGGAATAATAAAAAACGTCAGGCGTCATTAAGTTGCATAAACTCGCCATATACATACATCTGTCATAAAGGGAGCTCAGACGAAATCAACGTCACAACTGATATTTGAGAATGGAAATTTTTGGGGCGCCATCTTGGGGTGTTATAAGGAATTTTAAAAAGTGAAGAGAAACTTGATCTTGGTTTTTAAATTCTTATTGTAGGGGGGCGAGAATGACGTATTGTGCATCCTGTGATAGTAAAAACAACCCAAAGATGTTTTTAATATTTAACTGCAAATTATTTTTGAGTATTTTATGACATTCGTGTATTTAAAGCTCCGTTTTTATAATATCTAAATTGCACGATGTAAGACAAGTGTTAAGATTAATACTTTTAATAACCTACACAGAAAACCAAATATATATTTTGTTAATAAAGCCAATAAAAATAAACAGCCGATCAACGTCACAAAGTCTACAAAAATATTCATTATTTTTAAAGCTTTGCGTATGCATATTGTGTATAAATATATATTTTTGCTTTTTATTCATTTTGTTAATGCGAAGTTTAAAAGTACGATCTTAAAATCTCCCTATTGCTCGATTCTGAAACATTCTTTCGAGGTCTCGATTTTATATTAAAACATTCGGGGATGAGAACAAATTCATGGTTATATAAAGTGTTCCATAAGTAATGCAGCAACAGCACAACAAGACTTTTACATAAGGGACGTGTAGTTGCTCGGTACTTATTGGACACCCTGTATAAAAGAAGCTAATCAAATTTCACACTTAAATTATGACTTATTAATTACTAAATCTAAGTGTGATATTTTCGGACATACTTTTTATGACAGTCTGAAAACGAAAGCTTTTCTTAAAACTAATCGTCCATTACAATTTCAACTTAGGTTTAGCGTCTTTCCTCTTATACAACCGACGCAATTTTTTATGATTTATTGGCTTTATAATGTTACATATAAAACACTGAATCTGTAAACGTGGATTTATTAATTATGATTAAGCAAAAAACGAAATTCTAATGAATAAAAAAAAAACACTCAAAAGACACTGTCCATTGGTTAGTTCAGGTTAGTGTATTAACAATTATGTTAGACATAAATTCAACCTCCAAAAGAAACTTGCACTTCTAAGGTAAACATTTTCTAAATGTGCTTCCAGATTGAGAATTGTGCTCATTCTGTGTCAAGCTTACTTTCGTATTATATCAAGTCATGTATTCTTTTGAGAGATTCTTTTTTTGCCTAATCATCCCCGAGAAGGTGGTAAACTGTACATTAAACAACGTGAAACGTTCAAAAATCAAGGGAAACCTGCTAATTATGAGTTTTTAAACTACTACAACTCTGCGAATCTTTTATAACAGGGGCGGATTCTCTTCTAACCTCGTCTTTAAGGCTGCCGACTCTTTCGGGGCCCCTTATGGGGACGCTGTCTCTTCTGTAAACGTTATTAATGTGAGATATAAAGGTGGGATTGTTTGATGAATTCGATGTTAAGTTGGGGAAGTCCTTTTTGTTGGCTACCTGGAAAAGAAGAAAGTAATAGTAGACAAAAATAAGGAAAAGGGAAGAAGTTATTTCTAAAAGTACACCTTACTTAATGTCAAAGTTCTTATTAAGTCTAATAGATTTGAAATAAAACTTAATAAAACCTCCAAATGTATTTTTAATGATTCTACGTAGCTTGATAAAGTTCAATGGTACCCTGTGTGTTCAAATCAATCATCATTTTGTCTTTTATGAAGTGTTTTTCAACAAAAAAAAATGAGTTGTGAAATTGAAACGTCGAAGTGACTCGACCAGATAATATGGCTCGAAGGACTAGAAAAATGTACAAAAAAAAGGTAGCAAGTGTAGTTGGGCGCTGATAAAGGACTTAATTTCAGTTAAAATTGACGACGACGGTATGACAATCTCGGAAATTTAAAATGGCCTACCTTGTAGTTGCTTCATTTGTGTGGAAATTATGGTTCTTTTCCTGGAGCTGAGTATCTTGGTTTTTAGCACTGTTATCAAATTATTGGCGCACCAAATTACAAAAAAATTAATTCATAGATATAACTCTATAATTATATATCTATCAATAAATCGTACCTCTTTTATAGAACTAAGTGCTTTACTCATCCAAGGCGGCCAGCTGTTCTTTGCTGTCGTCAACTCCTGTTCTGTAGCTCTGAGAACATGTGTCAGGTTCTGGAAATAAAGTCGTACTGTATATTCACATAAGAAAAGGCATATAATATTAAATAATTAAAACTATTATTAAAGGATTATCTCAAAGCTAATAATGGTTATTTCATCGACTAGGAATGAAACTGTTACTCGTAATTTTGACAGATTACATTACCATGCAAGGAAGGATTATGACCATCATTACATATTTTCGATATCTAGTGTGAGTAAATCAATTGAGTATTTTTGTAAATTCGATTTTGGCAAGTTCCAAATTCTTCATCTGGCAACCCTGTCGTAAGCCACTCTAGCAGTGGAATTGTCAACATAATACAAAGTACAACAATAGAGCAGGTAAGCCGCGACGGGGATGCTAGTAATCTATAAAGTCGACAACGTCGATTCCAAATTACTACACCTAATTATTTACCAAAATTCACATTGTGTCTTACCCCGTACCTGATTTCGACATTCCGCTTCTACATGAGCTAGTTTGGTTTGCGCTAACTCCAATTCCAGCTCCCTTATTCTTTCTTCACCCGTAGTTTGATCTCCTCCTCCCGCGTGTCTAGGTTCCATCGAATTTTCGTTCGCGAATTTGGAGCAGTCTGTACAATTCGAAATCTTCGCCTGAAAGAACAAGATGAGTTAAGCAGTTTAATTCCGAATTTGTGCCAACATATCTACGTTACGACATATAATAGCTCAGTTCGAAGAACAATCAGAAAATAGTTTGCGCCAATCAGATCGTACAAAAACAATTGGCAAACTGTCACCTGACTGTTTTTGTTAATTCTGGTTGGCGTTGACTGGTTTGTGATTTCTCTACGAACAAGCCCTAATACTCATGCTCGCACACTTGTGCAGGAGACACACTGCATTGGTTTCGCACATCACAGCAGGAAAACAGTCACAATTCAAAGAAACTTATATAATCTAGATATACAGTGGATGTTAATTTCCTATTATTTAAATAAAATCTGACCTATTTTCAAGAAATAAAGTACATTTTCTGTCAATAGATTTTGAAGGGTTTAGCGAAAATATCTCGTAAAAATGTATATTATATAATTTTTTGATCTTTATTAGGAACTTATTAAAATTTTAATACCTTTAAAGTTTCTAACTCTTGCCTAACTACATTTAGCTGCATATCCAATCGCTGCCTCACCATCTTGTAGTCGTTAACTACCTGAGTATTGCTCTTTTTTTCCCGTTCTGATTCATCAACCTAAATACAGTAAAAATGTATGTACCATACCAGTTTATAAAATATATGTAGATCAAATTCTCAAATTTTTTTTTTATCAAAAGTTACATTAGGGTAAATTTGAATTTTATTTATTTCTATTAATTTGTGCTCGATATTGTCACGTTGTCTGCAAAAGCTGACTTTTTAGATGCGTATTTAGCGTAAATTAACTTGATAAAGTTTACTGTAATGACCAATTTATCTCTTCAAACACTAAAGCCGCTAAATTTGTCCTTTTTTGCACAAGGTACACTACGTGTAGAGAACATTCAACTTACCTCCCTCTTCAATATATCTTTCAATTGGCTAATCTCATCGAACATCAACTTCTTCTCCTCTTCCAACCTTTGCACGGTCATCCTTAGTTTCTCAACCTCGCTGGCCTCACTTTCTCGACGGTCCTGCGCCTCTGAATCCGAAGAAATTATTTCCCAATCGTCTGGTGATTATTAAAAAAAATTGTTGGTCCTAGCGACCACTGTTTTTGCGGTAGATTAGTATTTGCAAAAACACTCAAAAATGTTATCAAACTCTATACCTAATATGCATCATAGATATATAACTTTTTAACTATTGGTTACCAAATTTTAATACAAAAGGTAATTAATTAAAATCATTCATTATTGCCAACTTAGACCAGTTTTAAAGTTAGACTATGTTAGTGAATTAGTGGGTTCAAATATAAATCTGGTCTAATGACTCTAGAAGTTAAGACCCTATCAGATATTCAGGCATCCGAATAGTATTTAGGACAGTTTGGAACCCGATTTAGTGGAGTTTAATATTGTTTAGGGTCTATATACGTATTCGATGTACGGCGAGCGATCTTCGATGTACGGCGAGCGATCATCGATGTATTATAGGAAGAGGAAAGGGGGGAAGACACATTTAGCTGCACGTAAGTGGAAATGTTACGCCGATAGAGAGACAAGATAGCTCAATAGCTTCAATTCCGCCTTTGCAGTACAGAGCTCTGTCCCCATCTGTGCATGGTGCAGACAAAACATTGATTACCTCAACGATGTTTGTCCGAAAAGTAACGTCAGTGATTCGATTAAAAAAAATAATTAGATCGGTACAACACATTAAATGGTTTCAAAATAGGATTCTCCTGCGTCGACACATCGTTTCCAGATTTCCAGGCATCGAAGGCGTTACGCTAGGCCTCCTCCGGAATGTCTTAAGTCGTAGACATGACGTTCAGACATCATTACCAAAGGCTGTTTTTATCGTAGGAGCTTTCCCTGCAGATTTGTCGAGTTTCACACAAAACTTGATGGCAATCCTTTGTTTCAACGAGCGCTGTACACGAAAACGAGTTTCACGAAAAAGCCTGCCCTTACTCGCTGGATGGGCGGAGACGACTAAACGACTCCGCGTTCTTTAGTTGACTTTATCCTCTACCGATTCCAACTGGTACGAGGGCGCTGGGACGTATAGTCGCTTCAAAATAAAATCACTGACATTACTTTTCAGATGAACCATGTATGCAATAATATACACCTAAGTACACTGACAAAACCATCATTTCTAGTATATCAGTTGTTTTTTATTTGTATAAATCACTAAATAAATCTTTATCCATAATATCGATAAAAATATATATATAAGGGTTAAAAATGATAAATAAAACCTTACAATCAACAAAAAAAAGTGATTGGTCTTCTGGTTTTAAACAATATTTTCTATTTTCACCAGTAAAAAAGTATTTGTATTATCCGGCTTTAAAACTTATGAAAAATGATTTTTAGACCTATTCTAAATTTTAAAGCAGTATAATTCAAATTGAGCAGTACACATATACAAATAATTTGTAGTGAAATATATTGGTCGACGCGCATTTTTGAAATAAACAATTCAAATATATCTTATTGTTCTTCTTCAAGTGCCTTCTCCATTGCGGAGGTTGGCAATCATAATAGCTATTTTAATTTTTGAGGCAGTTGCTCTAAATAGTTGTTTTGAACTGCATCCAAATCATTCCCTTAGTTTTTTTAGCCATGAAATTCGTCGTCGTCCCACGCCTCTTCTGCCACTTATTTTGCCCTGGATTATGAGCCGTAAGATGCTGTACCTTTCTCCTCGCATAATGTGTCCGAAATATTGCAGTTTTCTCTCTTTTACTGTTATCTCGACTTCCTTTTCTTTCCCCATTCTTCTCAACACTTCGGCGTTCGTAACTCGATCCACCCACGAAATCCTCTGAATTCTTCTATAGGTCCACATCTCAAAAGAGTTAAGTCTTCTCATTGCCTCTCGATTCAGTGTCCATGATTCCATTCCATAATATAGAACACTATATACGTAACATTTAGTCAGTCGAATTTTCAGGGCTAACGTTAGATCTTTGCTGCAGGTAACCTTTTTCATTCTAATAAAGTTGGCACGTGCTTTCTCGATTCTGGTTTTTATTTCGACGGTATAGTCATTATTTTCTGTTATTAGGGTTCCTAAGTAAGTGTACTTCTTAACTCTTTCTATGTGCTGGCCTCCTACCATTAGGGTTTCATTATTATTGGTGTTGTTTTTACTAATTATCATGAACTTGGTCTTTTTCGTGTTAAGAGAGAGTCCATATTCTCCACTAACTTTTAATATTTTATTCATTATCTTTTCTAGGTCTTTCAAACTATCAGTTATTATTACGGTGTCATCTGCATACCTAATATTGTTGATTAAAACTCCGTTTACTTTTATCCCTGCTGTTTTAGATTCAAGACTTTCCAATATGACCTCTTCAGAATAAGCGTTAAATAGTAAAGGTGACAATATACACCCTTGTCTGACTCCCCTTTGTATTTCCACATCTCCGGATATTTCCTGTTCAAATCTTACTGCCGCTCGCTGATTGTAATACAGATTTTATATCAACCTTAAATCCCTTTCATCCAAATTTTTGCTTCTGAGAATCTCTATTAGTTTGTCTTGCTTGACCCTATCAAAAGCTTTGTTGTAATCTATGAAGCAAACATAGAGGTCCTGACTGATATCTAAGCATCTTTGAGTAAGCACATTAAAAGCAAATAATGCTTCTCTTGTACCCACCCCGTTCCGGAAGCCAAACTGTGTGTCACTAATATCCAGCTCCAACTTCGAATGTATTCTAGCGTGTACAATTTTTAAAAGGGTTTTCAAAGTATGTGACATGAGACTGATTGTTCGATAGTCACTGCATTCTTTTGAATTTGCTTTCTTTGGTAAACATATGAATGTTGATGTTAACATTTCTCGGGGATAGTTCCTGTCGTGTAAATTGTATTAAATAATCTCACCAATAAATCTAAATTTTTGTCATTGATCAGCTTCAACAACTCACCTGGCATTTCATCTTATTACTTTTTGTCAAACATTTAGTTATTTACGTGCAAGTTTAAAATATAAAAATCCGAACATTGATTTATCTCGGTGAACTATTAACTAACTTTTTTTTTAATTATTTTAAATTACCTCTTATGTTAGCTGACATCAGCATTAAATGAAAATTGTAATTATTACAATTAACAATTAAAAAAATTGTACAAAAAAAACAATGTAGAAAAACACTCGAGTTGTTTCAACTACTCTCATTTAGAAACAATATTAGTTATCAATTTTAGATAAGACTTAAGAGTATTTAATTTCATTTTTTTTTAATTTAGGAGAATTTGGGGACAATTAGTACTTGGACTAATCAGCGTATAACGCCTAAAACTTTTTACTGACATCGGTTATCGTAATTTTACGATTCGATGCAATTATTTCACTTGAAATTCGCATAATAAACGGAACTAAAGGGCGATATTTCCATATATTTACAGTATAATATAATGAAATTCATAATTAAAAATTATATTTTTTTGGTTTTAATAAAATTATATGGACTTATAAAACAAGTAAAAAGATTAATTAATTATTATATATTCTTATTCCCGTAAAATACGGGAAAGTAATAAAGGAAAAGATAGAACTGGAATACCAAGACATGGAGGCCGAGGAACAAGCCGGATTTAGAGCAGGAAGATCCACTATGGACCATCTGTTTTCTATCACCCAAGTAATCGAAAAGAAGCTGGCTTACAATCAGGAAGTTCATCTTTTGTACGTGGATCTTAAAAAAGCTTATGACAGTGTACCACAAAACCGCTTATAGCAAGCCCTCGAGAAAACAAATATAAGTGCGACCCTTATTAAAGCTGTCAAGAACCTTTATGAAAATAGTAATGCACATGTAAAATTGGAAAATCAAATGTCGAATGGATTTAAAGTTAATCGAGGACTTAAGCAAGGATGCTGCCTATCACCCACATTGTTTAAAATATATTTAGAACAAGTACTTAAACCATGGAAAAGGAAATGTAGTGCTATGGGTATTCCATTAAACGATAATACGCTGTACACCTTATGCTTCGCAGATGACCAAATAGTGGTGGCTCAGGAGTACGATGACCTCAACTACATGGCAAGGAAGTTAATCGAAGAATATAACAAGTGGGGTCTGGAGGTTAACATAAAAAAGACCGAATACATGTGTATTGGAGGGATTCAGCAAGATCTTAAATTGGAGGATGGGCAATGTATTAAAAAATGCGAGAGTTACACATACTTAGGGTTAAAAATAACAAATGATGGTACACTGGATAAAGCAATAAAGGAAAGGAGCACTCAAGGCAGGAGAGCTATAGCTATGATGAACGGAATTCTATGGGACCAGCAGGTATCAAAAACTAATAAACATCGAATATTTAATACGACAGTAAAAAGTATTATCACATATAGCAGCGAAGTGTGGCAAATCAAACAGAGGACGGAGGGTCAACTGAGAGCTACTGAAATGGACTACTGGAGACGTGCGGCAGGTAAATCAAGGATGGATAGAGTGACCAACGAAAGAATTAAGGAGATTATGGGAGTTACACATGACATAGTGGACGACATTAAAATTAAACAACTTACGTGGTATGGACATGTTCAAAGGATGCCTGAAGAACGGCTCCCAAAGCAGATATTAGAATGGAAACCACGAGGAAGACGGAAACCAGGAAGACCAAGAAGAAGTTGGAGAGGAGGAATTGACGAAGAAATCAGGATAAGGCAACTGGATAACGATCTTTGGCAAGATCGGGATCAGTGGCGACTGGAAATCGGAAGACGTAGAAGGACGTTATAAACCGACTATATATATATATATATATATATATATATATATATATATATATATATATATATATATATATATATATATATATATATATATATATATATTCTTATTACTTCAGTTAAAAAAGGTAAGTATAATCAATAAAGAAATAATTAAAACTCAGAGAAAATTAAGTTAAATAAAGTCGAAATAAAAATCTACCATTAAATAATAACGTGTAATAAATATTCTTAAATATTACTGTCTACTTACCCTGGATGATCATTAAAACAAAGAACTATTGAATTAGGTATTTTATTATTTAAAATACGACTTTGCATCGGAACTTCTAATACATAATACACTAGCGTTCTTAACCTTATCCATTTATTTCTTTGATTTAATTTCCATTTTGCTACTGGAAATTTATAAAATTGATACTGTTTTTTACTAGTATTGTTACAATTTACAACACAATAACAACGGTTGCTCATTATATTGTCTTTAATTATAAAAAAAAATAATAATAATAAAATCTGATACGTCAAAAACACAAAATATCGCCCCAAAGTACTTGAATTATGCGTAGATCACGCTAATATCGCTTTTGCTCCCCCTACCATGACTTCGCACTGAACGAATACTATACGGATATTTATTTAGTCGTGTGCCATCAATGTTATCTAAGATAAGCAATTTTTCAAGGGTTCACTCAATTATGAAATCTCTAAAAATTGACGCAAACAGCGCCACAACTTATAAAAAATGTTCCAAACTTTACCAGAATCTATAACAGTAAGATATTACGAGAGTATTAATATTTTTTGATTTCCCTAATTTACCTTTTCAACTTATTCATTGTTTTAACATGTTTTTCACTCAGTAGTGGAGATGCAGCTATCAAATTAAAATCCGTATTTCGATAGAAACGACTTCTATAATAAATCGATAACAAATTGCTTTATGATTATTTGCTTACTTTTAAAAAATAATTAATTATTAAATATAGAAGGCGTAAAAAGCTTGAATTTTTTCCAATGACATGCTGATTTTCAGTATCACAAGTTTTATATGGTCAAACTTTTGTATGCTCTCGTAGATCATACTCTAAAAAGGTCAGCATTGACAGAGATCAGTTGTTAGTGATTCACTGGGATGACTGCTCTATGAATAGATACGTAATAAAGTGAAACAACATTAAAAGTAATGTGGTATCATACCAGATTAAAAAATGGAAGGCGGTCTACAACAGCTGATCAATATCATACTATAGTTGTCATCAGTCAAAAAACAAGCCCTTAGAAAATGACGTATAATTTTTAGATGGGGAGACCCGTCATACAAAAAGAAAACTAACAGTCTTATATGCTTGTTTTTTAGTTATATCTTTTATAACACAAAAAAACTACTATAAAGGAAATGGAGTCTTTTTGTGTCCCTAGTAATAAATTTAAAAACTGATAACCAACGACAGCGGGTAGAGAAATCTTCCAACTCCTTTAAAAAGCCAAATTTCTTCAGAAAACATTCTGGGATGAAGAATAACTTTATTCAAAAGACGTAGACTTTCGTTACATAATTCCCATAAAATTCTTAATGAGCATTATCAAAACTGTTTGAAAAAGGTCTCAGTAGCACAGTTCTTATTAATCTTCGTGCTGGAAATAAAATTAACTTTATAGAAAGTTGTGCTTTATCTTTGTATTGAAAGCAAAATTTAAAAGGAGGGACTCGAACAGCAAAATATTTACAAAACTGATCACATGATATGGAATCTTGAAGAAACCTTCCTTATGAATATTGAAATGCCTTGTAAAAATCGTGATAAGCCATTAATGTGACATGACAATGTGGTGGTCAAAGAAGCAGAGCCATAATAATGGTAGGTTCAAATTTTTATAGATTAGAAGTATGCCAAAGCATATACACATATCTATAAATCTTCAAAGAAAAGTTACCATTACTTATAAGGACAAAAAAACATCATCACAACTCAACAGAAAGGATGCATCAAGAGAACAATGGAATATAAGGAATAATTGATTGTTGACTGTATCACATGTAACCAAGCCTGTACCAACCGAAGAAACCTCTTTGCCGTATACGTGGATTATAAGAAGGCCTTCGACTCAGTGTATGTATAGGGTTGTTATTCATTTTGTTTCCTTTTTAGAACGCATCATGTCAACCTGGAGAACTATGATCCAATTGCAAGTGCCATTCAACGATACCATCGAAACTAAACAATCCCAATACAAAGGGGAATATTTCAGGGCGATTCACTAAGCCCATTGAGGTTCTGCCTTGCAATGAACCTGCTTTCACGCCGTTTGAACTCCACCAGATACAGCTTTAGTATTAAAAATAACAACAAAGAGGTAGTAACAGTGAATCATCTATATATGGAAAGATAAAAACACTCCTAACAAAAGCACAAAAAGATCACCCTCGGAGTGCTATTGAATGTACAATGCTTCCAAGACATCAAGGAGGAAGAGTACTGGTGGACCAACAAATAATAAACTTACGTTCTTATTTCTTACACACTACATCGAGCAATATGCAAAGCAGAAAATTCAACGCCGCTACAACTGAGGGAACAGGATATTGCTTCTCACCACCAAACAGACCAAGAGAAGTTACAAACCTGGCCACAAAAACCATTTCCTGGACGGTATCCAAATGAGGTCAATCAGGACAATGTCGATAACTTAGCATCGAACTACTGGTTGATTTCAGGACAGATGTTTCCGGAAACGGAGGGCCTTTTATTAGCTATCCAAGATTGAGTTGTTTCGACGAAGAACTATCAGAAGTTCATCCCTCAATAGAAACCGACCAATGTAGATATGACTGTGGAATATCAGAGGCAGTCCAGCACATAACTGGAGAACGCCCAGCATTTGCCGCAACGGAGTATAAGGAACGACACTACTCAGTCGCCAAGATACTCCACCAAGAGTTAACAGGTAAGTTGGAACTATTGCAGGTAGGAAAAGTACCTTACTACAAGTACAACCCGGAGCCTATTCTTAATAAGTTAAAAAATATAGATGATGTCCCCTTTAAAAATTTCCAACTTTTGATAATTATTTATTGTACAAATTTACAATTTTATGTACCTATATATAAGCGAATTTGGATGTTACTATTTCGATGCATAAGCGGGTAATAAAAAAGGAAACAAACAAGGAAACTTTACTCACCCTTAAGAGTAATAAAATCAGCTTCGTATTTCTTCAACTTTTTAACTTTAATACTGCATGCCAACTTAATCAGTTGTTTTGCTGCCTCTTCACTTCTGCACTTTTTCGGTAGAGATACTCGGAAATATTTTAAAATACCTTCGAAGTCTTGTTGTAATAGATCTTTTTTGCACACCATTAAAAGAGCTAGCGCCATCTGGAAGAGTGTGTCAATACCTACAATGACAATTATACAGTAAATATGTTTTCTATAACAATCAATAATATTATTGAAATCATGGTGTAGTTTTGGTTCAACTTTTTCAAACTCTGGACTATATATTTATACTGTATAAAGAAGAGGAAGATTTATATTTGTTATAGATCATAATTTCAAGCCATGTTTCTTGACGTAACTGGAAAGGTTTAAAGCTTTATTTCATCGCGCAAAATCTTAACTTCCATTAAAAATAATGTTAAAAAGATAGTCTTCCAAGTGAAGTACGTTTGCTCTCTGCCAGGTTACGAATATGCTGTGATGCGCTACACCAGTGCTCATAGATCGGACTGACTTTTTTTTTATATCCATCTCTCTTTTTCACCCACATTTCAAAAGCCCATAGAGAAAGTATATGTAGAGTAAATAGTAGATAAATTTTTATTCTGTCAAGAATGTCTGGAGAAATAAACTAATAACTCACAATTACACATATACATTTGTATGTTCGCAAAATCTCACGAACAACCAACCAATCATCACCAAATTTTAACTGTAGCTTTATTATGTATTTCAAAATGTCATACACTAATATAAAGACTAAAAAGTATAATAATTAGCTTCAGCTATATATTTCTCATTCTGGACGCTAGGTGGCGAGCCATTATGCTCCAGGGTTGCCAGATTGGAGATATATTTTGCAATTTTGTGGAAAAAATATTTTTGCAAAAACTTTAGGCGAACAGTCCCATCTATTGAGTAAATGAGCAAATGAACCCCATTTACCCCCATTTTGCTTCATTGCATTGGTATGATGATATTTTTATCATTTGTTATTTGTAACAGATTAATGAGTAGAATAAATGAGTTTGAAAGATATAGTGTTTAATTATGTTGCAATATAGAGGTTAAAGTTCCAAATAAAACAACTATCAGCCGCGTTCGTCATGGCCAAGAGTTTATTTCGAAAAGTTTATGAAAACAATATCATTTTGGGGAAAAGTAAAATTCAATTTGGGGTAGTTTCAAATTCTTTATCTGGCAACTTTGTGATAAGTCGCTCCTGCAGTTGACTTAGCTCCTGTACACTTTAAAAAACAGGCAGTCGTTTTCGCCAACAGAAGTTCTTTTAAAGATATTACTGTTGAGAAATATAGTGTAGGCACAAAAATAGTGCGGGCGAAGTGGCAACGGGGGATGCTAGTTATTTCATGCGACGTCCAAAATATTACATTAACTGATTGGATATATGACAGAACTATTCAAAAAGGTAATTTCAGATATTTCTTCTCACTGATGATTGGAAGTGTATTTCTAACTTACCCTGTAAAAGAAATACGTCTATAATGTGGAACACAAAATATAGGGGAAATCTGGCAGTGAAGAGTGTTAAAAACCATTGCGATGCGAACATATGGGTTTCTATTCTATGTTCCATAAAATGGTTCCATAACGGGTTTAACTGTTCTTCCATAAGCCTAAAAAGAATAAAGAATTTTTATTGTTAAAATTATATATATATATATATATATATATATATATATATATATATATATATATATATATATATATATATATATGAAGTAAAATGCGAAACAGTAAATGCAAACTTCCCTCCATCATATCCTTTCTGTGTTAGAGGTTGCACAGTTAAAATAAATTGTTATAAAACCCAATTTATCCTACTCCACCACCATCGAGATGGTGGCCTACTTGTACCACCATACCGAGAAGAAAGTCAAAACTTACCCTCCCCACCACAGTGATACGGCAGAGGTACATGTTTCGTCTCTACTAGACTCATCAGGGTACCGACATACACCTGGCTGTGCAAAGGACAGATCGAAAGGAAGCAAATACTGAACGCGGCTTCGCCGACCTCCCGCCGGATAGCGTATATATGTTTATGCGGCTTTCACGGATTCCCCCGTGCGAGATGCAACAGCACATTGTGCTGTTGTAGTGCTGAAATCACATTTCGCATTTTACTTCATTTACATACGGAGTTGCATATAGTTGTACGTTTGCCGAATGTGATTTCAGCACTACAACAGCACAATGTGGATATATCCACTGCTATTGAATCTCACACGGGGGAATCCGTGAATATATATATATATATATATATATATATATATATATATATATATATATATATATATATATATATATATATATATATAGATTACAAGATACGATGCAGTTTCTGTTGATGGTATTAAATATGTAAATAAATAATTACCTATTTAACTGATACAGTCTTAAATATAAATTATCAAAGCCATCTTTATACAAATCTCTCAATCTGTAGTCGTACATAAGCTTAACAAGTACACAGAAAGCTTGTTCTTCAGGCATCTAAAACAGAGGGAACACGTTGAATAACATATTGTAACATAATAATTTTTTTTAATTAATATTCAATAAGAAATATTTTACCATTATCACTTACATGTAACAAAAGCGTAGCGGCTAAGAAACTTAGTCCTTGGCAGTAGCCGACTTCGGAATCGTAAACCGCATAGGCCTTACTAACCCTATAAAGCAAAATCATGTTAATAAGGTATGTGAAATATTAGTTTATTTCTTACTTTTTTTTTAGAAACCACTAATTAGTCGGTATAAAAAGTACAACAAAGATAAACTATTAGGACAAAAATCCCGTTAATTACACAGATCTACAAAGTTATGTTGTCAGGCAGCTGTAGTTTGCTATATATACACTAATGAGACAAGTTTTATGTACATTTTAGTTGTATACATTGCGCCAAATTGTTCAGTCTCAAAGAGAGATGAATTCTTCTGGAGTACACTGATGGCAAGACTATATCTGATGCGTTCGCAGCCTTTTTTAATTCAGTTTATGAAAAAGATAATTTAAAACTAATAGGAATTATAATGAATGCGAAATTTATGAAGTTCTTTCCATACAGCAGGTTAGCTATGAGGATGTGTGCGATGCTGTCAAAAGACTTAAAATTAATAGAGCTACTGGTCCTAATAACATACCTTCATTTCTTATTAAAGGCATGATTGGCTTTCTTGCTGAACCCTTGAGAATACTATTTAATATGTCAATAAAAACAAGTAGTTTTCCGAATATGTGGAAGGAAGTTAAAATTTGTCCCGTTTTTAAAAAAGGAGACAAAAGCGATGTTCAAAATTATAGGCCAATTGCATTGATATAATGTCCAGCAAAAATTTTTGAATCAATTATATATAAGTACGTTTATAAACATGTCTGACATTACTGAACTACAACACGGCTTTATGAATAAAAGGTCAACAATTACCAATTTATGTAACATCACGCAATATATATCAGAAAGTTTAGATAATAAATCCCAAGTTGATGTAATATATACGGACTTTTCTAAAGCTTTTGATAAAGTATCGCATACTGTTCTCATGGAAAAACTGCACACTGAGTTCGGATTTCATGATAACTTAGTTAAATTTTTTCTGTCATATTTAAAAAATAGACAACAAAGGGTGATAGTTAGAGGCTATATGTCAAATTTTTTTTCACCTTCCTCAGGCATCCCTCAGGGTTCCAACCTTGGTCCAATGTTATTGCTTTTATATGTAAACAATTTAGCAAAAGAAATTAATGGCTGTAATATATTATTGTTTGCTGATGACTTAAAACTGTATTCAAAAGTTCAGCAAGACAGTGATTATCTTATAGTGCAAGAAAATCTGAATAAACTTTATGAATGGTCAATTGGAAATGGTTTGAACTTTAATATTGGCAAGTGTTTTATTCTTAGCTTTAATAGAAAAAGATATATCTTAAAGTATGAATACAAAATAAATGGAATGCCATTGGCCCGGGTTGATGAGATGCGGGACCTTGGAGTTACTTTTGATGCTCAATTATCCTTTAGACCTCATCTGATGGATGTTACATCTAAAGCTTCAAAAATGTACGGTTTTATTATCAGAAACTGCAGATTGTTTGAAAACGTTGACTGTATAAAAACATTGTATATTTCCTATGTTCGAAGTATATTGGAATACGCTTCCATAATATGGAATCCATATTATGCGAATCACAAAAACATGATTGAAAGAATACAGAACAGATTCCTAAGATATATCTATCTTAAAGAAACTGGAGTATATCAGTTACACATACCAAAAGACGAAATTATGAATAGATATAATCTTGGGAGTTTGGAATGTTGTAGAATAGTTGCATGCATAATTTTTTTGTTTAAACTATTACATAATCAAATTGACGATTCAAATTTATTGGCATTAATACGACTGTATGTACCTAAATATAGGACAAGGAACTCGTTAACATTTTATACAGATAAAGCTCCTACTAATTATTATAGCAATTCACCTGTTATTAATATGTGTAAATTATATAATCAATTTAGGGATGATTTTGATATTTTTAACATAAACATAAGATCTTTAAAGAAATTGTTATTAGAAATTATATAAATATTAGATTATTATTTAGTCATAGTAGCAATAGGTCCTTTCCCTACTCTATAATTGGATATATTCTGTAGAGTTTGTAATGAAATAAATAAATAAATAATGCGAATCCCAGGTCAAAATTGGCCCATCACGTCAAGATTTTGAGATATTTGAGTTTGTGTAGTAGAAAAATCGGTTATTTTGAAGTTATATACAGGAAGTACAAAAGTTTTTTGGTCTTTTTTCTAGTTGCATCATTTAATACTACTCTTACCTTCCAAAATAAGATATCGATTTTTTCTCGCAAAGTCATAACCATTTTAAGATATGAAATATAGGCCAACGTCTTGAGCGTACATTTTTCTACTGTATGAATTTTTTCGAAAATTTGACTTGGAGAGTTTTTGGGGTCGCCGAGTACGAATATGAAGCCAGAAAATTGAAATTTTCATTTCCATGGTGGCAGATTCAAAATTGCGCATCAAAATTTACCAAAAATTTCACTTGGGGGTTTTTGGAGTCGCTGGTGGTAGTTTCAAAATGACGGATTGAAATTTGCCAAAAAGATATTGGTAACTTTGTCAGAAAAGCTTATTTCGAAGGTTAACAGTAGTATTAAACATAGACGTAAGAGAAATTAATATTACTTAATAGACTGTGGATCCTATGAAAAAAAAGTTGGCTCACGCTTAAAAAGAGATAGAGCGTTTTCGAGGAGCAGGACTTCTCTTTCTAATGGCGAAGCTAAGCACCATATTCCAAATGTCATTGGATATTCCTGCACGCGAACTCCGTAATAGTATGGAAAAGAAATTTCTTTGCTATTTCTTTCTATTATGGAAAATCATTCAAAACCTACTCTGTAAGCACATTCGGCAACGGTCGGGTATGTCCGAACAAGCAATCGTGCTATAGAAATAGAAACAATCTTTGGCTTGTTGCTATTCTTCTATCTCTCTCAAAGCAATTTAAATTCTGCATAAGTTTGTCTCATTTTTTTCTTGATTTACGGTGTTTGAATTTGTGGTTATGTTGAATATTAAATATATTTGTTTCTAAGAATGAAACGAAGTTCGTAAATGTGTTTTTTATATTTTATTTAGCCAAAAGTGTAGATTTACACGTTATATAAGAAAAAAATATCAAAATAGCAACAATTATTTTTATTTCTGTTTATTTCTTAACGTTAAAAATCAGAACAATAATAAATTATTAGGGCTGAATTAAGAAAAAATAAATAAATATATACAATTGAAAAAGTCTTTAATTCCGTTTTACTGAGCTGCATAAACTTCTGACAGGGTTCAGCGAAATGCCTGTTGAGCCCATAAAATATCTAACCTTTTTTGTTCCAGACAAAATATCCCTCTACTCTTCAATATTTTATACAAAATACATAAATATCGGATCCATATTTTCTAATAGGTAATTTATTAAAAAAAAAGTCTAGAATTAAATACTTTAAAATATAATATTGGAGATTTCACGATAAAAATTTTTGGTCAATTAAAAATTACAAAGTAAATATGTTTAGTATTTTTATCTTTTAATTATAAAGTCCCTAGAAAAGATAAATGTTTTTAGAGATGGTAGTTTGTAGTTATTTCTATGCGAATTAGCCCGAAGTTGTAAGGAAAATATCCTAGAGAGTAGGTTCCGTTGATAGAAAGAAATTTTCTTTCTTCTTTATTTCTTTTCTGTTTCTATTTCTATCTTGTTACGGAGTCCGCGTGCTGTTATCTGACCGAAATTATTAAGAGACGTCCTGCTCCTCGAAAACGCTCTATTTCTTTTTAAGCGTGAGCCAACTTTCTTCTATAGGATCCACAGTCTATATTAATATTAATTTCTTCTACATATGTGGTATTAAATGATGCGACTAGGAAAAAGGACTGGGTCCTGTACATAACCTCAAGAGAAGCTAAAAAAAACTATTTTTCGAGTACATAACCTCAAATATCCCAAAATCTGGACGTGATGGGCCAATTCTGATCTCGGATTTTGATTTAAAGCAGCAAATTACTTTGGAAATGACCCTCAGCTGCCCAACGACAATCATGACCATATTTTTGGTAGGCCTGTGTTACAGATATATTTACAGAACATTTAGGAGATCGCACATCACCAAGGTAAAATGTAGATTGGGCATTAACATGACATGCTCCAACTTTTTATTTCAATCTGATAACATGGAATTATTCCATAAATATATTTTTTTGAATATTGATAATAAAATGGAAAAAAAATGTATGCAACAATAGCTAAATGAGATAATTAAGAAAAATGGCCCCGAGAAACATTTTAGGTCTAACGTACCAGATGTCTGCTTATCATCCCTTGGAAAATAAGTATACTAGATTTTTGGACCATATATTGATTAACTTACACTGATCGTACTTTTTTGCAAAATTCTGCGACTCATACATTAATTACGGATAATTTTTTATCCATTCTGCTAAATTAGTGGTTTGAAACTTTTAGGTGATCGCGCATCACCGAAGTCAAATTTAGACTGTCCCTGCGCCAATTTCACCTGCCTAACCACAATAATGAAGTAAAGAAAAAAACGAAATGGGTCTCATTCTTAGCACTAAGCGATATTAGAAATTATTTAATATGTACTTAAAACCGAAATAAATATTTTGACTGTAGATACATACCTATACAACGAGTCTTGGCCTAGTCCTCCAGCTTCTTTGAAAAAGTCGTGTGCTGGGAAGGTGCGAGCTATATCTCGCTGGATCACGTTTTCGCAGGCTGATTCCTAAAATTGAAATTATATATATATATATTATTTTATTATCACATTCCATAAAGAATAATGCGCTGACCTTAGTAATTAACACTCTGTAGTTCTCCATCATGTCGTTATTTTCTTCAACGCCTGCTAACCGTTGCCACACTTCGCCTCTTAACGCTTCCGGGATGCCAAGTTTAACTAAGCCCGCTAACTGTAAAAAAATAAATAAAATTGTTACATTTAATTCGGTACGTAGAATAATACTAAAGCGCCACACTTTGTCTTACGACTATCTCGCTCCGATAAAAGAAATGCATTAACCTGCTTAGGCCTCTGTTGCGTCGCCTTCCATTTAGTCAAAATTTCGGCCCAAGATTCCAATACATCTTCAGAACAATCCTTAGAAACCAATCCTGTGCCGCTAAGTAAAGGTTCATCTCCATCTAAAAAACAAAATATAAAGTAGAATCGAAGAAAAAGACATTATATTTAAAGGAGGAAAGGAGGTCGCAGCGTTGAGTGTGATAAAAATGGAAATCAATACCAAATTCGTCGTGGTACTACAAAAACAATTTTTTATTACAATTTTTACTTTACACATTTCAGAATGCTTTTTCCTTTTCTGTATTAATTATTCAGAAGTCTGGCAACAAAGCAATGGCCTAAAACGCGCGGGTTTTTTATAAACGGCAATATAGGAAAGTTCCATTTATTCATACAGCACAGTGGAAAGACGAAGATCTGATGGAGCTTATATATTAAGCAAGAAACATAGAACTATGTTTGAATAGTTTCTGTAAGCTGCAATGTTACAAGTTGAATGAAATTTGTGTCAGGCATTAAATGAGTGGAATTCTACTGTTACCGCGTGACAAGACCTTTCTTTTTTCTATAATACAGCTTTCTGAGTATTAAGTATGGATTACAGTTGGTATAAATAAAGTACCATAAAATGAAATCGATGATGTGTATTTATTTAATAGACTATTTAAAATACAATAATACACAGTGAAAGAAATTGAAATATTTAATTAATTCTAAACTATATTAGTTTTTTTCTTCAGTTATCAAGCAAGTCATATTTTTTACTTACAAAATATAAAAAAATGAATGTTGAGAGTATCTGAATGAAGAATTCTAAAAAATGTGTCTTATGTACCTACAAAGTTTGTGTTGTGTATGCTTACCAGAGTGGCACTCCTCCTTAGGGGTTAATGTGTCAATGGACGTAATACTGGGCGATGAAATTAAACTTGACAAGTTTAAATTTAGGTTTAATAGATTTCTGTCTAGTTCACCGGATGTTTCCATACTTAAAACTTCATACACAACTTCGTTTAGGTCGCCCGCTATAGCCTAAAAATAAAGTATGAAATAACTAACATTTGTATAACGCCACTATGCAGTTTTTCTTTGGTGTAAAGGGAAATTAAAAATTAAAAAAACAGGGTTAGGGTTCGAACGCTGGTCTATAAAGCGTGCTAGTCAGTAATTCTAGCAACTAGAAAGTGTCCTGAGTTCCTGAATTATTTCCCTGAAGAAGTTACTTTACAATTTTTGAATTGCCCAAACTTTTGGCTCGATTAAGAACGCCGTTTAATTAATAGGTGTCATTATCTATACTGATAAGGGGTAATATCCGGATTGAGTGACCGAATTTTGTGAAAAGGTTGGCAACACCACGTAGGCATCCACTAAGAAAGGAAATTCCAAAATTCGCACTCTAAAAGGGTGAAATGAGGCAAATTGTTATTTGATATACTTATCGATATGTTTTTATAAGAAATATGAACTCGATTTTGGTAAAAAAAAATATTTTTTGATTTTCCGACATTCTCATTTTAAAAGGGAAAAAGTAATTTTCTCTACGAAACACTAATCAACCAACAATTGTAGCAATTTTTATCGATTACAAGAAACAAAATTATAATATTCATTTGGTATAAAGAATTGCTAAAATATTGTAAATAATTACTTAAAACCTAAAATTAGTAATAAATTAATAAACCTACCCAAGTATTCCAAGAATTCTAATATTCTTGAACACACCACACGTACAAAATACTGAATAAAACCCTTAAAACGTACTTATTCACAATAGATTCCACATTTATTTAACTGAACATTATATTTTAACACACACTGCAAAGTGCCGTTCTCCCCTGAAGTCTCGGACCGTCAAGAATATCAATGTGAATCAATAACACAATAGCAATAAATAATACTTTTTTTGAAATTTTTACTGATAACAATTCAACTGCTCGTAAAGTTTTCCTGCTGCTGATAATTTTTTTCGTAGGCGTTAATATTTATATTTATGTTTAAATATACGGAGTGGTGGCAAAATATTGCTGGTTTCGTTAAATTTATTTTGTTTCTGAATAAATTTTATATGGCAAATTTGATTCTAATTAGACAGTGAAAGATTGAGAAATATTTATTTTATAAATTACTGTTAAATACATTTAACATATTATACTGCTGGTGAAAATAAACGAGTAGCATCATTTATGCCTCTTGTAAGTTTTCTGACTACTAATATATAATAACACCACGGACGACGAGGACAGCAGTATTACTTTCTTGGCGAAGAATGCATGGAGAGTGTCCAAAAAAAAACATGAAAATCTTAGAGTTATGGAAAATTAAACAGATATATTGTTGTAAATAACCTATTTTTCTGTAAGGTTATGAAACAAAAAGTAAAATTTCTTCATTTAAAAAGGCTGTATTAAAAATGCTGGACATGACACAATCCACTTCTAAATAAACACATTTTCTTGATAAATGGAGGTTTGATTAATACTCTACAAATGTATTAAAAACTGTGCACTTGTGCTTGAGTTGTCATGAGAATTATTTTAGAAACAGCGTGGGAAAGGATCAGGTTTTAGATAAAATAATATAATTTGTTAATTACTAAAAACGCCAGCAATAAAATTCGCGCTTAAAATATTATTATTAATGTAATATAATATTTAAACAAAATCTCGCGTTGATATTTTGTAGACAAGCTTTCCATATAAAAACTTGGCTTTCTCCCTTAAATATACACGGGAAAATACCATACTCGAGAAATGTGATCAGGTAGAAGACCTTGGAGTAAATAGAAATAAGAGAACGATATTATCCAATGTGTTTTAAAAACCCTGGATTTCCTATTGTACACTGGAGTGGATCCAAAAGGGGTGGGGTGGGGGAACGTGTGGTCCCCCCAAGAGCTTCGAATTCGGAAAAAGACTTGCCCTGACTGCTGCATTAGGAACGTGCATGTCGCTGGCACCCACCATCCGGTCGACAACTAGCTTTCTCTTGCGTACTGTGCAATCGCCCCCCCCCCAAGAGCTTCGGATTCAGAAAAATACGCTCGCCCTTGTCTGCTGTATTAGGAACGTGAATGCCGCTGTCGTCCCCTCCCCCCGTCAACAAATCGCTATGGATTATCATAATGTAATATTACCCCCTCCCCATGTCATGTCGGATATTCTTACAGGTGTGATGTGCAATCGAAGGATTTCGGGCATTCCCTGTATGTGCTGAGTCCCTCTCAGGACAGTAAGACAGGTTTATACGGGTTTCACGGATTCCTCCGTGTGAGATGCATTAGCAGTGGTTATATCCACATTATGCTGTTGTAGTGCTGAAATCCCATTCAGCAAACGTACAACTATATGCAACTCCGTATGTAAGTAAAGTAAAATGCGAAACAGTAAATGCAAACTTCTCTCCATTATATCCTTTCTGTGTTAGAGGTTGCACAGTTAGAATAAATTGTAATAAAACACAATTTATTCTATTCCACCACCATCGAGATGGTGGCCTACTTGTACCCCCATACCGAGAAGAAAGTCAAAGCTTACCCTCCCCGCCACAGTGATACGGCAGAGGTACATGTTTCGTCTCTCAAAACAAAATCTTCAATGAAATGGATCTTAGTAGTTTGCAGATGGATCTCGACAAGATGAAAGAACTGTTGTCGAACTGTTCGATAGGAGCAAGGAAGTCGGAGAGTTTTTATCCCTTGGACAGCATGCATCGCTCTTTTAAACAGACATTTATTCTATTCTGTAACGTGGGCATCTTTGTGAGAGGGACATAAATAGGAAAAAGGCAATAAACATATATTTAAACAGTAGGGCTGTAATATTGGCATTGAAGTTTAGTGTCGTAGCTTCGTGACTAATGTGTTTGAGTGCAACGATGTACTGAAGAGTCTGACAGGGAACGGCTACACAATCAGGCTTACTCGGGTATACACGGAAACGAAGAAGCGGGTCGTATGGCAAAGATGGGGGCAATGGAACTATACGGACTCTAATCAATTATCAATATTCCAATTACCGTTGATAAAAGGGAATTAAAAATGCTGCTGAAAAGTTAATTTATGGAATCCTGGAGGGAAGTCCCTGAAATGAGGTGTGCCAAGGGACATATCACTCAACTTGCTAGGAAGCTTCCCTCCTTGAACAGGAAAGAACTGCAAATCGTAATGAGACTACTGGCAAGACATTGTCACCTACGAGGCCATCTTCATAAGATTGGCATCATGGACCCGATGTGCAGACGGTGTCTATAGGGGGATGAAATTGTTGATCATGTTCTTAGAGTGACCAGCACTCGATGGATGCAGGCACGTCTCTGAGATACAATAGTATCACCTGAAACCGTCAAGCAAGTTCCGTTAACGAAGCTGTTTGGTTTTGCAATGGCGATTAGCTTCGAATGACTTGCATACATGATGGGATATAAAGAGCCTAACAAGGTCTAGGCATTGAAGATTAGGCGTTTAACAAATGATTAATCAGCGTTTAACTGTAATTTATAAAAAAACATCCTCAAGGGTTCGCCTCCCATTTGTCCCAGTCTTTGCTATGATGGATAGAATATAGTAAAAAATATATTCAACATGCATTTTTTTGACGTCCTGAATTGCATTTCTAGGGTTTGAAAACTACCCCTTAGTTCACCCTTAAAAGCATTATATTGCATAACATTAGGTTTATGAAAAGGGTTTTATATATGTCATTTTCTCAGTAAACTTGAACTTTGAGGGTAGTTTTCACCCCCTGCAAATGCAGTTAAGGACGTAAAAAAATATATGTTGGATATTTTTTGGTATACTCCAACATGCAACATAATGAGGCAGATCTTTGAGGATGATCCCTTGTTGGCGTAAAAATACTATTTTCATGTTTATTGTCTTTGATACTAATGTCCTGTGAGACAATAAATTATTATTTATTAATCCTAGATACTTTTAAACACCATATATAACATCATTACTGAAAATTACCAATTAAAAGAGATAAGAAACACTAAGTATATAATTAGATCTCTGCTGGTCATATGTTGTTATCTTGTGGCACAGTTTGAATTGTAAACAAACTCTGCGGACAAAGGTTGTCTTCGTCGAGAGGTTACGTATTTATTTTCCTGCGATAGATCACTACAAATTAAGTTATGACAATAATCACAATTTGAACCAAATGTTACGATTATCACAAAGTGGGGTCGTACATTTTGATTTTTAAATAATAGGTTTATCTAACAATTATATATTGTTACAAAATATGTTTTAAATTTTGTAATGGAAATCAATATAAATATATAAAACTTACAGCATGCAATTTTCTTTTCAATGACTAGAATATGTCGATCTTTCTTGACTGATACTCGATTCCCTTTGGTGCTTCTTTTGATATCGTGTATTAATAAGTTTACAAATAAAAGTTATAGAATGAGAGCTGGTGTTCAAAATGTTTTATACTTGTTAACATTTTCAACAAAGACACTTTGTATATGTTATGTACAAAACGTATACCGACAACTTGGCGAAGTAACACTGCTCGGTTTTTTTGCAGCGCTTCCATAAAACACTTTTTCACTTCTTTTACAATGTTGCGACTATCCAAACCGCTTGCCTTCAAATATATTTAAGTTACAGGCCGTATAAAGCATTTTAACTTATTAATTTGTTAATGCAATTTTTCAATTCCAGTACAAACTAATCAGGATGCCCGATATATTTTTATTGGTGGGTAAGGTATGAAATGTCGCGATCACGATGAGTCTATGTTCATTCTTTGCCCTATTATTCCAATGATGTCTGTGCCACTTATTGCGAATGCACTCCAGCTATTTTCACAATGTCATCTTCTCAACTATCGTTGGGTCGCCATTCCAGTAAATAATGTATCCAGCCCATACCCATTTCATTTGTGCTGATTTTCGAGTGACAACTAAAGGGTGTTTTTTTATAGAGGTATAGAACTTTTAAATGGAATAAAACAAAGATGAATTTTTTAAATTGACATGAAATTTACTTTATTCGAAAGATAACCTTCTGGCATTATAATTTAAATATGACTTCTGGCATATGACCGTCACGGCTGGCTCGGACCTTAGTCTAATCTGAAGGTCCATTTTTCGATGGCTTTTTCCAACATTTGTGGCCGTATATCGGCAATAACGCGGCGAATGTTGTCCTCCAAGTGATCAATCGTTTCGGGCTTATCGGCGTAGACTAGCGACTTCACATATCCCCACAGAAAAAAGTCTAGCGGCGTTAAGTCGCATGATCTTGGAGGCCAATTCACGGGTCCGAAACGTGAAACTATGCGGTTACCAAACGTTTCCTTCAATAAATCAATTGTGGCACGAGCTGTGTGACATGTTGCGCCGTCTTGTTGAAACCACAGCTCCTGCACATCATGGTTGTTCAATTGATGAACGAAAAAGTCAGTAATCATGGCTCTATAGCGGTCACCATTGACTGCAACGTTCTGACCAGCATCGTTTTTAAAGAAGTACGGACCAATGATTCCACCAGCCCATAAAGCACACCAAACAGTCAGTTTTTTTGGATGTAACGGTGTCTCAACATACACTTGAGGATTATCATCACTCCAAATACGGCAGTTTTGTTTATTGACGTATCCATTCAAACAAAAGTGAGTTTCATCGCTAAACAAAATTCGCTTATGAAAATCGGGATCAATGGCAATCTTGTTTTGGGCCCATTCACCGAATCTACGCCTTGCTAGGTGATCGTGTGCCTTCAATTCTTGCACGAGTTGGATTTTGTAAGCACGCAAACCAAGATCTTTCCTCAAAATCTTCCATAAAGTGAATGGACACATATCCAATTCCTGTGCACGATAGCGGATAGACTGATTCGGGTCTTCCTCTACGCTACGCTCTACAGCAGCAATGACTTCTTCTATACGCACTGTACGACGTCTCTGTGGATGCGTATTATCATTTAGAGTAAACGTGGTGCAAAAACGTTCCATAGTTAGTCGAATTAATTGCTCTGATGGACGATTATGTTGACCGTAAAATGGACGTAGTGCGCGATACGTATTTCGATCAGAACCATGATTTTCAAAATAAATTTGCTCAATTTGAAAGCGTTGTTCAGGCGTCAGTCTATTCATGTTGAAATGCCAAACCAAACTAAACATAAATCACTTGACAGCTGACAAAATGGCCGCCAGTTAAAAAAGTGTTGCCAACTTAAAGTTCTATACCTCTATAAAAAACACCCTTTATAAATTTTGTTTGGTTTAGTATATCAGTGTTTCTTATCCGATCTAACAGTCTTAGATTCAACATAATTCTTTCCTGCGCTCTTTGGGCGGATTGATAGAATAATTTTCGTTTAAAATTATTCGGTATTTTAAATTTAAAGATGTTAAATTTTCCAAATGCTGACCAGATTAGTTTGATTTTTCTAGTTATTTCTTTGTTGTTGTGTCTTTAGCTCCAAATATACATAGCTGTCCATAATTTCCAGACTTCGATAATCTAGTATAATACTGACGAAATTGTGGGTGTTGGTAATGATGTTAAGCTCTATCTACTATCTACCAAATAAAACAGTATCATCCGCAAATAGCACCAGTCAATATTTTTTCCTTCAGTAGACCAACCGAGCTGACAAAAAATGCGTTTTGGGGGCCGTTATAAATAGTTTTGGTGATATAGTATCGCCCTTCTATTTTGCAGTCGGTCAAGGAACTTAGGATTACACGTAGCTCTACTGAATCGAAATCTATTTCATACTCAACGAAGGCTATATACAGATCGATATAACACTCGTTGCACTTTTCGATCATCGTTCTGTGTTAAAACCCGACCTGAAGCCAGCCTGTTCACGTGGCTAGTAGAAATCTATCTTTTTTGTTATTCTATTTGATATTATTTTTGTGAAAGCTTGTACATTTGGGACAGTAGCCTTATTAGTCTGTAATTATCCAGCTTAGTGATATCTTCTTTTTTGTTTATTCGAACAACCACTACTGCATGTCAAATTCTCGGTATTTTCTCCATTTGCAAACATTTGTCGCATATTAGATCCAATTCATGCATTAGTTGGGGCCACCTTCCTGCGGAATTTCCGTCAATACATTGTCGGGTCCAGCACTTCAAGGTTTTGTCAATTTCTTTCACATCTATCTCGAGGATTTCCTCTGATACTACGTTTCTTATAATTTCTCTGTTTTTACGTCTCTGATAATCTTTAAGTTCAACTTTAAATTTAGATAGGTATGTAATTTAGTGTATTAAAATTTCAAGAACCTTAATTTAATTTTCCCAAGGGCCGGGATTGCTCTGCAAAGTTGTCAGCATCTACTTTGTACATATACAAATGTCTTTGTAATAAATTTTAACCGGTATAAAACACTTTGAATAAATTATGCTTATTCCGCGTTCTGTTTCTAGGCTTAAAATTTTTAACAATATTTAAAAGTTCATACTTTTTAAAGGCAAAGTTTCACTGTCTGTTTTTAAAACAATGTATTACAACCACAAATACCATTTTAAATAAGAATTAACTTAAAAAAAAACTGAAAAATATCTTTGAAACCTTGAAACGATTTAGTTTAAGTTCTAAAAATGGATATTTTGTAATGCTTACACAATAATAAGCAACTAGTATTAACAAAAAGACAGTCCGAGCGACGTGCCATGCCTTTGTTTATCAAATAAAATATTTGTTCCAACCTAAATAGTCCATTATCTTGCACTTGTACAGATAAAAATGACCCATAAATTACAAAAATGTACGTAAACAATTAAACCAAAATATTTATGTTCAACTGAAAATTGATAAGAAAAAACAAATACTTTATCGAATACCACATATTGCATATTGTGTTTTTTTTTTGTTATATAACAATATCTCTTACTAGTCGTAAATAATTATTGCAAAATCCAAATAATCTTACCAAAATACAATATGCTAATAAACAAGAAACAAATTTTTTCAGTCAGATTCATTAAAAAAATTTAACTTTTAAACCCGATTTAGTTACCATGGAAGCTGGATCTTCTCGTTGTTCGGTGTTGTTGTGCTTACGATATTGTTATAATTTATGTTCTATATGCAAATAAACTTTTAATATAGGAAAACTTGTCCGCGCCTGCTTCCGCAAGTGCGGAAGCTCCGCAAGATTTTAAACTTCTATTTTTGGTTCTCGATCTGTATTTTTTATAACGAGATTTTTGCAGGACTATCACCAAAAGCAGTTGTCAATTTAGACCCTTTATTGTCAATTGAGACCACTTTTAAAGTTAGGCCACGTTAGTGAATTACGGGTTTACATATATTTCATTTAACACACCACCAACACACAGTACATTATTTGTGTTTTCATTAATAAAGGTAAATAAGATAGTTATTTGAATGAGTTTAACTTTAGATGCTATAAAATCATTCGAAAAAAAGACAATATCACTTACCTCTTTTAAATTAAGAAAAAATTGCTGTACCAAAGTTTTCTTTTGGAAACCGGAATACCAGAAATTCCTTTCATTTTGACCAGATATTTTTACAGGTGTCTCTATCAAAAACCTAAAAAAAAATTAAAGCCTGGGTTTTTATATATATATATATATATATATATATATATATATATATATATATATATATATATATATATATATATATATATATATATATATATATATATATATATATATCCATGAACATAGATTCATTTTTCCACTGACTCTCCCATGCCTGGGACGTCCACACAAAGGCCCGGACAAGAACCTCCTTTAAAGCTGTTGTTACGACAGCTTGGATACCTACAATGCTGTCAAAAGGCGTTCTTTGAGTGTGGTCTTGACCAAAAAAAAGTCAGCCGGAGCTAGATCGGGACTTTAGTGTTGCTGAGACAGCGTTGCCACACTGTGTTCGCCAGGAACTCACGGACGCGCAAAGACGTGTGGCTAGGCGCATTGTCTTAATCTTTCCAGAACATCCACGTAGTAGGCAGCGTTGACAGTCAAAAACTAATCATGCATACAAGTTACCTTGTCATCAGTTTGGCTTGTCGATGACTGTCCACAGCGGGTGTCATCGTACACCCCTTCCTGGCCCTACTTAAACTTCTTCATCCACCTTGTAACTTGCACATACGCTAAAGCAGACTCCCCGTAGACTTACTTAAGCAATTTGAGTTTGGGCAACTTTTTTGTCGAGTTTTGTGAAGAATTTAATCACCCTATGTTGTTCGAAATTATCCGCCATCGTGCATCGTGATGTGGTTTTAAAACAGGGTTGCACTAAATTAGCCATCCTAACTCCACAGATACTAGGAGCTGACTTATTTTAGGCGGGCTGTGCATCCGGAGATCCCTCAACTAACCCAACCGATCCAAACGCGCTGCTACCAGTATGGGCACGACAAAAAAACATATTTCATAACTCTTGGGAGGCACCTTATACTTTTATATCTATATTCTGTAACCTCTAATTCTGTAAATACTAATTGGCGGTGCTAATATTTCGTTTTCACTGTCTGATTACATTTTTTACTACATTATAATAAAAAAATAACATATCTAGGGTTATTTTTATAAGCTTCTTTATAGATAAGAAAAAACAGTCTTTGAATTTTTTTCAAACATTTTTTTTTATTATTTGTACTTTTAACTTCTAAAATATTTTATCCTTTTCAATATTAATTACTTGGACGTCTGGCAACAGGGCAACAGCTTAACACGCGCCGATTTCTTATAATGAGTAACATTTGACAATGCCATTTATTGATAAGGCCTAGTGGAAAGACGAAGTTATAACGAGATTTGTATGTAAGCAAGAAAGATGTATGTATCAATATTTTTAATTTATTTTTAAGGTAAAAATAATTTTTTCTTTCTGCGTTAGTGTTTTTGTTCCTAAAAGTCGTTTTATTTACCGCTATGACTAAGAACAAAGTAATTTTTTTAAAGAAATCTTTTAATTGTTGTGTTACTGCAAAATTGAAAAACAAAGTAGAAATAGAGAAATCTTGCTATTGCCAATGATAAAAATCCTTTTGGACATTAAAAATATATTAGCTAAAAATCGCAACAATACGCTTTATAACCGAAAACGATTTCCAAATTATGTGAAAATCGAACAACAATTGTAAAAATTATACTTTAGACCAAGTTTATTTTATTGCATATCTAAAACCTCCCTAGTTTAAGGAAGTTTTAATTATTATATTTTTACCTTACAGGTTCTTGGATCCCTCTTATTACCAAATCTATAGCTATGGTCATGTATTGCTTAACTTCTTTTTGAGTTTCTACATTTAATTGTTCAAAATTTTGTTCTGTAGGATCCCACGTTGCTAAGATTAACGTGCAGTTATTTTCATTGGAGGGCTTTTCCTGCTCTTTCTAAAAAATAATTATAAAAATTATATTATCACGAGATTCAATTTATAATGCTATTATTATTTTTTTAAACTCCAGTAATATCAAAAGTTATGCTTACCATTTCAAGTAACTGCATATCAGAATGCCTTACATGCCTCCCCGCAGCTACCAAGACGCCAAAACATCTTTCGATAACTAATTGAGGCCCATTATCTGATACTTGTTTAATACTGATAGATATTTGTTTTTCTAAATTCGTTTTTAACCTAAAACCATTCTTGTCTTTGCCTACTGTTGAATAGGATCCCTAAAAAGTGAATTCAAATACTGTTTAATTCTGCGCGACAAGAGTGTGTTTTCTGAATAAAGATTTAACCAAAAATAACCATACCTTTAATAATTATTAATATATTTTACCTTGCCATCCTCTTCTTTTATTTCCAAACTAACTTCGAAAACATACATTAGAGTTCTGGCTTCGGGAATGGTTATGATGGATCCAGACATCATATCCGCTGTGGATGTTACACTACTGCTCATAGATCGTGGAACACGTTGGAACGCTTTGGCAAAACATGCTAAAATCATTGCATACAAAACACATGATATATTGATAATAACAATCATAATAAAATAGAAATTTTTGTTCTCAACCACAACTGATTCTTACTACAAACAGTTAAAAGAGGTTTAAGAGTAGCCATCAGCAAAATCCACTGGCAATCTACTGTGTTGATTTAAAGCACAATCTTTAGGAATTGCGCTTCAAAGTAGGTCTATTTTCAGGTTTATATGTAATTATAGTTTTAAGTATACCCACCTGATACTCTGGAAACTGCTTCTACAATGTCACATCGACAAACATGGCATTGAAAAATGGCAGATTCTTGAGTGTCGCCATGAGACCATGTGAACGCGAAACAGCTGGCTTCCTTGCTGTCGGCAGAGCCTCTTGCATAAAATAATATTCGGTGTATTTCGTAACGGGAAATTACAGAATTTGTAAGAGCGTCATAAAGGCTAAAAAATAAATATTACAAATTGTGAATTAAAATATGGAAGACTCTGTTGTCTGCATGTGGAATATTCAAGATCTGATTTAGAATTGACAATTTTAGATTACAAGACAATTAATTATTTCATTGGATACATACTGTATAAACTAAGTATATTTTTTAAAAAAATATCACTATTGGTTACGATTGCCCTTGTGCCACTCCAATCGAATTTGTTTTGCACGCAAGATATATTGACCACAGAAACTAAGTAAAACACCGTGGTTCACAGAAGAAATAAAAGAACTAGCAAAGATAAAGAAAGACGCTTTCTTGAAGTACAAAAGTAATCCTTCGGCTGAAGGATATCAAAAATACAAGCAAATGAGAAACAACATAAACGAGAGGATTAGAAGATGCAAGGAAGAATACTGGGAGCGATACACAAAGGACATAGAGCATGACATACGGTGCGCAGAAGAGAATATGGAGAATGATTCAGAAACAGAAAAAAAATGTTAATGAATACATCAGTACAGCTCACATCAAAAAGGAAGAATGGACATTATACTTTGAAAGACAATTTGGTAATACAAATACGATTCACACTAGCATAACAGCAAAATCCATAAATCTGAGCACTACAAAAATGCGGGTAACATCGGAAGAAATAGAATATAAAATACGTAATTTAAAGAATAGAAAATCTCCTGGACCAGATCTAATTACCAACGAATTATTGAAATACGGAGGCCAAATGCTTACCGAGGAGTTACAAAAGCTTTTTAATAAAATTATTAAAGAAGAGCAAGTACCGCAAAAATGGAAAACTAGCTATACAATTCCCGTATACAAAAAAGGTGACCACAAAAACTCGGACAACTACAGAGGAATTACACTTCTTAACTCTGTCACCAAACTATTTACAGCAATTATTCGTGACAAACTTGAAGAGAAAATAGAGATCTCGGACGAACAACAGGGTTTTCGAAAAAACAGATGCCTTATTTATAGTGAGACAAATAATCGAAAAAACAATAGAATTTAACCACCCTGTATACTTATGCTTTGTTGACCTAATAAAAGCATTTGACCGCATCAAGAAGCAGCACATAACGGACATCCTAAAACAGAAAAATGTTTCAGCGGAGATCATAAACATAATTGATGACTTGTACACAAATTCCAGCACAAAAATAATAACATCCGAAGGTCTAACCGAAGATAAACGAAGGGATAAGACAGGGAGACTCGCTAAGCCCCTTCTTATTCAATTTGATAATGGACCGCATAATAGAGGACATCAGACCGAAACGCGGATACCAGATGGGCGGACACAATATCAATATAATATGCTACTCGGATGATGCGGTCCTACTCGCAGATAACGCAGACGACCTCCAGAGATTGACACACCTATTTAACGTATCAACTAAGAAGTACAATATGCAGATATCAACGAATAAAACAAAGTGTATGGTAATTTCCAAGGAACTAAGAAGATGTAAGCTACAGATAGAAAATGCCATAATTGATCAAGTCTTGAACTTTAAATACCTAGGCATTGACACAACAAGCTGTCGTAACCTTACTGGAGAAGTACTGTCACAAAATACAAGAGCCCTACAAGTGGCAGGATGCTTAAGAGATGTTAAATTCGAAACAGATACATGAGAATAGAGGGAAAAACAAAAATATATAAGACCATGATACGACCAATTCTAACTTATGCCACGGAAACAAGAGCAAACAGTAAGAAGACAAAGCAGAAAATGAGAACCACCGAAATGAAAGTACTGAGATCAATGCTGAACGTGTCAATCAGAGATAGGCTGACAAATACCTTAATCAGAGAAAAATGTAATGTGCAGGACGTGGTCAAATGGACAAAAGAAAGAAAAAGAGGTTGGAAAGAACACGTTGAGAGAATGAGTGAAGAGAGACTAGCCAAAGTTTGTATGTATGGACGACCAAGAGGAAGAAGATTACCAGGACGACCACCAAAGAGATGGGCCCAGAGCTGGTTCTCTTCATCAGCAGAATAAGGCGGGTGTAGATAGAATGACAAACAGGGATATCCCTAGTCAACGTAGAAGAAGAAATATAAAAAAAGTTCTAAATATAGTGCACAATACAAGAAACAAAAATATTCTCCTCCAAAGCCCTAAACAAGAACATAATTTAGTACAGGTATATAAACAATATAATTTTAAAATTAAATTTTTAAAACATGGTGGTAATTATTCGGAATAACGGAAACATCCAAATTTTTCGCATCCCCCTATTTTGAAATAGTAAAACATGAATTTAAATATTTTTTATTTTGATGGTTGCACATAGTTGTCCTAAATACAATTTTTTTTCACTTTCATACCGTATTTCCCCTCTTGCTCCCTTAAATTTTGCTAATCTAAACTAAAACGGAATTGCACATTTTGAATAAAATTTGTTCATAACATTTTGTTACACTATAATTCAAACCAACAGAAAACTTGAAATACTTTGAATATGCCGGGAAAATTGTTGCCAAATTTCAACCGATCATCAAATTGTACTTGTTCTGATATTAGTTTCATAATTTACTCCACTTGCCCTTTTAACCCCAAAAGCGATTATTGAATAAGGGGCAGGTTGACTTTTGAAAACAAAATTAACAAACCTTCGGGGTAATATTGAACATAATCCTACACTTTAATTTAATAAATTATGAAAATGTATCACCGTTTGTAATTAAGAATGCACAGTTTGATAGTGAAAATAGGTCAGTTTGTACTGTACGAATATGGTGTTTTTAGTCGCCCTGGCCCCTTTACGGTGTGCTACGGTGACATTCAAGTGAAAGCCTGCCTTTGCACATTGCGAAAACTGTCGTATGCCAAGTTCTTCCGGCATGGTGGTTAAATCGGCTGAAATAAAAAGAGTCAAAAAAACATGACAAAGACCTCTAGCGTTTGTAATTTATCACTGGGAAAGAGTTGGCGCTTCTAGAAGGGTATAACGCAAAAAATAAATTGGGCATAGTTAGCCTAAACAAATACGATTTTTAAATTTGGGGACACATTTGCTTCTAGGGGCAACGGTATCTAAACGTGAATGTGTTAAAATAAAATCCTTGACACCATGGTGGATGTAAAACTTAAGGAGATATTTTGTCAGGGAGTAAGTTTGTTTACTCGAGCATTCGCCACGATATCAAGAAACGATAGGTTTTAACTGGTGTATCCGTCGGAATTTTAAAACAAATCAAAAACACAAGGCTAAAAACAGGCTTTTAGCAACAGTTATATTTTCTTTAACGATCTTGCAATTTTTAAGCACTCAAAGCTCTATACCCAAGGGCAATAAAGTACGCAGCCTTAAGAACTTTTTAAGATATCAAGTAGTTGGAAGCATAACATGATGTAGGAGTGAATGATTCATAAAAATATGAGTTATGTCAGGTGATAATTATTTTGGAATGGATTATATTATAAATTTTGATTTTTAGATTAAATGTCGTAAGAAAATGATTGGCATATTTTCTTACCTAACTAAATAAATATTGATTTCTAATTCCCAACACAGAAATTATTTAAAAATACAATTTCTAAACAACATTATAAATATTAGAGGTAACAAGAAACCGCAACACCACCCACAAGTATATTTTTGCATAACAAAAATACGCTTCTGTTTATAAAATTTTATAAACAACAGAAGAGTCATATGTTTAGCTTTGGGATAATTGCTGTTCATAAAATATTACCTAAATGAATCATTTTATAATAAATAAGTGTGAGCACAAAGGAGAATTTGATTTCCAAATTGCCCTTGCCTTAACACGGTGAAAATTTAGGAAAAAAAATGCACTAATCAGGAATTGACATTTTAAAAATAATCTACATAGCCTGGCCATAATTTCAGTCAACGATAAAACCAAGAAAGAATAATAAAACAATATAACGGATTTACATTTTCTAATTTACATTAAAACAAGTTATACAGCTTGTCCCATTTTTAAAATCCCAACCAAATCTTCCCCAAAGTTTTTGAAATAAAAAAAGCATCAAAAAGGAGCATTTTTAAAATCCTTACTGGGCACACGTAAATACAAGATGTCCGATAAATATACGTCACTCTCCGCAGTATATGAGATGCGTCAAAATAACCCGAATGTTTCAAATAATTTTTTAAAGTACTTAGTGATTTACCTTTTGGGCTGTAGTTCTTGAGCAGATTTGTATATTTTAATGAAATTATGGCATGCTGTATAACTGACAGGTGTCAGTTTTCTGAGCTAAAATTCGATTTTTTATACACTTTAGATAATTATTAAAAAAAAAGGCACTGTTGGATATTCCCTTTCGAACCCTGTAACTTTTGCATCGAACATTTCTGTCAGTTTCGTGAACTTTGGAAAATATTCAGATAGTTTTTTTTTAAATGGGACATTCTGTATACTGCACAAATATCCATAGTTTTCAATTTTAAATACAAATATCTTAAACAATAAAAATGAAAAAGAATTATTCGGAATAGTAACACCGAATTTTCCGATGATTTTTTGCATACCCCTTGTTTTCAGGTCATAGAACTCGAATTTGAAGTTCTTTTTTGGCGTTCGCAAACAGTTTTCTGAAAAAAAATATTTTTCACTGTCACTTTTGTGTATTTTCCGATCTATTCTGTTACAATTTGTAACTTTCACTAAAACACATTTGAACGTTCTGAACTATAGCACATTTTCTTAAAGTTGTACACAACCCTTTGTTAAAATATGACGAGAAACACTAAAAAATCGAGTTGAGAAATAAAAAACCAACAAACTTCGCCATTAAAACAATAACATATCCCATAAATAAGTCTTAAACAAGAGTTTTGTAGTTTTTGTATTCGTTTAGTGTCCAAGGCAGACAGACATGGCCCATAAACAGTATCACAATAATTCATATGCGAGAGCACTAAGCTGTCGCAAAGCAAAGTCTTAAGTTCACTATTTAAAAAATGACCATTTTCGAAAATGAGTTACAGGTTTATATACGCTTTTTTTTTAATGACTGTGTGATGTGGTAAGAAAATCTTACATCTTGGTCTAGGTAAAGACCAAGGTCTTTAATTGTATTTTTAAACGTTATGTTAACATTATTCACCTTTACTATCTCCAAATAAAATAGCTATGGATTTTGTGGATTAAATTTTAAAGAATGACCACAAGAAAACTGAACCAAGTTATACAAATCAAAATTTATAGCGGACACTGCCTGTGGACATTCATCAGGGTAAAAGGATAAATACAGTTGTACAGCATCAGAATGGTAGTGCTTTTTACAGGATTTAAAGACGTTAGGAAACAAAACTATATATATATATATATATATATATATATATATATATATATATATATATATATATATATATATATATATATATATATATATATATACTAAAAAGTAGAGGCGATACAATGGATCCTTGCGGGACACCAGTTGTAATGCCCAAAAAGGATGACTTCTTTTCCTTATAAACAACAGCCTGGGTCCTCCCCGTTAGGAAGTTTGATAACATTCCCATTGCCGATTCAGATAAGACAATATAATGAAAAATGGACCTTAATACCTCATGTTGCAGGGAATCAAAGACTCTTAAGAGTAATCGAACAGCATAAGCAACGTCAACTTGCCCCGGTCAGTAGCCTGAAAAATGTCCTCAGTAATATCCAACAGAGCTGTACTGCAACCATGATCCTGTCTAAACCCAGATTGATAAATTGGTAATACTTTATTTGTTTCAACATGTTCCCGAAGCTGATTATCAATAACTTTTTCCAATATTTTTGAGAGCGTTGGTAATATACTAATTGGTCTAATATCACTGAAATTTTCAGGATTTGGTATTTTAGGAAGGGTAAACACACGCGCTTCCTTCAATTTTTCAGACACCACTGAATGTAATATGCGTAATGTATGGTAATAAGAAAGGCATACAAAGATTAATTGTGAAAATATTAATACCATCCAGTCCTGTTCCGTTACTCTTAATATTTGAAATTATTTTTAATATTTCTAATTACGAAATGGTTTTGAAACCAAAGTCTGATGCTTCGATCATACTCTAGATTTAAACAACAATAGATTTGTCTGAAGGATGTTTATGGTCGGTGGGGGAGACGCTTTTTTGATGTTTGACAGACATAAACATATTTACTTATCTTGTCTTTCAGTATAACTGCTTGTCATGACTTTTTTCGGTGTTTTTAAATGTTAGAAATTACTATAAATGCGAAGTTTACAATTAATATTAACAAAAAGAGGATTTAAAAACTTATTTTTATCGGTAAATATTGTTAGATTGTTTACATATTGAAAATAACAATAATAAAAATTTAGGCAACCATATATTCATACTTTGTTTTCAGAATTGACGTACCCAGGGGTATGTTCGAAGGACGTACCGATGATACTCGTTTAAATAATGCAATTAGAAAAGGATAGCTTAAAATCGGTATGTCTGTACCAAGAAATTAAATACCTACTGTTTATCAACACTTTTTCAAATATAAATAAAAATATTATTACGTTATTCAGCGTTCAAACAACCGGGCCCTAGTCTGACGTTATGCTACTTCTACAGGGGTATGTTCGAAGGTCTGATGACACCAGGCGACTATTTTGATAATATAGTACTTGAACATGATGTGGGGCTAGATTTGGTATAGAATTTATGAAATGAGAGTTGATTGGTTCTACATCTGATAAGTTATCCGGTAAATCGGAATACATTTTTTTACTTACTTTTATGTTAACTAAATTTAGATTAGCCCACAGATGTTTATTGCTTTTTTCGGCATATGTTTGATTAAAGAACATTCTTTTTTGTTGCCTCACAGAAGCTGTAAAAAGGTTTCGTAATAATTTGTAATCATTCCAATCGTCCTGCGATTTTGTTTTTTTATACCTACTCAGAGCTCTATCTCTATCTTTCTTAAACGCGCGTAATGTCCCGGTAAACCATGGAGCATACGGCTTAGTAATTCGATAGGTTACAAAAGGGGCATGTATGTCCAAAAGAGTAATAATATTTTGACTTAAAAAGTCAACCTTATCGCCAATGACGTGTTTCGGTCTAAAAATAAGGCCAAACAAAAAACCGTCAGTTTTTCTTAGTTTTTATGGAAAATTCACATTTTTCCGCCGTTATTTATAACAATTTTCTTTAAAAAATTATTAATTATTATGTTGTATTAATGAATTTTACTAGAAGTGGCAAAATTTAAAGGCAGAAATAGAAAATACGATTTATATATGTGGAAGTGGAACTTTTTTTTTTTTGAAAAACCATGTGAGACCGCCAAAAAAAACTTCGGATTCTTATTGTATGACCTAAATATAGGGATAACCAAAAAATCAGCGAAAAACTCGGTATTACAACTATTCTAAATAATACCAAATAAAAAATGCAAATACTCACACAACCAATCCCTGACTAGACAACGGCACAGACACTGACACTTTTATTCCTTGTTCGACACTTTGTTCATTTAAGATTGCCATATTCCGATGAATTTCGGCTTCAGATTTCGGCGCGTTTATTTGGGCAGCACCCAAATATGTCACTCCAGAGAAGATGGTGCAATCTTGATCGACATCTGAAACTTTTTTAGGAAACATTTCGGGAAGTTAGCGGTTGCTAAAGCAAAAGCTCAGCTATGCAGTTTTATTCCAGACGATTTTTTTAAAAATAAAATTGATGATTTTGATGTTATTAGAAAGTTTGTAATGAAAAATATTTCTTTCGATTGTATAACATGCTTTCTTTACTATTAGCTTATCCAAAACACGGATGTGCGTGATGAAAAGAATAGTGATTTTTTAAAAAATATATTCTATTTTATAATGACAATTGGAAAATCGTCACTGTCAAATAGGTTATTAAAAAAGACCTATAAAATACAGAGTACAAGTAATTACAATTTTACGTTCGAAGAGACAACAAAGTACTGAAGTTTTAAAAATTCCCAAAACAGACCTCTAGCTATGTATCGGTTGACCAAATAAGGGAGAACGCCGGCTATATCTCAGAAATCATTAATCTCACAGCTTCTGAAAAATATATATATAGCAAACGCTGGAAATTATTTCCCAGTTCCCACAACGCCCGCTAGAGGGCGTTAAAATTAAGGTCAATTAAAAAAAAGTTTTTTTTTCTGTAATTTGATCAAGTATTGAAATATTTTGTATATTTGTTATCTTGAGAAAATTTGAAATTCTATCGGTTTCATACTTGGTACTTTGCAGGTCAGGAACCAAAGGGACGATGACCCCCCCCCCCAGAACTTCGAGTTATTTATGCTGGTGGCATCTCCCCCTCATTGCCAACTTATTTTTTTGTGGCTATCCCCCCCCCCCCCCAAAGAGCTTTGAGTTTAGGAACATAGACCCGATTCTGCCTCTTATACGAGGAATGTGGTGTGCTTCTTGCATCTCCCACCCACTCGTCGACAACTTCTTTTTTCGTGCGATCGCCTCCCCCCAAAACCCCGCACGTTACATTACAAATGGGAATGTTGCTGGCGTCTCCCCCTCCCTTGACAACTTGTTTTCGCTTGCCATACTATACTTTTGTGATATCACCCCCCCCCCCCCTCCAAGAGACAGGCTGGTTCCGCTTGTAGTATTTTGTCTTCTAAGATAAAGTAATTAAAAAGGGCTTTATCTCCCTCATTATATGTGTATATGCGTGTATAACAACGGCCGGTAGACAGTGTTGTATGTATATATATATATATATATATATATATATATATATATATATATATATATATATATATATATATATATATAATGTTATATCGTAAGTTTTCACGGATGGTAGAATGAATAGGTTGGTTATTCCGGGTTTCAATCCGTTCGTTCAAAAAAATCGTTTTCACGACATTTCGCCAAAATCTTATTTGGCATTTTCAAGTGCGGTTCGTCTCGTTACTCAGTTCTCAGCGAGTAACGAGACGAACCGCACTTGAAAATGCCAAATGAGATTTTGGCGAAACGTCGTGAAAACGATTTTTGAACGAACGGATTGAAACCAGGAATAACCAACCTATTCATATATATATATATATATATATATATATATATATATATATATATATATATATATATATATATATATATATATATATATATATATATATATATATATATATATATATTATATATTATATATTCAAATTCAATTTCCTTTATTTTAGGTTTTAATAACACATAGGCAATCAAAAGTAGAATTTGAACCCCAATTTGAAAATCAACGTCATTAAAGGCGTATCATCTCATAATTACAATTGTCTGTTAAGGAAGATATGAAATTGCGGTTTACGCCGGATTTTGAAGATTTTTGTCCTCTATTTAACCAGATAGCTAGAGACTTACCATGTCGTTTGAAATAAAAAAAATACATATATTTTTTGCGCTGTTAAACAGCGCCCTCTACCGTTCATTATTAAACACAATTAACATACGTAATTTATAATGGGGAGGATATAGCAAGAAAAGCTTTTTTAATGAGTCTATGTTTGTTTAGTTCCGTCAAGCCAAACCGGAGTTGACTTTCTCCAGCTACTTTATTTTAAAGGATAGAGTAACGTGTGTGAAACAGAAAAAGTTTCCACAGATTAAAACGCAAATATTTTCAATACAACTTTATAGGACAAATTATAGAAAAAGTAAACTTTTCCTAATAAATCACGGTTGTTACGCCCCCTAGCGATTGTCGTAGTGACTTGAAAATAATTTCCAGCAATTTCTAAGGACCACTTTTACTATAAATATTTTTTTTCCTCAAGTCGTGCGATTAACTGTTTCCGAGATATAGACGGCGTCCTCTTTTTCTTGGCCACCAACTTGTTCTATGAAGATAAAAAAAATACAGGATAGGTGTTAGTTCAGAATTACCTTTTCGCAAAAAGATCTGCACAAAATATTTATTGGAAAACTCAAAATTTCTTCCAAAAAACTAGCTGGCAGTAGCAAAGTTTTGGACCTGATATAATAGTATGACACAATTTAACGTCTCTTCTACTTATATCTTACTACACTGGAAAAACTTCAGGAGATTAAGAAAGCTGGTTTTCAGATTATGCTGTTCATTGCGTTGAAAATATTTTATAAAAACTATGAGAAAATGCATAGAAAAGAATGGGAAATAGATTGACAATTTAATGTGAGAAATATTAATGGCATGGTAAGATTTATCGATATGAAATAAGGGTAAAAACGCTCTATCTGTGGATGAAAGTGCTCATGAAATTTAAGTTTCAAATGAAATACCAACTTGATTCACCCAAAAATAAATTAAATATTAATTAAAAACAAAATTTAACTTTATTTACTTGGAACAAAAAAATCAACCTATATTTACTATTTAGAAAATTGCCTGCATATGATTTCTTTTACAAATCAATAAAACTATTTTTAGATGATCAACCAGGAAGCTAAAGTATTTTGTAAAAATATCTGAAATTTTCCATAGCATATAAACGAATATAAACATTAGAAAATGATAAACTTTCATTAAATTCAAGGTGAGAGTAATTTAGTTACTTTATCGCTAACTTATCTAACGATGTGTTCCAAAAAGTACAAAACAATGGAGAGCTTTCTTAATATTATCTTCTAGGAAAATGTTATTCCCCATAATAATCGCTACATGTAAATTTTATATAAAACAATTAAAGTGGTCGTAAAATAAGTAAATAAGGCGTTTTTAAATACTGGTGACGCAGAAAATTGGAAACAAATTTGATATATTAAAATTTTTTCATTTTGTGTTCTACGTCATCTAGAACTTAACCAAATTGGTCTAATGTTTTTGGACAATCTGTATATATCAAAGTGAAAAAAAAAAATATAGATAGATTTACAACAAGTAAGTTTAGATAAAAAACTCAAAAATGTATCTTAAGACCTAAACTTCACACCTCTACATATATTTCTGGAGAACATGGCAAAGAGGATGAAAGCCTAATCTCTCATCCAGAAATCAACAAATCTGGGACATGCCCCAAAATGAAATGAAAAAGAAATTCAGCCTTGTGAAAAACTTCAGTACAAAGTTGAGTCTCAAAAGCGAATGGGACAGAAACACCATTAAAAAACTCAGCAAGAAATCCATTATATGGTATACAGATATCAAAAGAAAGCAGCAGATTCAGTAGAGCATAGAACTAAGACCAGAAGAGATTCAATGTTTGCATAAGCTTGAAATAAAACCAGCTCAGAGATCTGACAGGGTTCCTGACGGGGCATTGTCACCTGAAGGGACGCCTCAAGAAACTTAGACTGGTAGAAAGAGAAGAGTGCTGAATCTATAAAGAGGAGGAGGAGGACGAAACCTCTATTCATATCTTTTCAGAGTGCAGCGCTCTAGAAAACCCTAGGATGCGGTTCTTGGAAAGACACCAAATCAAAGAAGGGGAACTATCCACCTTGAAGCCATCCAATATCCCAAGATTCCTGAGGGAAATAGGACCTGCTCTAGCCGATAAGGTAATTGTTAGGATTGGGCAGCAATAGGGAGGCACGATAGATCTATCAGATCACAGTGTACAGACCCCCAAATCTACGCACATACATACAACATACATACATACATACATCTTAAGAAATCTGAAGATTAAAAATTAATTTCAATCAGGTTAAGAGTACGCCAGGCGATACAATATCACCAAAATTATTTTTAACGACCCCCCAAGATGGATTCTGCAACTGAACTAGTCTACTAAAGGAATAAATATAGATGGTGCTATCTTAATCATTTGCTATAGGCGGATAATCTTTTGTTTGGTGAAACGCCAGAGGAAGTGCAATTAATGGTTGACCTAAACATGAACGCCTTAAAAACAAAAATGATGACAAACACTGAAAATTTCGTGAATTTTATACTAGACTATCCAAGTCCAGAGACTGTGGACAACTCTATTTGAGGCAGAAGATAACAACAACAAAGAACAGCAACTACGAAAAAGTAACTAGAAGAATCAAATTAGCCTGGTCAACAATTGGAAAACTTAATAACATCTTCAAATCTGAAAAAGTGAATAATTTACAATAAAGAATATACAAACAATGCGTCCTCCCTGTATTTACATATGGATCAGAAACTTGGAGTTACACAAACTATAACATAAAGAAAATCACCAGTGTCTAAAAAAACCCCGATATAATTATGGTAAACATAGACTATCAAATCGCGTAAGAAACCAAACACAAGATAGCACAGGACACTGATTTATTACAGCTAAACAATGAAAGTTTCTGATATTTTATCACATACAAAATCAAACAATTTATTTTTCTAATACCATACTATGCAAAACAAAATAAAAAGGCTAGTCAAGCTTATAGAAACACAATTTTATATTACTTACTACTAGTTTCATCTTCTGAACTATGATCAGTTTTCATAGAATCCTGTTTTTCGGTAGGGCTTAGCTCCTGACTTAGAGGATCTTGGCCTAAACCTACAGGTGACCCAAAAAAATTACCATGACCAAATTTACTTGTTTCTTTTCCATCTACTGTATCGGTCATTGTAGTGTTATTCTCGGTTTCTTGCAACACCTAATATGGGTTTAAAAATTTTATAGAGAAGTTAATACAAGACATTACAAAAAAAATCTTTATGAATAGATAGAAACGGAAAAAAAAATTATTAGCAAAAATAATATGCTATACAATATTCAAATAAAAATAAATCTAGGAAAATGAGTTTTTTTTTCTTGAAAATTCGTTTACGTACCCTCTATTTCAAGGTTGTAAGACATGAACCTAGCCTTTGTTTTTCTTTATTTTTCCAAAAAAATTTAAATTATCAATGAAAAACAAAAAGCAAGTTTTGTAATCTTCGTCAACATTTCTACTACTTGTCGACAGCGCAGGGTGGTGGCGATAAAGCTAAATATTTGTTACGACGTTGCCAGATGTTAAATATTTTCATGTAATAAACTTTTATTTAAAAAAAAAATTATATTTGTCCCTTTCAGTCAACGACATATTTTAAGTTTTTTAATGTAAAATAAGTCTAAAATATATGTTAATCAACTAGCCGTAGTTTAGGTAAAATTTGCTAAAACCAAACTAAACCCGAAACTGATATATTAATTAAAAAATGTTATTGTTTAACAAAGACCACCTGAAGGCGGGACAATCTCTGCCTGGGAAGGGTGTTGGAAAAGATCTAAGTTAGGGAAAAAATGGGTGGTTTAGTATCTGCTGATCACTTTAAAAATGCTAAGATGTATAAAAATCGATTAGAAATATGTACATGTTTTAATAAAAAGAAAATAACAAAGTCATGTCAAAATTATTTTGATATGACAATATTTTTCATTTATCTTGGTCTCACATAATTCTATTCCACAAATAATTTAACTATCAACGTGTCGACACTACTCAAAGGGATCGAATTTCAACTTGTTTATAGTTATTCTAAGAAGTACATATAGCACCGACAGGTCATAAGTATATTGTGATTTGTCGAAGACACGATTACATTACAGCGTGAGTTTTGTGTTTTATCGTTAGACTGATATTTATTGAACAAGCCTAAACATAGGGAATATTCAAGTGACTTAAAAGAAGTTGTTATAACTACCTTAAAGGCAGGAAAACGATAAATAGAAGTCGCTCAGAATTTTAAAATGTCTCGGCAGTTTCTTAGTGCGTGGAATAAAGTTTATAATAAAATTCATTTACTAGTGATGTTCGTAAGTCTGCTGTGGCAATTAATAATGAATTGCAAGAAAATTATAACATAAACATTCATATTTCAACTGTAAAACGTCGTCTAAAAAACTTGGACAATAACCAACTTAAAACTCTTTCATATCTGGAAAGAACAATGGTCTACAATACTATGGAATGATAAAAGCACGTTTCATTTAGTGTCACCTGATAGAATAAAATATGTTCGACGTTCTAGAAACAAAAGGTATTATGTTCAGTACCAAGTATCCACCATCAAATATGGTGGCGGCAATGTGATGGTTGGGAAATGTTCGCCTCGACATGGAGTTGGACCGATAACTTGTATCGAAGGGAACATGGATCAATTTTTGTATGGAGGTATATTAAAAAACCAAATGATACCATATGTTAAAGACGATATGTCACCTGGATGGTTTTTTCAATAAGGTAATGATCTAAAGCACAAATCAAAGCACATGACTTCATAAAACCTGGAAAGGTCAAAGTTCTAAACTGGCCAAGTGCCAACTTAAACCCTATAGAGCATTTGTGAGAGGAGTTGGATCGTCAAGTAAGATGCCGAAATTATTCCAAGGAAGCTTTATATGAAGCTCTGAAAAACGAATGGAACCGAATTCCTTTGAATAGTTTTGTAAAAGTAGGTGGAATCAATGCTGGTGCGCTGTGAAGCTGTAATCAAGGCCAATGGATATTCAACACAATATTGATATTGGTAAAAGAAAATCTTATCTTTTAATACATAATGTTAAAATTATTTGTAATGCCAAAATATTTTTGATCCTTGACAACTTCATCATTCAAATCTACCTGTGAAAAACAAACAAGATTTTTAAAAATATAACATTGTTGGTTCAAGTATTTTCTTAATTATTTTTAGTTAATTTTAAAATTATATTTGTCAAAATACTTTTCAGCGCTACCTTATATGTATTTGACAGAAAGCTATGGCAACAGTGCAAAATATCAATCTGATAGAAGTTTTATAGCGTTTTTCCGATTTTTCTAGTTAAAAAATATAATAGAGAAGCTTCTTTAAACATGAAATTTGTGGATGTAATCAAACTTTTAACGATCTAGGGGAGAAATGAACTTAAAAGAGAATAATGTTTTTCCCTATTAATCAGGAAAACAACATATTTTTGAAAAAAATTTCTGTGCTTACCCCCTATTTCGAGGTCGTAGAACACGATTTTGATCTCGGTTTTCCATAATTTTTCCTTAATTTTGCGGAAAACAGGGTTAATTTTAGTTTCAATTTTTTGCAATTTTGTTACAACTACAAATTCCACACTAATAGAAGCTGTTGTATTATATAAAACTTCATAAATTTGCCATCTTTAATCGGAAAAATCAAGAAAATTATCCAAAGCTGTGAAAAGAAGGACCCAAAAAACATATTTTTGCCTTTCTTTGATTTTTATATTACGCACGAATTTCACTCCAAAAAATCATGTTTTCAAGGATCATATTTATGTTAAGCATGATTTTCCCTCCAAATATGAGTTTGTGAGTTTGTTTTTAGGTGGTTTTGGCAACAGATACTAAAGTACTCGGTTCCCTACTAACTCTAACCTTTCTCCCCTTTCCTGACAGGGATTGTCCCGCTTTCAAGTGGTTTCTGCTGAACAATAACATTTTTAAATTAATAAATCAAGTCACGTTAAGGTTAGTTTCAGTTTTCCAAATTAACCAAAACCATAGATGTAAGAGAAATTAATATTATTTAGTACAGACTGCGGATCCAATAGAATAAAATTGGCTCACGCTTCAAAAGAGATAGAGCGTTTTTGATGAGTAGTACCTCTTTTTTTAATTTCGTTTAGGTGACGGGGATATCCAATGACGTTTGGAGTATTGTGCTTATCTCTGCCATTACCAAGAGAGGTACTACTCAACAAAAACGCTTTATCTCTCTTTAAGCGTGAGCCAGTTTTCTTCTATAAGTTCCATAGTCTATATTATGTAATATTAATTTCTCTTATGTCCATGACCAAAACCAAGCTATACCTGAACTAACCAAAAATTTTGTGTGGTTAAGATCAATTTTACCCTTTTCTATACATTACAAAAATTAAACTATGTTGTTGACTGAAACAGATAAATTTTATTGTTTATACCATGAAAGTATAAATCTAGGTCAGTTTGGGTTAATTCTAGTCTTCCAAACCAACCTAAACCTGAACTAACTAAACCCAAGCTAAACTTGAACTAATCAAAATTTTTTTTTATACATAAAAAAAATTAAATCCTGCATGTTGATAGTATTTCGAGCCGTGGTTTGAGGCTTGTTGGTTTTATTAAACGCACACTAGCTGATTTCAGTAATGTGCAGTGTTTTAAATCTGTATACTGCTCAATGGTTCGATCAGTCTTGGAGTATGCATCTCCAGTCTGGGCACCAAACTATGAAATATACAAAAATAAAATCGAAAAGGTAAAGTTCCGTTTCTTGAAATTTGTTGCTTTTAACCAAGATGTGCCATTCAGTGTAATACGGGATTATATGAGCTTGTTATCATTATATAATAGACGCATCTATCTTGACCTAATTTTATTTTATAAGATCATAAACTCTATGGTTGATGCTCCTGAATTGTTGGGGGCTGTTGGATTCTCTGTACCTCAGAGGGTGCTTCGTTTTTAACGAACCATACCATAGGACAAACTATGCGTTTAACACCCCAATGTCCAGAATGAGTAGGGAAATGAATTCACTGCCTAGGAATGTTGACCCATTTATACTCTCTCTGAACTCATTTAAGGGTTGTATTAAAGAATTTTTAAGTAATTGAATTTTATACATAATAGACTGTAGTGACAGTATTATTGTTTTAGTTAATTGTTATTCTTTTAGTACTGATGTGACTTGTGATATTTTGTGATTGTTTCGTTTCAGATTTTTTATTTTTATTTGACGTATTATATAAAATTGAATTTGTATGATTTATTGCCGTTAATAAACCATCATAAACTATGTTGTTGACTGAAATGGATAAATTTTATAGTTTCAGTCTTACAAATTAGCCAACACCAAGCTAAACCTGAACTCCAACCAAAAATTTTTGGTGGTTCAAAGTAATTTTACCCTTTTTTATATACTACAAATATTAAACTACGTTGTTGAGATGGACAAATTTTATAGTTAATATCGTGAAAATATTTTACATCTGGCAACGTCGTAACGTTTAATTATCGTTTTTATGAGTTCAAGATTAGACGATCTTTACGAGGGTGCTAAAATTTGTGCAAAAAGGGTTGAAAAGTATTACATACCATGTATTTAATTCAAAATAAATATATAAATTTGGCGTTTTCTTCACAAATAAAAGTGAATTGTAAAGTAATGTGTAGTGAAAAACCAAGGCCAGGGAAAAATTCGTAAAGAGTGAAATGATAGGAAAATGACGTTTTTTTGAAAAAATATTGATACATACCTCGTATCTCGAGGTCGTAGAACACGATTCTGACCTCGGTTTTCCATAATTTTTTCTCAATTTTGCGGAAAACAGGGAAAATAACGTTTCACTTTAAGTTCAATTTTTTTCACTAAATCGTTAAACTTTTGTTATAACAACGAATTCCATAGTGATAGAAGCTTCTGCATTATACAAAAATTTAAAAATATGCACTTTTTTTATCGAAAAAATTCGAAAAATTACTACGACAAAAATCACAACAAAATCAAAACAAAACAAAAACTAATAGTTTGCATAGTTCGCTAAAGATGGCGTGCTGTTGAAGTCGGCGATGTTGCCAGATTGCAAAAACGATTTCTTTAAATATTCTTCTCTTTCTGTTTGAATTGGAAAGAAAAGATTCCAAAAAGAACGTTTTCCTTTCCTTGGATTATTGAAGTACTATTAATTACTCTTATGTCTATGCCTTCGATGTGCGATTTTGACTCTAAATAATAAAGGTTTTAGGGATTACAGTTGCTTTTGTTTGTTTCCCTCCAAATACCAGTAGTTTTAAACGGATAATATGAATTGATCATATTGCTTATGTCCGTTAGCAGAAAGTGTCGAGTGGCAGAGCTTGTCCCGCCTCCACGTGGTTTCTGCTGGACAATGACATTTTTTATTTAATAAATCTAGGTCAATTTAGGTTAGTTCAGGTTAGTTCAGGTTAATTTCAGTTTTTCAGACTAACGTTAACCTGTACTTACCAGAACTAACCAAAAATTTTGGAAGGTTAAGATTCATTGTACCTCTTTTTATACGTTACAAACATTAAACTATGTTGTTAACTGTAATGGGTAAATTTAAAAGTTTATACCCGGAAACTTTAAATCTAGGTTAATTTAAATTAGTTCAGGTTAGTCTCTGTTTTCCAAATTAACCAAAATCAAACTAAACCTGAACCAACCTATCTTAACCAACCAACAAATAATTTTGAAAGGTTAGGATTATTTTTACTTAGAAACTGTTCTGAATATTAAAAAAAATTAAACTATGTTGTTGACTGAGAAGGACAAATCTTATAGTTTATATTATGAAGAAATTTCACATCTGGCAACGTTACACCTTTTTACGTGATTCGGCGGCCAGTTTAGATAGTCTGACTGTTGATGACGATTTCGAGACGTGTTTTTGATTTTTCACTGAAAATATAAGTTTTTCTAAATTGGTTTGCTAAAATTTGTGCAAAAATAATTGAAAAATATTACGTACAATATTTTGTAACTAGTTCCATTGAAAATAAATATGTAAATTCGGTTTTTAACTAAAAAGAAAGTGCTTTATGAAGTGACGCTTTTCTTTTTTTGAGTTTTCCGGGAAAGTGAGAAAAATAGTGAAAAATCAAGGCCAGAATTGTGTTCTAGGACCTCGAAATAGGGGGGTGAGTATCGAAATTTTTTCAAAAAAACATGCTTTTCACCCTTTGCAAATTTTTACTGTTTTCATATCCTACGATCTCCAAATATGTAGTAAGTATCAAAATTTTTTCAAAAAAAGTAATTTTCTTACATTTCATTCAATTTAAATAATTTCAAGACCTTTCAAGAAAAAACTGAATTTACCTAGACTTCACTTAATCTACCTTAAAAAAATATATATATCAATTTTATACTTTGCAACTTGAAAATTACTAAGAAATTTAATACTTTTATTATCCTAAATAATTACCTCACTTAAAGCGTCCTTCAATTCATTCAATTCTCCTTTGAAATCCAAAGTTGGAGTTTTGCTGGCCCCTGGCTTATCTGATACAAAATCAAACTCGTCACTGGTTGGTAAGGATTCGTTTGATTTTACACTTAAAGTATCCTCCATAACTAATCTGAAATGAAGATTGCATTTCAGTTGTCAATTTTAATATACATAATATAGATGACATATATGATAAAAAGTTTAAAAGCAGTAAAGTAATGATACTCATAAATAAACAAAACTTGGCAGCTGAATAATGAATGAGTAAATGCTCTTAAAAGGTCAATTTTAATGATCTAAATGTGTTTTTAGACTTCATTTTCTATTTCCATCTTTGCTATTTTTAATACTTGAAAAATAATAAAAATGAATGTAGCGATAAGGTAATAGAATACTTATAAATGGAAACATAAATGTTTAAGTGGTTGATAAATGCCAAATACCAACAATTCTATACCACACAAATTTTGAATACCATTATGTCACAGCAAGAGGTCATAAAAACAAACAGGGAATATTTCTCACCTATTATTTTACTGGTTTATCTTTTTTAGTATACTTAACAATTCTATTTGATGCATTTTTGGAATCTATACTAGTTGTTTGTATTTTAAATTTACTTTTCTATTATTTATTTATTTTTGATAACGCACCAAAATGAATTATTTTTTTGACAGACAGATGAAATGACAACAACACAAAAGTTGACATTTTGTTCAAATTTTCTCGAAATTTGCTTGGTATTCTATTGTTTTTATAAATAAAATCTATTTAATTTTAGTCCTCTTTTCTACAAAATTTATAATCAAATACAAAAATATTTCGTTTTTTGTTTTATTTTGGTCGCAAACAACAAGTTGGCTTGACCTAAATTTGCCTAAATGGAGTGTTCCCTGAATTTTTTAAAATTTGTACTAAATTAATAGTAAAGATGTACTAAATTTCAAGGAAAATTATTCTATTCTTTATTATCTCTTAGCATTCTACCTGCTGGTTGCTAAGCTGAATGCTGATTCGTATTCTCTTTCTCACCTATATCTCTATATATACATATTACAATTTCCAGAGCCTAAAGTACACATTAAATATTTGATTTTGTTTGTAAAACATTACGTTTATTTTATTAATTTTTTACGAAATGTACACTACAAACATCAATTTCTAAGTAGATCGGGGGCCTCATTTACTTCTACCGTCCCAGGCTTACCCCTAGTGTAAAAGCAAGTCGCGAGATCACATGAAATACTCGATGTCTACGGTAATATGTGCAATATACTAATATATTAAATTTTTACAAAACATACGAAATATAGTACAATAGTCTTTATATCAACGCTGTATTACTTTCCACTACCTTCAGAAATTAAAGAAGGCAACCCACTATACGTCAAAACAAAGTTTCCAAAATAAAAGGCTTGATCCTATACAAATTTCATAAATATGATAATAAATTAACCCATTGTAAGTTTTAATGTTTTTAGCAGATTCAGAGAAAAAATTATGTTGCCAAAAAATCCATTAAAAAATGTAACTAATTATTACGTTTTTTTTTTTTAAATAAATATGATTTTTATGATACTTGAATCAAGCCTAAAGATTTTGCCTAAAGATTTTTTTAACATGGAAGCCACAAAAACGGGTTTTAATTGATTAGTTATTTTAGTTGACAAGAGAGGACGCTACTGAGAAACTGGCATCCAAGGCTGTCAATTTGCCAGTAATTTCTTGCATTTGCCAGGAATAATTAGCTATGCCAGTAATTTTGCCAGGGATACTATCATGCCAGGTATTTGCCAGGAATAGATATCTTGTACTCAGAAATTGATAAAATATTAAAGCGAAATGTACATACAATTAATGGCAAGTGTATGAAAATCTAAAAGATGTCCCATCTCTAAAATTAAATCTCTCTACTATCTCTTTTTGCTTCTCACATGTAGTTATTTCTTTCTTTATTTTATGGTTTTGCAGTATAAATTTAAACGATGGACAATCTTGTTATCGTCTGCCTTTTTCTAATATTCAGTTTAATTGAGCAATATCAGCTTTTTCTTATCACACGCATTTTGCCAGGAATAAATATGAAACTTGCAAGTATTTTTCTGTGGAACATGTGACAGCACTGCTGGCATCTATTACTGCCCTCGAATCATTAGCATGAACAGCTCGGAGCTGTACAGGTGCAAGAAACCCTCGCTTTATTCAAGTAGTGCATTATGCCTCGGCGCTTGTCAGATTTGCTTTCCTCTTACCCCTCAAGCATGATGTATAAAGCCCTAACAGCTATCAGTTATCATTTTTAGATGCTATTTTTGGGTAAAAAAACATTTTATACATGAAATGGAGACACAAAAATAAGATTATTTCACAAAATATCGAACTTGCCTTCATAGTTTTTTTAACGAATTGCGAAATATTTATGGCCTAAAATGCCATGACACCCGACAAAATTCAAAACTAATAAGTAATAATATAATATTTTTACCTTTTTGTCTTCAATATGTTTCGCTATGTATATTAAAAACACAAATTCTGAAAAAAAATAATTTGTAGGTTATATACTGTTCCAATTAATATTACCGCTTGATTCAGATTTGCTCGGAGCTACTCAGGGTTTGAAGCACCTGAGCTTAAAACTCTTGAATCGAGGGCAGTATTTACCGATAAAACTGAGTCAGAGGATTCATGTTATTGTGAATAATCTTTGACTGGGTATTATGTAAAGATACTTGAACGCCTACTTCAGCAAGAGATGGAAGTTATGCTTCAATCCAGATACATTGTTCCAGCATTCCTCTAACTTCCTAGTTCTGGCACAGATCATTTTATCTTAATAGATGCGACAAAAAACGGCAAAATCAAATTTCATGACCTTACTTACCTTGCGACCCACTATATTTCTTTGAAGGTTGCTCGATTCGTGGTGGTCCTCTGTAAGCCTTTTTATAGTTTGGCGTTTGTGCAGATTATACCGTGGTTCTTCCTGGTTGGTTTTCTTGCATACCTGTGTCTAGGCCTCCTCTTGTCTCGCTGCTCTGTTTTTCTGGTGTGTTAATTTTAGTTGGGTTAGAGTTTTCTTTGTATTTGAGATGTTTTGTGTGTGTATCATCTCTCTTGTTAAGGTTTTTAGTATATCGCTCAAAGATCAACGTGGAGCAAGAAATGAGAGTGGCGTGTCAAGCCTTATCCCTCCCTTTGAAAAAAATGTGTGGAGATCACCAAGCTCACTGATCTCATTGACTTTTTTTTCCGATTCTTCTTTAATAATAATATATTCTTGTGTATCAGGTCAATATTTACGTATATATAAACCTCAGATTGTGGTTGTTTTTATTTCTGTGCTTGGTCATTAGCGTCAATGTACAGTCGTGTTCAATGAAGTGTTGTGGTTTGCTACTATGCAGTAGGCAGGTTATAGAGTACAAACCTTATATGACACTTTGTTGAACACGACTATACCTATTTCAACTAGGGTGCTGTGACAAAATACTAAACCTGTAAGTGCACCGCTAAGTAAAAACTTTGGGAATCCCTGGTATAGCGGATCACAAGGTCACGAACATTTTACCTTTCCACTTCAAAGACACCGCCAAACCAGTTCCACATGTAAAATGAAAAAATCTGTAATTCTGAGCATGGCGGGTAAAGGAAGAAAGGAAACAAAATACCAGAATTTATAATCTCGTGTCAAAAAAATTAGTTAATGCTTCTATCGAAATAAGAGAGCCATATCTTTCAAAAATCAAAAATAAATATTTTATTGTATAAATAAATATCTACAATTCAAATTACCAAATTAAATAATGGAGTGTAACAAGTTTTTAAATAACACATCTTGAAATAAAGACACTTAACACAATCAACACATAAAAAGTTTTAGTTTTTACAGCATTTAAACCTGGTCTAAATTTAAGAACTTTAAATGGAATCTGGTGGACTACTTTTGCAATTCAGTATTTTTAATACTCTACAAACAACTTGAATAATTATCTAAATACATTGTTTGTAAGATGTTTTACAAGTATTAATATAATAAGTTTTAATTTTTTTAGCTAGGACCAATGAACGGAAATAGGGAGCGACCCCCCATCATTACATTTCAACGGTGGCTTGTCCATATAAAAGAGGGGTAAATTTGAAACATTCAAATTATTTTAAAATAAACTAACACTATCGATTTAATCTATTATTTTGTTAAAAACATGGATGCAAATAAAATATGTATGTATGTATGTATGTATATATATATATATATATTATATATTCAATTTCCTTTATTATGACGCTTAATAAATGAAAATACTTGTTTTTTTTTTTTTAAGTAAAAAGAGGAAAATAAATTAACAATTTTAATTATTTCCCTTATATAAAACAGTATTGTGTGTTTTTTATATACATACGCTCCTGGTTATTCAGGAAAAAATATGAACTGTTTCCAAACACTTTCAAAAAATAAACAAAAAAATAAAAATACTCTTAACACTCTCTAAATCTTTGTATTATTTTTAGCTGGAGAATTTCCACTAAAGTGATGATGTATGTACTTCAAAACACTCTCTATAGAAGGTCCAAATCAAAAAGATACAATACATTTCTATATTCGCGTTATTTTTCTGATAAAAATAATTAATTAAAACTTTTTGTCGTAGATTTGCAACTACCTCACTGAGAAATATCCAAATGTATCAAAAAATACATAAATACTATTTTATAATAAGGCTAAAATACCGCCATTTCTTTGTTGTTTTTTCTTCTATCCATTTCGTTTCTAATCATCATTTTGTAAGTGTTTAAAGTTTTAAGGTCCTTTTCTTTATAAAGAAGTTTTTTGCGAAGCTTTCCGGTATCAGAATGTACTTCTTCTAATCTTTTAATTGTAGATTTTAGGCTGTCTATAACCCTAAAAAAAAAAGATAATGATATAGAACGTAATTGGGACAATGCTTCAATAAATTTTGTCTAATAAGAGTTTATAATCATTTATTTAATAATTAATAATAATATTCTTTATTGCCGACCAAATTATTTACATGATTGTTGTAAATCTACAATCACCTAGCACAAAAGATGCCAAATGAGATTTTTGCGAAACGTCTGCAAACTTCTACAGGAAACCAAACAAACGAACGGATGTATTCCCGAATTAATACTGATATAATATATATATATATATATATATATATATATATATATATATATATATATATATATATATATATATATATATATATAAATAAAGTAAAACAAAAAATAGAGCCCCGACGGATACCCACAGCCACATTTGCAGTTAGGAAGTAGTACCGAAAACACGACTGTACTTCGTATATATATTTAAGGCTTGTCAACAAAGAACACTGACACATAACATTAATTCATAGTCATCGCACAAAAAAAGTAATAGGAGCCAAGTTAAATAACGTATAAATTTATAGAAATGAAACTTAAAACTTTATAAATTATCAACACAAACTAAAATTAAAAGTTTTCTAATACAACAAAGTTTGTAAGAATACTCACTTCTTGTGTCGCTTCACTATTTCGTCAACCATGTAATTGCCAGTGTTGAGATCTTTATCTGAGCCGGACTTAAGCTTTTCTCTCATTAATTGAAATTCTTTTTCTTCAGTTTGCATACAAGTATCCTAAAATCAAATTATGAATATAAATAAACCAATGAAATTAATGTGTCCTTTATAACAATAACAACCACACAATAAACTGTGAAAATTCAATATACTAGGTGATTTGATGAGTTTTAAGACTGTATATTTTCTTAGAAGGCCTTTAAAATACCCCTCTATTGCTGCAATGATTTCTTCATTTGATGAAAAACATCATTTGTTTATTATCAAAAACCATATCATGTATAGATTCAATAATTTCTTCATTGATAACAGTTTTTAGACATCCACTGGGAGCCTTATCACTGATGTCTATACTACCACGTTTAAATTAAATAAGCCAGTTAAATACTGTTGCTTGTGAATGAGCATCATATCCTAATACATTTACCATATCAGTAATAATTTCATTTCCCTTCAAACCTTTTTTATGTAAGTACTTTATCACTGCATGAATTTCCAGTTTTCCATTTAAAAAAAAAGGCAAAACACGTCTATCATAAACAGCTATAGAAAAAAAAAAATATTTGACAGATTGGTTTGAAAGGATGGAACACTCCTCCCACTTTCCAAATTACCTAGTATGTCAATCATAGGCTTGGAAAAGAATTACTTTTCTTATAGGTTTCCACTGTTTCTTTTATAAATCTTTGTTGGATGAAAAACGCATAACATATTAAAATAATGATCAACTAAAAATACCAACTTCCATGGTTAAATACGCTTGATACAAATTTAAACCATTTTAGTGAGTCTGGGTATAACTCTAGTATTACCAGGGACAGGATGATTCCTAAGTAATGTTGAAAACTAATCAGATTCAACTAAAGAAACAAAGTTTGAAAGAAAAAAAATTATATAAAATCTGCTCATTTATATAAAAGCTTTTCTGCATACTCTGAAACTCACCTTTTTATATGAATATCTATATTCAAGAAATTTGGCAATATCCATTTGTTCAATCTTCATTACCTTCATTGCTTTTAACTTGCTTTGCCTTTGCAATCGTTTTGTTTTGTGTTTCTTTTTCCCTGGTTTCGGGTCCGCGTCAAATAGATTTGGATCATTCCGTTCCTCCTTTAGATTCATACAATAATCTAAAAATGATCTCTAGCTCAAAATACATTCCCATTTTTTGGTTCTATTTAACGATCTAATATAAATATACTACTTGAAGCCAAAGATTTACTTTCTTTTTAAGATAAAATACCAAAATTACAAAAAAAAATTAAAACACAAAAAATTACCTAAAGATTTTCCTTGAGGTAATATTAAAGCTGTGACAGGTTTTACTATGCCAGATCTACTTTTTCCAAGGCCAGTTCCCATCACATAGCCCATTTTTTGCATGAGTTTCGAACCTATTCCCTAAAACAACATATCAAGTTGGATTTTTAGGGTTTTATTTATACTTTTTGTCAATGGATGTCTTGCAGAATTTCTCTTTAATTTTAACAATTTTCCCTAACTTCAAAGGCACCCCCAAATCTGTCGCATTTTCAAGATGAAATTATCTGTGGATATACTAACATTCCTCGATACTTCACAATGAAAAAATTTATGTTTATTGTTAAAAACATAACAGCCAGATTTTAAAAAATAACTGTTAGTTAAATAAAAAAAAATATATGCCGTAGATGACTAATTTTTAACTTATAACTTAAAAAGGAATTATTTCTTTTCTACTTAGTTTCATTTATATTAATCTACGATACCTTGGTGTATTTTTCCCAATCACCCAATTTTTGTGACTCTGGGACATTCATTAAACACATGTTAATTAATTCTTCATGTCGCTTTTTAGCTTCCCAGCGATCCAATTCAACTTGCCTTTCAAAGTCGTTATTAATTACTATAAAACATAATAAAAATATGAATGGTAAGCAAAATTACTTTATTCACTAAATTATAATAATTTTAAAGTGATATTAAGCTTAAATATTAAGTTTTTTTATTGTATTTTTATGTTCTGTTAATTATTGGAAGCAAACATTATTACATTTTATTTAGATTATTTAAAACTTTCTCTTAATTTGAAGAAAATAACTAGATCTAATTATTATTTTTTTTTAAGTAAGCAATTCTTGAATTTTGAAAATATTTGTTCCAAAAATTAAATAAATAAGTGTATATTTAAGATATCTCAATGTTTATTAATGTACGATTTTTTTTAGAGAACATTCACATTATTCAAACATATGAAAACGTTTCCTATTACTTTTTACCTTCAACGTCACTTTCACTATCACTATCATTATCACTACCATTTTCTGCTGTTTCTAAAGGAAGAATATGTGAAAACATGACCTCCTCATAGGACTGATTTTCTATATTTTTAGAATCAAATTTAACCAAACACTTTTCCTTTTTTTTTAATATTTGTGTTATTTTAGCTCTAAAATATAAAAAAAGATCTGTATTTTATGATTTGTTTCCAACCCCACTTCATTTGGTTTTGATATTATTTAGATAATATCAGTTCAAATGGAAATTCTTTATGGAAAAGCACTAAAATGCTGTACACTATTTAACATAAAGGAGGAAAAGGAGAAACAAAATTGTGACACACCCCTAGCTACTGGGTTCACAGTGGAATAAATGGTGTTTCCAAAAGAATCATATCCCTTACTTATTTTCTTTCTTGATAAATATAAACATATATACAGATGAACAAATATTAGATTAGTTTTAATGAAAAAAGCAATTTACCTATACCACAAATCATTAGACTGCTTAGCCAAGACATCACTTCCTATTGTTAAAAGTTCAAACTTTGGTTCAATATATTTCTGTAAACTTGAAAAAGGAACCAATTCCCCATGTGAAAATTTACATTCTTCTTCTGTGTAATTACAATCCTTTTCTAAATGAAAGTAATATGGACACGGTTGCATTTCTATATGAGTTGGATTTAAAAATAAAACTTTAACCTAAAACAGTATATCATTTTGTAAAAAATACTGCAAATCTATATCCATTTCTATTTTAATTTAACCCAAAAAATATAAGATTTATATATTATTACCTGAAAATCATCATTGGCAGTAACTTTATCTGGTACAGAACAAACCATAGCATTGTGATATACTATTTGGCCCCACTGGTGTTTATGAGGGGCCCTAAATTTCGTGCCTTCCAAGTTCTTTAAATTACTATTTGATACTGGAAGTTTTGAATCACTTTTACTATTTGTTGGTACGTCCTTTGATGATTCTACAGCCTCTTCTTTAGCTATTTCAGCCTAAAAATATTATAAATCGTCTTAAAATCACATTTTAACTATAGCGAGCCTAAACATTTACCATAAACATTGCATATTCTTCGTCCATATCTGTATTCTTTTGCTGATTATCTTCTATTACTATGGTCGATTCATTTTCCGTAGATGGTGACTCGGTATCATCTTCAGTTGCTAAAGATAGTAATTCTTCAATATTTTGCTTTAAACCAAGCAATTCTGATCTTTCGGTACCTTGGGGGCACTGGTCAAGCATTTGATTTATAAATTGAAGCTAAAAGAATATATAATGAATGTTATGGCGAATATAAAAAATAAAATTGATATTTATGATTATTACCTGTTGATAATATTCTTCCACATCCATTTTAAATTTTCTAAACTTTTTATTTTTTGATTTATTACAATGTATACACAAATACAAAATTTTGACGTTTTCAGGGTTATGTTTTTTTTGAGTGTATGCATAGACATATAACTATAGGCAGCAGATCCTAGGCTCTCATTTAGAAGTAGACAGAGAAAACAGATTAGAAGTATCTCTCTTTCTATTCCGTACAATAAAAAGAGAGAAACTGCTCACCTATTTCGCTCTGTCTCTTTTAATTGTACCGCGCGCGTCAAGAAAAATGACCAACTAGTGGTATTATCTACATTTACTACAGTATTTTTGTTTACTATATGTCATTAAATGACAACTTGTAAAAAAAATCCTAATTTTTCATATTTTGCAGTGGCAGCAAATCTTTTTGGGCATTTTTTATGTCAACACAGAAAAATATCAACACACAACACGAAAAATTAGAAACATTATTTACATGCTCATTGTTCAAAACGGTTGCGATGTAAATTCCATAGTGTCGCCCCCAAGGGTGGTGTTAATGAATATGACAAAGGCGTTAGGAATAATGGAAATTCAAAGCAGTTACAGTGGATATCTAACTTCCTTGGAGAAATATGGTATGTTATTTCCAGTAGCGTATTATTGAAGGATATTACCCATAGGTTAAATGATATTGGCTATATTCTTTTGAGTAATTATCAATTGATCAAAGTGAAACTGATAACTTCATGTTCTTTTGAATATGCATTTACTTGTCATCGGGCTGAAGTGATCATGATTACTTCAAGTGATAGAAGTGAAAGTGATAATGACTTAAAAGAATAGCCCTACTATCAATCACTTGCTTTGAGTATGCTATGTAACAGATGCCATAATATCGGAAAAGAAGTCGGCAAAATAGATATCGTTAATAAGTTATATAGATGGCGCTACTGAAACATCGTCTTCCATGATGCCAAAGGTGGTACTAGATTTGGTACATTTTGGTTGGAAAATTATATTGTTACATTTCTGAAAAACTTTATTCCCAAACCCTTATCCAGGTAGGGGGGCAACGCCCTCCCCCCCCCAAAAAAAAAAATAATGTACGTGTGCTGAAAATAATATAGGAAATCTTATACTTTGAAACGTTTTTATGGCCGCCATGAAAATATTTCTGGAACCTCGCTTGTTTAGTTGATATTTAAAGGACGGTACCTTAGTTTGTGTTATGTTAATCGTCAGGAAATTCACATGGCACCACTCTTTGATATTGATGTTGATGTTGCGAATTTCCATAGGGCCACAGCGAAGATAGTAAGTGAACAAGAAATATCTGTAGTTATTATATCATTTATATATAATAAAAAGAGTCATCGTCCAAGTACTAGCCCCTGTGACATTCCAGAGACAATGGGTAAGCCGCAGGACACATTATTCTTTAAAACGAGAGGCTGTTGGCGACCAATCAAAAATTATTTCACCTAATCCAATACTCTACTCCCAAAACCATAGACTTCAAGCGTGCCGAATAATATTCCATGATTCACACAATCAAAAGCGGTGACGAGATCATAGAACACTGCTGTCACAACTACTCCGTCAAAGCTTCTTTAAAACCGTTACAATAGCATCTTTTGAGGCTGAATTCCAAACTAAGATTTGCTTACTACCTGATGCATGTTTAGGATAGTAATAAAACGCTTTTTAATAATTTAATTAGAAAATCTTAAATCAAACTAGTACAATATTTTCAAAATTGGTACATTTTATTGAAGATTTTTGGTACAAAGTGTGTTGGACCCTGGTACCACTGATCTTGCTGCCATGACAGCTGATTAATAAATATTATTTCGACGCAGCATGTAGAAAGATGTGCCGAAGGTACTAAATTTCATTTCTAAAGGTCTTTAATAAGTTTTAAATGTACTGTTTAAAGTGTATTTTAATTATATTTCAACCTAATTAGTATATGTGATGTCGTCTTATTAATATAACGAGTACTAAAGTGAGGTAGATCACAGTGGACTTGTCCAGCTGCTTAGGAACCCTTTAGAAAATCGAGGAATTTTCACATTTTAAGTAGGTCATTTTAACATTGAATATGGAGGATTCGAAGGAGAGACTGCTAAAAGCCATAAGACATTATCAGGATAGCTTGGAAAAACACACTAAAACCGGAATTAGTGAAAAGGTAAGTGAACCCTGTTGACATTTCTGTAGTCTATATTTTCTATATAAAGAAAAATTTTCAAGTTAAAGTGTTTGATTACAACTGTTGATTTCGATTATTGTATAACCTTACTATAATTAATATTAGTTCATTTAGAAATACTTGTAAATTAGGACTATAAAGTTTATTTTATTACTTCCATATGGATTGTTTAATTATTTTGAATAAATTCATTATTATTATGTTTAGAAATACTTTAGAAAACATAGAAAAAATAAAAATTTCTTCTCCTACTTTCATATGGATCATTTGGTTATTTTCAATAAATTGATTTCATGTATAACACTTTGTTGTAAGACTCTAATTTTTCTTTTGTAACTGTTTTAAAAAATTCTTCAGCATAATTTAAGACTTCCTTAATTCATGGGAATATTCTCTAGCAAATATGGATTTTTCTTAACCTTTAACTATGAACGTGGGGTTTCACAGGCCTTCCGATATGTTCAAATTCTAAGAATCAATTACTATCTTGCTCTTCCCACCACTGAGCTGTTTTTGTTGCGAAGGTGCATAGAAACACAAACATGACATCAGAATTTTACTGCTTTCATTTAGAAGATTATTTAATGTTTTTTCAAACGTTATATTGTGAGAAAATGTGGTTATTTGTTTAGATAGTTTAATGTTAAATATTGTGTTTGGGTTTTCATAATTATTAATAGATAATGTAACGGTTTAATTGAGTTTCTGTTATATTTTTTGGTTATAAAGCTCTCTAATCAGTCTTTTTATTTTTTAAAACATTTCACTAGTATTTATTATGATATATTGAACAATATGAGGATAACCATGTATATTTTAGGAACTGGCATATTCATTGTAAAGTTTAACATTTTATAAATATTTGTTTTTGTTTGTTTTTCCTGAAATGTAAATGGGTACCCTTGTATAGGAGTCTGTCACTACACATAGACCGTGGTAAAAACCATAGATTTAAAGAATACTGTATTGGATCACTCTGATTTTATTGTGTTATTGATAAATTGCATCAGATAGTAATTGGTTTTATTAACGGCAATAAATCATACAAATTCCATTTTATATAATATGTCAAATAAGAATAAAAAATCTGAAACGAAACAATCACAAAATATCACAAGTCACATCAGTAATAAAAGAATAACAATTAACTAAAACAATAATACTGTCACTACAGTCTATTATGTATAAAATTCAATTATTTAAAAATTCTTTAATACAACTCTTAAATGAGTTCAGAGAGAGTATAAATGGGTCAACATACCTAGGCAGTGAATTCATTTCCCTACTCATTCTGGACATTGGAGTGTTAAACGCATAGTTTGTCTTATGGTATGGTTCATTAAAAAGACTATGGACCCGAAGCACCCTCTGTGGTACAGAGAATCCAACAGCCCCCAACAATTCAGGAGCATCAACCATAGAGTTTATGATCTTATAAAATAATACTAGGTCAAGATAGATGCGTCTATTATATAATGATAACAAGCTCATATAATCCTGTATTACACTGAATGGCACATCTCGCTTAAAAGCAACAAATTTCAAGAAACGGACCTGTACCTTCTCGATTTTATTTTTGTATATTTTATAGTTTGGTGCCCAGACTGGAGATGCATACTCCAAGACAGATCGAACCATTGAGCAGTATACAGATTTAAAACACTGCACACTGCTGAAATCAGCTAGTGCGCGTTTAATAAAATCAACAAGCCTCAAACCACGGCTCGAAATACTATTAACGTGCAGGTCAAAAGAGAGACCCTCATCAAATATCACCCCAAGATCCTTTATATGATCTGAACGAGTCAGCATTGTATTGTGCAATGTGTAATTATAAACTATACTATCTTTTTTCTTTGAGAAAGTAATGGCAGAACATTTTGTTAAATTAAGTTGCATGAAATTGCGGTCACACCACTTAGTAAAACTATCCAGGTCACCCTGCAAGGCCACACAGTCCTCTATCTCTACAACAACCTTAAATATCTTTAAGTCGTCAGCATATAAAAGATATCTGTTTGAGATTATAGAATCCTCTATGTCATTCACGAAACAATTAAAAAGAAGGGTGCCAAATGTGCACCCTGTGGGACTCCAGAAGTGACAGGTATATCAGCAGATTTAACGCCATCAATCTTCACCCTTTGTGTTTGATTGGAAAGATAACTTTCAAACCACTTAAGAAAAACTCCGTGGATACCCATACTACTTAGCTTCATCAAGAGAAGCTGATGATCCACCTTGTCAAAGGCCTTGGAGAAGTCAGTGTAAATAGCATCCACCTGACAACGCCTCTCCAACGCCTCCAACAAGACCTGCTCATAAGCCAAAAGATTAGTGACTGCAGGGCGACCACGGACAAAGCCATGTTGGGCAGTAGAAAAAATACTTTAAATAGGGGATATATTTTTTGATGGACTATCTGTTCAAACAATTTGCTAAATATAGAGAATTTTGAGATACCTCTATAATTCTCAACATTCGTCCTATCACCACACTTGTAGATAGGGGTAATATAAGTAACCTTCCAAACATCAGGAAACACACCAGTGGACAGAGATACATTAAATATTTCAGATAATATTGTGGAAAGAATATACTGGCAACCTTTGATAAAATGAGGCGAAATACCATCCGGCCCCACTCCCAACCTACTTGCTAGATGTGAGATTGCATTAAATACATCCAAAGGGGTCACATGCAGAGAACTAAGATCAGTTGACCCTGCACAGTTACGAGATGGGAGGCCGCCGGAGTTACTAGAATACACAGATGAAAAAAATAACCTGAAGAGCTCCACTATGTCTGATTGACTATTAGCCCAAGAATCACCATAGGACATTGAGCTGGGGAAACAACCTCTTCCATTTTTTTGCATTCACATAACCCCAAAATGCACTATTATCAGAGCACATAGTCCCCTCCATATTCAAAATATAAGCATGGTAGGTACTTTCATATAACTGCTTACATGATCTTTTCAAGTCAGAGAACACCATATAGTTTTCAGCAGAATTAGACATTTTAAAATTTCTGTGTGCCTTCTTCTTTTCTAAGATCAGTGCCTTTAATTTAGGGCTAAACTAATGAGGAAACTTCTTATTTTTAACAATTGCTTTAGGTACATAAATATTAAAACATTCATTAAGAATATCATAAAAGGTATTCAAAGTAACATTCACATCATTTTCATCAACGAGTAAGTGCCAATCAAAACAAGACAAATAATTATTAATTTCTAAATAATTGCAGTTTTTAAAATCATTATAGATACAGCAGTACTGAAACTTATGCATTTGCTCAGGCATTCGGATCTTCAAGCTTAATGCTGGATGATAGATATCACATCTGGTAATAGGGACATTTGATATATTCAATTTAACTCCTGGAGTACTACTAAACACCAGATCCAGTACATTACCAGATATATTAGGAAATTAATTCAGCTGATACATATTTAAATACACAAACAAGTCCAACAAAATGTCTGCATTTTGGTCTGAACCACTCGAAAAAACAGTTTTCTATTGTATTGATGATGTTAAAATAAGGGTATTTTACTGGAACGCATGGAAAGGCATGTAAGAATGGGGTTCAATCTTCGATCATACCCTATAGACTTAAAAAACAATATATTTGTTTGAAGGCTGTTTATGGTCGGTGGGGGAGAGATTTTTTTGATGTTTGACAGACATAAACATGTTTACTTATCTTTTTTTTTCAGTCTAATTGCTTGTCGTGACTCTTTTCAGTCTTTTTAAGTGTTAGAAATTACTATAAATGCGAAGTTTACAATTAATATTAACAAAAAGAGGATTTAAAAACTTATTTTTATTGGTACATATTATTAGATATTGTTTACGTATTGAAAATAACAATAATATTAATTTAGGCAACCATACATTCATATATTCTAGAATTAACATACCGATTATTATACGATACTCGTTTAAATAATGCAATTAGAAAATAGTTATGCGGGTACCAAGGAATGAAATATCAACTGTTTATCAACACTTTTTCAAATATAAATAAAAATATTATTACGTTATTCCGCGTTCAAACAACCGGGCCCTAGTTTTGACGTTATGCTAATTCTATAGGGGTATGTTCGAAGGGTTCAATAAAATTTTAATCGCCTGGGAGTCTTGAGTGCTGGCGAAGCCGCGACGGGTAACTGCTAGTCGAACATAAGCATTAAAAATATTACTCTTCTGGGGATGAAAACTTTATAATATCTTGAACCAAAAAATTACATTCCAGCAAGTAATAAAAGCCGCAATTTCATGAAAATTTGTTTCACTCACAATTAGATATAGCGTATCCAAAATAATTTAATATGAAAGGGGACATTTAGAAAATCGTCCGAAGTCGGGAAGATAAGGAAAACAACAATATGGTCAGACAGAATTTTTCAAAACGATCCTCGTAAATCCACACCTAAAATTATTGCTGCAGTTCTAGAAAAGGATACTTTGTATATACCAAAAAAGGCTTAGATTTGAGATATTTGGAGAATAACCCTTAGATAATAAATATTTAACCCTTGAAATGTAGTGGTTATAGAAGCAGCCCCTAATTGAACTTCTATTATTAAATTTATGGATGAAACAGAATATAATAAGTGGTACGTTTGGCTTAATTGTACATACAGTTAATCTTTCATTTCAGATCTGTTAAGGCCTTTCTTGACAAACACTCTAATTAGGTTTTTGTACCTAGTAAACTTTTGTAGCTTTTGTGAGGTTCTGTAAACAAATATCAGGCAGGTAATAATTGCTGGGTACACCATTTATACCCTCTTTTATGATACGAGATTAAAATCCAAACATAGAGTTAAAATTGGGTTTAAATTACATTCAGTTTTATTAACATTGCCCTAAGGAGGCATTCACACATGGCAAAAAATCTTTTTTTTTTCTGTAGAACATTTATATTTAAAATCTGGCTCCGATGAGTTCTATTAGCCTCCCAAAATCGTTCCTCACTACTTCTTTTCCTTTTTTTTTTTTGGTAGCTAGGCAGGAAAATGTCAGCTATTTCGGGTATACAGCTAAAACTGCGTCAAAACACATTGGTGATAAATTGCATGAGGTGATTAACTATGTCTAATTTAAGTCACTGAGACTATTAAAGTAAGTATATTTCAATGGAAGTTATGCACGAAAAGGCACATAAGAATAGGGTTCAATAAAATTTCATTGGCTTTTTTTTTTAATCCCCTTGTGTCTTGAATGTGGGTGAAGCCGCGACGAGTAAGTGCTAGTTGCTACATACGTCTTATACATCAGCGAAATCCTTTCGGGACCACTCAGGAACTGTCATGATGCCAAATATGCATGTTAAAAATATCTAAAGCTAGTTTTGGAAGATTTTTAATGAAAAAATGATAATTACAAGTTTTGGTTAGTTTTGTATGTTAAAACATATCATTTTATCAAAAGTTGCCAGTGTATTCTTTCCACAATATTATCTGAAATATTTAATGTATCTCTGTCCACTGGTGTGTTTCCTGATGTTTGAAAGGTTACTTATATTACCCCTATCTAAAAGTGTGGTGATAGGACGAATGTTGAGAATTATAGAGGTATCTCAAAATTCTCGATATTTAGCAAATTGTTTGAACAGGTAGTCCATCAAAAAATATATCCCCTCTTTATAAGTATTTTTTCTACTGCCCAACATGGCTTTGTCCGTGGTCGCTCTGCAGTCACTACTCTTTTGGCTTATGAGCAGGTCTTGTTGGAGGCGTTGTCAGGTGGATGCTATTTACACTGACTTCTCCAAGGCCTTTGACAAGGTGGATCATCAGCTTCTCTTGATGAAGCTAAGTAGTATGGGTATCCACAGAGTTTTTCTTAAGTGGTTTGAAAGTTATCTTTCCAATCGAACACAAAAGGTGAAGATTGATGGCGTTGAATCTGGTGATATACCTGTCACTTCTGGAGTCCCACAGGGTGCACATTTGGCACCCCTTCTTTTTAATTGTTTCGTGAATGACATAGAGAATTCTATAATCTCAAGCAGATATCTTTTATATGCTGACGACTTAAAGATATTTAAGGTTGTTGGAGAGAAAGGGACTGTGTGGCCTTGCAGGATGACCTGGATAGTTTTACTAAGTGGTGTGACCGCAATTTCATGCAACTTAATTTAACAAAATGTTCTGCCATTACTTTCTCAAAGAAAAAAGATAGTATAGTTTATAATTATACATTTCACAATACAATGCTGACTCGCTCAGATCATATAAAGGATCTTGGGGTGATATTTGATGAGGGTCTTTCTTTTGACCTGCACGTTAATAGTATTTCGAGCCGTGGTTTGAGGCTTGTTGGTTTTATTAAACGCAAACTAGCTGATTTCAGCAGTGTGCAGTGTTTTAAATCTATATACTGCTCAATGGTTTGATCAGTCTTGGAGTATGCATCTCCAGTCTGGGCACCAAACTATGAAATATGCAAAAATAAAATCGAGAAGGTACAGGTCCGTTTCTTGAAATTTGTTGCTTTTAAGCAAGATGTGCCATTCAGTATAATACGGGATTATATGAGCTTGTTAACATTATATAATAGACGCATCTATCTTGACCTAATTTTATTTTATAAGATCATAAACTCTATGGTTGATGCTCCTGAATTGTTGGGGGCTGTTGGATTATCTGTACCTCAGAGGGTGCTTCGTTTTTAACGAACCATACCATAGGACAAACTATGCGTTTAACACCCCAATGTCCAGAATGAGTAGGGAAATGAATTCACTGCCTAGGAATGTTGAGCCATTTATACTCTCTTTGAACTTATTTAAGGGTTGTATTAAAGAATTTTTAAATAATTGAATTTTATACATAATAGACTGTAGTGGCAGTATTATTGTTTTAGTTAATTGTTATTCTTTTAGTACTGATGTGATATTTTGTGATTGTTTCGTTTTAGATTTTTTATTCTTATTTGACGTATTATATAAAATGGAATTTGTATGATTTATTGCCGTTAATAAACCATTAATTTTGGTTTTAATTAAATTGTTAAATTTATTTTGTAAGCTCAAATTTATTTATAGATTGTAATAATTTGATCACAGAGTTATTTATATTTTTTTCTTCATCAGCTTCTTCATGCCATTGAAAAATTATCCAGGCTTCCAATAAGAGTATGCCATTTAGAAGAAACAGGTATTGGTCGTACTGTTAATGGATTAAAGAAAGCTGAAGGTAAGTTTACATGGCAAAATGATATACAGGATGCACGAATAGTTTAGTCCATGTTTAATGTTAATTATTTCTCCTTAAATGATCGTTTATCTATAAAAGTCATATTGTTAGTAATAGCACAGGTGAAGGAAGAGTTTTATGTCAATAAAATGTACAGGATGCTTCATCTAACCAGTATTTTAAAATATCTTTTTAAAATTAATATGTTACTTAACCAAAAAATCCGAAATTATAATCCTTTGACCTGACCATTTATCCAGGTACGATTATTTTATTATATCGTAAAATAATTTACCAGAATTACTTCTATGAAATCTGGGTAAATTTTATTTTAGTGTGTTATTCAACAGAATAGTTTAATATCTGCTTGAATACCCCTAATAAACCATCTGATAGGAACTTGGTGATGACACCCAGCTTAGGCGATGCCTTTGAAGTTGAATGGTCCAATTTTTAACCTGGCTTGCCTTTCGACCTGCTATTATACTGATAGAAATTGTTAAAATTAAAAACAAATATTATTAGATATAATTCTTCAATGACAAAATGTTAAAATAAAATCCTAAATAAGTGTTAATATTTTCTTTTCTTGTAAAAAGTGGCTTATTTGCTTAAATTAAGAGAGAAAAATTCGCATCTTTTGTCCCATCTGGTTAAGATGTAATGATCTGAGGTGGTATTTTCTCTAATTTTCAATTTCCCCAGAGTAATGGCGAGTCGCGAGGCGAGAAAGGTCATGCGGGAACGCTGTTGCTTGTCACATCTGTAAGGTGAAATAATCTGTAGTAGACAGAACACCTGAAAAATGCGATTTTTTAACCTACTTGTTTGTAATTACCGCATGGGACAGTCCCCTGGACTTATTAAAATTGGAATGATAATTTATTTATTTATTTATTTATTTATTTATTTATTTATTTATTTATTTATTTATTTATTTATTTATTTATTTATTTATTTATTTATTTATTTATTTATTTATTTATTTATTTATTTATTTATTTATTTATTTATTTATTTATTTATTTATTTATTTATTTATTTATTTATTTATTTATTTATTTATTTATTTATTTATTTATTTATTTATTTATTTATTTATTTATTTATTTATTTATTTATTTATTTATTTATTTATTTATTTATTTATTTATTTATTTATTTATTTATTTATTTATTTATTTATTTATTTATTTATTTATTTACAAACTCTACAGACATATGTCCAGTTACAGAGTAGGAAGGTTTACAAAATCACTTAATACAAGTACATAACAACTATAAATTACAGGAAAAATAAAGAAAAATTACAATATTTATTTGAGCAAATTTTTAAAACTATTGAGACTTATACTGAATATATCACACTGTTGCCTTATTTCATTATACAATTTACACATATTTATAATAGGAGAATTCAAATAATAGTTAGTACGTGCTCCATCCACATACAAAACCATAGGATATCTTGTTGGGTAAGCTGGTACATGAAAATTTATCAAAGCTAGCAAATCAGGGTCGTCAATATTACTATTTATAATTTTATGCAAGAATAATAAACATGCTATAGTTCGGCGACTTTCTAATGTCTTTAAGTTGTATGTTTTCATAATATCGAATTTTGGAATGTGTAGCTGATATGTGCCAGTTTGCTTGTAATACATGTATCTCAATAGTTTATTTTGAACTTTTTCTATGGCATGTTTATGATTAGAGCAATAGGGGTTCCGTATAATAGAACAATATTCTAGGGTGGTTCTAACATAGCAAACATAAAGCGTTGAAATACATTTTAAATTATTAAAGTTCTTGCAGTTTCTTATTATAAATCCATATATTTTATATGCTTTGTTAACAATTTTACTGATATCGCGTTTTAATATCAAGTTGTGAATCAAAAACAACACCAAGATCCCGCATCTCACCAACTCGAGACAGACCTTCTCCATTAATTCTATAATCATAATCAATTTTACTTTTTTTTTCTTGTGAAGCTGATTACATTGCATTTGCTAATATTAAAGTGTAGACCATATTTTAGTGACCAACGAAAAATCCTGTTCAAATCATCCTGAAGGTTTTCACAGTCTTGTATTTTTGTATAATTTTAAGTTATCAGCAAACAATAAAGATTTTGAATTATTAATCTCTCTAGTTAGATCATTGATAAATAAAAGAAACAGTAGTGGTCCCAGATTGGATCCTTGCGGGACACCTGATGTTGCAATAAAATAATTTGACCTATATCCTGTAACAAAAATTTTTTGCTGTCTCTGCTTTAAATAAGATTGAAAAAACTGAAGTAAATTACTGTCAAAGCCAAATTCTATATACAATTTATCCAAAAGAATACTGTGTGGGATTTTGTCAAAAGCCTTTGTAAAATCTGTGTATAAAACATCTATTTGGAATTTCTTATCCAGATTATCCGCTACATATTGAATAATATTACATAAATTTGTAGAAGTTGATTTATTTTTAAGAAATCCATGTTGCCTATCAGTTATTTTGTTACTTACATAAGCATAAATGTGCTTGTATATAATCGACTCAAAAATTTTTGCTGGACATGATAAAATAGCTATTAGTCTATAATTCTGGATATTCGCTGAATCACCTTTTTTAAACACTGGACAAATCTTGACTTCTTTCCATTTTTTTGGAAAAGTTTTAGTATTCAAAGACATGTTAAATAATATTCTCAGTGGTTCTGCATACTCATCATCATTTAAAAACACTTTAGCAGGAATGTTTGGTTCTTCTGCTATTTTTTATATGTTGCCAGAATGGCCCTGAATCCTTATTTATATCATGTTGAATTTTGTTTAAATATTGCTTATATGCATTTTTAACGTCTCTTTTTATTTTGGCCCTAAGCTGTATAAATTGCCTGTATGTATTTAAATTATCAGTCGTTCGAATTTGAAGTCTTAACTTATCTTTTGTTTTTATATCTTTTATTATTGACTTATTAAACCAAACTGGATATTTTCGATTTGTACATGGACTTACTTTTGGTACACAAATTTCAAATATTGAGTTAACAATCTCATAAAAATATTCAACTGCCAAATCAACTTCATTAAAAGATTCAAGTTCATTCCAACTAGTGTTCTGAAATAGCTGATACATAGCATGAAAATCAGCTTTTTTAAAATTAAAATTTTTTTCACAGCTATTATTTGATAACTATTTTTGTTTTGGATGTTTTAAAAAAATTTCCAAGGTTAATGGTAGATGATGAGTATCACTGCTAACAAAGTCACAAGTATTCTCAAAGACACTACAGTTAAATTTAGTCAAAACCAAGTCCAATTATCATTTAGAACTCTATTACTTTGTGTACACTCAAAAAAATTTTGAAAATTTAATAATGTTTCAATATGCTGGTCCTTGAAATTACTTATATAATACTCACTTAAATTCGTGATATTAAAATCTCCTAAAATTATAAATTTATTTTGGTACATAAATTCTAAACTTTCTATATAAAAATAAAGTTCTTCTCTTTCTACAGAAGTACAACTAGGAGAAATATACACAATTAATATATGTACTATACTAGCTTTGCTATATTGTACTTTGACAGCTAACAAATCTATTTGTGCAGTTCTAAAATCTAAATTAATTAAAGAAGACCTATATTTACTCTTTACGGCTAAAAGTACACCCCCACCACGCATATTTTCATTTCTATTTCGACATCTGAAGACTGAAAAATGTTCAGGAAACAATTCATTGTTATACACACTATTTGATATCCACGTTTCAGTAAGTGCAATGACGTCATATTCACTTTCAGTCATACATACGTTGTTGTAAAATTCTGCTACCTTACTATTTAAACCATTTACATTCTGATAAGCAATTATAAAAGTGGACTCCTCCTCGCTATTTCGTGGTAACACATCGTTCTTTTTGACTTCTGTACTAAAAAATGTTCACTGCTATAGTTGGTAAGCTGTTGCTGTCGCCGAATTTTCTGAACAAACATGGGGCAATTTGGATCGCGAGCCGTGTGGTTTGTATCAGTTAATTTTGATCTACTGCAATATGAGAGTCTCCGCACTTGTAACAACACTCCTTTCCAGTACAATACTTGGAAACGTGTTCAAATAGAGAACACTTAAAGCACAAAACCACATTAGTGTACTCCTGTATATATACCGGACATAAATCGAAAGTAAGATTATTGTTTCTAATTAACCATTTAAATAAATGAGGCGCTGTTTGTAAAATTCAGTTTTCTTTTCCTCTGTTTCTACAGTCTCTTTTCGTGATAAATTTAAACAGATCTGAAGCATTCTTACCGAATATATCAGTTATATCAAGATTTTCAGCAATAAACTCCTTAATGAATTCTTCTGGGGAATATCCCTTGAGAATACCAGTTACCATTATCATGGGGTCCGAGTTTGAGATATTTTTAATTTCAATTTCCTTATTTGCCAAACTGTTTTTGAGTTTTTCTTGTTGATAATATATTACTTTACCCACACACTTGGGATTGTTTTGTTTTATTTTTTATTTACAATAGTTATATGCAACGCTCGTCCACTTTTTACATCAGTCATTAAAAAGGCAGTAAATAACAAAGTTTCTATGTTCTTAATCAAACGTTCTCGGTCTCCATCGCATAATCTTTGAATTTGGAGATAGGACATTAAACTCTAAAAAAGGCGATATAGATGAAATACCCTGTATATATACGAGATCAATTAAAAAAAAATTACTCACATTGTAGCTTTCTGTAAAATGAGTAATAGTTTAAGGAAGTATGATCTATAGTTGCAGACTAAAATTCATTTTCTATGATTTTTTATAGAAATAGAATATGTACTTAGTTGAATTACGTGGAAATTCATTAATTTTGAAAATTTATCGCAGCTTTTAGACCGCAACCCGACTCTATTTTGACCAAATTTTACTGAATTCAGTGGCGAAACGTACGTACTAAGCTTTAATATAACATTGTAAAACAACAGCGTACTGATTCCAATTCTCTGAGGCACAAAGATTCATATAAGTTATTCATATACAGGGTGATTCAAAAATCGATCACGAAACTTAAGGGGGTGATTCTACTTGACAAAATAAGGGTAGAGCTTCATATAATTTTTTTTCAAAATGTCATTCGTTTTCTAGTTACAAGCCGTCCAAGTTCAAGTTTTTATTTTTTGTTTTTTGAATTACTCGCTTACAGGAAAACCGATTTGACTAATATTTGAAAGATAGGCTAAGTCTTCTGCGCTTCATCATTTTAGTAACAATTCACATTGATTGTTTGCCGCTAGAGGGCACTTTACCTACATTGAAAATTGTTTTTTTGTCATAATTTTTTAGTGTTGACAGCTACAGTAGTTTTTGGCATAATTTCTGAAAGACTGATGCCAGGCCTTTAAAAAAGGTGCTCTTTATTTACATCGCTAAACCCAACGGTTTAGACGTAAATCACCCTTAAAAATTAAGTGGTAAATTTACTTTTCTCATTTCATTACCACCAGCTACCAGGTAAATAGCTATCAAAGTATACTAGAGCTGTCAGTTTAACATCAAATAAATTCGCTTTTTAAACTATTTAATTTATAATCTTAAAATAACTAATAATGGCTAATCACCAATATTCAAATATCGAATATTGTGATATCCATTTTTGTTATGGAAAAGCAAATGGTAATGCAGAGTTGGCAAGAAGATATTATATGGAGAGTTATCCGGAAAGAAATATCCCTCATGCTCAAACATTTTCCAGTGTGCACAGGAGGCTTGCGGAATGTGGTTCCTTTAAAAGTTATAATGGAAATAGGGGAAGACCTAGAACTGCTAGAAACGTGCAACAAGAAGAAAGAGTGCTTGAAATTATTGAAGATAATCCAGGTATTAGTACTAGAAAAATTGGGAATGAAGTGCGGCTCTGTCAGGCTAGTTCATGGAGGATACTAAGAGAAGAACAACTCTACCCGTTTCATTCAAAAAAGGTGCAGGCTCTTTATGACGATGATCGGCCGAGACGGTTGGAAATGTGCAATCAGATCCTAGCTAAGTATGAACACGATAATCGATTAATTGGCGTCATATTATTCACTGACGAAGCTGGTTTCACTCGTGATGGCATAACAAATCTACACAACATCCACACATATGCTTACGAGAACCCAAACAATGTGGTAGAAACGAAACATCAGCGTAGATTTTCACTAAATGTGTGGGCAGGGATAATAGATTACCTTATTGGTCCTCATTTCTTTGATGGCCCATTAACTGGTGACGTATACTTAGATTTTATCCAAAATCGTCTCCCATTGTATCTGGAAGATGTGCCATTGGAAGTAAGGGCCAACATGTGGATCCTCCAAGACGGAGCTCCGCCTCACTTTAGTATACGTGTCCGACAGTATTTGAATGCAACGTATCCTGAGCGATGGATAGGACGAAGTGGACCATTGGCATGGGCAGCGAGGTCACCAGACCTTAATCCTATGGATTTTTTCTTTTGGGGTCATTTGAAACAATTGGTGTACGATATTCCAGTAATCAACGTCGAGGATCTTCGCTTCAGGATAATCGAAAAGTGCCAAATTATTAAAGAAACACCAGGAATTTTTCATCGAGTTAGGCGACATTTTTTGAAGAGTGTTAGGAAATGTATGGAAGAAAATGGGGGACATTTTGAGAATCTTTTTTAGTTTGTTTAGTACTGTTTCATTAATTTTTATCAATTAAATGTATATCGCAATAATCCATAATATGAATATTTACTGATTAGCCATTATTAGTTATTTTAAGATTATAAATTAAATAGTTTAAAAAGCGAATTTATTTGATGTTAAACTGACAGCTCTAGTATACTTTGATAGCTATTTACCTGGTAGCTGGTGGTAATGAAATGAGAAAAGTAAATTTACCACTTAATTTTTAAGGGTGATTTACGTCTAAACCGTTGGGTTTAGCGATGTAAATAAAGAGCACCTTTTTTAAAGGCCTGGCATCAGTCTTTCAGAAATTATGCCAAAAACTACTGTAGCTGTCAACACTAAAAAATTATGACAAAAAAACAATTTTCAATGTAGGTAAAGTGCCCTCTAGCGGCAAACAATCAATGTGAATTGTTACTAAAATGATGAAGCGCAGAAAACTTAGCCTATCTTTCAAATATTAGTCAAATCGGTTTTCCTGTAAGCGAGTAATTCAAAAAACAAAAAATAAAAACTTGAACTTGGACGGCTTGTAACTCGAAAACGAATGACATTTTGAAAAAAAATTATATGAAGCTCTACCCTTATTTTGTCAAGTAGAATCACCCCCTTAAGTTTCGTGATCGATTTTTGAATCACCCTGTATATCTAAAATTTTATTATTTCGATTTTTTTCCCTTTTTATTGTCAAATTTAGATTTTAATCTTCTTAACATTTGTAATATATGTTCGTTAGGTGAAGTAGGTGAAAATGCCAGAAATTTGGTAGATAAATGGAAGTCTATGGTAAAAGGAGAAGACGATGTAAGGGAAGAGCGAATAGAAGATACAGAACAAGAGGGGCCCGTTGAAAAAATAGCAGAAAATGTGGAGAATGAAGTTATGGATGAAGGTATAACTATAAACTTTCATTCCTTTGAATTTTAAAACAAAAGTAGAGTAGCAAGAATTGTAATCAACGGTATTTTATTTTTTTTTTATGTATTTCATCAAAAAATGTTAAACAAGAACGGTACAGTTATTCCGGTGAAAGAATATCTGTGCGTCATCAATAAAATTAAACTGAACTAAATCAAAATCAATTAGTCAATACAACGTTTATGTTCATAAAAGCAGGCCTATTGCATTAATGAACGGAACTAGACAGTTTGTTCAAAAGTACGTAATATTTGCGGTTTTTAGAGGTTAGATCGAGAATCCCTGGCTTAGATAAAGAAACTATGCAGTTTAAGAGCAAACCTAACTTCGAATGTATAAGTAGCAGCCCTGAAAATTTGTTTTATAACAACATTTGAATAATACTACTTGATTATTTGGGATAGTTGCTTTATTGCAAGCGCCATTTTTGATCCGCCATTTTCCAAGCCGAGCAGTCGTCGAGGAAGCATCACTTGAAAATGCCAGCTGAGATATTGGCGAAACGTCGTGAAGATTTTTCTATTGACGAACTGATTGAAAACTGGAAAAACACCAATATATATATATATATATATATATATATATATATATATATATATATATATATATATTGTTGCAATTAGCAATGCCCCTGGTGGTAGGGACATGTAGCTAGCGATCTATTTTCGACCACCGTAGTAAATGTATGGATGTTTCGTCCCGATACAGGTGGTGGACTCATCAGTGGGATCCACCGGTATCTTTCCCAGACATCCTTGTACTTTCCATAAACTTGAACCTCTATTTAAGTCTAGTTTTGCCGGAAAGCGGTGGTGAGATGTTAAGTTCCACAACAATGCGACGTCTTGTTTTTCTGCTATATTAAGCCTCCTGTGATGTTGATGTCCAACATTCGTGCCATCGTTTTGGAGGTCGACCAGTAGGTCTTCTAGTCTTTGGTATCTCGTTCTTAGCCCATTTTGCCTATCGATCGTCGCCCATTCTGTCCACATGGTCCCTCCAATATCTGCGCCTTGACCTTATGAACCGTACCACATCAGGCACCTTGAGGCCTTCCCTTATTTTGGAACTTCTTTTTTGATCTCTTAGGGTTACTCCTTTGATTGCTCTTAATATTTTCATTTCAGCCGTTCGTAGCATACTTTTTGTTTTAGATGTTTCGGCTCGAATTTCCGATGCATAAGTTAGTACTGGTCTTATCACAGTTCTGTAGATGCGTACTTTGCTCTCTGTGGACATATAATTATTTCTCCAGATTATGTTCCTCAGACATGTCTGACGCATATATGTTTACGAAGTTAAGATTCTCCGTATTAAAATTTAATCGGATGTACATGTGAATTGTTTATATATTGAACTTTTTGTATGTGATTCTCAAACTTTTCATGTATTAGTAGTCCTACCCCAGCGTGCGCCCTCTGGTTCTTTTCTTTGCCACTATAGAAAAGTATGTAGTTCTGGCATTTTGTGTTGCCTTTACCTTTCTTTTTTAGTTCTGATAGTGCACAGATGTCACTCTCGTGGTTTATTTGCTTCGATGATGATCTCTTGATTCCTTGTATTCCATGATGTTATTTTCCAAGCATTTTTTGTGATTTCTATAATCGTTTATTCCTTTTTCTCGCTGAGTCATTTTTCCGTAAGATCCGTCCGTTTTCCAAGGCTCCCTTAGCAGTTCTTTGAGCATATATTGGTTTTTCCTATAGGTAGATTGCTAGCCTCGCCTATAAACCCTTCTCTTTTACCCGGGTTTGGGACCGGCAGTGGCAACTGGTGAGCTACATACGTTATATGTTAAAAATAAACAGTTTCACGGTCTATGTATTTGGAAGTTATTTTATTCTCCTTAACGAGCGTTAAGAAAGGAGACAGGCAGTATATTCTCTGCAGATTCCACTCTGGTTCTTTCTCCGTACTAGTTTCGACCATCTAATGGTCTCATCAGTTGAGCTGTAACGAACCGAGAGCAAAATGCACAGAAAACAATTGTCTACTTAAAATCCTCATGTCCTAAAATATCGGCAGGATATTACCTGCAGAACTTGATGCCGCACTGTTATCTTAAACAGTACGATATAGGGATTTTAAGTAGACAGTTGTTTTCTGTGCATTTTGCTCTTGGTTGAGGACTAAGCACCTATTGCTGTGGTACTCCCGATACCGTTTCCAAATTCTTGGAACGATTATTATTAAAACATACAACTTGATAGCGTCGGGAGACATACTAGATCAGCCATATTAAAGCTCACACCCCTAAACATTCCCAATTTATCCAGTAATATTTTGGGATTTACACAGTCGAACTCTTTTGTGAAGTCACAAAACATCTCGGGGCAAACTGTCCATTATTAAATTAACACTTTCTCAGATTTCTTAATGTGCTATTAGAAATAATATAATAGAAATAAAAACATTTATTTTTCAGATCCAGATCCTGAATCACTTCAAATTTGGGATAACAATGACAACAGTGATAACGAGAAACCAAGTTTAGTAGAAACTAATAATTCTAGTCATAAGAAAGCTGGTAATTCCATCAAAGATAATCATAATAGTAGTGACAAAGATAAGAATCATAAACAAAGAAGCAGAAGTCATGATAAGCATAATGAAAGATCTAAGCGAAAATATTCTAGTGAAGAGAGTCAGGAAAATTCTAACGATAGTGACTCCGATTCCCGACATAGATCTAAGAAAACTAAATATGATAGAGATAATCATAACAAGTCGACAAAGTCGAGTCACTCAAGCCGTAGGCATTCTAGTGACAGTGAAAGTGAATCTGAAAGTGCCTCTGATGATTCAGAAAGTGAAAGGGAGTCATCTTCTAAACGAAAAAAGGATAGAAAATCATCTAGGAGAAACTCTAGCACATCTAGTGATGGATCTTCTAGTGGTAGTGAGCGTAGCAGTGAAGATAGTTCTTCCAGTGAGAGAGACAGCAAGAGACATAAATCGAAAAAGCATTATAGTGATAGAAAATCTAAAAAAAGTCGTTCTAGAGATTCTAGTGAATCTGGTAGTGATTCTGAATCTAAAGAAAGGTATAGTAAATCTAGAGAAAAAAGCAGTAAACATAATGAAAAGGAGAGGTCTAAAAAACACAGTAAGTCCAACTCGGAAAGCGACAGAGATTCTAAGGATAAACATAATAAATCCAAAGAGAGATCTCATGAATCCAAAGATAAACATAATAGTAAGAAAGAAAAAGTTCACGATTCTAAAGATAAGTACAACAAATCAAAAGAAACCAAGCATGAAAATGCTTATAAAGAAAAGGAATCCAGTTCTAAAAAAGATAGTTCTAGTTCAAAAAAGGATAGCTCTAGTTCTAGTTCTAAAAGTAAGTCTAAACACGAGGATAGTGAATCTAAACATAAAAAAGAACCCAGGGAAAGCGAAAAAGCAAAAAGTAAAAGCGACTCGGACAGAGACATAAAAAAATCTAGTAAAAGTGGCAAATATAAGGATTCCAATGAAAATCTAGACCTAAAAAGAAGCTCATCAAAATCTCATAAAGAAAAAGAAAGCAATAAAGATTCCAGTGATAAAACCAGACATAGGGAGTCTTCTACAGACAGAGATAGTAAGAAGCATAAAGGAGATGCTAAAGAGTCTAAGAATAAGAGCCACGAATCTTCCAGTTCAAGGAAAAGTAAAGATAAAGAATCCAGCGAGGGTAAGAAGGATAGCGAAAATAAAAAGGATAGGAAAGATAAACATGTGAGTGAAAAATCTAAGAAAGAAAGTGTGAATGGTAGCAGCACTAGTAGTAGTAAAAGTTCAAAAGACAAGGATAAGTCCAAAACGCCCAGTGCAGCTGCTTCAAGCTCAAAACCCAAGAATTCCACAATTGCTCTACCCATTGCAAATGGTATTGATTCAGAATCGGGAGCGAGTTTTGCTGACGTCTTGGGAATGTTGGAAGCGCCAGTTTTTAGTAAGAGTAAAAAGAAGAGCAGTATTGGAGTGAGTCCAGAAAAACATAGTTCAGAAAAGAGCTCGAACAGTGACAAAGGAGAGAAGCAATCAAGAAGTAGTACTAGTAGTTACGGTGCTAGCACAAGCGCTGGTTCATCTAGTTACAGTAAGGAGAAATCTGAGGTAAGGATACAATAACCACATTCCATTACAAATTGATACATCAGATAATTTATGTTGCAGGTACCGAAACTTCTTAAGGACTCGGCCGATTTAGAACCACTAGATATAAATATAGCTGGTCTTCTACCTTCTATAACACCTAACTACAAACCGCTGGGTTTACCATTGGATAGTCTACCTAAAAAGATGTGGATGGACGATGAAGCACTGAGTAGAGTGATAACTGCTAAACATCAACGGTAAGTGATTGTATGAAGGATCAAAGAAAAATATGTATTTAGCTGTATACTTTATTTATTTATTTATTTATTTACAATTACTGCCCTACAGGTCTTGAGACCCAACTACAAGGCAGTGATTACACAAAAAATACGTAAACGAACAATTTTAAATTAGTATCAGACGACAAAAATATATATGAATTTAAATACAAATAAAAATTTAACTAAAATAATTAATTCTAACATTAAATTTATAATACAATGCTATGCTACCTACTTTCATATACAAAGGTGAACATACAAATCAATTAAGAATGAGAAAGAGAAAAAAGAAAGAAATGCCAAGGTCAATGTGCCACAATCCGGCAGAGAGTTCCTAGAGATGAGCTGAATATATCAAAGCTATTACTTTTGTTATAAATGTCGCACATGGAATATAGAGGCGAAAATTTGAGCACGTTAGTTCTAGGAGTTCTGAGATAAAATACGTTAAAATTTCGGCAATTTATACGGGGGATACTTAAGTTTATCCTAGCTAAAATATTAGGACAGTCAATAAACTTGTTAAGTACGTTATAAAGAATTGTTAGTAAGAAAAATTCCCGCCGTACCTTTAAAGATGAAAAGTTGAATTTCTGAAGCAATAGTTCATGTGAAAAACCTTGCTTAGGATAAACCCCAAAACTCTTAAGATTGAGGTATTTCAAGAACCTTCTTTGGACCCTCTCCAAAGTATTGACGTGGGTATTGTAGCCTGGGGACCACACAACTGATGCGTATTCTAGTTTAGACCGCACATATGAGAAATATAGTAATTTGATGACGTCAGTGTTATTAAAATCGCGAGTACAACGCAAGATAAACCCAAAAACCCTTGATGTCTCAGAAACGATATTATTCATATGAAAAGAAAACGAAAGCTTGGGATCGTAAGTGACTTCGAGATCTTTAAAAAGATCTGCCTGCGAGAGTAGCACGGTATTGAACGAATATTCATATCGAAATGATGAAAATTTCGAAGTGAAAGTCATAACATTACACTTCTCCACGTTGAGCTGCAGATCATTTTCGGAACACCAATTGCTAACATGTTCCAGGTTCGATTGAAGCTCTATACAATCCTGTAAGCAATTTATTCTCTTATATAGCTTAATATCATCGGCATATAATAAAATATCTGTGTCAACAACAGAAACAATGTCATTAAGAAGAATATTAAAAAATAAAGGTCCCAGTACTGATCCTTGCGGCACACCAGAACTTGAAATATATTTCACTGAGCGAGAACCACGAATTTCAACATACTGAATACGATTATGGAGATATGATTTAAATAACTTTATTAGTGAATCTGAAAATCCAAATGATGACAATTTCTTAAGTAAGATGGAGTGGTGCAAACGATCAAATGCCTTTGTGAAGTCCAAATAAACAACATCCATTTGACAACCATGATCAATAGCCTCAGCTATATCCTGAGTCATAATCATGAGATTAGTTGTCGTCGACCTACCCTTAAAGAAGCCATGTTGAGATGGAGTAATTAAATTTTTAGCTAATGAAAAAAATAGAATCACGAAGTAAAAATTCAAATATTTTAGAAAAATTGCATATAATAGACATCGGTCTATAATTACAAACTTCAGATCTATCCCCTTTCTTAAAAACAGGACAAACCTTGGAAGATTTCCATATGGAAGGAAAACTGTTTAATTTTAAACACCTATTATACAGTATTTTAAGTGGTTTGGCTAGGACGAATCTGCAGTCTCGTATTAGAAAAGCTGGGATTAAATCCGGACCAGTAGTAAATTTAGGTTTAAGCTTCTTTATAGCATTAACTATTTCACGTTCAGTGAAATCAGATACATGAACAATTGGAAAGATGGAATCTATGGAACATGAATCATCCACGAATACCGGATTGGCCGAAGAAAAGGATTGCTTAAAGAATTCCGCAAAAGCATTTAAAATATCAGATAAAGTATTAATTTCTTTATTATTAAAAGACATACTATTTGGAATACCCTGTAGTTCCTTTTTCGATTTAATAAAATTCCAAAACTGTTTAGGATCCCTTCTAATATTATCCTCCACCCCCCGAATATATGTTTTGTATGAGACAGATATGTCTTTTTTTATTTTACTTCTTAGTGATTTAAAATTTTCCAAATGAAGCAAACTTCCAGAAGTTTTATATTTTTTATGATATTCATTCTTTTGTTTAATGCAACGTATAATATGACTTGAAAACCAAGGTACTTGACTTTTAAGGGATATACACATGATAAGGTTTACCTCGTTGCCTGTAATATTGCGAAGTTTGATAAACTCTTGCTATGGAGTTTTGTATTTTATTTGTTCTGTTTTCTTTTAGTACCAAAGTTTATTCTGGAAACAAGACTGGCTATACGAAAGTTCCTACATTATTTGAACTGTGTAGTAGAGTTCTACAAGATAATATAGATGGTAAGTTTAGAAAATGATTTACTTGTTTAATAATAATAACAGGGCCGTGAAAGCTATTTGACAACTTGGAATCATTTCCTATGTAATTTTTTTTTAATGTAAAATCCAAATTTGATTTCAGAATTTACCTATCACAAGTTTTAGAGTGAGAAAAAAACAACCATACGATATATAAACTGCTCGTCCCAAATACGGCTTGCTACCACAGTGCGAAAGAAAAAGTAGATTGAGATCCGTCTTTTCTCTTTCTAATGGCAGGAGCCACGTGATACAAGCGCGAATAAATACTTTATGTTGGGTTCCATGATATGCCCATTAAAAAGACAGAAGAAGTAGTCTCGCAATCTTATCTGTCTCTTGTACCATGTAAAAATAATTTTTTGGTTATATTTAAGGTTATATATAGGAAATAATTTTTTTCTTTAGCCCGTTTCTGCTGATTGCATTGTCTAGTATTTAATTTTTCCTTCAATATGAGTTTTCGATTGTGCAGCTATGATTTTTCTTATGGCTTTTTAAAGATTTAGATTTTACATAATTCAGATTACCGGGTTATTGGGTTTCGGTCATAAAGTTAACAGGTTTATGATTTAGAGGCTTATGGGTTTATGACTTCGGATTTAAGGCTCACACTCCTCATCGCTTTGAGACTTAAAACATTTAAGTTCATTCATTTTTAAAAAGCTATAACTCCAATGAAGAAAATGGTAGATGGGCAATTGAAGACCCATTTTGAAGGGGAGAGGTACAACTACATGTTGCAACCAGCAGAAATGAGTAAAAAAAATAATTTCCTATAAATAACCTCAACTATAGCCAAAGATGTATTTTTTTGGGATAAACCTAAGATAGATAAACGGCGCGTATCGACTGTCGGCCGTCCCACAATGCGAGAGAGAAAGAAGATTGAAAGCCGTGTTCTCATGTCTATCTTAATGGGCGGAGCATAGCCCTATGGGACCCCCAACCCTTGCTTGGAGGTTTCGTGGTTCTATGTACCCTCCATTAGAACTGAAGAATATCAAAAATACAAGCAAACGAGAAACAACATATATGAGAGGATTAGAAGATGCAAGGAAGAATACTGGGAGCGATACACAAAGGACATGGAGCATGACTTATACGGTGCGCAGAAGAGAATATGGAGAATGATTCAGAAACAGAAAAAAAATGTTAATGCATACATCAGTACAGCTCACATCAAAAAGGAAGAATGGACATCATACTTTGAAAGACAATTTGGTAATACAAATACGATTCACACTAGCATAACAGCAAAATCCATAAATCTGAGCACTACAAAAATGCAGGTAACATCGGAAGAAATAGAATATAAAATACGTAATTTAAAGAATAGAAAATCTCCTGGACCAGATCTAATTACCAACGAATTATTGAAATACGGAGGCCAAATGCTTACCGAGGAGTTACAAAAGCTTTTTAATAAAATTATTAAAGAAGAGCAAGTACCGCAAAAATGGAAAACCAGCTATACAATTCCCGTACACAAAAAAGGTGACCACAAAAACCCGGACAACTACAGAGGAATTACACTTTTTAACTCTGTTACCAAACTATTTACAGCAATTATTCGTGACAAACTTGAAGAGAAAATAGAGATCTCGGAGGAACAACAGGGTTTTCGAAAAAACAGGGGAACCACAGATACCTTATTTATAGTGAGACAAATAATCGAAAAATCAATAGATTTTTAACCACCCTCCATACTTATGCTTTGTTCACCTAACAAAAGCATTTGACCGCATCAAGAAGCAGCACATAACGGACATCCTAAAACAGAAAAATGTTTCAGCGGAGATCATAAACATAATTGATGACTTGTACACAAATTCCAGCACAAAAATAATAACATCCGAAGGTCTAACCGAAGACATTAAGATAAACGAAGGGATAAGGCAGGGAGACTCGCTAAGCCCCTTCTTATTCAATTTGATAATGGACCGCATAATAGAGGACATCAGACCGAAACGCGGATACCACATGGGCGGACACAATATCAATATAATATGCTACGCGGATGATGCGGTCCAACTCGCAGATAACGAAGACGACCTCCACAGATTGATACACCTATTTAACGTATCAACTAAGAAGTACAATATGCAGATATCAACGAATAAAACAATTTGTATGGTAATTTCCAAGGAACCAAGAAGATGTAAGCTACAGATAGAAAATGCCATAATTGAACAAGTCATGAACTTTAAATACCTAGGCATTGACACAACAAGCTGTCGTAACCATACTGGAGAAGTACTGTCACAAAATACAAGAGCCCTACAAGTGGCAGGATGCTTAAGAGATGTTATATTTCGAAACAGATACATGAGAATAGAGGGAAAAACAAAAATATATAAGACCATGATACGACCAATTCTAACTTATGCCACGGAAACAAGAGCAGACACTAAGAAGACAAAGCAGAAAATGAGAACCACCGAAATGAAAGTACTGAGATCAATGCTGAACGTGTCAATCAGAGATCGGCTGACAAATACCTTAATCAGAGAAAAATGTAATGTGCAGGACGTGGTCAAATGGACAAAAGAAAGAAAAAGAGGTTGGAAAGAACACGTTGAGAGAATGAGTGAAGAGAGACTAGCCAAAGTTTGTATGTATGGACGACCAAGAGGAAGAAGATTACCAGGACGACCACCAAAGAGATGGGCCCAGAGCTGGTTCTCTTCATCAGCAGAATAAGGCGGGTGTAGATAGAATGACAAACAGGGATATCTCTAGTCAACGTAGAAGAAGAAGAAGTAAAGATTTTATCATATAGCTGTTAAATGTACTTTTTAATCTTAGTCTACAGACTTCAGAGTATTCTGTTAAGTGGAAAACTAGTAAAGTTGTCCCTATCTTTAAGATTGCATCCAAGACGAATATTAAAAATTACAGGCCAATTAGTATTTTGTGTGCAGTTTCTAAGATATTTGAAACAGTTCTTTTTCAAAATATTTATATACTGGTGGCATCAAGTGTATCTGTTCGACAATATGGGTTTATGTCAAAAAAATTAACTTTCACATTGATATGGAGAAAGCAATTGACACAGTTAGACACTGTCAAATTTTAAAAGCCTTAATTGACATTGATGTGCCTCAAATTTATGTCAGCGTCTTGAAATCATACTTGTGTAACCGTGAACAATATGTTGAAATACGTCAGGAATTCCGCACGGCTCCAATTTGGGTCCATTACTTTTTATAATAGCAATAAACGGTATTGCAAATATCTCTGAAAAATCTGAAGCTTTGTTATTTGTTGATGATTTTAAACTGTTTCTACAGATTAACTCTGAAACTTAATATTGACGTTAGTTTTAGATTCTTTGATGCACTGGTTGCCCCTGTACTTGAATATGGTAGTATTGCGTGGTCACCATATTACAATATCTGGAAAGAACTTATCATAGTTCATAGAAATTTTTTAGGATAATGTCTTTTAAGAAAAGACGAATTCGCATATGTCTTTGCACTCTATTTAAGATTATCAAGGGCGCAATTGATGCCCCGGATATTCTTTCACAATTGCCTTTTGCAATCCAGAGACAAGGCAGTCGAAACATAACGACATTCTATTTAAATTTTCCAAGGATAAATTTGTATAGGAGCAGTTCGGTGTATAATATGTGTAACTTGTTTAATTTGTATGCTTCAGACATAGATATAGGATTAATTAACTTAAATAAGTTAAAAAAAATTATAAATAGCAAATTATTAGATAATACATTTATTAGTTGAGTGGTATTTGAAATTGGCTTCGGCTGTTGAAACTGTATGAAATAAATAAAATAAAATAAAATTATAAAATATATGTCTTCATTTTTTGTAGCTCTCGAATACACTGGCGGTGTTCCTTATTCAATTTTGAAGCCTATAATAGAAAAAGCAACACCTGATCAACTATTTCAGTTAGAATTTCACAATCCTTATTTGATAGAAGATTCTGATGAGCTTTGGCAGTTGCATTGCCAAAAGGTAAATAAATAGTATCCGTTTTGACCTATTTTTTCTTTTCTATGTGCCGTAGTTTTTAAATCGTCAATCGTAGACAACAAATTTGTAATACTTGGTATATTGTTGTTAATAATAGGAGTTCAGGACCAAAAAACGCGAGGAGATGGAATCATGGCGGGATATGTATATGCGCTGTCTGGATGAGCGGGAGGCCAAATTAAAAGCGCTCACTGCCAATATAAAGCAGAGTCAAGATGTAAAAGTGCCTGTAAGGACTACAAAGTTAGCATATTTGGATACCATGGTCAAACCACCTAGAAATATCGCTAGAAAACAGGTAATAATTTGCAGATTTGTAATATATATATATATATATATATATATATATATATATATATATAAAACATTTAATTTTCTAAAAATTTTTTCTTAAACCATCTTTCTATATAAATGTATGGTAACTTTTTTGGATTAGGTTTCAAAAATTAATACTACTGTTCTGTGCTTGACGTTTCGCCCAACGTAGTGGGCTTTTTCAAAAGTATAATCTAAAATAAAAACAAAATACAACTAACATGGTCACAAACGCACACTCATAAGACTTAGAATTAAACACTTAATTGGTACAATATTAATTAAAAATATCAATTGATAAAATAATGTGACATTAAAATCAAGAATTAAAACTAAAAATTACAAATTAATCCCAGATACGCACCTCAATTTACCTTGGCCATGTTTCTCAGTGAAGTGTTTGACGATTCCTTCAGTTACTATAAACTTAATATTTTTTTTTTATTTCGAAACCTTTTTACTCCGTTTTTTCTGATTTATAAATAAATTTTATCGATATTGACTATACAGTGTGTTGCAAACAATAAGGGCTACAATGGGTAGTTTAGTTTATTAGGTTAAAATAAATTTGGCTCAGCTTTTTGATATCTTGTTTGTCATTGATTGCTTGTTTTTCTTTTTTTATATGTAGCATTTCCTTTATTTGAAGTTTATGATAGTTTCTTTCCTGGGTTAGAATCTTTGTGTTTGAAAAATCAAATTCATGTTTAAAATTTGTCTTGTGTTTGTGTAATGCTGTCGTTGCGTTTTTTGTGTATTTATGTCCGTTTCAATCTGCTGTCTAGATATTGTGTTGTCATTCCAATATATTTTTGTGGACAATTTAGACATGGTACGGAATAGACAATGTTAGATCTCTTTTTATGGGTCACCTTACTTTTTAGCTTTGTAAATAGTGGTGACAAGTGGTTGTATGTTTTGTGGCAAACTATAATATCGTGCTGTTTGAGGATGTGTGTAACTTTTTCTGACAATGAATTTATGTATGGTATTGCAACATATGTTTTTGGGTTGTTATTATTATTATTTTGTGTAAGGGCGTTCTTATTATACAGTTTGTAGGTTCGTTGTTTTATTATTTTGTTTGTGAGTTTTTTGGGGAAATTATTATCACGCAGGATTTGTCTAACTTTCTTTAAAGCTTCTTGACGATATTTCGGCGAAGTTAGGGTTAAAGCTCTATCAGTCAAACCTATTATTACGTTGATCTTTTGGGGTTTCGGATGATGTGATTGATAGTTAAGGTAGCGTCCCGACCATGTATCTTTTGTGTACCACATCGTCTCAATCTTTTTACTTTCATAATTTCGAACAAGTGTGAGGTCAAGGAAATTTATTTTTCCCTTTTGTTCGACTTCTGATGTAAATTGCATCTTTTGGTGGAAATTGTTGAATGCATTCAGTATGGTGTCTATTTCAGTTTCGGGGACAGCTGCTAGACAGTTGTCAACGTACCTCTTGAAAAATTGAATCGGTATATTAAGTTTTTCTATGACATTTTCTTCCAGATATTCCATGACCAACTGTGCTACTGTAGATGATATTGGTGAGCCCATTGCGCAACCATCAAGTTGCTGATAGTATGTATCTTGATATTGAAAGTAATTGTTGGTTAATGTTAAATTTATGGCTTCAGTGAAGGTTTCTAGGTTTAAAGTGGTAAAGTCTTTTAAGTTATCCCACTTTGCCTTTATTATATCTGATAGTAGGTCATTGGGAATATTTGTATATAACGAGACGACATCTAGTGAGATTAATACTGTTAATTGTATTTTGTTTTTATTTTAGATTATACTTTTGAAAAAGCCCACTACGTTGGGCGAAACGTCAAGCACAGAACAGTAGTATTAATTTTTGAAACCTAATCCAAAGAAGTTACCATACATTTATTATATATATATATATATATATATATATATATATATATATATATATATATATATATATATATATATATATATATATATATATATATATATATATGAGAGCTAGATTAGGTCACCTTCAGTGGCTTGCAGAATGTATTTTGTTTGAAATATATAAATTGTATTGCCAGTTTCCTGAACATGCTTCTCGTAAAAATTTTGGGATGGGAAACATTTTAATTTTAAAATATGATTAGTTAGACTAGAATAGAATTAGATAAAATAGTTTATTCATGTTAGTCACAACAAGTGTATACACGTTATGGCACAAGGCATCGTGGATTGAAAATAGTTTAGACAAAGGGGCAATTCAAAAATTCTTCTGTGCCATAAAACGCATTCTGAATTAAAATGCTCTTTATGGTTTTTTCAACGTCATATTCATCCATATATTTTATTTCTTCCGGTAATATGTTGGAAACATTTTATTGTCCAGTATCCTGCTTCAGTTTGGCACCTCTTCAACCTCCAATAGGTAGGAACAATGTTTTGTTTGTGTCTGGTCTCATACGTGTGAATGTCATGGTTAGTTTTATAGGTCATAATATATTTTTTTAAATAACGGAGGTTTTCAAAAATATACTGTGCTGGAACTGTCAAGATTTTGAGATTTTTAAATGCCTCACGACAGTCATCTTTAAACTCAAGAGCTGCTAAAACTCTCACTGCCTTACGTTGAAGAGTAAAGACTCGCTTGGCTTCTGCTGCATGTCCCCATGCCAAAATAGAATTTGACAAGTTAATGTCATTCTCCATTTATTGCTCAGCGATTGAGTAAATGTATCTTTTTTTCGTGTACACGGTATATAAACAAAAACTACAAATATATCGAGGCCAGTGAAATGAAAAATGTTATCACCTACTTAGTAAATTTTAATACAGTATTTTGTTGGTTCTGAGAACAGGTATGGGAATCTCAGTAACAGCAAGAGATATAAATTTGATTAAAGGGGAAAAAAGTTGCATAATTTAAGAACCAACGATATATCAGTCAGAAATTTTTGATATGACTTTTAGTGTTTAAATAAAACAATTTTCGGATTTGGAATTCTATTTTTTTTTTTGGCGTCAATGTTAAATTTAGGGCAGAACCAATAGAACTTTTTAACAGCAAATTTAAATGAACCTAAAAATTCCTTAATCGTTTTTTTTTATTTGATCTTTTGTCTTCTAGCAATCATCAACAACTTCATTATAGTTTAGTTACATTTTGAATCTTTTGATCATTATTAACTAACATTTAAAGTAGGGATTTGTAGTTTCTATTAACTGTTTAAAAACAGTCTCAGACACTGAGTTTAACACTCTAATATTAACGTTTATATATATATATATATATATATATATATATATATATATATATATATATATATATATATATATATATATATATATATATATATACATATATACAGGGTGATTCAAAAATCGATCACGAAACTTAAGGGGGTGATTCTACTTGACAAAATAGGGGTAGAGCTTCATATAATTTTTTTTCAAAATGTCATTCGTTTTCGAGTTACAAGCCGTCCAAGTTCAAGTTTTTATTTTTTGTTTTTTGAATTACTCGCTTACAGGAAAACCGATTTGACTAATATTTGAAAGATAGGCAAAGTCTTCTGCGCTTCATCATTTTAGTAACAATTCACATTGATTGTTTGCCGCTAGAGGGCACTTTACCTACATTGAAAATTGTTTTTTTGTCATAATTTTTTAGTGTTGGCAGCTACAGTAGTTTTTGGCATAATTTCTGAAAGACTGATGCCAGGCCTTTAAAAAAGGTGCTCTTTATTTACATCGCTAAACCCAACGGTTTAGACGTAAATCACCCTTAAAAATTAAGTGGTAAATTTACTTTTCTCATTTCATTACCACCAGCTACCAGGTAAATAGCTATCAAAGTATACTAGAGCTGTCAGTTTAACATCAAATAAATTCGCTTTTTAAACTATTTAATTTATAATCTTAAAATAACTAATAATGGCTAATCAGTAAATATTCATATTATGGATTATTGCGATATACATTTAATTGATAAAAATTAATGAAACAGTACTAAACAAACTAAAAAAGATTCTCAAAATGTCCCCATTTTCTTCCATACATTTCCTAACACTCTTCAAAAAATGTCGCCTAACTCGATGAAAAATTCCTGGTGTTTCTTTAATAATTTGGCACTTTTCGATTATCCTGAAGCGAAGATCCTCGACGTTGATTACTGGAATATCGTACACCAATTGTTTCAAATGACCCCAAAAGAAAAAAATCCATAGGATTAAGGTCTGGTGACCTCGCTGCCCATGCCAATGGTCCACTTCGTCCTATCCATCGCTCAGGATACGTTGCATTCAAATACTGTCGGACACGTATACTAAAGTGGGGCGGAGCTCCGTCTTGGAGGATCCACATGTTGGCCCTTACTTCCAATGGCACATCTTCCAGATACAATGGGAGACGATTTTGGATAAAATCTAAGTATACGTCACCAGTTAATGGGCCATCAAAGAAATGAGGACCAATAAGGTAATCTCCTATTATCCCTGCCCACACATTTAGTGAAAATCTACGCTGATGTTTCGTTTCTACCACATTGTTTGGGTTCTCGTAAGCATATGTGTGGATGTTGTGTAGATTTGTTATGCCATCACGAGTGAAACCAGCTTCGTCAGTGAATAATATGACGCCAATTAATCGATTATCGTGTTCATACTTAGCTAGGATCTGATTGCACATTTCCAACCGTCTCGGCCGATCATCGTCATAAAGAGCCTGCACCTTTTTTGAATGAAACGGGTAGAGTTGTTCTTTTCTTAGTATCCTCCATGAACTAGCCTGACAGAGCCGCACTTCATTCCCAATTTTTCTAGTACTAATACCTGGATTATCTTCAATAATTTCAAGCACTCTTTCTTCTTGTTGCACGTTTCTAGCAGTTCTAGGTCTTCCCCTATTTCCATTATAACTTTTAAAGGAACCACATTCCGCAAGCCTCCTGTGCACACTGGAAAATGTTTGAGCATGAGGGATATTTCTTTCCGGATAACTCTCCATATAATATCTTCTTGCCAACTCTGCATTACCATTTGCTTTTCCATAACAAAAATGGATATCACAATATTCGATATTTGAATATTGGTGATTAGCCATTATTAGTTATTTTAAGATTATAAATTAAATAGTTTAAAAAGCGAATTTATTTCATGTTAAACTGACAGCTCTAGTATACTTCGATAGCTATTTACCTGGTAGCTGGTGGTAATGAAATGAGAAAAGTAAATTTACCACTTAATTTTTAAGGGTGATTTACGTCTAAACCGTTGGGTTTAGCGATGTAAATAAAGCGCACCTTTTTTAAAGGCCTGGCATCAGTCTTTCAGAAATTATGCCAAAAACTACTGTAGCTGTCAACACTAAAAAATTATGACAAAAAAACAATTTTCAATGTAGGTAAAGTGCCCTCTAGCGGCAAACAATCAATGTGAATTGTTACTAAAATGATGAAGCGCAGAAGACAGCCTATCTTTCAAATATTAGTCAAATCGGTTTTCCTGTAAGCGAGTAATTCAAAAAACAAAAAATAAAAACTTGAACTTGGACGGCTTGTAACTCGAAAACGAATGACATTTTGAAAAAAAATTATATGAAGCTCTACCCTTATTTTGTCAAGTAGAATCACCCCCTTAAGTTTCGTGATCGATTTTTGAATCACCCTGTATATATATATATATATATATATATATATATATATATATATATATATATATATATTTCTTTTTTTTTTCTCTAATATTTTGTTGGTTATAGGTTTTCTTATTTGAAGATTAAAAGACGAAAATTTTTCTGACGTTTCGCTCTACATAGTGAGCTTGTTCAAAGTTATATTTATCAGTATCCTTCCTCTTGAAAGTATCTTGCTACGTGTAATACACCTATAAAAAAACACTTCATTATTTTCATGTCCTTTAGAACATTTAAAATTTTCACTAATTCACCTAATTCTGGTACGTCCCTTGTTTATGAAGACTGTGATAAAATTTGCTTTTGAAACACTTTCCAAATGTAGTACACTATATCTTACGAGGTAAAATATAAACTAAAATTTAATAACCCTCGATAGAAAGAATCAATTTCAAACATCATAGAAAGGGGGTAATATGAAAAAAAAATGTATGAAAATTATTTATAATTACCTTCTCCGAATTATTACATGATATGATATATCATCATTTTCTTCATTGTCGTAAGATGAGAGTTGACTAGTGTTATTTTTTACAGCGCCGTAGAGCGAAAAGAAGAAAAAAGCTAGGAACAAGGACATCGATGAAACGCTTGTACTTTTTTTAGACGAATCATTCTTGTATATAGTTTGATAGTATAGGATACTGATAATTTAGGTATTAATTACATATTTTTAGTTATTATTATTATTATTTCTAGGCCAAGGTTTAAGTAAATTGTGCAAGGTTAATGTCAAATGTGATATCTATCAAAGCGTATGTATATACACAGAACGCTTATTCGCGAATTCTTCGATAACTTGGGAGACGGAATAAAAATACACTAGAAAGAACAGTGTTTTATTTCACAAATTAGGTTTTTATGAGAGTTGACATGAAATACCCCATATGAGTTAACGGCACTAATTCTTCCACTCGTCCTACCATATTTCTTTAACCAATTGATGAGGGTGGGTTTACAGGATTATCCTGAATCTTCCATATAAATACTCGGTGGGGCTGGATGAACTTCCTGTAAAAGTACTAAGGGCTGTGATCGAGTTTGTCTGTGTGCCACTGTGTCACATAATCAACGAAAGTTTTTTATCTGGTACCTTCCCTGGCAGTCTCAAAAAAGCAAAAATTGTTCCCATTCACAAAAGGGATGATAGACATAGTTGCACAAACTATAGATCTGTGTCCTTGTTACCAGCAGTATCAAAGGTCTTTGAGAAGGTTATATACACCCAACTAACAAACTTTTTAAACAGGTACAATATATTAAATAAGCAAAAATTTGGATTTAGACAATCGAGTTCTACAGAGCATGCAATTTTTAACATGTTGAAATTTATTTATGACAATGTAAACAAAAATGAACAGGTAGCTGACCCTTATTTTGACTTGTCAAAGGTCTTTGATACGCTGGACCATCAGTGACTACTTCGCAAGTGTTACAGTAATGGTTTAAAGGGCATTTGTGGTATCTGTACTTTCGGGATAAATTATATTATTCAAAAGAGACATCTGTAATGCAGGGTGTTCCGCAGGGTTCAGTTCTTGGACCACTCCTTTTTATTTTATATGCAAATGACTTAGAGGTTAAATCCGGGAATGGCTTGATGTGTCAGTATGCGGATGATACTTCTGTGCTACTTGCTAGCCATTCCCAGCTAGAATTGTCTCGGGAGTGCAGTCGAATGGCAAATGACGTGTCGCAGTGGTGTTACAACAATTTCCTTAAGCTGAATATGAACATAACAGGGCTAATAAGTCTCTCAAAATTGGGGCTGACCAAGCATCACTGATTCCGTTAAATTCTTGGATATGAATTTGGATTCCTGCTTGAACTGAAAAATCCACATAAAAGGGTTGCAGGCCAGACTGGGCAGTGCATGTAAGGAGATTGAGACATTGTATTTCTGTGGAATGTCTTCATGTGGATGTATCCAGTCTGTCATAAATTATGGTATTGCCTTCTGGGGTTCTTCGAAGGAAGTAATACAGATTTTTAGAGCGCAGAAAAGAATTATAAGATGCATCTTAGGATTTGGTCCTAGGGAGTCTTGTAGACATCACTTTTCTAATCTGGACATCATGATTGTACCATCCTTGAACTTGGTGTCTTTGGTTATGTTGATTAGACGTAACCCTAGATATTTTCAGCGCAACTTTGATAATTACGTTGTCTATATGCATGTAACCCCACAAAACAGAAATGAGTTGACGATGCCAGCCCATGTCTCGGCATTTTATAAGAAAGGCTCTTATTATATGGCCGTAAAGGCTATCTTATGTTAAGGAAAATGTTTCTATTCTTTTAATTTTGGTTTTGACTGAATATGGTTTATTTAAAATATTTTGAGTTGTCTTTGTATATAATTTGATAGTATCAATTTGTCTCCTGACGTTGCTTTGTCACTCCTTTGTGATTTTGTTGGCAATAAAGAATATTATTATTACAATTTTAAATCATTTTCAAGCAATAGTGATAACAAAGAATATTTGAAAATTTTGTCCAGGAGTGTCTTAAAAATCAAACTTGCTGATTTTGTAATATTGGAGACGAAAGGGGTACCCATACTTGAGCAAATTTGTAGTCATCTAATCTAAAAGTAGGAATTTATAATATTAAACTTTAATTTTTGAATTGAAACTACAAAATTAAAAACAAAACAGAAATAACTAGAAAGCACAAACATAGATATGGGATTATCTAATACTGCCATATTTCTTTGACGTCGGAGTAAGTTGATATATGTTGTAGTTACGAAGTAATATAGATAAAAAAAATCCCATACATGTGTGGAATCCTATATTAATAAAACAATTTAAGTTTATGTTCATGTAGATTCAATTCAAATTCCATTCTTTAGCATTTTCTATATAATATTATAATTTTTATTTAAAGATTTGTCTTAATAAAATCGTGTTCGTAAAATATGTGATTACAGTACCTATTCATATCATAAGCCTATTAAATGAGCTGGCAAAGCTGCGACGGGTAACTGCTAACATAGAATATGTAAATAGAAAAACTTTTAATAAGATTTACGGTTTAACAATACTTTTTTAGACAACTCTCTAAACACCAAAACAAAAAATCCTGTCTCTATCCCATTGACTTTTAATGTAATATTCACAACCATCTATATATTTTTTGTCTGTTGATGTTAAAATTGGATTCTTATTTTAGGCGAAAAATGGTACAGCGGTGGATATTAAACGGCCGTCCCAAACTCCTTCCGAAAGACTGAGTCAACTTGCCAAAACAGGCGAAGCAAGTAAGGTATCCGTACCCAACCCCGGTAAAGCGGCTAGTGAAAGAAGTAAGTTTATATTTTATTATTAAAACATCACATTAGTATCTTACTGAATAGTATACTTTCAATTTCTAATAGTTTATCACTTATTTATATACTTCAGCTAACCGTACTGTTCTCAGTTTTTGTGAAATCACCTCACTACACCAACTTGTAGGGTGTAAATCTCTTGAGTCGTGTTGGTAAAGAGCTGGAGAGCGTCAACATTTACACGAGGGTGGTGGTCTGTGCAACAATATCAATCCTTGGATTTTTGTAGATGTTGTTGTTCCTGATATACCAAGAAGGGTCTATGATATACCTTAGTACTTTATTTGGAATCTGAATCATCTAAATGTTACTTTTATTGGTACAACGACAAAATGTTATGGTATAACTCCAACAGGTTTGAGGATCTGGTTGTACAAAAGTATCTCATATCCAAGCATCAAACGCATCTTTTTGCACCTAAGAACGTGCGCTCTTCATCTTAATCTTGCATTTAGGATGATGGCCGGATACTTTACAGTGTTTTCGGGCGGGACCTGGAAGGTGTCCATTCTTTTTATTGGTGAAATCTATATGAACGGACTTGGACTCGTTCCGATTGATTTTCTACTTTTTGGTCTAGTTGTTGAGTTGATCCATGGAAGTTTGGAACGTAATAAGAAATAGGAAAAAAGAAGTCAACGAAGAAGTGGTAATCAACTCTATAACAGCAGAAAACTGGAAAGAATACATGCAGAGCCTTTACAATAACCAGGAGTATAATAATGAGGACATCCAAATAGATTTAAATAAGATAAAACCGATGATGGAAGACGAGAACATAAAAATAGAAGACGTACACGAAATGCTGACCAAACTGAAAAATAGAAAAGCTCCGGGAACCGACGATATTTCCAATGAAATGCTTAAATATGGGGGCCTTGAACTAGAAAAAGCACCAACAATACTATTCGACAAAATTCTATCAACCTGCAGTATTCCAGAACAGTGGAGGAACAGCCTGACTATACCCATCTTCAAAAAGGGAAATAAGAATGACCCCAACTATTATAGAACAACAACACTACTAAACAGTACAACAAATTATTAACAAAAATCATGACTTCAAAAGTAACGAGTAAAATTGCAATAAGTGAAGAACAACACGGGTTTAGACAGAACAGATCGACAGTTGATGCGATTTTCATTATCCGACAGACTATTGAAAAATCGATAGAATACAATAAACCTCTTTTCATCTGCCTAGTGGATCTTAAAAAAGCGTTTGATAGAGTTCGACTTAAAGACGTCTTGCAAATACTTCAGGAAAATGGCGTTAACCACAGCTATATTACGGCAATTAAAGAGCTAAATAAAAACAATAAGACACGCATAAAGACACAACAAGGAGTAACAGAGGAAATACCTATCATGACGGGAATACGACAAGACGACAGTATGAGTCCATTTCTCTTTAATTTAATTATGGACAAGATAATTCAAAATGTAAAAGAAGTCAATGGAGGATACAAAATGGGACGAAAATCTTTAAAAATCTCATGTTTTGCCGACAGCGCCTTACTGTTAGCAGAAAATGAAGACGATCTGCAACGACTACTATACCGATTCCAGACCACATCAAAAAATTTAAATATGGAAATATCTACAGAAAAGACCGAAACGATGGTAATTTCAAAAGATCCTGTCAGATGCAAATTGGTGGTGAAGAACCATCCTATCAGACAAAGCATGTCTTGCAGATACTTGGGAGTTGATGTATCAAGCAATAAAAATCTATACCAGGAAGTCAGAGCACAGGCTAACAAGGCCTCAAGGATATCAGGATGCCTGAGGGACATAATCTGGAAAAATAAGTATATGTCCACAGAGAGCAAAGTACACATCTACAGAACTGTGATAAGACCAGTACTAACTTATGCATCGGAAACTCGAGCCGAAACATTTAAAACAAAAAATATGCTACGAACGGCTGAAATGAAAACGTTAAGAACAATCAAAGGAGTAACCCTAAGAGATCAAATAAGAAGTTCCGAAATAAGGGAAGAGCTCAAGGTGCCTGATGTGGTACGGTTCATAAGGTCAAGGCGCAGATATTGGAGGGACCATGTAGACAGAATGGGCGACGATCGATGGGCAAAATGGGCTAAGAACGAGATACCAAACACTAGAAGACCCACTGGCCGACCTCTAAAACAATGGCACGAATGTTGACATCAACATCACAGGAGGCTTAATATAGCAGAAAAACAAGACGACGTCTTAAATAAAAGAGGAAGAAGAAGAAGATATACATGTGTGTTTTGGATCTAGCCCATATCTTAGCAAATACATATGCCATATATTTATATGATATATGTGATCCTGTTCACTTGATCAACACTTGAATGGTTTTCTTTAAATCCAAATTGATGTTATCGATTTAGATTTCTTTCTTCTATTATTGGTTTGAGCCCTTTTTCTTAAAGTTTGAATATCCCATAAAGCAATAATATAGTTTTTTTCTTGTTTTGATATCATAATTTCTGCCTGGAGGGGGCAAAAAACTGTGTCAAAATTGAAGGAGAGTGTAGCCAAACATTTTCTATCAACAGAGGATTAAAACAGGGAGATGCTTTGTCGCCAGTACTGTTTAACCTTGCACTGGAGAAAGCCGTAAGAACAGTATCAGTTGACGCGGAGGTTTTTGGGCCAAGTGGCCCTAAACTTATTTTGGCCTACGCGGATGATATGGGCGCGATAGGAGAAAGCACAGTCAGTGTGAAGGAAAACTTCATAAACATAGAAAAAGAAGCTCAGAGAATAGGGCTCCGAATAAATGAAGGAAAGACCAAATACATGCATGTCTCCCGCAACCCCGCCCGAGACAGAATCAGGCAGAACGTCACCATGGATGATTATAATTTTGAGCATGTGCGAGTTTTCAAGTACCTGGGCGCAGTGATAACGGCAAACAATAATATGCAGGAAGAGGTTAAACAGCGCATCACACAAGCAAATAAATGTACATTTGCGATACAAAACTTGCTGAAGTCAAAATTTATCACTAAAAAGGCAAAAACCGAAATTTCTCGAACAATAATACGACCAATAGCAATCTACGCCAGTGAAACATGGACCCTGACAGTCCACGATACGGAGCTGCTAAGAAGGTTTGAGAGAAAAATCCTGCGCATAATATATGGCCCATACCGAGACCGTGAAACAGGCCGTCACAGAATGAGAAGCAACATAGAGCTTGCGCAAATATATCAAAGCCCTGACATCATTCAAGAAATAAAGTCCAGAAGACTATGATGGGCAGGTCATATACAAAGGAGTCAAAACGATCGACTAATAAAACCGGTATGGGAGGAAGCACCACAAGGAAAAAGACCACTGGGAAGACCTAGGCTTAGATGGAGAGATAACTTCCACAAGGATCTAGCTATCCTTGAAGTTGACCAGCAAGAATGGAGGGAGCTGGCACAAGACCGTTCGAGGTGGAGGCAGATAGTCGAGGCAGTCAAGACCCACCCTGGGTTGTAGTGCGACGGAGTCGGTCAGTCAGTCAATTTCTGCCATTGCAACTTTAGGACATAATTCAGTCTATGTGAAGCATTGGTGAGATGGTTCAGTTTTATAGTAACAGTAATGAAATCAATGCCGTTGCATTCCAATCCGTTTTTGGCGTTCATCTCCATCATGTGGCTGAATAGAGTTATCCAGACGATTTGGGAATATTGTAGTTTTTTGTTCGTTTTTACGAGTTCAAGCTTCATCCTTGTTGAGCTTTTAGTAGTTTTCCAACGGGAATAGCTCAGCAACAAATTCACTAAGGTGGATTTCTGTTTGGTGCTTTTGCTTTTGCATTTTAAATACTGTGTAGCATTGTTTAAAGTGGTTTTATCTGAAGGGTTCCTGTTTTGCTGCCAGATATGTCGCAGTTTTCTTTTTTCACCTATTAGTTCCCTAATTTTCTGCGGGTAATTAATGCCTTTGGTTTTTGGAATAATATTTGGTGAATTATCCCAAGCTTCTTGTTGGATGTCATTAATAATTTTCTCTACTACGTCATCCAATTTATCTGTAGTCTTCAGTAGTCCTTTATTTACCACTATTGACTGTCTACCTTTCTGAATGACACTGATACTGAGGGCGAGGAGAATGAAAGTATGGTTCAAGTTCACATTTCATATTTTTTTACATGTTAATAATTAGTCACAAAGCTTCTATAATTACAACGGTCCCATGAATCTATTATGATTTGCCAAACATCAATGAACAAAAATGTTAATTTTGGTGGGAACGTTAGTGTGATGACCCGTTATTATGTATTTATTATCTGACACTTGTATGTAGAGTAATCAAAAATCTCTTTGTTTTCATGTCGTAAACGATTAAATTTTCTTTTGTTTCAGGTAGTAGTAGTTCAAGTCACAGCCATAACTCCCACATAAAACCTAAGAAGGCCCCGCTGATGGCGAAAACATTATCACTTTTAAAAAACCGATTTGGTCGACGGTAGTTTTTTTCTCTTCTTTTTAGGCCCGATTAGGTTTATAGCTTTTTAAAAATTATTTATTAAGAATGGAAATTGTAATATATTTTATGTATTGATACATATTTGTGAACATATTCATTTAGTAAGAATAGAAAAAAACTGCACCAATTTTACATGATTAAAAATTGAATTAAAATATTTTCTAGGAATTTCCTGGTATTTATAATGGGGATCCTTTCGCCTATTTTCAGGAAATTCTTGAGGATGTTTAATGGTTATATATTTGCATATGGAAATTTATGAAGTTCGAAATATGATTATTAAGTATGTTAAAAAAAACCTTGATTTTTTTCAATACTTTTTATCGCGGTTTTTTATGAAAAAAACAGCTCTATAAGGGGGGGGGGGGGTCTCAAATAGTATTGACCTTATGGAAAGTTCAAGCATCGGTCGCTTAGAACTTGATTTTTTTATATGATCCATATTCAGAAATAGAAAAAAAAATGTAGTGATATGATGGAATAAGTTTTCCGGAATGATTTGATCTGTTTTTTTCATAACTTTATATTTTGGAAAGAAATATTTGCTTAAACTTTTAATTTTGATACTATGATGGAATGAGAAATTGTGTAACTCCACTTTATATCGTAATGTATATTTTGTCATTTAGGATCTTTTTAATATAATTTCTTGAACATTTTTCTTTTACAAATTGGCCTTTCCACCAGAATAACTGTTGACATGATACATGGAGGTTTGGTCAGATTCGTTAACAAAAAAACGTATCACTGATAAACAACGCGTTGACACATGTCACATAGAAAAGTTAAAACTTTGACAGAAGTTCGCAAACAAAAAATTGGAAATACACAACGTTTGCGCGGTTGCCAGACCTCATTTAATATTTCCGAATTGAATAATATAATTGTGTAATATTATTTTTAATTAAAAACTATTTATATGCTTCTAAAATAACTCAAAATATCATTTACTTGGGATCTTTAATGTTCTTTTATTCATTTGAGAGACTTTGCAATCAGATATTTGAAGTTCGCAAACAGAAAATTGGAAATGCACTACGTTTGCGCGGTTGCCAGACCTCATTTAATATTTCCGAATTGAATAATATAATTGTGTAATATTATTTTTAATTAAAAACTATTTATATGCTTCTAAAATAACTCAAAATATCATTTACTTGGGATCTTTAATGTTCTTTTATTCATTTGAGAGACTTTGCAATCAGATATTTGAAGTTCGCAAACAGAAAATTGGAAATGCACTACGTTTGCGCGGTTGCCAGACCTCATTTAATATTTATGAATTAAATAATATAATTGTGTAATATAATTTTTAATTAAAAACTATTGCTTCTAATATAGTTCAAAATATCATTTACTTGGAATCTTTAATGTTCTTTTATTAATTTGAGAGACTTTAAAAACAACATATTTTTTTATCTAAGGTTTGCAGCAGCACTGCGATCTGCCTATGCTTTCAGTCCGTGTCTCACCTGCGCTGACACCCACCTTAAGTCACAAAAAATTAACAGATATTTCCGTGGCACAATTTTGCGGGAAAATATCAAGTTGTTATATCTAATTCTTAAGTATAAAATTAAAAAAATATCGAACCGAATTTATTTAATATTCAAAGCTCTTTTTTATAAGTTCTTACTTGCGATTCGTCGGCTTAAAAGTTGGGCCCGTTGTATTGGCATAAAATTGCGATTGTGTCCCTGGCTTATTTCAATATTGATTAAACTTCGCCTAGTTTGTTGGGGAAAAATATCATGGATCTGCAAATTTAGGGGTCTCTTTTTGATGACCTAGTAGCACTGGATCCAAATCCAAATCGGCCTTCACGTTAGAATTTTGAGATATTCTAACCTAAAAGTGACAAAAATATAATTTTTTTTTTGAAAAAATCTACGGAAATAAGTTGTATAGCAGGACCTGGGCATATAACCTGAATATATACTTATAGAATATGTGCATTCGAAAACTATAGATATAATTTTAGCCCTTTTGTCAGTAAAAATTAAAAATGCCGGATATAATATGGCTGTAGTCAAGCACAAATCAAAATGCAACTGACAGAAACCATGGGAAATGTGAAATTGTTGTTTTTTAACTAATTCTACAATCCAGGGCATTTTAAGGACATTGGGCTTCGAATGACCTGTGGATGTGGTTTGTACCCCCTATGTTATTTATATTGAATAGGAAATTTTCTCCGCTTTCCATAATTGTAATAAAAAATGGGGGTTCTCGCTTAAAAAAAAAACGACTTGACCTTGAAATGTTCGCGAAGGATAAGCCCAAGGTCAAATTCAAGGTGCACTTTTTAACTCGAGAGTAATGTTTACCAGCAATCTTATGTCCGCACAGCCGTGAATTTTCTAATATTTAAATATTATGCGAAAAGTAAATGCAAACTTCGTTCCATACCCTTTCCGTGTTAGAGGTTGCACAACTTGAACAAATTGCTAAGGAACACAATTTATCCTATTCCACCACCATCGAGATGACGACCTACCTGTACCACCATACCGAGAAGAAAGTCAAAACTTACCCTACCCGCCACTACGGCATAATGGTAATATATCCACTGCTATTGCATCTCACACGGAGGAATCCGTAAAAGCCTCATAAACATTATATATATATATATATATATATATATATATATATATATATATATATATATATATATATATATATATATATATATATATATATATATATATATAGCGGTGTAGGTTGCTTAAGGCATAAGATTTCCGATATCACTTTAGTACGTTTAAATATTTTTTCTTAGCAGTGGAAGGGCATTGCTGCAATGGCTCCTCCTTGGATCTGCCCTTGACAGTGCGTATCGTGTTCTAGAACTCGTTTCTAAGTCCTTTCTAGGTTTTATGATATATATCCTTAGATTTTTCATGTAGAATTCAAATATGCTCCTCAATATACTTAATCACCTTTGATTTTTGAGATATTCAAGCTTAAATGTATCCCATTTTGTCACTTTTCAGTTAGAGTAATATAAAATTCTGACGTGGTATAGTCAAAGTACTGTAGAGACTTAGAAATAACATATGATATTAACGATAGATCTGAGTGGTTCTGGTTTATAAAACTTTTATCAGTTGGTATCACGTTTTGGTGTAAACTTTAGGACCGGACTTTAAATGTTCCTTTGTTATGTTATATAAAATTATTCCATTTAAAGACATCAGAGAGGTAGCTAAAGTATAAGAAAAACTAAGTTTTTTTTGTATTTATGTACATATAAAATTATTAACGAGTTCAAAGAATTATCCATGGAAATTTCGAACTCGCTATATCACATGATCGATGTCATTTTTACGTCATTTGTCTGCCAAATCGACTAGGTCTCTCAGTACTCTGAATATAACGGATTTGGATTTAGCGCATCAAATTACCTATAGAATGAACCTTCTCTTGAAAAAAGGGAGATTTTTTTTTATTAATAATAAGTAATTAAAAGTTGTTTTACATTTATGAAGTTTTCGGTAAATTTTTGTCATGAAATTCAGAGTCTCGACTTCGCAAATGTAGAACGAGTCTTAGTTTTAAATTTAAAGTTTTTTACGAATGTATCTGGTTAAATTAGTGCAGGTTTTTTCGTTCAAAGTTTGGAATTAAGTTACGATTAAAATGAATCATTTAAACTGGCAGAGATTATATTAAGGAAGTTGTAATTCACATAAATCATGTAAATAATATTCCATCTTGTTTAAATTTTATTTGTAGATAATATATATTTTATGAGTTGAGAATAAGCTTTTTATTTTTGGAAACCTACTGTTTGGTTTTTGGAGTCTGAAACCCAGTAAACACACGCACGTTGAATCAACGTATAAAAAAGTGGTAGCCGAAGCTTACGTTTTTTCTTAGGAGACCAAGTTGAATTGTAAGGGAAATGTTGTGCTAAATAACGTTGAATAGTGGTTGAAATCAACTAGATGAAATAACCACCAAATCAACGTTGATTCAACCCTACAAAACAGCGAACAGTGGCAACAAAAATTAATGTTGTTATAACGTTGAATAAGAGTTCAAATCAACTAGATAATTTAACCTTATTTATTAAAAATCAACGTTATATATATATATATATATATATATATATATATATATATATATATATATATATATATATATATATATATATATATATATATATGAAGTAAAATACGAACAGTAAATGCAAACTTCTCTCTATCTTATCCTTTCTGTGTTAGAGGTTGCACAGTTAGAACAAATTGTTATAAAAGCGCAATTTATTCTATTCCACCACCATCGAGATGATGGCCTACCTGTACCACCATACCGAGAAGAATGTCAAAACTTACCCTCCCCGCCACGGTATGGTGGTACAGGTAGGCCATCATCTCGATGGTGGTGGAATAGGATAAATTGCGCTTTTATAACAATTTGTTCTAACTGTGCAACCTCTAACACAGAAAGGATAAGATGGAGAGAAGTTTGCATTTACTGTTCGTATTTTACTTCATTCTATACACGGAGCTGCATATAGTTGTACGTTTGCTGAATGTGATTTCAGCACTACAACGGCATAATGTGGATATATCCACTGCTATTGCATCTCACACGGAGGAATCCGTGAAAGCCGCATAAACATATATATATATATATATATATATATATATATATATATATATATATATATATATATATATATATATATATATATATATATATATATATATATATATATATTTATATATACAGTGTGATCATTAAAGTCTGCATCATATGGGATTTTTTTTATTAAGAACTTTATTCGAAATTTGACTTTGGCATCAATTTCTGCTTCGATCGAGATGAAAATTAACCAAAAAAATAGTAGTTTTACCAAAAAAAAAATCAAAAAAGGAGTTATGTCTCAAAATATCGAAAAAAGTTATTAGAAAGAGTTTTTGTAAATGCAATTTTTAGCCCATATGCAAAATTTCAGCTGTATAAGATTATTTAGATTTTTTGCCCATTTTTTGTAAATTGCACCACTGTTACAAAATAAGACTCGACGCAACCCACATAGAACTTCTTAGTTTTGACGAGGCTTCATCCCAGACATATTTTGTTTAAAGTAGCGTCATAGTAAATGTGTGTTTTGCTACAAAATCCAAATAGGGCTATTAAAATTTGGTCACATGTGATGCAAAGTTTATTTTTTTTTTACCCTGTATAAAGTAACTTCATAAAATAACTATTTTTGAAAACGTAGTTTGTGCTAAAAGTCATACACATTAATATTAAAAAAAAATAGTTTAATTGAAAAGACTTAAATTTTCTAATAAAAAAATAATTATATAAAAATTAAACACATTTAAAATTCCACCTTTTAATTGCTAATAAACCGATGACACTGTGAAAATATTTCACAAATACTCTATATATTTCCCTCAATAATATGCCTCGCTGATGAACTGTGAGATTGCCGTTGATCCCGATTTTCATAAGCGAATTTTGTTTAACGATGAGCTCACTTTTATTTGAATGGATACGTCAATAAACAAAACTGCCGTGTTTGGAGTGATGATAATCCTCAAGTGTATGTTGAGACACCGTTACATCCAGAAAAACTGACTGTTTGGTGGGCTTTATGGGCTGGTGGAATCATTGGTCCGTACTTCTTTAAAAACGATGCTGGTCAGGACGTTACAGTCAATGGTGCTCGCTGTAGAGCCATGATTACTGACTTTTTCGGTCATCAATTGAACAACCATGACGTGCAGGAGCTGTGGTTTCAACAAGACGGCGCAACATGTTACACAGCTCGTGCCACAATTGATTTGTTGAAGGAAATGTTTGGTAACCGCATAGTTTCACGTTTTGGACCCGTGAATTGGCCTCCAAGATCGTGCGACTTAACGCCGCTAGACTATTTTCTGTGGGGATATGTGAAGTCGCTAGTCTACGCCGATAAGCCCGAAGCGCTTGATCACTTGGAGGACAACATTCGCCGCGTTATTGCCGATATACGGCCACAAATGTTGGAAAAAGTCATCGAAAATTGGACCTCCAGATTAGACTACGTCCGAGCCAGCCGTGGCGGTCATATGCCAGAAGTCATATTTAAATTATAATGCCAGAAGGTTATCTTTCTAATAAAGTAAATTTCATGTCAATTTAAAAAATTCATCTTTGTTTTATTCCATTTAAAAGTTCGATACCTCTATAAAAAAACACCCTTTAACAATTTTTTTTTGTGGAAAAACTATACTTTTGGAGGAAAACTGAGAGATAATAATGATAAATATGAACACCATGTATCTTAAATATGAAGCATTATCGGCCATGTGTTTTATCAATTTTTATGCTTAAAATTAGCTTAAGAATAATCTTTTCAAATTTTTCGTATTTATTATTAATTTAAGGACTGCTTACGGGTATTTTATTGAAGCGAGGATAAATTATTTCATGTTTATCGGGGTAATTTGTTACCTAAATATATTTAATACTATTGATATTGTGTTAGAAAAATGTACTACGCTATTGCTTTTTGCACTTTTTCGTTTTATTTTAATAATATTTTAAAATTTCTAGTTAAATGGGGTTTAGTCATTTATCCAAGTAATAGTCTTATTTTTCTTATTATGCCATAAATTTATCAAAAGATTATACCTTTTTGGTTGCTAATTACAAGAAAGGGATAGTTTTACTGCAGTCTATTGTTCATTAATAAGATAAACTAGTACCTGTGAGATTATCCTTATTAACCCAATGTCTTGGAAGTTATTAGTAGCTATTAAGCGGGCCAAAAGGCATTGTAAAAATGTAATGGAATCTCAATTTCTAGTCAAAGTCCCAAAAATAGTAATCAATCTTTGGGTTTAGCTAATTGGTTAATTATATATATATATATATATATATATATATATATATATATATATATATATATATATATATATATATATACAAACAGTTTATTTCCTGCAAAAGTATTAAACTATGTAAATACGGCAGAAGATTTCTTTATTTCTTACTGAAATTCTGATTTTCTTAAAAATTTCACTTTACTCCAATGTTTCATAGCTGTCGTTCGACTGGCGATATTTTTCACTCTGACATCGAGGTCGGTAGATGGCAGGTGCAATATCCTGGCGACGACCTTGAAATTTATATTTCTTATATCAGTTATTTCCTAACTCTTTAAATACGACAGAAGATTTCTTTATTTCTTACTGAAATTCTGATTTTCTTAAAAATTTCACTTTACTCCAATGTTTCATAGATGTCGTTCGACTGGCGATATTTTTCAGTCTGACATCGAGGTCGGTAGATGGCAGGTGCAATATCCTGCGGACGTACCTTAAAATTTATATTTCTTCTATCAGTTATTACCTGCTAATGTTGCTTTCGGTCCGATACAGCTCAACTGACGAGATCATTAGGTGATCGAAACGCGTGTGGAGAGAGGACCAGAGCGATATTTGCAGGAAATAAACTGTTTGTACATATATTTTTCATAGTCTCTGCCTGAAAGGGGAATTTACATATATATATATATATATATATATATATATATATATATATATATATATATATATATATATATATATATATATATATATTTTAACATGTGTTTTTCTTGTACAACCAGTAATTTGGGGCAAATAACAGTCTAATACAATATCGATACCCAAACAGCACAAATACGTCTTAAAGACGTCCATAAAACGTTTGATCTCAACATTCAGGACGTCTTATGGATGTCCATAAAAGACGAATGACGTCTTATGTTATAAAAGGTAACGTCTTTAAGACATTTGCTTACAACATCTTATGGACGTCCCTTCCCAACATTAAAACAACATATTCCACCAATAAAATTATGTACATTAAAAAGGGTCCCTTTAATTTTTTTGTTTGTCTTGTTTACAAAGTTAAATCGTAATTATTCAAAAGTCCAAGAAATAACTTTAATGAAGAAAAAATCAAGAGCAAACTATACACTACCATTTTAAATAACAAGTTCCGCATGAATAATTTGCTTTAAAAAATATGTTTATCATAATCTCTTTATATAAAAAAATACATAACTTAAGCATAATGTAAACTTTTTCTAATTTGAAATTGAGGAAGTGAGGTAGAAGAGCAAATATTTTCAGAACTACTACTGTTCGAACTATAAGTGAACCTATCAAATTTAAGCCCTAGTTTATCCCTTCGATATAATAACTCTAAAAGGTAGACTATCAACAAAATAAAAGTTTATTGAAATAAAAAGTACATAAATCTTTAAATAGTTTTAAAAACAAGAATTTTTATTTAGTCGAATAACAAATCTGGTCTGATGCCCTTTTCAGCCATGTTTGGATTGAAATTTCCTCATTCTTCCGACTTTTTGCCAGTCCTGTTGTCTCTGTAGATCCTAATAACAAACCGATTTTAATTTTATAGGATAAAGTTTATCATTTGTGGGAGTAAATTTTTTGATATTTTTGCGAATTTTTATAATTGTTCTCTACTATAGAATCGTGACTTATGCTATTTCAAGGTTAATATGTATAATGAAAGACAGAACTTACTCATAATAAGTCTCACCAAGTTGGAATCGTAAAACTTTCTCTTTCCTTTTTGTACTAATCAACTGTACATGGTAATTTTACAAGCTCGCTTTACAAAGTCATAAATGCTCCCTACTCCCAGTTTTGAAGTTTCTAAAACCTTAAACAAAATTACTTCTTGTAATTAACAAAACTCTATTTTCTATGTTCTTTAAATATAAACCAATCATCAGGAACAAAATAAATCTTACAGGTTTCATTAGTGGAGCACTCCATAAACAAACATTTCGCCTTCCACTTCATTAGTAATATTTCTTGTAATATTTAGGACCGGGTCTGGATGAGCTGTGCAAGCCTTTTTCGCATAGATAATATTTTTGAAGATTTCATTTCATACTTCTAATAACATAGAGTTACTACAAAAATATAAGCGGTAAAGCATTCGGGAATTTCCTGTAACACAACCTATAAATAACGTTACTGTTTTCCTAAGTACATATGATTCTCGATCTTACCTTAAGTATTACATAAACACGAATAAAAAAGATTTTCAGAGGTACATGGATAAATCAACTATTTTAATAAAATTCGTTCAAAAGCTAAATTTTCACAGTCGGCACCCCAACAACATTAGAAATGAATAACGACATGACGAAACACAAATACAAAACTGAAAAATGACAGTTGACAGAAACAAAAGGCGGGTCTTTTAAAGTTATAGTTTCGCTGGCATCATATTGTTATTGTTATCGGTACATCAAACAGACAAAAAGCACCAAAGTATTGATAAAAAAGATCACGCAAAAGTTCCATTAACCAAGGTCATAGTGAGGCTACTAAAAATTTGTCATTCAATCAAATATTTTAACCTCAACTTGTATTCAGTTGAGCTCTGTGCGGCGTTGCAAACTTATTACCCAACTGCGACAAAATCCATAGGGAAGGAAATGCTTTTTAGTTTTTATCAACTAAATTATACACAACTGTATTTATTGTCATATAAAATGTAGTATGTAGACTTTTAAAAGATATCTTAAAGACGTTGTATATAGACGTCTTATGGACGTCTTTAAAACAACGTCTATAAGATGCCTTATTTATGTCTTAAGACGTTCAGACATAATCTGGATATAAAAATGATGTCTATAAGACGTCTAGTGCTGTTTGGGACATGTTTACTCAAATAATACAAATTCTAACAATACGGTTTATCCATGGCGTATTTTAAAACCAAATACAAGAACTTTGCCGAATGATGAAATTAAAAGGTTACATAATGCAGCAAAAAAAATTTTTTTTAGTGATCGATTGATTTATTTCAAGCTTTTAAGCATGTACTACTTGAAGATTTAAGTTTCGCCAGTGCCTACGGCAGGTTTTACCATTGAAATTACCACCGCTACTTTTTTAATGCACCAGCCGCCACTGCTATATACAGATTGTTTCAGAACAGAAGCACTAACGCTCATCTGGAGATTCGCCATCTCCAGTAAACATGGGTCCGGAATGGTCTCGTTATTAAAATACATGGCGTTAAAAAGTGCAAAAAGTTATCGTATTTATTATTAATTTAAGGACTGCTTACGAGTATTTTATTGAAGCGGAGGATAAATTATTTCATGTTTAACGGGGTAATTTGTTACCCAAATTAATTTATATACTACCCACACAGCACTAGACGTCTTATAGACGTCATTTTTATATCCAAATTATGTCTGAACGTCTTAAGACATAAATGCAAAAAGTTATCGTATCTATTATTAATTTAAGGACTGCTTACGAGTATTTTATTGAAGCGGAGGATAAATTATTTCATGTTTAACGGGGTAATTTGTTACCCAAATTAATTTATATACTACCCACACAGCACTAGACTTCTTATAGACGTCATTTTTATATCCAAATTATGTCTGAACGTCTTAAGACATAAATGCAAAAAGTTATCGTATCTATTATTAATTTAAGGACTGCTTACGAGTATTTTATTGAAGCGGAGGATAAATTATTTCATGTTTAACGGGGTAATTTGTTACCCAAATTAATTTATATACTATTCACACAGCACTAGACGTCTTATAGACGTCATTTTTATATCCAAATTATGTCTGAACGTCTTAAGACATAAATGCAAAAAGTTATGGTATCTATTATTAATTTAAGGACTGCTTACGAGTATTTTATTGAAGCGGAGGATAAATTATTTCATGTTTAACGGGGTAATTTGTTACCCAAATTAATTTATATACTACCCACACAGCACTAGACGTCTTATAGACGTCATTTTTATATCCAAATTATGTCTGAACGTCTTAAGACATAAATGCAAAAAGTTATCGTATTTATTATTAATTTAAGGACTGCTTACGAGTATTTTATCGAAGCGAGGATAAATTATTTCATGTTTAACGGGGTAATTTGTTACCTAAATAAATTTATATACTACCCACACAGCACTAGACGTCTTATAGACGTCATTTTTATATCCAAATTATGTCTGAACGTCTTAAGACATAAATAAGGCGTCTTATAGACGTTGTTTTAAAGACGTCCAAAAGACGTCTATATACAACGTCTTTAAGATATCTTTTAAAAGTCTACATACTATATTTTATATGAAAATAAATACAGTTGTGTTTAATTTAGTTGATAAAAACTAAAAAGCATTTCCTTCCCTATGGATTTTGCCGCAGTTGGGTAATAAGCGTGCAACGCCGCACAGAGCTCAGCTGAATACAAGTTGAGGTTAAAATTTTTGATTGAACGACAAATTTTTAGTAGCCTCACTACGAACTTTCGCATGCATCTTTTTTATCAATACTTTGGTGCTTTTTGTCACAGACTATTTGATGTACGGATAACAATGACACACATAAATATGATGCCAGCGAAACTATAACTTTAAAAAACCCGCCTTTTGTTTCTGTCAACTGTCATTTTTCAGTTTTGTATTTGTGCTTCGTCATGTCGTTATTCATTTCTAATGTTGTTTGGGTGCCGACTGTGAAAATTTAGCTTTTGAACGAATTTTATTAAAATAGTTGATTTATCCATGTACCTCTGAAAATCTTTTTTATTCGTGTTTATGTAATACTTAAAGTAAGATCGAGAATCATATGTACTTAGGAAAAACAGTAACGTTATTTATAGGTTGTGTTACAGGAAATTCCCGAATGCTTTACCGCTTATATTTTTGTAGTAACTCTATGTTATTAGAAGTATGAAATGAAATCTTCAAAAATATTATCTATGCGAAAAAGGCTTGCACAGCTCATCCAGACCCGGTCCTAAATATTACAAGAAATATTACTAATGAAGTGGAAGGCGAAATGTTTGTTTATGGAGTGCTCGACTAATGAAACCTGTAAGATTTATTTTGTTCCTGATGATTGGTTTATATTTAAAGAACATAGAAAATAGAGTTTTGTTAATTACAAGAAGTAATTTTGTTTAAGGTTTTAGAAATTTCAAAACTGGGAGTAGGGAGCATTTATGACTTTGTAAAGCGAGCTTGTAAAATTACCATGTACAGGTGATTAGTACAAAAAGCAAAGAGAAAGTTTTACGATTCCAACTTGGCGAGACTTATTATGAGTAAGTTCTGTCTTTCATTATACATATTAACCTTGAAATAGCATAAGTCACGATTCTATAGTAGAGGACAATTATAAAAATTCGCAAAAATATCAAAAAATTTACTCCCACAAATGATAAACTTTATCCTATAAAATTAAAATCAGTTTGTTATTAGGATCTACAGAGACAACAGGACTGGCAAAAAGTCGGAAGAATGAGGAAATTTCAATCCAAACATGGCTGAAAAGGGCATCAGACCAGATTTGTTATTCGACTAAATAAAAATTCTTGTTTTTAAAACTATTTAAAGATTTGTGTACTTTTTATTTCAATAAACTTTTGTTTTGTTGATAATTTACCTTTTAGAGTTATTATATCGAAGTGATAAACTAGGGCTTAAATTTGATAGGTTCACTTATAGTTCGAACAGTAGTAGTTCTGAAAATATTTGCTCTTCTACCTCACTTCTCAAATTTCAAATTAGAAAAAGTTTACATTATGCTTAAGTTATGTATTTTTTTGTATAAAAAGATTATGTTGAACATATTTTTTAAAGCAAATTATTCATGCGGAACTTGTAGTTATTTAAAATGGTAGTGTATATTTTCCTCTTGATTTTTTCTTAATTAAAGTTATTTCTTGGACTTTTGAATAATTCCGGTTTGACTTTGTAAACAAGACAAACAAAAAAATTAAAGGGACCGTTTTTAATGTACATAATTTTAATGGTGGAATATGTGGTTTTAATGTTGGGAAGGGACGTCCATCAGACGTTGTAAGCAAATGTCTTAAAGACGTTACCTTTTGTAACATAAGACGTCTATACAACGTCTTATGGACGTCATTCGTCTTTAATGGACATCCATAAGACGTCCTGAATGTTGAGATCAAACGTTTTATGGACGTCTTTAAGACGTATTTGTGCTGTTTGGGTATCGATATTGTGTTAGAAAAATGTACTACGCCACTGCTTTTTGCAATTTTTCATGGTATTTTAATATTTTGAAAATTCTAGTTAAATGGAGATTTGTAATTTATCCAGGTAATATTCTTACTTTACTACTCTTATTAGGCCGTATATTTATCAAAATAACATATCTTTTTGGTTGTTAATTACAAGAAAGGGATAGTTTTATTGCAGTCTATTATGCACTAATAAAATAAACTTTTACCTTTACCCTTATTAACCTAATGTCTTGGAAGTTGTTAGTAGCTATTACCCGTGCCGAAAGGTATTGTAAAAATTTAATGGAATGTCAATTTCTCGTAAAAGTCCCAAAAATAGTAATCATCCATCTCTCCATCAGTGACCACATTTATAATTAGGTAGCGATAATTGATGATTATCGCATAAATACTAAAAATTCGTTTTAATAATATTAACATATTAATTTTCTTTTTTCTCTTTAAAGCTTTTCTACGACCAGTAATTTCCTACGGTGCCTTTACCTGGTATACGTTGAGTAACACTACATTAGGAAGGCTTTAAAGCTTTCAAAAAATAATACTTAGACCAATTTGTAGAGATCCCTTCTTCGTTAAAAATCCGTTGTACAAACTTCCAAGCCTTTGTAAACAAAATTATTACCAATCACTTCTCCAAAGCGCTCACTTCCACCAATCCACTCGAACCTACATCACAGCGACACCCCCCAACCATACCATAGGCTTCATTTTTAACTTTTTCTTCAACGTTCTAGCCAATCCCGTTTCCTTTGAAGTCGATGTATCGGGAACGCCCTCCCCCCTCCCAAGAGCTTTGAGTTCAGGAAAATAGAGCCGATTTTGCCTCTTATACTATAGTTTATTCAAGAACTAGAGAGAGTAATAAATCATTTTTTACCCTTTTTTTATTCGCAAACTACCTATGTTCTTTAGTCCGGCGTCTTTGGAAAAATCTGTTAGATACATATATTTTTCATAGGAATGGGTTAGAACTTTTATAATCAAAAATGCCCGTCTATAATAATGGACTATTTGGGTTGGATAACAATAGATATGTGTGTTGAAAATTAATTTTTTCTTTTGCTCCTAACAAAATATGAAAATTTAGGCCTTACGAAAAGATTGAGCCTTTGTGAAGGGCAAAATGTTTTCCTAAAAAAACTTATAATAACCAACATTTTGCGTCTTGGGATAAACAAATAGCAATATCTCAGCAACAAATTATTTGATTTACTATTATAAAATATCATTTTGTTCAAAATGACAAGGATTTCCCTTTAAAATCATAAAAGTTGAAAAAAAAAGGATAATTTTGCAATAAATAATTGATATGCAAAAATTGGCCGATTTTAAATTTTTTTTTTGGCATTTTTGCAATAACAAATTGACAAAAATGATCACAGAAAAGCCCAAATTGTAGGTTTTTAAAATATCTACAACTTTTATAAAAAAACTTTTTTTTCTAAAATGAGTTCTAAACCTGTTTTAGCCAACTTTGACCCCCCTCTTGGCCCCAACCTATTTTTTGCTGTTACATTGCCCCAACACCCCTGTATCGGTCTCATCCATCTTGGAATTTACGTCAAAAGCAGCACTAATTTTTATCTACGGTTTGCCTGGACTAGTAATCGAATAAAATCATTCCTGAATTTATTATCGTCTTAGCCTAAAACTGAATTTGTAATATGACAATTACGTCTTTACTTCATGAAATTTACATTGCAGATAAATATAATATAGAGAACATGATGCTGCTCTCTCCCCGTACGAATTCGTCCCTTTGCAACCCCAGAGCGGGGTGAAGAAAATAGGGTCGTTTTCTCCTAGCAATAATGAACGAACTATACATGGCAGCTTTTCATGCATACAGGATAATCATTGTTATCAAAATTTATAATCCAAAAAACAGTTCAAGTCTGGCAACATAAAATAAAATCTGGGTTAACGTCCAATGAAGCTCACAAATATTGTCGTCATGTGCGATAAGCTAAGAAAAAATCATATCATTTTTGAAAACCCGTTTTATTATACCATAACAACATGGAGTATATTAGAGAATTAACTTTCAAGCGACCGATGCTTGAATTCTCCGAAAGAGCAAAAATCCTCGATAACAAATATTTAAAAAAATTCAAGGTTGTTCTTTTACATACTAAATAGCCATGTATAGTAGTTTCATACGTTTGCATACACAAATTTATAACCATTGAACATCCTTCTATAAAATAAAAAAGTCTTATTATTGGGCATAGAACAGAAATGAAGGGAGTTTTCTATTAAGACAATGCTCAGACAGTGGCGTAGCGAAGGCTCCACAGGGCATGCGGCGCCGGGGGAGCTTTGGTCTTGAGAAAGGGCCGCTCACCCAAGAAAATCTTTGGAATTCAATTTAATCAATCTTCAACAAACTTGCTACTTTACAATCCACTTAACGCAAGGCGTCAGTAATTATTTATTATAAAATTGACACGTATGTAACGCAGGGCATTTAGATTTACATTAAATGTAAATATATTAAGGAATCACTTCAAGACTTACCAATTAAACCCATTGAACGTAAGACCTCTGTGATAGTCTGTATTAGTATCTATACTCACGGCGTGCGGGAAGCCACTTTAATTCAAAGTAAAATGTCGACAAAATCAGTTTCAACAGAGACTTTGGTAATAATTTGTAGTGCTTAAAACTTTCTTGTTTGAAATCGTAGCTGATCGTTTACCCGATATGTACAGGGTGAGTCAACGATTGGATGAAGTAGGTTTGTGCCTTTTCGGTGAAATTAACAAAGAAACTATATTTATTGTTTGATACAGTTTATTTTTACGCAAATTTTAAAAATATTTAGACTCTACAGGGTAGGCCAAAAAACTAGGACAGCATAAAGTTGTATTTTTTTTAAATAGAACACCCTATATACGAATCGTATTTTCGATTTAGCTTATAATTTTAAATCTTTTTTATTAAGGGTTTACTATAACAAAACTTTATAGTTTCTGAGATAATTAAGTTTAAAGAAAAAAAGTCACATTTTCAAGCATCAATTCAATCCTAAATAACGTTTTCAATTTTGTGACAAATATATTCAAATTTGGAATTTAGCAAGGCCAAGGACAAGTTAACATAATTTTTACCTAATATTTGCAATAAAAGCTACAGGGTGTTGAACACATCGGCTCAAATTTGAACAAGTTTAAATGAATAAATATCTTTTTTTTTAAATGGTACACCCTGTATATTTTCATGTTATTTAATAGAGTAATAAAAACCCTAAAAGTTTTGTTCAATATATCCTATACCTATTTATAATAGTTTTTGAGATATTTCAGTTTTTCTTATTTTCCATACTTTTTTACAGAAATAGTCTTCATTATCATAGTAGCCATGGCAAAAACAATATAAAAGAACATTTTTCTGTGTCAAATTTATAACCGCAATCGCTTCTTTTGGTTTTTATGTAGTGTAGTTTGGCTTTTTTTTGCATTTATCTTATATTGTAAAATGAATTTTCCAAAGAATGAGTTAATAGAAATGATTTATACAATAGGAGAGGCTCAAAAAAATTGCCTTCTTGCTCAAAGAATTTACAAAATGAAGTATCCTGATCGACGCCAGCCTAATACCCATACTTTTCAAAACTTAATGCAAAGATTTGATTCTTCTGGTACTGTTGATTATCCAAAACGTAAAGTGGTCAACAAACCAGTAACTAATGAAGAAAAAGAACTACAAGTATTGTTAAATGTTCAGGAAAATCCTTATATTGGTAGCCGTCAGTTAGCAGCATAATGTGAAACATCACAATCCACCGCTAATCGTACTACCAAGAAATATAGGTATCATCCATATCACATGGAATTACACCAAGAATTGCATGGACAGGATTTTGAAAGTCGTGTAAACTTTTGTCGTACAATAAATGCGGAGATTCAATTAAATCCAAATTTATTATGCAAGGTAATGTTTAGTGATGAAGCTACTTTTAGAAGTAACGGTGCCGTAAATAGACGCAACATGCATTATTATGCCACAGAAAACCCATTTTGGATTAGAGAGGTACAACATCAAAACCACTGGTCATTAAATGTTTGGTGTGGTATTCATCATAATCGAATTATTGGACCCCACTTTTTTAATGAACCACTAAATGGCCATAATTACCTGAACTTTCTACAAAAAGAACTACCCCAACTGCTTCAAGGTCTCGATAGGGATGAGCTCGACAGTATGTGGTTCCAGCACGATGGTACGCCTCCGCATTACCATCTTGAAGTTCGTGCGTTTTTGGACCAACGATATCCGCAAAAATGGATTGGACGTGGGGGTTTCATTGAGTGGCCACCAAGGTCTTGCGACATCACCCCATTAGATTTCTTCCTATGGGGTTATATTAAAAATAAGGTGTATGTTAATCCACCAACAACAGTGGAAGATATGCGAAACAGGATTAGGGATACCTGTAGAACAATAACGCCACTAATTTTGTCCAGGGTCCGAGAAAATCTGCAAAAAAGACTAAATTTGTGCATTGCACAAGAGGGTCGTTTATTCGAACACTTATTAAAAAGAAATAATTAATCTCAGTATTTAATAGGTAATTTTTTTTGTTTCAATTTAGTATAAAAGTAAATATGTATTTGCCTTGTCGTTATTGTTGTGTTGATTTTTTCACATTATGTTTAATTAAACTATTGCCGTTGTAATATAACGAATAATGTATTTCATCATATTTAACCACATTCTGTTTGTTTCTGTAGTTTCTTTTACATTGTTTTTGCCATGGCTACTATGATAATGAAGACTATTTCTGTAAAAAAGTATGGAAAATAATAAAAACTGAAATATCTCAAAAACTATTATAAATAGGTATAGGATATATTGAACAAAACTTTTAGGGTTTTTATTTCTCTATTAAATAACATGAAAATATACAGGGTGTACCATATAAAAAAAAGATATTTATTCATTTAAACTTGTTCAAATTTGAGCCGATGTGTTCAACACCCTGTAGCTTTTATTGCAAATATTAGGTAAAAATTATGTTAACTTGTCCTTGGCCTTGCTAAATTCCAAATTTGAATATATTTGTCACAAAATTGAAAACGTTATTTAGGATTGAATTGATGCTTGAAAATGTGACTTTTTTTCTTTAAACTTAATTATCTCAGAAACTATAAAGTTTTGTTATAGTAAACCCTTAATAAAAAAGATTTAAAATTATAAGCTAAATCGAAAATACGATTCGTATATAGGGTGTTCTATTTTAAAAAATACAACTTTATGCTGTCCTAGTTTTTTGGCTCGCCCTGTAGAGTCCTAAATATTTTTAAAATCTGCGTAAAAATAAACTGTATCAAACAATAAATATAGTTTCTTTGTTAATTTCACCGAAAAGGCACAAACCTACTTCATCGTTGACTCACCCTGTATATATTTGAAGTTTTCTCCATTTAAAAAGCGGGGTAAAATTTTTCCCATTTAAACAACATTGTAAATGAAATAAAAGCGATTACCCACAATTCAATTGTAGAACTGCGAGTTTTAGAGCTTTTTGGATGCTTAAAAAAAAGGAATTACGCGTCTTTTAAAGATGCTGTTTCTGCTTTTCAACCGTTCAGAAAGTTCCAAAACTCAGTCTTCAATAGGCAGATAAAGTTGTGAAAAACTTTGAAAAATTGAGTTCATTTCAAATTTAAATGTTTGTTAAATCACGAGATTTAAAGCTTTTTAGGCGTTCAAAAAAAGGAATTGCACGTTTTAAAAATACGCAGAAAAAAAGAAATTCTGCGTATTTTTAAAACGTGCAATTCCTTTTTTTTAACGTCTAAAAAACTCTAAATCTTGAGATTTGACAATCATTTAAAGTTGAAATAATCACAATTACCATTTAGATGTTTTATACTTTATTTGTTTATAGAATCGCGAGTACTAAAACTTTTCGGGCGTTTAAAAAATAGAAAGAAGCATCTTCAAGAGAAACGCGATTTTTTTTTTTTGAACTTCTAAAAAGTTCTAAAACTCACGATTCTAAAGGCGATTGAAGTTAGAGTAGTTGCTCGCCCTTGCATTACAACGCTTTTTAAATGGATAAAGAAACACAATGACGCAAGCAAGAATTAGCAACTTTAGTTACATTATCTATAGAATGCGAAACAATTAAAAAACTTGAAATAAGTCGACTCAATGAAATTTACATTGCTAATAATATAGAACATGATGCTGCTCTCTCCCCGCACTGACTGAAAAGTTTGCAAATAAAAAAGACAAACGTTTGCAGCGATTTTGTAATAACACATAAAAGTGTACCGATAGCGTCGGGCATACGACAGGGGGACTCTCTGAGTCCATTACTGTTCAACATAGTAATGAACCAAATAATTGAGAACGTCAAAAGAGCAGCACCAGGGTACAGAATGAATACCGGGGAACTAACAATATGTTACGCTGATGACGCCGTCATAGTCTCGGAAAATGAAGACGATCTCCAAAGACTTCTATTTGCATTCCACACCATAAGCAAGCAATTCAACATGAAAATATCCATCGATAAAACTAAGTAAATTGTAATAAGCAAAGTGCCCTTAAGATGCAAACTAGTAGTAGATAACAAACCAATAGAACAACTCATGACCTTTAATTACTTAGGAGTTGAGATATCCGCAAACCAAGACAGAACAAGAAATGTAAGAAACCAAGTAAACAAAGCAAATAGAATCTCAGGAAGCCTGGCGGATATAATATGGCACAACATATACATGAGCAAGGACGCAAAAACAAAAATCTACAAGACCTGTATTCGACCGATAATGACGTATGCAATAGAGACGAGAGCTGACAACACAAAAACAAAATCAATTCTAAGAGCTGCTGAAATGAAAGTACTAAGAAGAATATCGGGATACACATTAAGAGATCACATACGCAATTCAACAATACGCGAGGAACATGGAATGCAGGATATAGTAAGATGGGGACGGAAGCGCAGAAGAGCCTGGAATGAGGACGTAGCAAGAATGGCGCAAAATAGGATAGCGAGAATCGCCCGAGATGGAACACCGGAAACCAGAAGACCAATAGGTAGACCACCTAAAAGATGGAGAGAGTCCTGGATTTCAACATCAAATGAGATGAATGATTGAGTGGGAAAAAACAGGCTGTAAGCCTATAACAAGAGGAAGAAGAAGAAGAAAGACATAAAACTGAATATTTTATGATGAATTTAATGCTTGTTTTGATGTGTATAAATAAAATTACTTTTATTCAAATCAATGTGGAACTGTGTTCTTTTTTTTTTATCAAATAACATTATATTTATATGTGCTTTTAGAAAGTTGACGTATTACCTTTATTAAAACATAAGTTGTCAAGAACACACCCCAGGTACAGTGCGTGGGGTATGTGGATTTGAGAGTTTGGGTTTTGGCTTAAAATCTTGCTTCGCTTGCCTGTCTGCTGTGTAACGAAAATCGATCTAAACATCGGTATTGTGATTAATGAATGTCAAAAACCACCTGTATTACAGTTTATTTGGCATTTGAACTAAATTATATTGCTAAATTAAAAAGGAGGCCTATTGAGATTTTGCGGGGGCGGGAGGAGCTTTCAGCTATGTCACTGTGTTCAGAGAACTTATTTTCAGGAATAGCACAGAGATGCAGGGAAATTTTTCTATTAACACAATGTCCTTGCAAAAAAGGGTTTTCTTGTAAATTGTAAATCCCAGCCGTAATTATGATGACTTTTATTACATGACCCCTATTTATACAGGTAGGATTCTTATTTTTCTTATTATAACAGACAATTTACCATACATATTCAGGGGCATTTTGGGTTGTTTATTACAAGAAATATAGGTAAGTTTTATTGTAGTTCGTGATTCATCAAGAAGGTATTTAAATTTCTGTATGAATATGTTCATTAACACAGTGGCGCAGCGTAAGGGGAACAGAGGGATACTTTCCACGGGCGGCTTTTAGCTAGGGGCGGCAAATTTCGAAAAAAAAAACATTATATTTTGACTAGACTTTATTTTAATTTTAACTGTAAGGTTTTTTTATAAATAAGTATATCCATGTATATGAATATGTCCAAATTTATACGTATCTTTAGATATAATCGAAGGGTTGCTAAGGATATTTTTAAATGAATAAGGCAGATTTATTTTATTTTTGTAAGGAAATGACAATTTTTAAAGTTAATGTTAAAAATGATCTTTTCAAAAAGAAAAATATATTATTTTACAATATTTACAATTATAATAATATTGTTTCTATTTTTGAATTAACGATACATTTTTTTAAGTAATAATGTTCCCTATAATAACACGACGTAACAAATTTTCGTTTATTGTTGTATCTTGTACGAAAAATGTATTTTTTTTTGTTAATTTGGGGGCGCTGAACACAAATATGACAATGAAATTAAAAATTTACTTGCAATTTTCAAGAACAATTTTTTTTTACTTTATTTTTAACAAAGTAATAAAAATATATATTTTGACACATTAAATATCCTGACTTTTTGTTTTTCTTTTGTGAATAGTTTCTGGAGCATCACTAACAAGAGTCCAACAGTAGTCAGCAAGCATGGAAGCATTCCTCTTTCCCTGGTACTCTTTCTCCATTGTTGATATATTTTGATGGAAGCGTTCGCCGTGCTCAACAGCACCGCAGTTGTCAGGAAAAAAGTCCAGATGTGAGTATAGGAAATGAATCATTAGAGATATATTGCAACACATTTTTTGATACAATAATAGCATATTTTCAGAAAGAGTAACATAATTGTTAGCTCCAGGTGAAAGTCATTCAAAGCATTTTTTTTAATACCTGATGGAGTGCTGTCAAAAATTTTGTCTTTCAGAATATTTCGAATCTGCGGCCCAACAAAAATATCTTTCTTAATTTTTGGTTTACTTAAATATCTTTCTTAATTTTTGGTTTACTTAGGTTTGGGAATTTCTGACGCAGGGAGTGAAAAGTTGGCCCATCTTTATTCAGATCCTTAACAAAATTTTTCATTAGGCTCAAGTTGATATTACAGTGGTAGCAACAAAATCTTTTTGGGGTCTACCAAGGATATATGTTGTACATTTTTTTAACCTCTAATGATTGTCGAACGGACCAGTTTTTCCTCTTGTAATGACTGACCCATTCATACCAAAAAAACAAAACTTGGTGTCGCCTAGCTCCAACCCAAGTAAAAGTGCACACACCTTTAACTCGTCACAGATCTGCCAGAAAACTCAAACTCATTTCCGGAATAACTTAATTGGTTAAGAGGAACAAGAGGAGGAGCGAAAGTCTCCACCTCTCATGATGAACCCTTGAGTACCCTTCTTAGACAGTTATTCTAAAGTTAGCCTTTGAGTTAAGAAGTTGTGGTTCCAAATTGTTAGTGCATTTAGTGAAACTGAAAATTCCTTGTTTGAAAACATTGCTGTTAACATGAGTTCTACAAATCGTAAGTACACTTTTCAAGTATTTTGATATACAATATGTAGTTCTATTTGGCATGAGATAATATACAGGGTGTCCCACGACGAACTGTGGTGATGGATTTTTTGGAAAATATTTAAAATTAGGCAGTTTACTAAATATACCGGAAGTTGATTCCTTTTTGCTTATTTTGAATGGAACATCCTATATGTTATTTCATTTTTAGCTTCTATGATAAATTCTAAACATATTTCATGTATAACATCCTGTAAGTAGTCTGTTTTTGACATATTTTAAATTTTATATCAAAAATGGCGTCTGCAGGCCTAAGCATACAAATCAATTTTACCTATATGAAAGCGTTTGGGGTTGGTTTCTTTCTAGAAGGAGATCTACTTTATTGTACTATGTTGATATTTTGATAATAAATAAATAGAGGGTGATCAAAAACTAACATTATATATTAACTTGAAAAAATCGTTAAAAGTCAATTCTTTTAAATATAACCCCCTATTTTTATAACGTTATCTTATTTAGCATTAAAAATATGGGCGACTTTGGATAAAGTTGTATATACTAAAAATTTGTAGTTTTTTGAAATATCGGCTATTTAACTTTTTTGTATTATAAAAAGCCTATGCGACTTTTAAGTTTTGTTATTAGTTAGTCATTACGGAAAAAACGCGACGAAAGAAAACAATATAGCACTATAGATACTAATTAATAAAAATCATGCCAGGGCGATTGAATTATACGTACGAAGATTATTTAAATTTGTTTAATGTCTATGAGGAATGTAACAAAGTTTTATTAATAACATGCTAGACATTTGCTGATAGATATCCAGATAAACAGAAACCGTCACGGAATAGTTTTAAACGAATATTTAAAAATTTTGGCTCCGTTAAAGTAAAAATGCATAAAAAGAAACCTATTCTCAATGATGGAAATGTCGAAATTGCAATTCTGGGATATTTTACGGCATATCTTGTGACATCGTTAAGAAAAGTGGCTGTACACACAGGAATCGCGAAGAGATCAATACATAGAGTTCTGTTGAAACACAAATTCCATCCTTATTTAATATACTTAGTTCAACATTTCAGAGATATTGATTTTATATTAATGATGATACTCTCAATTTTTGGAAAATATAATTTGGACTGATGAAGCAAAATTTACGAAAAACCGCCTCTTTAACACACAATTCTCATTTCTGGAGTGATTCAAATCCCCATTTTTAATACCAAATAAGATAACATTATAAAAAATAGGGGGTTTAAATAAAAGAAAATGAATTTTTCATGTTAATATTTAATGTTAGTTTTTGATCACCCTGTATTTACTTATTATCAAAACATTAACACAGTACGGGGTGTCCCATTTTTGACACTTCTAGGGGGTATTGGGGTTATTATCAAAGATATAGTGTTACGGTTTTCACTTTAGTCTACTACTTTTTAATGTAACGAAAGATTCCAGTGTCAAATTTGTCATGGCTCTCTTAGTTTTTAATCTACATGGTAATTTTGAAAATCTTCGTCTTTCAGGTAACGAGATGTGCCTAAAAAGTTTAGATTTTGAGATATTAACCAAAAATATATGTTTATTTTATTTTGAAAAACAAGATCAGAATTCGATATTTTCAATAATTTACTTTATTTGTAACAGTAGGCCATGGCCAATTTATAAAAAACAAATGCAAAATTTTGACAATTTTAATTATACCAAAGATTAGACAGTTTAAAAGTTAATTTTGATTTTTTTTTATATTTTCACTTCTAAACACTTAATTAATATCACATTTTTTACTTTAAACAACACTGTTATTATAAAACCGGAATATTGGAATTTGATTGCAAAGAAACAAGAACAACATGATTCTTGGGTTTAGACTGTGTCAAATTGGAATTATTATCCGACGTTTCGACTACGATTGTACGAGACATATTCAGGAATCTTTATTCCGCGAGATTAGAACATTGAATTTGTCAGTTCAAAACTTAAAGCCGATAAGGTAAATCGCTGGGTACCCCTTTAGGGATCTGTATATCCGTTAAGGGACAGAATTTTTTTTCTATGACAGAGTAATGTTATTTTGATCTCCCCGGTATACTTCCGAGAACTTACGAGGTACTTGTTATAACCATGTTAATACCAAAATCGCAACTATTTTAAAATTTTGAAGTTAGTATGTGCCAAGTTACGGTTTCCCCTAATTTTCTGACCTCATAACATGAAAAAAATTTTCTTAGTATCATCGCATTTTATAGACAAAAATCTTATTTTTTTAGACCCAAACAGTCTCAATGAAAGATCTAATCGGCTTTCTTCTGATGATACCTATTACAGTGTTCCCTATCAATGGATGTACGATAACGCACTATACAGAATGACGACTGTTAAGCATGAGCGGTAAGTAATTGTTACTTGTCTATTCGCTAGTTTGTAAAAATATTTCAAAAATTTTGTAACTTGGCCTGTAACAGGCATAGACATGATAAGACATAAAAAAATCTAAACCTGCCTGGCTTACAAAGAAGGTACTTGAAGTGTCCGGCTAAGATTTTAATGAAACTTCAATATATTGTACATCTATACAAAGGATACAAAAATAAGAGACACGTATTTTTTTTTATCTGCGGAGATTCATTTTAACGGGGTGAAAACCGCCCTTAAAGCTCATCCATAAAAAACAGTATTTTTGAAATATCTCAGGACCTAAGTGAGATATCTTTACAAAACAAAGTAAAAATTACTTGTTCGAAATAATGTTAAATTATGGTTGTTTCATTCCTAAGGATATCAACTATTATTTTTTATAAGGGTAAACCTACTCGCGCACGTAATTTAACTTTAAAAATTACAAAATTTAATAAATTGTTCGAAATTTTTTTTTCACGATTACCATAATTAACTGAAGTTGACATCTTTCGGGGTTTTCAAAAATAAACTGGTAAAAGAGGGTGAGTCACACCCAAATAATTTTTTAATATCTCAAGTTCTAATTAACATAACTGTACAAAACAAAATGAAAGTTATTTGTTATTTGAAATGATATTAAAGTATGGTATTTTCACCCCCCAAGGATATCATCCCTTGTTTTTTATTAGGGTAAACCATATGTTTACGTACGTTATTTAATTGTCAAAAAAAATACCATAAGGCACTTGAGTTATTGTGTTTCGGGGTTTCTAAAAATACACTAGTAAAAGAGGGTGAATCACCTCAAATACTTTTTTTACATCTCAAGTTCTAATTGAGATAATTTTACGAAAGAAATTGGAAATTACCTGTTACTTGAAATGAGGTTCAACTATAGTATTTTTACTCTCAAGGATATCATTCGTAGGATGTCCTTTCATACATGTATAAATTATTATTTAAATTGCCAAATTTCAGTTGATATGAACGTTACAGAGTATACTGAATTATTTTCTTTTGATTAATAAGAAAGTATAAACTTATTTCAGTGGTTAAGCATTTATGTCTGTAAATTATTATAATTCATAACAAATAGTGATTTCTAATTCTGTAACGTTCATTTAAATTAAAATTTGACAATTTTGAGAATAATAATATATGTATGAAATGACGGTTTACTTTTATAAAAAAATAAGGAATAATATCTTTGGGAGTGAAAATACCTTGGTTTAACATCATTTCGAGTAACAAGTAATTTTAAGTTTGTTTTGTAGAAATATCTTAATTAGAACTGGAGATATTAAAAAAAAACGTATTTGGGGGTGGCTCATTCTCTTTTACTAGTTTATTTTCTGAAACCCTGAAACCCGTCAACTTAAGTTACTTATTGTAATCGAAAAAAATATTATCAACAAATTTGGTTTAATTTCGTAATGTCCAGAATTAAATTATGTAAATGAATTTTCAAGATTAATCCTCATAAAAAGTAAGGGATTATATATATATGGGGTTAAAACAACATGGTGTAACCTCACTTCAACTAACAAGTAATTTCCACTTTATTTTGTAAATATATCTCAATTAGAATTTGAGATTTGAAAAAGTAAATTTGGGGGTGTCTCACCCTCTTTTACTACTTCATTTTTTGAAACCCCAAAATACGACTACCTAAGTGACATCGTATTCGCGAATAGATGGTTTACCCTTATAAAAAATAAGAGATGATATTCTTGGGGATAAAAACACCTTAGTTCATAATCATTTCAAATGACACGTAATTTCCATTTTGTTTTGTAAAGATATCTCAATTAGAACTTGGGATTTAAGAAAAAAAAGTTTTTGGGAGTCGCTCTCCCCTTTTTACTAGTTATTTTTAGGAACTTTGAAACCCGTTAACTTAAGTTACTTATGGTATTCGTGAAAAAAATATTTTCAAACAATTATTTTAAATTTCGCCATTTTTAGAATTAAATTACGTGCACCCTTATAAAAAAAAAGGGATGTTATTCTCGGAGATGAAAAAACCCTAGTTTAACATCATTTCAAACAACAAGTAATTTTCATTTTGTTTTGTAAAGATATCTCACTTAGAACCTGAGATATTTCAAAAATACTGTTTTTAGGGCTGCATTTTAAGGGTGGTTTTCACTCCGTTAAAACAAATCTCAGATGATAAAAAAAATAGGTGTCTCTTATTATTGTACCCTCTACAATATATTGAAATTTCATTAAAATCGGAGCCGAATACTTCAAGTACCTTCCTTGTTAGCTGGATATCGCGACACTCAGCGAGGTCTCAACGTGTATCGTAAACAAATATGGAAAATTATATTTTATTTGTCTTGTTTTTTAGTACCAAAGTATGTTCTGGGAAAAAGTCTGGTCCTAAAGAAGTTCCAACATTATCCGCACTCTGTACCAGGGCTTTAGAAGATAATTTACACGGTAAGTTGAGAAAACAATTAACTTGTAGTTTTAAAGATTATTAGTTCACTTTAGTTCAGTTTTTACATTTTATAATACATATATTTAATTTTTTTATAGCGATTAGACCCACCAGAGGCGTTTCTTATTCAGATTTAAAAAATATCATTGCAAAAACCACTCCTATACAACTCTATAATGTAGAACTTAAAAATCCATATTTGTTGGAAGGTTCTGACGAACTGTGGCAGCTGCATTGCCAAAAGGTAAATAAACAGTGCTATATAGTTTTGATCTAATTTTACTATTAATACTGTAATACTGTAATTTATATTGTAGTTTTTACGTTCTCAGTTATAAATTTTGACTTTGCAACATAATGTATTGTTAACAGGACTTCAGGACCGAACAGCGTCAGGAGTCGGAATCTTGGCGTGAAATGTATTTCCGCTGCTACCATGAGCGAGAGGCCAAGCTAAAGAGGATTACGGAGAGTATCAATAGGAGATCTGAAGATATTAAAGTTAAAGAGCCTGTACGGACAACCAAGTCAGCGTACGTGAGCAGTGTTCCGAAACCTCCTAGGAATGTCCCAAAAAAACAGGTAAGGATTTTGTTAATATTTTTAGTTGAAAAAGAGCTATGAAGTTACGGTTTTTACTCGATCTTGAACAATTTTCAAAAAAAAAAAAAAATTTTGCGAGTTTACAGAATCCCTTTTTAATAAATATTTTTTTCCGAAGCTCTGCGATTAACGATTTGTAAGATACGGCCGGCGTCCTCTTTTGTTCGACGACACGACAGAGTTGAATTTTTTTGGGTACACTATAAAAAAGAAATGCATGCTGGAAGCAAATTTCACAAACGTTTATTAAATACATTTAATGCAACGCATTAAATTTAATAATTCACATTAATCAAAATTTTTCCATTAAATTTAATGTAATCATACATTATATTTAAAGTTTGATCAGTTCAAAAAATTCCGAAACTATCAGGAAAAGGTGGACATTTTTCCTCTAAGTAGTGTCCGCCATCTAAACCGGTTTCGAACTCATTGATTCCCGTCAATACGGGGCAGGCATATACATTTCACCATAAGAAAATTGAGTTCTTTTAGCAATTTATATCATATTAAACAAAAAGTTTAATACAAGATGCACCATCTCCCGGAATGTCATGCAATGTATATTGAATAATAATGTAAATTCCTTTAGTATTCTGGTATATGTGAATTAATTTTAGTGTACACAAGTTGAAATATCTTTTCAGTTACTTATTACGGTAGATAGAAATGGTGACTACGAGTATGATTATTTTAGTTACTATGTTATATATTTTGATATCAAAAAAAGTTTAAAAAAGCAACATTTATTGTCCAGCATAACCAACGGGAAGGTGAAAGTTCAATTTGGGCAGGAAAGGGGAAAAGGGAATTTTTTACAACAATATTTTACAATAATACTTGTTAAAACAGGCTTATGCATGACATACATAGCAACAAACATACAATATATTCTTTGTCAAAATCTTCGGTTGGAATCAAATTAGGCGGTTGTTCCCTACACTTTTTACAATATAAGATTTATTTTTCTATAAATAGTGTTATATTTTTATTCTACTCGTAGGTGGAGGTTAAGCGACTATCAACAACTCCTTCCGAGAGACAGCGTCAAATTGCTCAAACAAACGAAGCCAGTATGGTGCCCAATCCAGCAGCAAAGCAGCCCAAACCAGCCGCAAAAAAAGGTAAGTTTATATTTTATAATTAAACTGTCACGGGATGTTTACTCAATTTTTAAAAATAATAATACGTATCTCAGTTCAAAAAAATCGATTTTTTGTGCGAAATGAATTACCTCATAATATTCATAGTTGTGGTCCCATTTTTTTTACGCCCTGTATGATAAGAACTTTGGATAACGTTTTTTACATACCTTTAACTATTGACTAAAAATTAAATACTCTTCATTTATGTCGCTAATTCTAACCGTTTTCGAAAAAACAACATTTTATTTACAATGTTGGTCCCCTAACTTCTGTTAGGTTGAATATGAAAAAGAGGAATTTTTCCCCGCCGTACCCGCCACATTAACTCAGTATTGCTCTTTATTTGATCACAATGAAACGTGATTCTCCGTAGAAGTTCCTCCCAACTATCGACCGGAGTGGAATACACAAAGCTTTTGAGGTGTCCCCACAGGTAACAATCCAACGGCGTTAGATCGGGAGATCGAGGAAGTCAATAGATCCTCCTCTACCTATCCAACGGTTTGGATATACGTTAATCAGGTTCTCCCGCACAGCAACGCTGAAATGAGGTGGTACCCCATCAGCATCAGTACTTCTTTTTCCAAAATTTCCTAAAATTATGAAGGAATTTAATAATATTACCATATTAAATGGAATCGTTTACAATTTTCCCTTAGATATTGGTCAACTCACTGAAATGTTTTCTGATCTGGAAGAGTACGATTAGGATATCTGTCGTGATATAACCTCCTGGCTTCCAAAGCATTGCAAGATGTAAGACCATACATCAGATGCATATCCGCGTACTCAATAAATGTGTATTTCATATTTCGAATTATTTCACAATTAATTTCATCACGAAACTCAAAAATGTGTCAACGATGTAAAAGTCGACAAATTCTAAAATGTAGGATATTTATTTCTTTCGTACCTCTCAACGTTTACAACAACAACATTTTGTTTTCGGTATCGATAAAATATAACACAGATTTTTTGCGAACCTAGGTCGAACTGCAATTCACATAATTAGACGTTTTTAACTAAAGAGGTGAACTCTAATTTGGGATTGAATTTTTTTATCATAAGGTTGATCATTTGATAGGAACAAATGTGTATCTCTTATAGAAATACGCCAAATACATGATGCAAATAAAATGACGTTTTTTCGAAAACGATTAGGACTAGCGACATGAATGAAGAGTACTTACTTTCTAGTCAATAGTTAAAGGTATGTAAAAAACGTTGTCTAAAGTTCTTATTATACAGGACATAAAAAATGGGGTCATGAGTGTCACAGCTAGTCCGTCCCTGCAGCTGCAATTCACAACACTTTCTTGAATAGTAATTTAAAGGGTCTTACTTGGTATACATCATATTAAAAAAAATTGAAATATACCTGGTGGTTCAATAATTATGTGCAGTTCTTTGGGAGGCCATATCTCAGAAGAGGAGGCCTATACGAAAAAAGTTTATATGAACTTGTAGTATTTCTTTCACGTGTTTTTCCGGACACCCTGTATACAAACTATTTTTTTATTCTTGTATTCTAAAAACTTGTTTAACTTATTGTTGTACTTGTCAACAACAAAAGCATTGGAGATCAACTTTAACTAGAGACATATTTTATTTCATTAGATTCTACAGTAGCTTCTGTCGTGAACAACACTGTTGACAGTTGCTCCATTGTTCATCTGTCATCACTGTAATATTTACTTAAGACATTTATACAACACATAACATTTGTATAATATAAGATTGTAATCAAAATGCCTCTTTGGTTTCAGGCAACAAGAAAAAGCCAAAGAAAGCCCCGTTGATGGCAAAAACATTATCTGGCTGCAAGAAGCTGTTTGGTCAACGTGGACTGAGTTTATCAACTTTTTAAAATTGTAAATTGTATATATCTAAATGTAAATATTTTTGTATTACTAAACATTTGTAGCAACTCGGTCTTTAAATTTTTATTTGTAAGTTGACAACATTATAGTCGAGTTAGACAGTATAGAGTTAAGCTGTGTTAGTTAGTTTCGAGTTAGATGTAACAGTAATCTTACGGTACGGTGGGCTAGTCCGGTCGTGTATAATCTGAAAATAGTGCAAAACATAATCATTTCTAGAAAGTTAGAAATAGTTTTTGACTGCTGTGAAAAAGTAAGAAAAAGGAAAATAAGTGCGTTCGTAGCATAAATTATGTACAATCTTATAATTTTGTGAAAAAGTATATTTTATAGAAAAAGGTGGCTCCTTAAGCAATGAAAATAAATCATGCTACGTGAATTTTTAGTTTAATTATTCTGAAAACAAAATACATATAATACAAAAATTTTATCAACTTTAAAGTTGAGAATAATGCTCCGTTTAGAGATAAATTAGCTCCTCCAATCCGACAAACTTCTAACACGTACAATGAACGAGTGAACAGTGCAGTCTGCAGTCATCCGGAAGTGAAGAACTTGTAGCAGCCCAGGAAGAAGGAAGGCCCAAAAATAGTAAGTAAAATGGGGTAAAGTGGCGGGCGCTACACATTTTTGAATATATTAGAAAAACTGGCGAATTTATGGGTAATGTCAAACTAGCCCAGATTTTAAAAATAGCTTTTAAATTTGATTAAAAATATTTATAAAAATATTCACCAAATTAGTGTCGTTTTTTCATCGAACGTACACCTTTGATCTTAAGTTAGTGTTTAAAAAACACATTTAAACTGGCAGAAATTATATTGACGAACTTTTAATTAATATAATTCTTATAAATACGAGGGAGGGTTAATTAGTCCTTAGAAAATCCAAGAGATGACGCGCAAGGCATGGAAATATATATTTTCTCAGCAACTTCCATTCTTCACTCAAGCGCTGTTAAAGTTTCATTTTTATCGATGTAAACAACTCTTATTTATTGATAAACATGGAAAAAAGTGAGTTTCGAGAGGTGATAAAACATTTTTATTTAAAAGGCTTGTCATCGAAAGAAATCAGAGCCGAGTTAGATGTAGTTCATGGTACATCTCCCCCTGTGCATGCAACTATTTACAATTAAAGGAAAATGTATTTAATGCTGTAGATGACACTCTTACAACGAACACCCGAAAATTATCAGCGCAGTTTAATATGTCAAAAACAATAGTACATGAAGTTCTTCAAGAACAGCTGTTATATCCAAATCATTTGAAATAAATGCATGATCCAAATTTATAATTAGGTAGCGATAATTGATAATTATCTCCTAAATACTAAAAATTCGTTTTAATAAAATGAACGTAATAATTTTCTTCCTTCTCTTTAAAGCTTCTTTACGACCAGTAATTTCCTACGGTGCCTTTACCTGGTGTACGTTGAGTAACACTAGATTAGGAAGGCTTTAAAGTTTTCAAAAAATAATACTTAGACCACTTTGTAGAGATCCCTTCTTCGTTAGAAATACCATTATCCGTTGTACAAACTTCCAAGCCTTCGTAAACAAAAATTATTACCAATCACTTCTCCAAAGCGCTCACTTCCACCAATCCACTCAAACCTACATCACAGCCACTCCCCGCAACCATACCATAGGCTTCATTTTTTACCTTTTGTTTAACGTTCTAGCCAATCCCGATTTCTTTGAAGTCGATGTATCGTGAACTTCGATCATACCCTAGATTTAAACAACAATAGATTTGTTTGAAGGCTGTTTATGGTCGGTGGGGGAGACGATTTTTTGATGTTTGACAGACATAAACACATTTACTTATCTTGTCTTTCAGTTTAATTGCTTGTCGTGACTTTTTCGGTGTTTTTAAGTGTTAGAAATTACTATAAATGCGAAGTTTACAATTAATATTAACAAAAAGAGGATTTAAAAACATATTTTTATCGGTAAATATTGTTAGATATTGTTTACATATTGAAAATAACAATAATAAAAATTTAGGCAACCATATATTCATACTGTTTTCAGAATTGACGTACCTAGGGGTATGTTCGAAGGACGTACTGATGATACTCGTTTAAATAATGCAGTTAGAAAAGGATAGCATGAAATCAGTATGTCTGTAACAAGAAATTAAATATATACTGTTTATCAACACTTTTTTAAATATAAATAAAAATATTATTACGTTATTCAGCGTTCAAACAACCGAGCCCTAGTTCTGAAGTTATGCTACTTCTACAGGGGTATGTTCGAAGATCGTGAACGATCGATACAATGTCTTAGAAAGAACGTAGAGAGATTCTTAATATAATATATCAAAAATTACTTAATAGGGACTTTATTTTTCAGTCTCGATTTATCAGCATACAACAATTTTTTACAGATGATCAGTTTCAGGAGTTTTTTAAAACCCACTTTTAAAAAGAAGGAGGTTATAAATTGACTGCTATACCGGGTGTCTTACGGTGACCGTCCATTAAAATATTTCGGGAACTATTGCGATTTGGATCCTGCAAATTTGTATAATGGGGTTTTCGGTAACGCTTTCTTCAGATGAAGAAACAACGATCTTGTGCGATTTCCGGTTATACCGGAAGTTGTCCGAAACTTACTTGTTTTAAATAGATCACTCTATTCTTCATTTCCGATGGTTTTTACTCAAATTTTTTTGTCCTACTCTAGTCGTTTTTGAGGAAAAAAATATTTTTTCCAAATTTTGACCGTAGCAAGGTGTCGCCTTAAATTGACTATCGTGTCAAAATTAAATAGTGAAACTCGGAATTCCATTTGTAACTTTAGATATTATTCGGCTCAATAATGAATTGTCGGAAAATTACATTTTAGGTACAGGGAAGTGGGAAAGTAACAAATTTTAACTAATTTTAATTTTTTTTTTTCAAATATGATGTTACGTTGTTGATTCATTCAGTAAATAGGCAGAAACATTCCCTATATAGGCTGTATATGTTGGCACCATAATTATTTACTTTTACTGTCAACTGAGATGGTAATGCCAAAAATCGGCGTATGGATTTTCTTTATAAATAATTGATACAGATTTTGTTTTGTCAATCTATATTTTTAAAATTTACTACATTCTTTATGTTTAGTTGTTTAAAATACACTGCTTTGTTTCATACTAACTCACTTTTTAAAGATTTTTATTTTTTCGGTAATAATTCGGATCAGAGTAAATCTAGAGGTGGGTGTTATTTTGATTTAGTTTGTTTTGATTTGTTTTTGAAAATTTTCTTGATTCTTCAAATAAAAAAGTGCAAATTTATGAATTTTTATATAATAGAGATGCTTTTATTAGAGCGTATTTTTTTATCAGAAAAATCAAGACAATTATTAAAATCAAATCAAAACAAAAAAAAAAACCAAAATGATACTCATCTCTAAATTTACTCTAATCCGAATTATTGCCATTTTTTCATCCATCGGTGTCTATGGCAGATTTTATCCATATAAGCCAGCTGAATTAGCATCTGGAAAAAATTTATTGTTAGTGGACTTCTGATTACGTATAAACCTTCAGAATGATAATAGTAATTATGTAGTACCTATCTTATGTCTCATTTTCTTTTTTGGGAAAAATTTTTTATTTTACAATTATTATGTGAAAAAACAGTTTTTTCGAGTTCTAGGAAAAACTATAACTTTTCAGTAAAAAAGTTTCAAATCAAAGTTGTGCTCTTTAAAAATACCTACAAAATGAACTCATCCAAATCGGATAATTTGTTTGTTAGTTATTGCAAAAAACCTGCTAAAATGGCTGTTTTTTCAATTGTTAATAAACATTACAAAAATATATTGCATTAACTTTATATTACACCTAAAAGAGCCTTTTGTTGCATACAATTAGTATATAAAATTTGAAATAAAAATATTCAATAGTTTTTTGCACAGTGAATTTGTTTATAACATTTTATGTTTTTTTCATTGTTTATTATCAACAATCTAGAGATTGTACAGCGGTCTGCGGGTACGAAAATGAAAGTTCCAGACTTATGTTGACAATAACAAAAAAGAGATCAAATTAATTGTTGACTTTAAATTGTTGAAACAGATAAAAAAAGTTGTGGTTGGTTTTTTCGTTATAAACAAATAGAATACCTGTTCGACAATTGTTGATATAAAAATGCCGATAAGTGGACGCAATAGCTGAGATTTTGATGAATATTTTGAAGAAAAAAAATTTTTACAACTACTAGAAGCTAAGATAGAGTTTCTTTTTCAAAAAATCGCTGCGGAATTTATTAACATTAAGGGATTATTTAAGTAGAAACTCATAGAGAGATTAAAAATCAATCCAATTTGAAAAGCATGTAAGTACGGTAAAATTATAATTATGCATAAAATGTATAAAAATGCAACAATTTGTTTATTGCTATGTTTAACAATAATTTGATTACAAAAACATACCATCCATTGTTCGAATTTGAAGCGTCCAAGTTACGTTTTTTTCTGCGCGTCGCAGGTTGAAAGAACGCCCCCCTCCACTGCTCAATTTCTGACTCTCGGAGTAGGTGCAATTTTAAACTATTGTTACATCAACAATTTTAAAATAATTGAGTTAAAAACTGCTGCATACAATAGTTTAACCATCTATCTATGAGTTTCTACTTAAATAATCCCTTAATGTTAATAAACTCCGCAGCGACAAATTTTTTTTCTTTAAAATATGCGTCAAAATCTCAGCTATTGCGTCCATTTATCGGCATTTTTAGATCAACAATTGTCGAACAGGTATTCTATTTGTTTATAACGAAAAAACTAACCCCAATTTTGTTTATCCGTTTTAAAAATTTAAGATCAACAATTCATTTTGTTCTTTTTGGTTATTGTTAGTATAAGTCTCGAGCTTTCATTTGCATGCCTACAGACCGCTGCACGACCTCTAGATCGCTGAGAATAAACAATAAAAAAATATATAAAAAGATAAAAACATATTCACTGTGCAAAAAACTATTGAATATTTTTACTTGAAATTTTGCACATTTACTGTATGCAACAAAAGGCTCCTTTAGTCGCAGTATAAAGTTAATACAATATATTTTTTATTGTTCATAAACAATTGAATAAACAGCCATTTTAGCAGGTTTTTTTGCAATAACGAACACCCAATTTATGCGATTCGGATGGGCCTTAGCTCATTTTGTAGGTATTTTCAATGCGCGCAACTTTTGTTAGAAACTTTTTTTACCAAAAAACAACAGCTTTTCTTAGAACTAGAAAAAAACTGTTTTTTCACATCTTAATTGTTAAATAAAAAATTTTCCCCAAAAAATTACTGTATATAATTCTGAAGGTTTCTACGTAATGAGAAGTCTACTAACAATAAATTCCGCAATCACCTCATATGAGGTTAACTCCGCTGGCTTAATATCTATGTTTTTATTGTACCATTGGAATTGTAATCCCTACTTTTTTAATGTACCAGCCGCTACTGATGCAAAGTAAAAATAACAATAATGTCAGGTAAAGTTACCAGAAGGAAGAGAAAAAAAATTGTACTTTCAAATACCAAAGTTGAAAAAAATGGTTATCAACATCAGTACTAAGATCGATTCTATTTCTCAAAATTATCTATGAGCAAAGAAAATATGAACCCATCCCAGGGATAATTCAATAGTGAAATGTGATTGGGTTACGAGAATTAGGGGAGGAGCAAACGCCTTCCTACCTCTCACCTGATGCACTTATTTACTCTAAATTACCCTTCTTTGACAGTTAGCCTAAAGCTAGTCTTTGAGATAAGAAGTAGTGTTTTGCAAAGTGTGAGTTTAATAAAGTGATAAACTATTTGGATTACCATGGCCCCTACAGCATGTGGTAAGTACACTTTTCATGTATTTTAATTCAAAGTGTATCCAAGATAGGTGTTAAGGGAACAAATATCTTAGCTCTAAAGTAGTTTTTGGAAATATTATCTTATTGAACTTGAAAATACAATACACAGGGTGTCAGAAAACTGGGAGGGCTGATTTCATATGGTAAAATTAAAGTAGTTCATCTTAATACTCATTTTAATCCAAACTTGAACAGTCTCTTAGTTACAGGGAAAAAATAAAAATTTTATTTTGATTTTAAGCGATGGATAGTTTAAACAAATTTAGTAAAATTGTTTTGGGTAGAGTTTTTTTATGAAAAGGAAATATTCATTGTTCACATATATTAAAGAGGTCCAATCGCTGCCAATGTTACTTAAAAAATATTAGATTAAAATGAAAAGCATTTTTTTATCATAGTTTAAGTAGTAATCTAAATTATCGCAGAATTTCAATTAACTTTACCGTATAAATTTTTGAGTATTCAATTTTCAAAAATGTGAAAATTTGTGTTGAAATTGGAAAATAAGAATTTTGGTACTTTTCTTTGAATTATACTTAGACCAGGATTGATCTGTAAAATATTGGGGTTTTGTGGATGTGAAATGGAGCATGGAGATTTTTGCATGAGAGCCTTCAGAACAACCTGAATAACAATAAATTTGATATGCGTCAATTCAAAAAGTTCGGAAATATTGTTTTTATTAATAAAAATATAAAATTAACGAAAAAAAAAATTTTTTTTCAACTTTTCTGTCGTGTAACTTTGAAGGTATTCATTTTAGAGAAAAGTTGAAAAGGAAAAAACGTTTCGCAATTAAATTTTCCATAAGATAGGGTTAGTCGAAAAATCTCAGAATGTATTTCCCTTATTGCAAAATAGCAATAATTAAAAAAAAAACAGCTTTTTAATCAATTTTTTTTTCGACCATTTTAATTTCTTTGAGGACCTTCATATTAGAGCAAAGAAAACTTTATGCCATGATAAAATAACACGCTAAAATTCGTTAGGATCGAATAGATAGTTTTTACACAATAATTTTGCAATTTGAGTTCGTTTACAAAAAGTGACCATTTTTCAAGTTTGTCCGAGTCCAAAATATCACGTTAACATATTTAAATTTATTTTCAACATATAGTAGGGAACTCAAGTTTTCCAACGCTTTTTTCAGAATCAAAATCGGATGATTTGGACGCCCTCAGGAATTGTTTAAACACATTGTTGATATTTTTGCTTATAAATAAATACATTATCTCGGCGGATTTTCATTAGATTTTTTTCTGCAATACATGGTTTGAAAGTACTTGGAAAGACGCATCTTTTCATGAAAAAAAAATCAAATCCATCAATTGGTTTTCGAGATACAAATTGTCAAAGTTGACAGCCTGTTACGGTGTATCTATAAACAATACAGACCTGATTCTTGAACCAAAAACTTTGTCTTGCCGAGTTCTTTTTTGATACAAATATTTAAATGTTTATGTTATCGGAAACTTTAATAAAAAATGAAAAGAATATCGCCCAGGCGTGTGAAACATGATAAAAAGAGGAGTGAGGAGTTCTCATTTTAAAATGAATTCGAAGATTGAAAATACATTTCTGAAACAAATTTTCATTTTCTCAGCTTCTAATGGAGCGATTTTGATAATTTTTTCAAACCGATGTCCGCAAATAATGGAGCTCAAATATCATAATGCCCTGTGCCCATCATGCATTCATTTTGTTATAAACAAATGACGTTATGTATGCATCATACTTACAGCATACTGCACCCTACAGCAGTGGCGGCGCGTTCATAAGTGCTGCGGAGCTGCAGAACACACATAATTTCGACAAATTATATATTTTTTAATGTAGTGTATCCCTAAACTAAACAATAAAAATATTAAATTATTTCTCTAATAGCATTGGCAAAATGGCAAACAAAACACCGCAAGTTTTCCGGCCTGAACACTCGAGCGTAGGGCCGCCGCTTACGAGCCCGCCGCGGATTTGGGTTCACAGCTAATGATTTCTGAAAACAAAGCGAGTGATTGGTTTAACGCTGCACGTGGCTTAATACGGCGATTTATGGAAAATTTGCGGCTGCAGGACGGCAGCACCCAGCAGTGGTTTTGTAATTTTATATGCGCGCGGCCGGCTATTTGTTTTGTCCTGTTGTTTTATTTAGTTTAATTATAATGAATTCGATCGAGTTTTTGCAGAGTCATAGTTTTAGCTCTTTGGCATACGAGGACAAAATTAAAATTAAAGAACTTGGTCGATCGACACCACAATTAAACATTGAAATTAGCGGTTCAAGTCGAAGCAAAACATACAAACGCCAGTTTAATGACACGGTTTATAACAATACAAAGTGGTTGTGCGGTTGTGACAAAAAACACGCGCTTTTTTGTTTCCCTTGTATTTTGTTTGGAGGTGACAAATCGTGGACAGTTACGGGTTTTAGAGATTTGGGACATTTAAGCCAAAACATTAAACGGCACGAAGGAACACAGAAGCATATTTCCAATACGGTAAGCCTGGCATTATTAGGAAACATAAACATCCAAAAGCAATTGGATAATGCCTACTGGATTAATGTAAAACGGCACAACGAACAAGTTGATAAAAATCGTTATGTGCTATCGCGTATTATTGATTGTATAAAATTTTGTGGAACGTTTGAGTTAGCCCTCCGTGGCCACGATGAAAGTGACGAGTCTGATAATCCCGGAATCTTTCGTGGATTGGTGAATTTTAGTGCAGATCTTGACAACGTTTTCCAAAAACATTTAGAATCTGCTACGTTATTTAAAGGTACATCAAAGGACATGCAGAATGAACTATTACAATGCATGCTGGAGGTATGTAGAGAAAAAATCTCTGATGAAATAAATGAATCAAATTATTTAGCAGTTCTGGCAGATGAAACTAGTGATGTTGCCTCAAAATTTCAAATGGTGGTCGTTTTACGATATGTACATCAAGGAAGCCCAGTTGAAAGATTTTGGGGTTTTATAAATCCTGAGCAACATGACGCTCAATCTTTAGCAGCCTGTATTAAATCCGTTATAGATCCATTCTTAACGAAAGATTTCAACAAGCTGATTGCACAAACCTACGATGGCGCTGCTGTTATGAGTGGCAGACATAGAGGAGTACACACAGTAATCAAGGAAAAATATCCCCAGGCACATTTTGTTCACTGTTACGCTCATCAACTCAACTTAATAATGGCCCAGGCAGTGTCTCAAGATACAAAAGTGCGGGTATTCTTTTCAAATGTAGATGACGTTGTAAATTTCTTTTCGAATTCTCCTCAAAGAATGGATGTGTTAAACGAAGTAGTAGGGAGAAGATTACCACGCGCCGTTCAGACTCGGTGGAATTTTAAAAGCAGAGCAATAAACGTTATTTATGAGCACAGAAATTCTTTAATAGAATGTATGCAAGAAATTCAACGGAGGTTTGCTAATAGAATAGTCGTAAGTCAGGCAGTTGCTATAGAACGTTCGCTTAATGATGAATCATTTCTGTTTTGGCTAAATATTTTTCATCATGTTATGCCGCATGTTGACATTTTATATAACCAACTACAAACAAGGAAAGCCGATTCGGTAGAAATTAAAAACTGCGTCGATACTTTTGAAAAGTGTATCCAAGAGTTGAGAGATAATATTGACGGGGTAATAGACAGAGGAAATCTTCTCAGACAGGATTTGGAGCCCACTGTTAAACGAATTTGTCTTTCAAAAGAGAACCTTCGTGCGGCAGCATTAGAAGTTTGCGACACAATAATTCATACTGCCAAAACTAGATTTGATTATGTAGATCATTTAGCAGTCGCGACGTTATTTACATCTGAATTGTTCGAGAAGTTTTCAAAAAAATTTCCAGATGGGATATTAAACTCTGTGCTAACTATGTACCCTTTATTTGAACTAGAACGCCTAAAGACTGAACTGTCCATAATTTACATAAGGCCAGATTTTAGGAATCTTAAAGGGGCAGTAGCATTTTTAAATTTACTTACATCTAACAATTTGGATGAGTCTTTCAAAGAAACTGTCAAGTTATTACAAATAATTATAACTATTCCTATGACAACGGCAGAGGCAGAAAGATGTTTTTCTACTTTAAAAAGAGTTAAAACTTTCCTACGCAATACCATGGGTGAAAGTAGATTATCCGCACTTTCTATGCTGTCAATAGAAAATGCCTTTATTAGAAAAGACCCCAATTTTAATGAGAAAGTAATTGAGAAGTTTGCAAGAGCTAAACAAAGACGTATTGATTTGATATATAAAAAGTGAACTTTAGATTTTTTTAAACGTTTAAATTTTTGTTGTTGTTTTTCGTTTTTTGACATTTATTGCCCCTTATATTCAATGTGCTACCAGGTTACCACCTGCGACAAAAGGATTGCATGTTGCATGTTTGTACCTTGTACCAGAGCTTAGAAGGAATACAGGTAGGTCTAATAATTCTTTTTTTGCTTTGCGTATTTCGCGTATTTTCAATGCAGAACACACCCTTGAACATCCCACACGCCGCCACTGCCCTACAGTATTGGACTTTCCAAGCGAATCTTTGTTTATTAATATAATTAAGCATACTATAACGATATATATTTACTTTAATTATCAAAATTGTTTAAACAATCATTGTTTAAAGAAATTGAAAAAAATTTTGGTTTTAAATTATTTTATTTATAAAATACAGATAAAAATACAATAGTTATTCTTTATAAATTATGTTTAAAAAGTTCAATAAAGCACTCTATATTATATTACAAACTTGCAGTTGTGTGCAGAAAAACGTTTTTTTACATATATATATATATATATATATATATATATATATATATATACATATATATATACAGGCGCGGATCCAAGGGGGGGGGGCGGTGGGGGGCGATCGCCCCCCCCAAGAGCTTGGAGTTCAGGAAAATAGACCCGATTTTGCCTCTTATACTATAGTTTATTCAAGAACTAGGGAGAGTTTTTCAGTTTTTACCTTTTTTTTCTTCGCAAACTACCTGTGTTCTTTAGTCCGGTGTCTTTGGCAAAATCTGTTAGACAAATATATTTTTCATAAGAATGGGTTAGAAATTTTATAATAAAAAATAGTGGTCTATAATAATGGACTATTTGGGTTGGATAGCAATAGATATTTGGATGTGTGAAGTGTTAAAAAAGATTTTAATCCTTGTCATAGGCATCTGAAGGCGTCAAAAGGAGGTCTATTTTATCACTAAATATTTATGGCATTATTTCAGTAATAAACTTAAAATAAAAAGTTTTTATAATATTATTTTATTTCTTATGATTTTTTAATAATTCACATATATTAGAAAATATAGATAATTTTGACATATTTAACACAAATCACAACTGTAGATTTATTATTTTTAATTTTGGCATAGAAACCGTTTTAGGCACATTCAGACTAAAACGTAGCCTTTCTCTCTCAAAAAATTCTAAGTTATAATTTAAATACTTACAAAATACCCATTATCAAAAATACAAGAAGTTAAACATATATAAAAAAATAAATTGTTCAATATAATATTAAAATTTTCTTGGGGCTATCGGTCATTTTATTATTAATTAAAAACATTTTTGGGATATTTGACATTCCAGTTTATTTATTTCTTAAACCATCTGCAGAATTACAATTTAAACACTAAAAAGGGATTCAAATGTCATTAATTTGTATATGTTACAGAAAATTTAAATAATAAATTGTGTTAAGGCTGGTAAACATTACCTATCTTATTCATCATCAAAGGCAGTGAAGCTATCTTCGCTCAAATTAATTATAATTGATTCCTCTCTCACCGATCACGAGATCGAGTTTCCACATTTTCTTTTAGTCTTTTATTATATGGACTTTTCGCAATTATCTGTAGTAACTTTATTCAAAAAAATCTTTCAAAAGTTCAGTTAAATTATTAATTTTGTAAGTTGTGTTATTTTCAGCAACTCTACCTTTTATTTGAGAGAGATATTTCCTTCACCAATGGACATTTTCCGGACGATCTATATTTCCTATTTGGTTTTTCCCAACAAAAATTAAGGTCTCTGAGCAATTTCCAGAGCTCAGTTCTTTTAATTTCAGGCAAATCCTGATCTTCATTGATTTTAGTTAGAATTTTGTCGACGGTTGAGATTTGCTTCTTATAATAAAATGTATATAAAACTCCTTTTATTACAGTTTACATCTCTTCTTCCAACGAGGTTTTTCGTCTGCCTGTAATCGAATATAGCTTGGAATTATTAACAATTCCAGTCGTTTTTTTCTCCGTCAGTGTTCGGTACATGATAGATTTTCGAATTCCTGTTATATTGAAATACATCTCAACAGAGCTTTTAACATTATTATCTAGATATTAATATCTTAAGGCATCATAAACATTCATCGTAATAAGTTTTTCGTTGAGGAAAAAATGCCCTCCATCTTTTGGATATCTCACTAATTTCAAATAATATATAAAAACATGCACAAACAAAAAAAAATCACTAAGGACACACTGTAAGGTGTACTTTGCTCACTGACAGAAATTAAATTGAATTATCAGAAATTTTATTGTTGCAGTAAATTTATAAAAGCTTATAATATTTAAATATAATTATATTTACGGCAGTTCTCAGTTACCGGGGGCACTGAAGCAGGTACGTTGGAGGTTTCGGTAACAGTTTTAGTACTCTCTCTAGTTCTTGAATAGAGTATAGGAATGTGTATGCTTGCGATCGCCCCTCCCCTTCCCAAGGGCTTTGAGTTCAGGAACATAGAACCGATTCTGCCTTTTATATTAGGAATGTGTATGCTGCTGGCAACCCCCCCCCCCCGTTGACAACTTGTTTTTTTGGCGATAGCACCCCCCCCCCCCCCAGGAGCTTTGACCCGATTCTGCCTCTTATACGAGGAATGTGTATGTTGATCGCATCTTCCCATCCCCTGTCGGAAACTTGTTTTTTCTTGTGGTCGCCCCCCCCCTCTCCAAGAGTTTCAAATTCAAAAAAATAGTCCCGTCCCTGCCTTTTACACTAGAAATGGGAATGTTGCTGGTGTCTCCCCGCCCCGGGGACAACTTGCTTTCTTTTGCCATACTGTACTTTTGTGATATCACCGCCCCCCCCCCCCCAAGGAGAGAGGCTGGATCCGCCCCTGTATATATATATATATATATATATATATATATATATATATATATATATATATATATATATATATATATATATATATATATATATATATATATATGCTGTAAGTATGATGCATAAATAACGTCATTTGTTTATAACAAAATGAATGCTTGATGGGCACATGGCATTATGATATTTGCGCTCCATTATTCGTGGTTCATCGGTTTAAAAAAAATGATCAAAATCGCTAAATTAGAAGTCGAGAAAATGAAAATTTTTTTCAGATATGTATTTTGAATCTTCGAATTCAGTTTTAACATGAGAGCTCCCCACTCCTCTTTTTTTTTCATTTTTCACGCGTGTGGGCGATATTCTACTCATTTTTTATTAAAGTTTCCGATAACATAAACATTTAAATATTTGTATCAAAAAAGAACTCGGCACGACAAAGGTTTGGGTTCAAGAATCAGGTCTGTATTGTTTATAGATTCACCGTGACAGACTGTCAACTTTGACAGTTTGTATCTCGGAAACCAATTGATGGATATGAAATTTTTTTTCATGAAAAAAAGCGTCTTTCCAAGTAGTTTCAAACCATGTATTGCAAAAAAAATCCAATGAAAATCCGCCGAGATAATCTATTTGTTTATAAGCAATAATATCAACAATGTCTTTAAACAATTCCTGAGGGCGTCCAAATCATCCGATTTTGATTCTGAAAAAATCGTTGGAAAACTTGAGTTCTCTACTATATGTCGAAAATAAATTTAAATACGTTAACGTGATATTTGGGACTCAGACAAACTTGAAAAAAGGTCAATTTTTGTAAATGAAATCGGATTGCAAAATTATTGTGCAAAAACTATATATTCTATCCTAACGAATTTTAGCGTGTTATTTTATCATGGCATAAAGTTTTCTTTGCTCTAATATGAAGGTCCTCAGAGAAATTTATATGGTCGAAAAAAATTGATTAAAAAGCTGCTTTTTTTACTTTTTTTTTAAATTATTGTTATTTTGCAATAAGAAAAATATATTTTGAGATTTCCGACTAACCGTATCTTATAGGAAATTTAATTACGAAACTTTTTTTCCTCTTTAACTTTCCTCTAAAATGAACACGTTCAAAATTACACGAGAGAAGAGTTGAAAAAAAAAACGTTTTTTTTTCGTTAATTTTATATTTTTATTAAAAAAAAAACAATGATGCCCAACTTTTTGAATTGACGCATATCAAATTTATCGTTACTCTGGTTATTCTGAAGGCTCTCATGCAAAAATCTCCATGTTCCACTTCACATCCCCCTAAAAACAGATAAGCCCTGGTCTAACTACCATTTGTCGATTAAATAAGACTGAAAAAAAATTGTTTTTTCCCAAATTTCTCAGCTTCAAATGAAAAATTTTTTTTAAGAAATATATCTGAAAAATGTACATCATTTTGAATAATTCCGTGTAAGATTGGCAGCTGCATCTTAATTAGGAGAGCAAATAATCGTTATCAAATTTTTAAAAAATCAAAATTTCAGTAAGAAAAAGCCGTATTTAAACAATTGTTAGAATAGAGAATAGTGTAGCCCTACAGTTTTAACTGTAGATTTACAGTTTTTTGAAAATTTCAGTTTGAACTCCAAATCTACAGCTTTTTTTATTAAGTGCCAGTTTTTCAACCCTGGATATAATTTTATCCGGGATTAAGTTATTATTGTCAGTAAATCTATAAACATGAAATATATAGATATATTTTATCATTGAATAAAATTATATTACGGGTTGAAAAACTGGCCCTAAGATGCTAGCGTCAACTATTGTTTTTTCTGCATAGTTCGTCAACTTCAGCATCATTCCCGGACCAAATTACGTAATTATCGATTGATTTTAATAGATGGCATTAATGGATATATTGAGTAGATATAGTTCGTTCGAAGTCTGTTTTACCAAATCACGATTTTTTATTGTCTGTTACTTACACGGGAATTCCCTATTTCTCTCTCTCTTTCAGTCTGTCTATCGTCTTATTAATTTGTTTACTTATATATTAGTTCGATTGTTGATTTGTTGCATTATTGTTTTACCCTCACAATTTTCTACAGTTTTTTTTAACTTGTATGCCGTTTTACTCTAGGACGGAGTTGGCAACACTGCCTATCAGGCAGAGAAAAGGAAATAATATATACAAACAGTTTATTTTTTGCAAATACTACCTCTCTCCATACGCGTTTTGACCACCTTATGGTCTAGTCAGTGAAGCTGTATTGGACTGAGAGCATATTAGCAGGAAATAATTGATATATGAAATATAAATTCCAAGGTGTGTCGGTAGGATATTGCAACCTGTCACCTACCGACCTCGATGTTGGACTGAAAAATATCGCCAGTCGAACGACATCTATTAATTACCGGAGCAACTGAGAAAATTCTTAAAAAATCAAAATTTCAGTAAGAAAAAAAGAAATCTATCTGTCGTATTTAAATAGTTGTTTATATTTTATAAATATATATATATATATATATATATATATATATATATATATATATATATATATATATATATATATATATATATATATATATACATACATTTCTTTATTTTGTCTTTTCTTGGGTTTAGGTTCTATATTCAACAAAAAATGCAAAAGAATTGACGTTTCGCCCTTTATTCAAGGCATTTTCAAAATTTTTTCCTCCTTAAAAATATTTTTATATAATTAAAATACACCACATAAAAAACATATCTACAATTTCAAAAACAAACAAGACACTTAAAAACAGCATTTAAATTTTTAAAATTTTTTAAAAATATTTAATTTTACCGGTACACACCTTGACATTTTGCTACTCTATTACTAAATAAAATTTAAACTTTACATCGTCTACTGAGGATACATGGAATGCGAATGTGTTTTATTTTTTTTTATATTTTTTATATTTTACAATGCATAAAAAAAACAAATAAGGTATATGTTTAGTTTTATGTTTAAGAGGATATTCAATTTTTTGATTCTTATTTGACAGGATCGAATACTTAATATTTTTGTTTAAATTAGGCTTGTGTAAATGTGGCTCAAATTTCCATTATTTGTTCTGTCGTTAACAGTGTTTTTATCTTTTTTAATTTCAATCATTTCCTTTATCTGTAATTTTTGGTAATTCATATCTTTGTTTTTTATTATGATACTGTTATAATCAAAAGTATGTTTTTCGTCCTGTGTGTGTTTGTTTAACGCTGTTGAGGCGTTTTTCGTATATTTATGGCCATTTAATCTGTTCTTCAGCAATTGGCTCGTCATGCCTATATATTTTTTGGGACAACTTGCGCAAGGGATCGAATATTTACATTTGATTTATTCATGAGAGGAGTTTTACTTTTTAAATTTGTGAACAATGTATTTAATTTATTATGTGACCTGTGGCATACGATAATATTATGCTTTTTTAAAATGTATTTTATTTTTTCCGACAGCTCACTAGTGTAAGGTATTGCTACATATTTTTGCTGTTGATGTTCTATGTTTTTTGTTTTTACGTTATTATAAAACTTATATGTTCGTTTATCAATTATTTTGGTGATAGTCTTTTCGTTGAAATTATTATGTATTAGTGTCTTTTTCACTTTTTGTAGTATTTTTGGTCGGAATTCTGGAGACGTTAGGGAGATAGCACGATCAGACAGACCGATTATGACACTATTTTTTTGAGTTTTTGAATGATTAGAGAAACAGTTTAGATATCTACCTGACCAAGTTGGTTTGGTGTACCATGGATGCTGTTGACTTCGTTCTAAATACAAATTACTTTCAGTACGAAAACACCTTTTACTAACAACTCGATGGATGTGCTATGGGATCACCAATTTCATCTACCATTGCTCAGTTGGTAATAGAATATTTAGAAGAAAAAGTTTTAGAAAAATTAAATTTTAATATGATATTTTTCAAACGTTTTGTCGATGATTGCATAGCAGCCGTACCACAAAATAAAATAAATGAAATTCTCCAAGAATTTAACAGTTTCAACGAAAAATTACAGTTCACATTCGAAACAGAGAATAATAATAAAATAAATTTTCTAGATATGACACTTATACGCAGAAAAAACAAAATTTTAACTGAATGGTACACCAAATCAACTTGGTCAGGTAGATATCTAAACTGTTTCTCTAATCATTCAAAAACTCAAAAAAATAGTGTTATAATCGGTCTGTCTGATCGGGCTATCTCCCTAACATCTCCAAAATTCCGATCAAAAATACTGTAGTATGTAGTAAAGTGAAAAAGACACTAATAATAATTTCAACGAAAAGACTATCACCAAAATAATTGATAAACGAACATATAAGTTTTATAATAACGTAAAAACAAAAAATAGAGAACATAAACAGCAAAAATATGTGGCATTACCGTACACTAGTGAGCTGTCAGAAAAAATAAAATACATTTTAAAAAAGTACGATATTATCATATGCCACAAGTCACATAATAAATTAAATACATTGTTCACAAATTTAAAAAGTTAAACTCCTCTCATGAATAAATCAAATGTAATATATTCGATCCTTTGCACAAATTGTCCCAAAAAATATACAGGCATGACGAGCCAATTGCTGAAGAACAGATTAAATGGCCATAAATATACGAAAAACGCCTCAACAGCGTTAAACAAACACCCAGGACGAAAAACATACTTTTGATTATAACAGTACCATAATAAAAAACAAAGATATGAATTACCAAAAATTACAGATAAAGGAAATGATTGAAATTAAAAAAGATAAAAATACTGTTAACGACAAAACAGATATCGGACATTAGAGCCACATTTACACAAGCCTATTTTAAACAAAAATATTAAGTATTCGATCCTGTCAAATAAGAATCAAAAAATTGAATATCCTCTTAAACATAAAACTAAACATATACCTTATTTGTTTTTTTATGCATTGTAAAATATAAAAAATATAAAAAAAATAAAACATATTCGCATTCCATGTATCCTCAGTAGACGATGTAAAGTTTGAATTTTATTTAGTAATAGAGTAGCAAAATGTCAAGGTGTGTACCGGTAAAATTAAATATTTTTAAAAAATTTTAAAAATTTAAATGCTGTTTTTAAGTGTCTTGTTTATTTTTGAAATTGTAGATATGTTTTTTATGTGGTGTATTTTAATTATATAAAAATATTTTTTAGGAGGAAAAAATTTTGAAAATGCCTTGAATAAAGGGCGAAACGTCAATTCTTTTGCATTTTTTGTTGAATATAGAACCTAAACCCAAGAAAAGACAAAAACAAAAGAAAAATGATATAATCTATGGTTCAAGAATCAAGAATATATATATATATATATATATATATATATATATATATATATATATATATATATATATATATATATATATATATATATTATATATTCCTTTTCTCTGCTTGAAAGGATGATAATAAAATATAAACAACTATTTAAATACGACAGATAGATTTCTTTTTTTCTTACTGAAATTTTGATTTTTTTTTCTCACGTCCTCCGGTGATTAATAGATGTCGTTCGACTGGCGATATTTTTCAGTCTGACATCGAGGTCGGTAGGGGGCAGGTTGCAATATCCTACCGACATACCTTGGAATTTATATTTCATATATCAGTTATTTCCTGGTAATGTTGCTTTCAGTTCGATACAGTTACATTGACGAGGCCATAAGGTGGTCGAAACGCATATGGAGAGAGGACCAGATACATCAGTCAAATAAGCATTTTGCCAGGACACTCAATCATCCAGGCAGAGACAAAGATTTTCGGGTAATACAGAAATAAACTGTAAATGTTCTCTGCACGAAATTTTGTGTCATAAAATTTTTGTAAACAATTAAAAGTCAAAAAATGCTTTTTTTTTTTGCACTTTTTTGCTTACCAGCAAAAACTAAAGAAATTTTTGGACAACCGGGAATAGCCATCTTGTAGAAAATTGAAAAATCTACAAATTGGTTTTTTACTGATCTCGATATTTTTATTTGTTTCTGAGAAAAATGCAAAACAAGGTCAAAATTGTTATTATATTCAATTAACAATAACTATTGCTAAATGCAACCTACGACTTTGCTGTTACGTAAAAAGTTGGGTCTATTAGTGCTTAATTAGTTGTAAATAATTTCAGATCGATTCATCAAATAGTTTGTGCCATATTTAATTTGTTTATCACAGGCGAGCGAATTTTGCAATAACATTCTAGCTCCATCGATGAAGGTACGCCGATTCTGAGCACATCTCATGAAAGAGGAACTCTTCTTCTATGAGAAATATTACATGGAATTGAGGAAAATTAATTTTAAATTTGTTTAAACTTCATATTTGGGAAGCTAGCATTTTTAGACGAATTTCGAAAAAAAAGGCTTAGGTCAATATGCGCCATAGTTAACAATTTTTTTAAATTCATTCCTATATAGTTAACTAGCGACCCGCCCCGGCTTCGCACGGGTGCAATGCTGATACTAAATACACTACAGAAAAACTGTGACTATTTATTTTATTTTTACAACAATTATTACATCGGCCTCCGACGCGCTATTTATAGGCACGCTGCCGCCGCCCCGGTCGGCCAGTACCGCCGCAAGCGCTACTTCCCGCAATTTTAAATCTGTAATATCTTCGAAAATATTCATTTAAATCTTGTGCTGTAAAGGACCATATAGATCTATATTAAATCAACAATGTATTTAAGCTATTTAATTGGATAAGGATTAATGCTGTATTGGTTAAAATCGCTTCAAAATTTGCCATTATTTGTCGTAAAAAGTAAATGACAAAAAAATGTTATTGTGGGATATCCATGAGAGATAGACATATACCATCGCGGAGTTTTCTGTAGACCTTTTCAATGTGTACAAATAATTAGTACATTATTTTGATAAATCTCGTAGGGTTCAGCCTGCGTTTGCAATGTAAGCGGAAAAAAATATGATAATTAACGACATCACATTAGAAACCTCAAAAATAACAGTATTTCTCCACTATTTAATGGATGTTATTATACATATAAACCTTCCTCTTGAATCACTCTATCTATTGAAAAAAACCGCATCAAAATCCGGTGCGTAGTTTTAAAGATTTAAGCATACAAAGGGACATAGGGACAGAGAAAGCGACTTTGTTTTATACTATGTAGTAATAACAATTAAGAAACGAAACTAAAGTTGAGTTGTCTGGAAAATGATAACACAAAAACAAAAGCTTCAGTGAAGTGTAAAAAAATGTTAATTGTTTAAAAGACGACTCAGCAGGAAGATGAGTTGCTAACAAATCCGCGCTTTCAAAAAATGAAACAACAACTTCAAACTGCTACCATTAGCTATATCTCCGAAAGTTGTTGACGGATTTTGATGACTCTTTTTTTAAATTGTGGTACCTTTCTGCGTACATGACCAATATGCATATTATTTATTTATTTGTGTATAAATTAAACATTTTTTCCACACAATTTTTTCATTAAAAATCAATAATTTTTGTGCTATTTTTATTGGCAAACATGAAAATAAGTCGGGAAAATTGAATAATGAAATTATTGTTATAAAACATTAATATTCGTTACATTGCGTGTCAGAAAAAGTTGTATACGTAAGTATTGTTTTCTACCGTAATATATACATGTTATAGCAATATATAATACATTGAAAAATTACTATGTTTTTAAGATTTTCATAGTTAAACATAGTAATAGGTTTTGAAAGTAAATTATTTTAACGGCCAGTTTCAAAAATATGAAAACAGAATTTTTTTATCGGCAAAAACAAAAAAGATATTTAATTTGTTTACAAGGTAAAAATTATAGTGGTTTTCTAATGAAGTTTAAACAAATTTAAAATTAATTTTTCTCAATTCCATGTAATATTTCTCATAGAAGAAGAGGTTCTCTTTCATGAAATGTGCTCAGAATCGGTGTACCTTCATCGATGGAGCTAGAATGTTATTGCAAAATTCGCTCGCATGTGATAAACAAATTAAATTTTGCACAAACTATTTGATGAATCGATCTGAAATTTTTACCACTTATTAAGCATTAAAAGAACCAACTTTTTACGTAACAGCAAAGTCATAGGGTGCATTTAGCAATAGTTATTGTTAATTGAATATTATAACAATTTTGACCTTGTTTTGCATTTTTCTCAGCAACAAATAAAAATATCGAGATTGGGAAAAAACCAATTTGTAGATTTTTCAATTCTCTAGAAGATGGCTATTCCATTTTGTCCAAAAATTTCTTTAGTTTTTGCTGGTAAGCAAAAAAGTGCAAAAAATGCATTTTTCGACCTTCAATTGTTTTAAAAAAGTTTATGACACAAAATCTCGTGCAGAGAACATATACATTTTATTTCTATAAGCCTATATTACCCGAAAATCTTTGTCTCTACCTGGATGAACGAGTGTCCCCAACTGGGTCTTTTTTTCGCTTATTTAACTGGAGTACAGAGTGGTATTTGCAGGAAATAAACGGTTTGTATATATCCTTTTCTTTTATCTGCCTGAAAGGAGAATACATATATAACAACTAATCTTCAAGTCTATTTTCTCAGAAACTATTAAAGCACAGATTTCGGGTTGAGCACACTTTTTTGACCATACAATATCTATATTTTCCGTAAATTTCAAGGTGATAATTCGTAAAAAAATATAAATTTCTTTAAAATATAAAAAAAAACGATAATTTTCACGAAAAAAAATTATATCTAGATAACTTTAAATATACGAATCGATAGGTTTTTTTTAATTATCTACAACTTTTGTATTTAACATTTTTTAAGCTTTAATTTTCGAGATAAATTGGAAAAACTGAAAAAAGTGACCATTTTTGGGCCGCCATTTTATTAGCAAGAAGTTATCAATCTTACATACATAGATGTATGTTTTAAAGGATGCTAAAATGAACACTTTACAACAATAAAATCGCAGGTCGCATTTTTTCCCAAAATCGGATACTTTCTTGTCTAATTTCCATAGATCGTTAAAACCTTTACATTCTAAACAAATATTTCTATTTTTCCAGATCTACGCCCCGAATCACTTCAAAATAATGAGAAAAGAAGAAGTATCTTAGAAATAAAGAATCATAAAAAAAGAAGTTTTGGCGAAGTCTTTGGAATATTAGAAGAGCTAATATATAGTGAAAGAAAAAAGAAGAAGACCATTGGAATGAATGAGGGGGAATGCTCGAGTAGTAGTATTCCCAAAACGTCAACGGACAAATCCAAAATGCACAATGCAACTCCTTTGAGTAACCTAAAACCTAAAATGTCTGAAATTAACTTCCTTAATATAAACTCAAATTCAGGCGTAAGTTTCGGCGATGCGTTGTTAATGGTGGATGAGCTAGTTTATAGTCGAAGAAAAAAGAAAGAACAAGACTGCTGGAGTGAACCAACAAAAAACAGCACAGACAAGAATTTAAAAAATGACAAGGTATCGGGAAATAGTACTAGTAATAACAGCACTAGTATTGATACTGTAAAAGATAATTTACACAAATCAAATAATAAAAACGACTTGGGCAGAGATACAAATCAATCTAGCCAAAGCGATAAAAATTTAGACCACAAAGAAAGCTCATCAAAATCTTACAAGACGTCTAATAAGAGTCATGACTCGTTCAGTTCCACAAATAGGAATGAAAAAGAATTCGGCGAGGAAAAACAAAATAATAAAAATAAAGAAAAGGAGAAGAAGAAAATATCTGGAGAAAGCTCGAGTAGCAGTATTCCCAAAACGTCAACAGACAAATCCAAAGTGCACAATACAACTGCTTTGAGTAATCAAAAACCCAAAATGTCTGAAATTAACTTCCTTGAAATAAACTCAAATTCTGGCATAAGTTTTGGTGATGCGTTGTTAATGTTAGATGAGCAAATTTATGGTAAAAGAAAAAAGAAGAAGACTGCTGGAGTGAACCAACAAAAACACAGCACAGACAAGAATTTAAAAAATTACAAGGTATCGGGAAATAGTACTAGTATTGATACTGTAAAAGATAATTTACGCAAATCAAATAATAAAAACGACTTGGGCAGAGATACAAATCAATCTAGCCAAAGAGATAAAAATTTAGACCACAAAAGAAGCTCATCAAAATCTTACAAGACGTCTAATAAGAGTCATGACTCGTTCAGTTCCACAAATAGGAATGAAAAAGAATTCGGCGAGGAAAAACAAAATAATAAAAATAAAGGAAAGGAGGAGAAGAAAATATATGGAGAAAGCTCGAGTAGCAGTATTCCCAAAACGTCAACAGACAAATCCAAAGTGCACAATACAACTGCTTTGAGTAACCTAAAACCCAAAATGTCTGAAATTAACTTCCTTGAAATAAACTCAAATTCTGGCATAAGTTTTGGTGATGCGTTGTTAATGTTAGATGAGCAAATTTATGGTCGAAGAAAAAAGAAGAAGACTGCTGGAGTGAACCAACAAAAACACAGCACAGACAAGAATTTAAAAACTGACAAGGTATCGGGAAATAGTCCTAGTAATAACAGCACTAGTATTGATACTGTAAAAGATAATTTACACAAATTAAATAATAAAAACGACCTGGGCAGAGATACAAATCAATCTAGCCAAAGAGATAAAAATTTAGACCACAAAAGAAGCTCATCAAAATCTTACAAGACGTCTAATAAGGGTCACAACTCGTTCAGTTCCACAAATAGGAAAGAAAAAGAATTCGGCGAGGAAAAACAAAATAATAAAAATAAAGAAAAGGAGAAGAAGAAAATATATGGAGAATGCTCGAGTAGCATTATTTCCAAAACGTCAACAGACAAATCCAAAGTGCACAATACAACTGCTTTGAGTAATCTAAAACCCAAAATGTCTGAAATTAACTTCCTTGAAATAAACTCAAATTCTGGCATAAGTTTTGGTGATGCGTTGTTAATGTTAGATGAGCAAGTTTATAGTCGAAGAAAAAAGAAGACTGCTGGAGTGAACCAACAAAAACACAGCACAGACAAGAATTTAAAAAATGACAAGGTATCCGGAAATAGTCCTAGTAATAACAGCACTAGTTTTGATACTGTAAAAGATAATTTACACAAATCAAATAATAAAAACGACTTGGACAGAGAAACAAATCAATCTAGCCAAAGAGATAAAAATTTAGACCACAAAAGAAGCTCATCAAAATCTTACAAGACGTCTAGTAAGAGTCACGACTCGTTCAGTTCCACAAATAGGAAAGAAAAAGAATTCGGCGAGGAAAAACAAAATAATAAAAATAAAGAAAAGGAGGAGAAGAAAATATATCGAGAAAGCTCGAGTAGCAGTATTCCCAAAACGTCAACAGACAAATCCAAAGTGCACAATACAACTGCTTTGAGTAACCTAAAACCCAAAATGTCTGAAATTAACTTCCTTGAAACAAACTCAAATTCCGGCATAAGTTTTGGTGATGCGTTGTTAATGTTGGATGAGCTAGTTTACAGTAAAAGAAAAAAGAAGAATACTACTGGAGTGAACCAACAAAAACACAGCACAGACAAGAATTTAAAAAATTACAAGGTATCGGGAAATAGTACTAGTATTGATACTGTAAAAGATAATTTACGCAAATCAAATAATAAAAACGACTTGGGCAGAGATACAAATCAATCTAGCCAAAGAGATAAAAATTTAGACCACAAAAGAAGCTCATCAAAATCTTACAAGACGTCTAGTAAGAGTCACGACTCGTTCAGTTCCACAAATAGGAAAGAAAAAGAATTCGGCGAGGAAAAACAACATAATAAAAATAAAGAAAAGGAGGAGAAGAAAATATATGGAGAAAACTCGAGTAGCAGTATTCCCAAAACGTCAACAGACAAATCCAAAGTGCACAATACAACTGCTTTGAATAATCTAAAACCCAAAATGTCTGAAATTAACTTCCTTGAAATAAACTCAAATTCCGGCATAAGTTTTGGTGATGCGTTGTTAATGTTGGATGAGCAAGTTTATAGTCGAAGAAAAAAGAAGAAGACTGCTGGAGTGAACCAACAAAAACACAGCACAGACAAGAATTTAAAAAATGACAAGGTATCGGGAAATAGTACTAGTATTGATACTGTAAAAGATAATTTACACAAATTAAATAATAAAAACGACTTGGGCAGAGATACAAATCAATCTAGCCAAAGTGATAAAAATTTAAACCACAAAGGAAGCTCATCAAAATCTTACAAGACGTCTAATAAGAGTCACGACTCGTTCAGTTCCACAATTAGGAAAGAAAAAGAATTCGGCGAGGAAAAACAAAATAATAAAAATAAAGAAAAGGAGAAGAAGAAAATATATGGAGAAAGCTCGAGTAGCATTATTTCCAAAACGTCAACAGACAAATCCAAAGTGCACAATACAACTGTTTTGAGTAACCTAAAACCCAAAATGTCTGAAATTAACTTCCTTGAAATAAACTCAAATTCTGGCATAAGTTTTGGTGATGCGTTGTTAATGTTAGATGAGCAAATTTATGGTCGAAGAAAAAAGAAGAAGACTGCTGGAGTGAACCAACAAAAACACAGCACAGACAAGAATTTAAAAAATTACAAGGTATCGGGAAATAGTACTAGTATTGATACTGTAAAAGATAATTTACACAAACCAAATAATAAAAACGACTTGGGCAGAGATACAAATCAATCTAGCCAAAGCGATAAAAATTTAGACCACAAAGAAAGCTCATTAAAATCTTACAAGACGTCTAATAAGAGTCAGGACTCGTTCAGATCCATAAATAGGAAAGAAAAAGAATTCGGCGAGGAAAAACAAAATAATAAAAATAAAGAAAAGGAGGAGAAGAAAATATATGAGAGAGAAAGTTCGAGTAGCAGTATTCCCAAAACGTCAACAGACAAATCCAAAGTGCACAATACAACTGCTTTGAGTAATCTAAAACCCAAAATGTCTGAAATTAACTTCCTTGAAATAAACTCAAATTCCGGCATAAGTTTTGGTGATGCGTTGTTAATGTTGGATGAGCTAGTTTACAGTAAAAGAAAAAAGAAGAAGACTGCTGGAGTAAACCAACAAAAACACAGCACAGACAAGAATTTAAAAAGTTACAAGGTATCGGGAAATAGTACTAGTATTGATACTGTTAAAGATAATTTACGCAAATCAAATAATAAAAATGACTTGGGCAGAGATACAAATCAATCTAGCCAAAGAAATAAAAATTTAGACCACAAAAGAAGCTCATCAAGATTTTACAAAACGTCTAGTAAGAGTCACGACTCGTTCAGTTCCACAAATAGGAAAGAAAAAGAATTCGGCGAGGAAAAACAAAATAATAAAAATAAAGGAAAGGAGGAGAAGAAAATATATGGAGAAAGCTCGAGTAGCAGTATTCCCAAAACGTCAACAGACAAATCCAAAGTGCACAATACAACTGCTTTGAGTAACCTAAAACCCAAAATGTCTGAAATTAACTTCCTTGAAATAAACTCAAATTCCGGCATAAGTTTTGGTGATGCCTTGTTAATGTTGGATGAGCAAGTTTATAGTCGAAGAAAAAAGAAGAAGACTGCTGGAGTGAACCAACAAAAACACAGCACAGACAAGAATTTAAAAAATGACAAGGTATCGGGAAATAGTACTAGTATTGATACTGTAAAAGATAATTTACACAAATTAAATAATAAAAACGACCTGGGCAGAGATACAAATCAATCTAGCCAAAGAGATAAAAATTTAGACCACAAAAGAAGCTCATCAAAATTTTACAAGACGTCTAGTAAGAGTCACGACTCGTTCAGTTCCACAAATAGGAAAGAAAAAGAATTCGGCGAGGAAAAACAAAATAATAAAAATAAAGCAAAGGAGAAGAAGAAAATATATGGAGAAAGCTCGAATAGCAGTATTCCCAAAACGTCAACAGACAAATCCAAAGTGCACAATACAACTGCTTTGAGTAACCTAAAACCCAAAATGTCTGAAATTAACTTCCTTGAAATAAACTCAAATTCCGGCATAAGTTTTGGCGATGCGTTGTTAATGTTGGATGAGCTAGTTTACAGTAAAAGAAAAAAGAATAAGACTGCTGGAGTGAACCAACAAAAACACAGCACAGACAAGAATTTAAAAAATGACAAGGTATCGGGAAATAGTACTAGTATTGATACTGTAAAAGATAATTTACGCAAACCAAATAATAAAAACGACTTGGGCAGAGATACAAATCAATCTAGCCAAAGAGATAAAAATTTAGACCACAAAAGAAGCTCATCAAAATCTTACAAGACGTCTAGTAAGAGTCACGACTCGTTCAGTTCCACAAATAGGAAAGAAAAAGAATTCGGCGAGGAAAAACAAAATAATAAAAATAAAGAAAAGGAGGAGAAGAAAATATATGGAGAAGGCTCGAGTAGCAGTATTCCCAAAACGTCAACAGACAAATCCAAAGTGCACAATACAACTGTTTTGAGTAATCTAAAACCCAAAATGTCTGAAATTAACTTCCTTGAAATAAACTCAAATTCCGGCATAAGTTTTGGTGATGCCTTGTTAATGTTGGATGAGCAAGTTTATAATCGAAGAATAAAGAAGAACACTGCTGGAGTGAACCAAAAAAAACACAGCACAGGAAAGAGCATCAACAACGACAAAACAGAGAAGGCATCAAGGAACAGTGTTTTTAGTTATGCTACTACTACTACTGGCTCTGGTTCATCTATTAAGGATAAATCTGAGGTAAGCATAATTTTTTTTTTAAGATTATATACTTTACGAATGTAAATAGAAAATATCCTGCTTATTATCGTAAACAAAATTATTTTACAAAATGTTTTTCATTAACATCGATTAGTATAATTTTAAATAGTAACATTTCTATGCTAAACGAAGACAGTTCTATTAAAAAGATAATCGAGAATCTTAAAAAATAATATAAATTATAAGTACACAAATGAATATAAATTATTTTTTCATACAGAATAGTTGTAACATTATTTAGTTGAGGTTTAGTTGATTGTATTTTTATTAAACCTATATACGCTGAATAGATCAAGAACTTCTTGAATCATGGAAATGATCTACAAAAAACTGGAATTTTGGCAATAAAGACCTAATAATTATAAAGAAAAAAATAAATTGCGAAATGAGACTTATTCCAAATTTTTGTTATATTGCCTTCAAATAATGAAGCTTTAATTAATAAGCTAGTAAATTTAAATTTACAAAATATGTTTATTTAAATCTTGATAAAATCCAAGAATAATGCTAAAATTTTGTTTAAAAATTTTGAGTAGTTGGAACAACAATTTTTTTGCAATTTTAATATCGTATTCACTCATTTTTCTGATATAATATCGGTGGAAATAAATTTATATAGAATAAAAAATTTACAATTTAACTGTACTTTAAAGATTCTTCACTCTTTCGAATCAGTGTAGTTAGAATATTGTTTGTAGTTTTTAAATGTATCCGACATATTTGGATTGTGTGATATTAATGTTTAATTTATGTTCAAGGTTGACAATCGTACGGAATGGGAATTAATAGACCCACTTCTTCAGAAAGACCAAGCTAGCAATCAAGCCAAGCAACTAAGGGGGCTGTAGTCAATACGAGTAAAGCATCTATTGAAAAAGGTAAGCATATATTTTTTATTTAAAAATGAAATTGTTAAAAATCCTTATAGCTTGGGAGCTAGTGACAGTTTTTAGTATCTCACTAACATCCATGTTAAAGCGCGTTTTCCGGCTATTAGAACGACGCTTGACACGAAAAGGCCGTGCTGAACTTTTAGTATCATCAGAGCAGCGGTCCAAAATCCTTGACAGTAGATGCAAAAGTTGTGCGTGGAGCTGTCGGTGGTCGGGCGACGTCGCTCGATTGGAGATATAAAATTTTCACATAACGTTGCATGAGGCATCATTATATAATTTATATTTTGCTAAAGATAATTCAATAGGTAATAAAAATTTGTATTGCTCTCATAATAAGGGGCCAAAAGTCTTGGCAGCAGTTGTCAATTTTATATGATGCACTATTATAACTCGCAAATTCAATTATTCCTGTACTTATTGTCAAATATGACAGTTAAAAAGTAACATTATGAATTATTATTGATGTCCAGAAATGATGATGACAAATTTAAATGTACGATCCATCATTAAGAAAACATCAGAACAATTTAAATTAGGTCAGCAAATGCTTCCTAGGGAGCTACAGACCCTTAAAGATGGTGTACAAAGTTGGTTTTTCTAATTTATAAGGATTTTTTTGTAGTACAGAAATGAACGTTTGGATATAAAAATATCAGTGGCGTGAGAACAACAACATTTTTGAGCTATTGAGCTGAATTTAAAGATGCCTAGTACGTATCAGTATATTCGCTTTGTTTTAGAAAAGGATGTAAGCACCTTCTTACGGTTATTACATAATTTGTTTATTGCTCGTACGCATTCCATTACTTAAGTCTGTTCATTTCTAAAATTGCCGACTGTACGACCTTATATTTAAACCATCTTTTTAAAGTAAAAAATGGCGCAGGAACAATAATTTATTTAAAAAATGGCGAAAATACTCTCGGCGAAAAAAAAATGACTGATTTTTACAAAAATTCCCTCCAATAACTCTGACTTGTACCGTTTATTTTTGTACAATCAGGAGATCCTAATAAATGAAATGAAAACTACTTGTGTACCATTTTTGGGTGCCTGTGTGGATGATTTATGTTCATATGAACTTTTATATTTTTATACAAATTATATATAAATAAAAGTTAACCGTTTTATGATAGCAGAACAAGATTTTATTACTTATTGAACTATTATCCTTCGCCCAGTATAAAATATATTATGTCGCACATATAGTGTGTTGTGAGAATTTTAAATCTCGGTCCGAGCCCTACCGCGCACCCACCAGGAATTCCACGCGTGACTTTGGCAACCGCTGCCAAGATTTTTGGACAGCTCAAGAAAAAATCTTAAAATTATACAAACGAGTCAAGTGGCCCACTTATTTTTTTTAACACGTCGACGTTTCTGGCATTACTACATTCACCTGTAAGCAGATTGGCAACACTGCTTTTTTTATTATAAACGATCCAATTGAATAGTCCTCAAATTTTCAGTCTGACGTAGATTAGCATTTTGGCAGTTTTTTTTACATACTTCAGGCGCCGCTTTTTGTCGTTCAACAGCTTAAAAAATATGTTAATCTAATGGTTTAAACAAAGAAGATAGTAGTTATACCACTTTAAGTAGTAAAAATATTTCATCTTCAATATTTATAATTTGTACGAATCTCGTAAACAAAATCGTCCAAGCTTTCTACTTAAAATTTTTTCTTTTGTTCTAGGAACGAGTAATTCAAGTCAACGCAACAACTCCCAGATGGAAGATCCGTTGGTGGCCAAAACTTTATCTGTATAGAAGCCGATTGCATCGATGGTAGAATTTTCTTTCTTTTTGCAGTTATCAGCTTTTAAAAAAGTATTTAATAAGGGCTGAAAAATCTAAAATATTTTACATGTTAATATATACTGATAGAAAAGATTTAGCATATGTAAAAAAAACTAACTAAATTTTCATTAGGATAATTTTCTATGATTAACTTAAGTCATATTAAAGAAGTTTTAATTAATGTAATTATTGTACATATTATTCAATGCTGTGTAGATTTTATTTGTAAATAATATATAGTTTTAATTATTTTAGAACACGATTTTTATTTTTGGAATCCTAGTCCATTTCAGAGCGTAAAATAATTAATGAGATATGAGTTATATATATATATATATATATATATATATATATATATATATATATATATATATATATATATATATATATATATATATGTATATATATATATATATATATATATATATATATATATATATATATATATATATAAATGAATAGATAAGTTTTTGTCCGTGTGGTTTAAAATAAAATAAAATCAAATAATGGCGAAGCGGACGTGAAAATTTGTCAATCTACATGATTCTCGTGTTAAAAAGTGCGGAGCACTCCAAAATATGGAAAAACTCCGGATCCGACAGATGGCGATAGCGTTGTTTCGTCCTAATATGGGACTCGTCAGGCCACCGCATTCAGTACAAACCATCATCTCGCCTTTGCATCCTATAAAGCTGAGTTTAAAACCAAAAACAGCAAACAAGACGACAAAGGCGACATCTCGATGGTTCACTCGATAATACAAGAACCACACAGATTGACAAAACCGCCATGTGGTGGCGCGACGGTGAATTAAAACAGAAATATGTAAAATCGAGTACATGAAACGCGCTGCCCAAAGGATAGGGGTCGCATTTTTCGGTACTGGCAAGCAAACCTACTGCTCATTTCAGCAGCCAAAGCCACGTGCCGCACCAAACGATGCCACCATGAGAGCATCGTTTAGCGTGTTTCAAAGCCAAACAAGTAAATAAATAAATAGATAAGTTTTTGTCCGTGTAAATTAAAATAGAATCAAATATTGGCTAAGCGGACGTGAAAATTTGTCAATCTACATGATTCTCGTGTTAAAAAGTGCGGAGCACTCCAAAATATGGAAAAACTCCGCGTCCGACAGATGGCGACAGCGCTGTTTCGATCTGATATGGGACTCGTCAGGCCACCGCAATCGGTACAAACCATCATCTCACCTTTGCATCCTATAAAGCTGAGTTTAAAATCAAAAAACAGCAAACAAGACGACAAAGGCGACATCTCGATGGTCCACTTGATAACACAAGAACCACACAGATTAACAAAGTTTGTAAATAACCGCCATATGGTGGCGCGACGGTGAATTAAAACAGAAATATGTAAAATCGAGTACACGAAACGCGCTGCCCAAAGGATAGGGGTCGCATTTTTCGGTACTGGCAACCAAACCTACTGCTCCTTTTGAACATATTTAAATTTTTAAGTCAAAAATGACGTTTGCGGAAAGAAACTATAAATTTTTCCTTTAAGAAAGTCTTTATTATTTAATTTGGATTAGATTTCTTGTAGACGAAGATCGATTTTAATAGTTTTATGATATTTTGGTCAAAAAAGAAGAATTAAAATTATATTTAAAAAATCCTCCTCAAAGTCAATTTTTTCAAATAGAATGCAGCTATTTATATAATTTTATTAGATTAAGCATAAAAAATATGGGTAACTTTTATGGTCTAAAATTAGATTGTGACGAAGCGATCGCTTCGACACGGGGGCGGTCTCGTTTACAACAATATATATATATATATATATATATATATATATATATATATATATATATATATATATATATATATATATATATATATATAACCACAAAAATAAAATAAAATTTTGGCTTAGCGGACGTGAAATGTGTCAATCTGCATTGTTCTCGTGTTAAAAAGTGCGGAGCATTCCAAAATATGGAAAGACTCCGGGTCCGACAGATGGCGACAGCGCTGTTTCGTCCTAATATGGGACTCGTCAGGCCACCGCAGTCGGTACAAACTATCATCCCGCCTCTGCATCCCATGAAGCTGAATTTAAAATTCAAAACAGCAAATAGAACGACTAAGGCGACATCTCGATGGTTCACTCGATAACACAAGAACCACACAGATTGAGAAAACCGCCATCTATACAATCGAGTACACGAAACGCGCTGTTCAAAGGATAGTTACAAGGCAACCAATCGTGTACTCGATTGTATAGATTTCTGTTTTAATTCACCGTCGCGCCACCACATGGCGGTTTTTACAAGTTTTGTCAATCTGTGTGGTTCTTGTGTGTTATCGAGTAAACCATCGAGATGTCGCCTTTGTCGTCCTATTTGCTGTTTTTAATTTTAAAATCAGCTTTGTGGGATGCAGAGGCGCGATGATGGTTTGTATCGACTACGGTGGCCTGACGAGTCCCATATTAGGACGAAACAGCGCTGTCGCCATCTGTCGGACCCGGAGTCTTTCCATATTTTGGCATGCTCCGCACTTTTTAACACGAGAATAATGCAGATTGACACATTTCAAGTCCGCCAAGCCAAGATTTTATTTTTGTTGTTATATTACACGGACAAAAACTTATTCATTTATATATATATATATATATATATATATATATATATATATATATATATATATATATAATCGAAGCTTTTCGGGGATCCGGTGTATGTGCTGAGTTTCTCTCAGGACTGTAAGGCAGCTGACGTTTCGGTTAAACCTCATTCACCATTTTCAAAGCTCACTGAATGACGTTTACGAGCGAATTTCAGCTGCCTTACAGTCCTGAGAGGGACTCAGCACATACACGGGATACCCAAAAACCTTCGATTACACATCACACCCGTGAGAATATCCGACATAACATATATATATATATATATATATATATATATATATATATATATATATATATATATATATATTTTTAGTTGGTTATTTTCTTGGGAATATGGTTCATTTTCCATTTCGATGGAATGGAAACATGGAATGGTATGGAACATTTCCCAAGAAAATAACCAACTAAAAATATATTTAATGGTTCAAGAAAAATTAATTCCTATACTATATATATATATATATATATATATATATATATATATATATATATATATATATATATATATATATATATATATATATATTGTTGTAAACGAGACCGCCCCCGTGTCGAAGCGATCGCTTCGTCACAATCTAATTTTAGACCATAAAAGTTACCCATATTTTTTATGCTTAATCTAATAAAATTATATAAATAGCTGCATTCTATTTGAAAAAATTGACTCCGTTATAAAATGGAATTAAAATGTAATGGTGTGTAATGTATTTTCTGTATATTACATTTTTTTTAAACATTAACGTTTCGGTAATTTTTTTACCGTCATCAGAATGTGTGTAGCTAAAAAAACAAAGTATTTGATTGATTTTACTATTAAATTATTTACATATTATGTATTAACCTTGAACAATGATTCAGGAACAACACTGCACTTACATGTATACATATATTTAAAAATTTTGTTCTATTGAAAATTTCATTTTCGCGAGATTCACAGAGTTCAAGATGACCACGTTTGTCATCTTGAAGTTAAGATGGTACTGAGAGAATAGATGGTATTTTTTTGTAGGTAATGAGGGTTGTTTTGGCTATTGTGGGTTAAAAGAGTCTAGTTCGAAATTGCAATGCGTTTTTGGTTTTAGAATTTTAATTTTTTTTGGTTCTTATTTTATAATGTTATTATATATTTTGCTAAGTTGTTTGGTATCTGCCTTAGCATTTACTGCATGTTTGTTTTTTTGTATTTCTATCATTTCTAGGATTTCTCGTTTTTTTTGTATGGTTTTCCGTTTTCAAGATTTCTACTTTTTCAAAGTTAAAGGAGTGGCGATTTTCCGTACTGTGTGTTGTTAAAGCCGTTTTATTTTTTTTTTTGTCGTGTTTGTGCCCATTTAATCGATTTTTTAGATGTTGGCTTGTTTGGCCTATATATTCGCCTTCGCAGTCTTTGCATGGAATATTGTAGACGACATGTGTTTTTTTTATCTTTTGGTACTTCCGATTTAAGTTTAGTGTAGCAATTTTTTAGAAAGTTGTTACCCTTATGGCTGACCGTTACGTCGTATTTCTTGAACGTATTTTGGAGTTTTTCAGATAGTGTCGAAATATATGGAAGCGATACGTATTTTTCGTGTTTCTGTTTTGATTTAGTATTTGGTAAATTTTCGTTATAAAATTTGTGAATTCTTTTCTTAAAAAGATTATTGACCAGGTTTTCGGGATAGTTGTTTATTTTTAAGGCTTCTTTTGCTTTTTGGATGGCAAGTTTTCGATATTCCGGATCTGCTAACTTAATGCTGCGATCTGCGAGGCCTATAACCACGGTTTTTTTTTTTTGTGAGAGAGAGGGTGTTGGGATTTAAAATGTGGATATCTGGATGACCATGTTTTCTTAGGATACCATTCAGTTTTTATGGTATTGTTAATGTGGTGTAAGGTTAGGTCGAGGAAATTTATTTTATTTTGTTTTTCTGTTTCTATTGTAAAATGTAGTTTAGGGTGGTAGGAGTTAAATTTTTCTAATACAGAGGTACATAGGTTTTGGGGTACTGCTGTGATGCAGTCGTCAACGTATCTATAGAAGAAGGGCAATTTGAATTCAAGCTTTTTTATTACAGTTTCCTCAAGGTCCTCAAGTATATATATATATATATATATATATATATATATATATATATATATATATATATATATATATATATATATATATATATATACTTATTTATTTATTTTCTTGATTCTTGAATCATAGATTATATCATTTTATTTTGTCATTTCTTGGGTTTAGGTTCTATATTTAATAAATACACAGAACGATTGACGTTTCGCCCTTTATTCAAGGCATTTTCAAAATTCTTGCCTCCTAAAAATATATATTAAAATACATCACATATTTACAATTTCAAAAACAAACAAGACACTTAAACAGTAGTCAAAACTTTAAAATTTTTTAAAAATATTTAATTTTACCGGTACACACCTTGACATTTTGCTGTTCTGTTACTAAATAAAATTTAAATTTTACATCGTTTACTGAGGATACGTGGAATGCGAATGTGTTTTATTTTTTTAATATTTTTTCATTTTACAATGCATAAAAAAACACACTGAAAATTACAGACTAATTTCGCTAGATGTTATATCTTTGTATACAAACATACCAAATCAACTTGTCCACACTATTTTAGCAGAAAAATGGGAAATTTTAAAAAAACATATATCGCTATCAAAAAATAATTTTATGGATGCTGTTGACCTCGTTCTTAATACAAATTACTTTCAGTACGAAAATACCTTTTACAAACAACTCGATGGATGTGCTATGGGATCACCAATTTCATCTACCATTGCTCAGCTAGTAATGGAATATTTAGAGGAAAAAGTCTTAGAAAAATTAAATTTTAATATAATATTTTTCAAACGGTTTGTCGATGATTGTATAGCAGCCTTACCACAAAATAAAATAAATGAAATTCTCCAAGAGTTTAACAGTTTCAACGAAAAATTACAGTTCACGTCCGAAACAGAGAATAATAATAAAATAAATTTTCTAGATATGACATTTATACGCAGAAAAAACAAAATTTTAACTGAATGGTACACAAAACCAACTTGGTCAGGTAGATATCTAAACTGTTTCTCTAATCATTCAAAAACTCAAAAAAATAGTGTTATAATCGGTCTGTCTGATCGTGCTATCTCCCTAATGTCTCCAAAATTCCGACCAAAAATACTGTAGTATGTAGTAAAGTGAAAAAGACACTAATAAATAATAATTTCAACGAAAAGACTATCACCAAAATAATTGATAAACGAACATATAAGTTTTATAATAACGTAAAAACAAAAAATATAGAACATAAACAGCAAAAATATGTGACATTACCGTACACTAGTGAGCTGTCAGAAAAAATAAAATACATTTTAAAAAAGCATGATATTATCGTATGCCACAAGTCACATAATAAATTAAATACATTGTTCACAAATTCAAAAAGTAAAACTCCTCTAATGAATGAATCAAATATAATATATTCGATCAATTGCACAAATTGTCCCAAAAAATATATAGGCATGACGAGCCAATTACTGAAGAACAGATTAAATGATCATAAATATACAAAAACGCCTCAACAGCGTTAAACAAACACACACAGGACGAAAAACACACTTTTGATTATAACAGTACCATTATAAAAAACAAAGATATGAATTATCAAAAATTACAGATAAAGGAAATGATCGAAATTAAAAAAGATAAGTATTCGATCCGGTCAAATAAGAATCAAAAATGGAATTAAACATAAAACCAAACATATACCTTATTTGTTTTTTTATGCATTGTAAAATGTAAAAAATATTAAAAAAATAGACACAACAGAACAGCAAAATGTCAAGGTGTGTACCGGTAAAATTAAATATTTTTAAAAAATTTTAAAGTTTTGACTACTGTTTAAGTGTCTTGTTTTTTTGGAAATTGTAAATATGTTTTTTATGTGATGTATTTTAATATATATTTTTAGGAGGCAAGAATTTTGAAAATGCCTTGAATAAAGGGCGAAACGTCAATCGTTCTGTGTATTTATTAAATATAGAACCTAAACCCAGGAAAAGACAAAATAAAATGATACATACATATATATATATATATATATATATATATATATATATATATATATATATATATATATATATATATATATATACATATATATTGAACTGATAACATTCTGTTTTTAAAGAAGGTTAAAAATAGCTCTTAACTGATGATTCGAAGAACACCAATATACCTGTTATGGAGGGTATAATTTGCCATAAAAATTAAATATTATTTTTCTATTCAAGCCAAAGGTCTTTCTTCGGAAACCCTGTACTTATATTTTTATTATCATTACAATTGTTGTTGTAAAAGCTAACTTTCAACCCTCCAATAAAACAATTATAATTCTTTGTATAAATGACACCAAATATAGCTATTAGAACATACACAAATTTTACCTAATTCTGAGTGGTTTTAATTTTTAAATTCTTACCTGAAAAGGCCCCTATTGCGAAATCTCATAATTACCCTTTTATCCCCAGTAAGGCATTGTAACTTCTGGGAGGTTTTGTTATAGATCAGGAAGACTAGACTGATAACAGGCGAAAATGAAAATAAAATGCAAATGGAATTTTTTTTTCAGAAATCATTCTTCCAGGGAATACAAAACGACGCTAATTTTTAGTTATTTACAATTAAGAAAGAAAAATCATTTTCCTTCATTTAATTCGAAAATTATTGTTTCTACTTAAAAGCGTAGCATTATAAAGTTACAGGCAATAAAAATCAGGAGCGAACTGGGTCATCAGAAAGCAAGAAAAAGCAAATATTTTTCTCAACAGGGAGAAAAATTTTTTCCCCAAATGTATGAAGAGCTCCTGCAGTAAGTAAGTTCTCTTAAACGAAAATATTCTCATAAATTTTTTTGCAAATTCACATATAAGATTCTCGTCCTGAAATGTATAAATATTGAGCTGTCAGAGCCCTCGATACCATTAAATGATTGAAATGAGAACTCTGATAAATTTATTTGCAAATTTTAAAATAGAATATTTTCGTCTTAACCGCAGTCTGAATGTATATATTCTAGGATTTCTAAATATTGAGCTGTTGGGGTCCCGAGATATATGGGGCCCCACGATAATCTGGACACCACTGACTCCCAGTCCAAAATTGATAAAAACCTTTTAAAATGCTTTTTTGTTTGTCAAAATCCGTTTGGTGTTTACCGAGATATTTGCAAAAAACATTAGAAAATTGCGTTTGTCTTGTTATTGTTAATAGCTTAGCAAAAAACTGTAAAAATTGTTAACGAGGCTATGGATAATAAGTAATCAGCGATACAAAAACTTGGCCAAGATGGACTCTAAGAGTTAAATAGTTTTTTCACAACTGCAATTGTTTATCTCGCTAAAGTGAAAAGTTATTATTTTTGATGGCGTGGGAAAATTTTTTGGCGAATCGTACATGGCTGCACAAGGGATCATTTTCTTTCTAAAGACTTGTACCAACAGTTCTAAAAAAGAAACATCATGTTTTGCAAAATAAATTGTCCAAAAAGTATAAAGAATCTACGTGTTTCAAATTGGTGGCATTCGAAAACTGGGGAAATTTTTTTTCCGGTTTTTAAATCCGTTTATCCCTTAAACCATCGTTTAAATTGTTAAGCTAGCAATGGAAGATTTTTAAATTCAAAAATACATAATCAAAAATATGACTCATGCTAAGCGTTGGTATAAATAACACATTGTTAAATCGAAATGGATAACAGACTGTGAAGCGATCAAGTTAGTGT